>JARKNS010000003.1:114867500-116067500 GCA_029990575.1 Petunia axillaris subsp. axillaris
TAATCATATTTAATATATAGCTGAAGTTTTAGCTTAGATAGTGACAAATTTCAACATGATATCAAAACAGGTAGATATCTAGGGTTCAAATCTCATCACCAACTATTTTCACGTGCTTGGCCCATGACTCATCGCCGACCATTATCATGAAGAATTTTCACGTGTTTAGCTAATAAAAAGATAATCAAGTCCACATATGACAATGAATATTGAGATATAATTAAGTTATTAAAAATGTACTCTCTTTTACAGAAAAATTGGACGTTAGAAAAATTTTTAGTTTCACCTTTCCAACACCTCAGCTTTTCAGAAAAAACTTTACAAAAACGTAAAAAGGGAAAAAAACACACACACTCATAAATTCTTGGTTTCTCACTTTGATATGTATAATTTATTTATACATTGTCAAATCAATCAGTAAAAGCAAATGTGATACTCCTTCCGTCTCGTTTCATTTGTCCTCCTTACTATAAATATCATCTCAAATTATTTATCTATTTAGAAGTTCAAGGTAAAATTAATTATCTTTTTCTACTTTATCCATAGTATTAAATGATCTTGAAAGTAAAAACAAGAGTTAACATTTATTGAAGAGAGAATAATATGGTGGGTAAAATAATAAAAAATACCTCCTCATTAATTCTTTTTTAAGGAATGTGTGAAAACAAATGGGACAAATTTGAGACGGGGAGTACTATTCTCTTATTAATATGTTCCAAAAAGATGGCACACACTTATATATTAATTTATCCTTAATCTTGTCACACTTATATATTAATTTATCCTTAATCTTGTCAATATTTTTTCAAACATCCTTATCGAATGAAACAATGCAGCATACAAATTAGAACCGAGGGAGCTACTTGTTGGGCTAAAACAGTCCAAGGTGCTCTTAACATGGTGTGATACTGTCCGCTTTGGGCTAAGCCCGCACGGTTTTCCCAAAAGGCCTCACACCATTAAGAGATTCCTACACCTTATAAGTAGGTTATTTTCCTTGCCAACTTCCGATGTGGGACTTGGTTCGCACACCCAAACAATCTCCCCCTCGAACTAAGTTCCACATGGAACATCTCTGCTTATTTGGAGATTCACTGTACTGTGTGTCACCCACATCAACAATTGAGTAACTTCTGTGTGCGTCTTTGAAGCTATGCCAAAGGTTGAAACCGTCTTGAAATCGGCGGATAGACGGGCAAAGACATTAACCGGGCCCTCAAAGTTGTGGGTAAAGGCAAGCAGTAATCCGGCCCACAACGGGTAAAGGCTAAGTCGGGCCTCACGCACTCACTCCGCTGCATACTCGTCTCGCTGAACCATCGGCTCTGATACCAGTTGTTGGGCTAAAACAGCCCAAGGTGCTCTTAACATGGTGTGATACTGTCCGCTTTGGGCTAAGCCCGCACGGTTTTCCCAAAAGGCCTCACACCATTAAGAGATTCCTACACCTTATAAGTAGGTTATTTTCCTTGCCAACTTCCGATGTGGGACTTGGTTCGCACACCCAAATCATATGAGTATCATATAGTCTCCGGAGCTTTCCTAGTCACTATATATATATTCTTTTTTTTTAATCTATGAGTATCATATGACTATTTGTGACAAAAATAGCAAGAACTTGTTGCGGTTAGCTGTTAAAGTAAGCAAAAAAGCATCAAGATAAGCACATAAAAGTTATGCATTTGGCACATAGTCAAATCGCTGAAACATTGTTCTTTCATATTTGTTGAAGCAGTACTTAGAAAGTCGAATTCATTGAACAAAGACATGAACCCTGTACTATAGTAGAAGTGTTTAACACATGTACAGTAAACTTGTCAAAGTCGTTGCACGTTTTTATACACATATTTAGTAGTAGGAGACAGATTCCATCAAAAGAGAAAGAGAAGTTCTAGTTGATCTAAGTCCTTTAAACGTCTAGATCTTTCACAAAATATACAGTATTCCTCTTCCTTCATTCTTCTTCGTGTTAATCATGAATTTCGTGTGGTTCACTAGTTTGGAGAAAAATGAAAAAATAGAAAGAAAAACAAACAAAAGAACCAGCTTGTATTTTTTATAATTCTTTTTTCCTCCGGAATGGTGGTCCCTCACTCCTTGTAACACTTCGCATCTATGCTTTTAATTAGCAAGTTTGAAATGAAATTTATCAACTTATCAAAACAAAATCTTGAAATTAAGTTAGGATGAAGAGCATATTTTGATGACAAGTTAATTTGAGCAGAGTCCAAGTCAGCCAATGTAAATAGGTGTGTTGCGCAAAATCAGTAGCCCAAATTGACTTATTAGATTTTTTTTTTTTTTTAATGTGATACTTATAGCCATAAGAGAGAAGGAAAAAAACGTTTCCTGTTTGGTAAAAAAAAAAAACAAAAACTTGTCAAGAGCTGGTAGATCGGACTTGGCAAGGAGCAATTGTTTAGTCAATTTTGACCAAACCCAAATAATCTTTACGAGCTGATTATCCTCCAGTCACTAACTACTTCAACCCATTTTGATCCATTCAAACTCAACACATTTCGTTTATATGACCCCCTAATTTAAGGCAATAAGCACGAACTATGATATATTTGTTCTACTCAACTTAGAGCAGCATGCTAAATACTAGCGGGAGTCAGTGGCGGAGCCACATGCAAGTAAGGGTGGTCACGCGACCACCCTTCGCCGAAAAATTATATTGTGGAGATAGGTTAAATGTAGCTATTTACGGCTAAATAATAGGTTTTGAACACTCTTGACACAATGAGTGCTAATTTATTGGTGTAGGGTGTTCAAAATTAGCTAAACAACCTAGGATAAAGTCTCGGGTTATATATTTTGGGGAAAAAAAAAAATCTCCTTTGAAGCTTGACCACCCTTTGAGAAATTTCTGACTACGCCACTGACGGGAGTTATGATAACTATTGGAATGACGACATGCGATATTCGTTTAAGTATATTTTCTATTTAAAGCTAGGGACATGGCCTGTCCAGTGTTTGTCTCTCAAAGAGAACTTTCCACATAAAACAGAGATGGTGACTCGTTTGAATTACTCACAACAAGATACTGTGAATCATTTAATCATCATGTGGAGGCCTAATGGCTTTCCATATTCATGCATTGTCTCAAGATATAAACAAACAAAGTGAATAAATTACTTAGTTTTGGCCCAAAAAGGGAAGTTAGTGGGAGTTATATAATGAACTCTTGTTGAGATTGTCTTCTTCCTATATGGAGAATGCAAGTTCTTTTTTTTTTTCCCTAAACAGCTAATATATGAGTATATTACTCCCTTCGTCCACGAAGGATTTCTTTGTTTGACTTGAATCGGAGTTTAAGTAATAGGAAAAGATTTTTGATATGTGTACGGTCTAGAATAAGTCATAGATAAATGTGTAACCATAAAGCATCTCGTTAAGGGTAAAGTGATGATAATTTCACATTAAAATATTTCGAATTTAGAATTGTGCCATTTTCTTAAACGGACTAATAAGAAAATAGTGCTATCTTTTTTGAAACAGCGGGAGTAATATTTTTAGCTTACCTTCTATATAGTAACCATGTAAAACTTTTTACATTATATAATTGTTCCTAATAATTAAATGAAACTAGTTACTTAAAAGTGTATCAAAAAATTATATTATAACAAGTAAAATTATACTACTAGCGTTAAAAATAATTTATACTATCAAGGTATATAAGCTAAATTCTACTAATATATATACTATAATTAATATATTATTAAAATTCCATGTATATACATTTACCATATGAAGAATATTTATACCCCAAGATATCTCATTTAATTTATTTTAACAAATAACTCGCCTTATCTTTCGGGTCACTAATCAAGCTTTAATTTTATGCAGTGCATGTACATGCACTTGTCTTTTATATGAGATATATAGTGTTTGCGACAACATAATAGTATAAGATTTAAACTCATATAATTAATCATGTCGACCGCGAGTGCAAGTTCTATTACCATTACGGCACTTCAACTGATGCTCCTTTTAGTTTGGTTGGATGCTCTAAATGAACTGTCGTTTCAAGTGCAATGGTTTCCATCAGTAAAATCTGATACTGTTTTTGTTAAATGGACAAAAAAGAAAAGGAACAAGTAGATCTGGTAAACAAAAACCTAAATATAAAACAACTGGCATTGTTCCTCTAGGTCAAATGGTATAAATACACACATGTACACAACATTCATCTTCGTCAAACTAGAACTAATAAATTAACATATCTTCAATGGCCAACCAAAATGAAGTTGCGGTAGTTATGGTGCCATTTCCAGCACAAGGTCATCTCAACCAACTTCTTCATCTTTCATCTCTTATCTCTTCTTACACTATCCCAGTTCACTATGTTAGTGCCACAACTCATATTCGTCAAGCCAAAATCCGAGCCCATGGTTTAAACACTGCAGCTATGAACAACATTCATTTTCATGAATTTTCAACACCGTCATTTCATTCACCATCTCCAAACCCTAATTCCAATATCAAATTCCCTTCACACCTTCAACCTTCATTCGAATCATCATATCATCTTCGAAATCCTGTTGCTTCACTTCTACGTTCTTTGTCACAAACAACACGACGAGTTGTTATTATTCATGACTCTCTTATGGCTTATGTTATTCAAGATTTCACTTCAATACCAAATGCTGAATCTTATAACTTTCATAGTGTGTCAGCTTTTACCATCTTTTTATTCCTATGGGAAACTATGGAAAAGCCTTTTCCTGTTGACGCTGAAATACTAGAAAATCTACCATCTCTTGAAGGTTACTTTGTTTCATTTTCTTTTTCCTTTTAAAAGATCTTGGATGTAAATTTCATGGATTTACGCCTCTTACTTTTACCATCTCCTATATTTTTTAGGTTTTGTAGAAACTAACTAAAAATACTTTACACTAGTGGGTAAGATACCTTATTTTTAATATAATAGATCCCACATTGTATGGGTTACCTTTAAAAGTTTGGGTGATGTGATTGTGTAAAAAAAATTTTGCACTATTAGCGTATAAAACTTAAACTTTTTTTTTTACCAGTTCTTATATTTAACGTTTTCTTTTTGTTATCTCGAAGGTTGTTTCACGTCGGGGTTCATGGATTTCATGGCTGCACAAAGGAAATACTCAAACTCTGACTCTGGAAACATTTACAACACAAGCAGAATTATAGAAGGAAAATTCATGACTTTACTTGAAAAAGAACCGATCAAAAGAAACAAACAACAATGGGCTATAGGTCCATTCAATCCAGTGATGACAAGTTCAAGCAATAATTTATCAATTAGGCAACAACGTCACAAATGCTTGGCTTGGCTTGACAAGCAATCTCCAAAATCAGTTATATACATTTCATTTGGAACAACAACTTCATTAACTGATGAACAAATAAAAGAGCTTTGTATAGGGTTGGAACAAAGTGGCTTAAAGTTCATTTGGGCATTAAGAGATGCAGATAAAGGAGATATTTTCTCAGGAGAAATTCGAAAAATTGAACTTCCAGAAGGGTATGAAGAAAGAAGTAAAAATAAAGGAATTATTGTTAGAGATTGGGCACCACAATTGGAAATTTTAGGACATTTTTCAATTGGTGCATTTATGAGTCATTGTGGATGGAATTCATGCATGGAAAGCCTTTCAATAGGAGTTCCTATTATTGCATGGCCCATGCATTCTGATCAACCAAGGAATAGCATGCTACTAACAAAATTTTTAAAAGTTGGAATTGTTGTGACTAATTGGGAACGTAGAAATGAGGTCGTGAAGTCAAATATTATTGAAAATGCAATTGTGACACTCATGTTGAATAATGAAGGGAAAGAGATTCGTAAAAGAGCTTCGGATTTAGGAGTTTCTATAAGAAAATCAGTGGTGGAAGGTGGCGAGACAAGGAAAGAATTGGAGTCTTTCATTGCTCATATTACTAGATAAACATTTTTGTAATGATAATAATTTGAATGTTTATCTGAGGTGTTTAATTTGTATTTATCCAATACTTATATTATAAAAGAAAGTTAATTTTTCAGGTTAGCATATAAAAGTTAAAAGACTTTCAATTTATGATGTTGAAAGTGTTCTCTTGTGGATCTTATCGGCAATGGATTATGTTTACTGCGTGAAAAATAAGGATTTGTATTGGCAGTATATTGTTTGTGATGTCGGCATTCCAAAAGTTTGTTAACGTTTGTTGGTTTATTAGAACTCCTTCAGCCGCAATTCGCCTCATAAAAAGACAAAGCAGCATTTGGTATGGGATTATTTGTATTTAACGAGTGACTTTTTTTAAATTGTAAATAATTACTACGTCTAATTAACGTGGCAAATTTATTTCTCCGTTAGATAGGATTAATGCTCCATAATATGATGAGGTTTAAGTTACTTTTCTCTGTTCAAAGTCGAGATATCGGTATATGCTGCACTGCGCTCCTCTAAAAATCAGTGTAGACTCAAAAGAAATATAACAAAAATAGAGATGGTAAAAAAGAGAAGTGCTAGATATTCGCACTATATTCCCGAATGCAGGTCGCTCCTACTAGACTTGCAAAAGCCTATTTTGATGCATATCGACAGAGAATTGAATACAGTAGACTCCCTGGCATCCATGGTATTGGAGCAAATTTGCTTGATGTCATGTACTTTGATCCTACGTGAATATATATATATATATATATATATATATATCAAGGGACCAAATATACTAGAAAATAATTAAGGTTCCAAGAAATACAAAATAAAATAATTAATACAAGTAGTGGAATACTACGTATATCATTTGAAGCATAATATATATAAGTATCATGGGTGTTTAACCGAATTCTTGACGCTTGTTAATAGATTATTGTTCCTCACACATATTAAAAGTTAATAAGCTTTAACTACAATAGAAGTATTCTTGGCCTTTGAAAGGGGTGGATATGGGGATTCAGATATGTACTAGACAAACATTCAATAGCTTTGGCGTATATATGTGAGTCAAAAAAAAAAACCACAAAATATGTAAAAAAAAATAAATTTAGTACCTAAATACTACTCCCTCCGTTCCAAAATAGTTGTGTTAGTTTGACTTGGAGCAGAGTTAAGAAATGTGGTAAGACTTTTGAAATTTGTGGTCCAAAATAAGCCCTACATAAATATATGGCTATAAAGCATTTCATTAAGAGTAAAGTAGTATTTTTAACTCAAAAATATTTCTAAATTTAGAATTGTGTCACTCTTTTTTAACGGACTAATAAGAAAATATTGTCATCCATTTTGGAACGGAGGGAATAGCATTTAAGATTGTCATGTCCTACTCATAAATTTCAAATCGTGGATCCGCAATTAATTATTGGCACATCTATTTTGGCACCATAAGTACTCTTAAACTAAGTTAAATCCCAGGTAGCTTAATTAGTCAATCCATGGATGCTGTCTGAGTCTTCATAATAATGGGCTAAAGTTGATGCCCCTTTTTGCTAGTGTTAATGCTCGATCTGCGTTTAATGTTTGCTATATCGTTGATATTCTTATTCAACAAAACTAAACCAAAGAGAATATGAGTTTGGACACAAAATGCTTCACGCATTCATGTAATAATGTCATTAGATTCTTTGACCCCATGATTTGGGCAACCAACCATGGTCCATGCGTACTTCACGTGGTCATCACCAAAATGACGATGGAAGCACGTGAAAACAAGGATGTTTAATCACATAGTACACCATTGTTACTACTCCGTAATTAATCTGGCCCTTTGTCATTTTAGTCTTTTTCATTTTCCTATGCTTTAGTTCCATGACAACTTTCCTATGCTTTAGTTCTATAAGATCTGTTCGGTAGCCAAGACTAATCCTTGAAGATTGATTAAATTAAATAAATTAAATATTTTAAAATTAAAATTAAGATATTGAAAAATTATAAAATACTATTATAAGTTACAACTCTTTTTATATCAATATGTTTATTAAAAAATACATCTTAAAATATTGATCAAAGTTCATATTCCCTTTGTTCCAATATATGTGGCATCATTTTATTATTAGTCTGTTCCAAAAAAAAAAAAAAAAAGGTATTTTAAATTTGATAATAGTTTATCTTCTAAATTATAGTTTTGTCATTAATGAAATAATTTACAACTACACAAATATCTATATCTTATTTTACATCGTAAATTTAAAATTATTTTTTTATTTATTAAATTTCGTGTAGAATCAAACTATAATACATATAAGGGAATGAAGGAAGTACAATTAGATTATCAAGAAGCGAAAATGGTCGCATGAATTGGAGCAGATTATCAATTAAGAAGAGTAAAATGCAAAAGAAAAATAGAGTGGGTGGACATTTAACAAGACACTGAAGTATAAATTAGAATGTCGACGTACTCATAAAGGATCGAATCCATCCCCACACCCCCCCCCCCCACCCCCGGCTCCACCTTTCCCAATAAGTATATTTACTTATAAGGAGTACGAAAATTCTGGTAATAATATAATTCAGATTGTAATCTCATGACTCTTAATATATCTCTTATTCCTCTTTAATTTTTTTTAAAAATCATATTATAATAGAGTAAGTCATAAACAATAAAGTTAGTCTAGTGCATAAAATATTTCATATTCACGTATGGTTTGAAGGACTAAGAGGCGGCGCATCCCAAGAACGGGAATGTATGCAGCTTATACCTGTCAATCGGGCCCTGACTGGCCCGTTAAGAGTCGGCTCACCGGTCCTGGTACCGGTCCGATCCGGTCCGGTCCAAACCGGTCTTTTTTTTTTAATTTCTAAGCCCGGCTCGGCCCTAGCCTATTAAGCACCAGTCTGGTCCGGTTCGTTTTTTTTTTCCATGTTAAACTAAGTCTATCACTTTCTACTTGCAATTGGAAGGACATATAATTCTACAAAATGATAAGGAAGTGAAAGTAGGAAAGAAAAGATCAAAACATCTTGAGTCGCATGAAAAGGAGGGGGAGGCCAGGCCAACATTACAATTATTTTTTAGAAAGATAGTTATATATATAAATTTGAGCCAAAAGCAAAAGTTAAAAGGTGATGGAAGGTAATTAGCGTCCATAATTAGTGTATTTTAGATTCAACTAATTAGTGTACATTAATATTGTAAATAACTTCTACTTAACATAGTAACCTACTCTATATTTTAGGTGAACGAATTTCATTTTTTCATGAACAATTACTCGTAGTTACTAACCTAATACTAGTAAAGAGAATTACACTAAATGTCTGAAATACTACTCCGTAACTTTCCAGTAGCTTTGTAAATAGTTTCTCTGTTATGTGCTAGTAGTAATTAATATTACTTGATCTTATTGGAATTTCAAGTCCTACACTGTATCATCCAACACTTTTACTGATGGTGTCAAAAAATAGTCAATACTTGACAAGCATGTCTCAATTTTCCTCAACACATAGTATATTTTTACTATCAAATCGGTCTGATCCGGTTCACCGGTGGGTGTTGCTCCCAAACGCACACGCAAATATACGTGGTCGACAAGTAATAAAGTGATAAATCGAGTATCGTTCCCACGAGGACTACTCAGACTAACACTTAACAAACAATTTCTAAAAGCTATTCAGGGATCTTTTTCTTTGATGGTGAGAGTTTTAGTAACTAAAAAGCAGTAATTAAGATGCTGGAAGTGTAGTCAAACAATGGTGCAAACTTTGGTTGTTAACAATATTAAGAGGATGGTCCAGGGTCAGAGTTACGAACAATCCAGTTGAGTTTTCCAATTGATTCCACTTCTTAAATCCCGGGTTACTAACTGACAGAGTAAATGTACCTGTGGAAACCTTTCGATTCTTCACAGTCTATGCAGGCTACTTCAATCCATATATGTCTATGGGTTGAATCACGTGCACGCATTAACGAATTCTGTAATGAGTTAAACTAGGCGAGCAAGTATATGTCTATCCTACTCACAAATTGGTTCCCCAATGCCCGAGTTCACAAACTAGTTCTATTCTTTCTTATTACGTAATTAAATTCCCTCTTTCGAGTTCAATCTAAAAACCATAGATAATGCATAATTATCGAGCTCTAATAACTACACAAGTGAAATCAAGAAAGAATAGGCAACCCGTTATGGGATTCAATTAATGGGAATCAATCTTCAAACAATCAACTTTCATGAAATACCCTAACCCTAGAACGTAAGAATTAGCCATGCATATTCATAATCACAAGGCAATGAATTGATGAAATAATGATGTAAATGATGTAATAGATGAAAGATTAGGAATAAACCCTTGTTCAATGAAGTATGGTGCTCTCAAATTGCTCCAAAGTATGAACTCCTATCAAAAACTAAGTAAAATAGTATTTATAAGGTTTACAAAGGCCTGGTAATAAGTTAGACCTAAGCCTAGACGAAATAGGAAGTCAAAATACGCTCCAGGGGCGCTATAACTGGCGCCCACGAGCGCGCCTAGACAAGCAGAAGACACTCAGCGCTTTGGCTCCGCAGCGCATGGGAAAATGCACCAGCAGTGGAGCACTATAGGAGGCGCGGCGTGTGGCTAACCGCGCCAGGCCAAAAGCTGCACCTCCTTGCTCCGCAACTCGCCTCGTGTCGTGCCTTTGTGTGCTCAATCCAATCCTCAATCAATTTCCAATTATTCCTTGCTCAATCACGCTCCTAAAAGCTCCAAATGCACTGCATAACAACCTACATACACACGACATAAAATCAGTGCAAAACCACATTTATAAACTATAAAACGGGCGAATAACAGGCTCAAACATGCGGAAATATTAAGGAAACATTGGCATAAAATGCCAAACATCACCGGGCCAACCGGTCTTTTAACGGTCCGGTCTAACCGGTCTTTTTCTTAAACCCAGCTCGGCCCACATCCCTCTTCCTCCTTGCCCTAGACCGTTTATAATGAATCAGTCTGGTCTCTTATCGGTCCGGTCCGATACTGAGCCAGCCCGGCCTGTGCCTGTCATAATACCACTACTAAAAAAACAGGGTTCTCCCACCACCACCAGGCGACCGAAAATCGGTCTGTGCAGTTATGCGACCGATTTTCGGTCGCACAAACCACGGAAAAAATAAAATCAAAATGTGGTCGACCTGGCGACCGCTTGTGAGTCGCTGAAAGTTGGATTTTTTTAGTCAAAGCTATGCGACCGAAAATCGGTCGCATAGTCGGTCGCCTAACTGTGTATGAAAACGGGGCAGCAGCCCTTTCTCCCCCATTTCAAAATACCCAAAACCCATCCAATCCCTAAAAATCGAACCCTCCCCCCCACCCCATAACTAACTATCCACCATTACATACCCCCATATAACTTTAAATTACTACTCTATAATCTCCAACATAATATCTAACACAATCTATACCTACTAATTCAAGGTAAATTTCATTTTTTAGTAACTTTTTGTTATTTTTTAAAAAACTCAAATAATGACTTTTTAATTCACTTTTTTTGTAGTTATTGGGTGGATAGCACATTGGTGAATCATAGTTACATGCGATTGGATCCCAAACAAAGTTGAGGTATTTTTTTTTTTTTGGTTTAATAATCCGAATTTATATATATATATATATATATATATATATATATATATTTTAAATAATTCGGCCTATATGTTGTTTACATGTTAGTTGTTAGTTATAATTGGTTTATTCTATATAATGTGATGTCGAGTAAGTTGTTTTGGGTTGATGAACTTTAAATATAGGGTTGTGATGTTTGGGATTAATTATGGTAATTGTTGTGATTTGTTGGAATTGTTTGGTAGAGTTGTTTGCAATGTGTTGATGCCTTGTCATGGGTTGTGGTGTTTGGGATAGTTGCTATGCATTTAAAGTTAGGGTTTTGGTATTGTTGTTTGCACTCTTCATGTTTGGAACATTTTATGCCTAAAGCGGATAAATTGTATGCGTTTTGTATTGCATTGCTAATAGTAATTAATATGGAATTCAAATGGACCACCGGATATTAAAAAAAGGCTAGGATTATTAAAAATCGTTCCTATTAGATTGTTCTCAATTTTTCAATATTTGCGTAGATATGGACTTTAATGCACGTCGTTTGTGGATGGACAATCGACTTTTCCCCGGTCGGCGGAGGATAAGGCCTGAATTTGAAAAGGGTCTTCAGGAATTTGTTGCTTTAGCAAAAACAACCGAACCTTTTATAAGGCGTGGTACAATTAAGTGCCCCTGCATAAAGTGCAAATGCTGCACCCTCCAAGATATAATGACCGTACAACTGCATCTGTTAGATAGGGGGTTTATGCCAGATTACTATATTTGACGTTATCATGGAGAGCCGTGGGATTTGCAGGGGCACATTCAACCGCTTCAAAATATTCATGGCACTAGTAGTTCTCCGGTTTTGGAACCAGACCGTAATGATTATAGAATGGATGATATGGTTCGTGATGCTTTTGGTATGTACCCGGATAATGATCCCATGCAGCCGGGTACATCACAGCCTAACACTGAGCACATTCCCAATGCCGAGGCAAGTGAATTCTATAAAATGTTGGAGGAAGCAAGTCGTCCATTCCATGAGAGCTCGGTACATTCCAAGTTGTCTGTTGCTGTCAGATTGCAGAGTATCAAATCAGATTATAGTATTTCTCAAGCTGCCATGGATTCCATCATAGGCCTTATGAATGAACTAAAGCCGACTAACATGGACTTACCAACTTCTTATTACTTCACTAAGAAATTGGTTTCCTCATTAGGCCTTACTTCTCATAAGATTCATTGTTGTGTTAATGGTTGCATGTTATATTACAAGGATGATGCAGAGCTCGTGCAATGTAGATTTTGTGAGGAGCCTCGATACAAGCCCGAGAAAAATAAAAAAAAGAAGCCGAAACCTGTTAAGTGGATGCATTACTTGCCGCTTATACCCAGGTTAAAGAGGTTGTATGCTTCAATGAGTTCTGCTCCTCACATGAGGTGGCATCATGAGCGGACCAGGCAGGCGGGTATTCTATCACACCCCTCAGATGGTGAGGCATGGAAACACTTTGATCAAGTGTATCCGGCATTTGCTAGCGAGCCGAGGAATGTAAGGTTGGGGCTGTGTTCCGATGGCTTCACCCCTTTTGATGTCTCGTCTACGCCATATTCTTGTTGGCCCGTATTTCATACACACAGCTGGTCAGAGGGTAAAAAAACCTACAACAGCGTTGGATCTTAGAGGGGATTAGGGGGGCGACTCTGAGTTCTACGGAGTGATTGAGGAGATCTTAGAGGTTGAGTATAGAGTTGGATGGCCTCATAAAAGATTGGTTCTCTTCAAGTGCAAGTGGTTTGATCCAGGTAGCAGGGGTACGCGGGTGGATTCGAGTTCAAAGCTAGTTGAGGTTAATCACAGAAGGTCATATGGAAACTATGATCCTTTCATCATTGCACAGAATGTAAAACAAGTGTGGTTTGTTCCTTACCCTCGGACGAAGAATGCATCAAAAGCAAAGGCCAAATCCAAGTGGTGGGCGGTTCTTAAGGAAAAACCGGTGGGATTAATTGATGTACCTGATAGGTTAGATGTTGCATACCAGAATGAGGTCTCAACTGTTCCCTTGATAGCGGATATTGAACTTGCAGACAATTTGCGACATATTAATGGGACGTATGACCCGGTGGCTGCATCTGAATTTAGTCGTGCAAAAAACCCGGCTAGTTTTGGAGAAGGAACTTCAAGGGCATACGAGGATGATGAAAACATAGATAGTGACGAGCCATCCGAGGATGAAATTGCTAGTGACTATGAATCGGATGATGAAGTTGATTGAACCTATTTGTACTTTGTAGTTTAGTATTAATTACCTACTGTAATGTACATATGAACATAATATGATTTATGTATTCTCATTTTCTGATTGTGATGTGCTTACTTAGTTGATAAATTTATTTATTCTCAGCACTTTAGATTGATGTATTCTCATTATATAGTTGATAAATTTATTTATTCTCAGCACTTTAGATTGATGTATTCTCATTATGTATTCTCATTATATAGTTGATAAATCAATTTGAATGTTTCAACAGGGATGGACAAGTTATGCTCTAAAGTTTTTAGAAGAAGGCCGGGCAAGAGACCTGTGGGCGAGACTTCAGGTTCTGCGGGTGATGACAGTCAGACCTCACAGGTCCCGCATTCGCTGCCTACTGATGCCCCATCTAGTTATGATCCAGCTTTTTTCAGGCCCCCTGGCCCATATCAGGTACCACTTATTACCCCGTCTCAGTTGCCTCCTGTATGGCAGTGGACATTCCCTAGCCTTGATTGTACTGAGACACAGGGCGATCCCTCCCAGGGTGATAACAATCCTACTCAGCCCCCTGAATTCCCCTTAGATAGTTGTGACGTCCCTCCGGATCAGCAGGAGCTCATGGTGTATGATCCGCATGCGTCTTATTACATTGGTGAGCCTGGCACTCGTGTAGAAGGCAGGATGATTATTTATCCCGAGGCGGATAAAGGGTAAGCTACCTAATTTATTAAGTTCTTATCTATTAAATAATTAGTTCCTACTTTAATTGCTAGTATTAGGAATAACTCTTGTTAATTTTTTTGTAGTTTTTGCCCAAGCGATGAGTCCACTAAGGTACTGACTGCGTGCATGAGAGCGCACTGGAACCAGCCTTGGCGAAACTGGAGCGATGTGCCCCAGCAAGTAAAGAAGCAGATATTGGTAGATTTTGAGGTGATACATATGCATTTGGTTTAAAACTAATTGCAGTTTTTAAACCATGAATATGTCTAAAGAAAATATTTTGATATACTTTCAGGGCCAATGTATCTGGAATTAGGGTCTGGATTATAACATTCGTAACATCTTCCCCAAGAAATATGCTGTGTTATTCAAGGGGACTTATTACAATGCGCGGCGTAAAGGTACAAGGCCCGGCTTCCTCGATGCTGCTCAGTGGGCGGAGCTGGATGATATTGGCAGTCGCCCGAGTTCGAGGCGAAGAGCGAACAAGGCAAGGCTGCGCGAGCGTCGGAAAAGGGTGGATCGCTCCATACCGGTGGCTCAATTAGCGCGGCTACACAAAAGATGCGCTTGGTACAATTATTTAATTGATTGATTATTTACTTGAACAGTTGATTTTTTGTCTAACATATTATGATTTTTAATTTGTAGGAAAAGAAAGAAAAGCGCACTATTCCCATGCTCGAGCTGCACAAGATCAGACATACAAAGGGTGCCAAGAAGGGCGGTGGAGAGTGGGTCGAGCCCCGCGCAAAAGAAGTTTGGGTAAGTTTGTAAAATTCGATCTTTAGTCGCGCCAATCATTCAATGTTTAGTCTTTCTATTAACATCATTAATATATTTATGTTATTCAGGAAAAGGCTACAAAGGCTGTGGAAGAGTGGACATCGACTAAAGCATCGGACGCCGGAAGCAGCACCCCGGCTCCCTTGACGTTCGAGAAAGAAAAGCAAATATGGGTCGAAACTGTTGGAGGGGTTAAGAAGGGGTCTGCTTATGGTCTTGGATCGCTATTTGCTTCGGATAAGCATAATGCTCGCTTTTTGGGCACTTCAGTTACTTCTTCTCCGTCGAGCTCCGTTGATCCTGCTGAAATTGCTCAAATGAGAGAGCAGATCGAACAGCTGTCGAGAGTAAATCAAGAAACGCAAGACATGATCAAAAAGCTCCTTGCCAAAAAGGAGAAGAAGAAATCGAGAAGAAAGCATAAGAGCAGGCATCGACGCAACTCATCTTCCTCTTCCGAGTCCGGGTCTAGCTCTGCCTCGACCGAGTAGTCTTTTCTAAAAGTGGATAACTGTCTATGAAGCTTTATGTTAACAATTTCAAGACATAACTAATGTTGTTGGATGTTTTTGAAATGTTAGGTTTTATTGCGTTGTGTTTGAATTACTGTTTTTATTGTTTTCGAATGCCGTTTTCTGTTGAAAAACATCTGGTTTTTGCTGTTGCTACTGCCTGAAAACAGGTTTTTTATTGCAGGTTTTTTCCAGTTTGGCGACCGACTTTCAGTCGCCAAATCAGTGGCAGACATTAGACCAAGTATGCGACCGATTGTCGGTCGCATCTCCTATGCGACCGACTTTCGGTCGCCTAAACGGTCACAGGTAATTCCAACACATTGACCAAATATGCGACCGATTGTCGGTCGCATATGCTATGCGACCGAAAATCGGTCGCCTAAACGGTCAACGTTTCTATCCTATTATGCGACTGAATATCGGTCGCATGGTGGTCGAAGTTTCGACCAATTTTCGGTCGCAGGGCTTTTTGTTACCATTAATTCTCCGACCACCCATATCGGTCGCCGATCGGTCGACTGGGCGACCGATATGCGACCGATTGGGTGGTCGGATAACCCTGTTTTTTTAGTAGTGTACTTGCTTAACGTAATGTAATCATGAGTAATTGTTTCAACGTCTCAACCCTGGAGACAACCTCCACGAAAAGAATGAAACACATGCCTAATTCCTTACATCCATTAAGCTTCCAAACCGTAGCTCCAACTTGATGACAAACTTGCCTATTTAATAAGACGTATATAATGGTAATAAGTCATAGAGGCTTAGTTGTTTTGGTTGTTATAAGTTATAAACAGAAGGCCGACATAATTAGGCCTTACAATTCCATAGAACACTACAAGGAACATGTATCATACATGGAAAATGTCATTCCGCTTCAACCCCCCCCCCCCCCCCCCCCCCCAACCCCTCCACCCCCAAACTCCATCCAAAACCCGAACGTGCCGTTTATAATCCTATAAATATGAAGTTTTCCTAGTCCAAAAGAAACCTCAAACACAAAAAACTTTTCGAGTCCAATAATGGCCCCGAGTTGCCATGACCAAAGCCATAACCAAAATGTTCAGTTGTCATCAGAAGTTGCAGTAGTAGTTGTTCCTTTTCCAGCACAAGGTCACCTAAACCAACTTCTTCATCTCAGTCGTCTTATTTCATCTTATAATATACCAGTCCATTATATTACAACTACAACTCATAGTCGTCAAGTCAATTCAAGAGTTCATGGTTTTAACCCTTTATCAACAACAAACATTCATTTCCATGAATTTTCTATCACCTCAAATTCTTATTCACCCCCTCCAAACCCAAATTCGTCAATCAAATTCCCATCACATCTTCTTCACTCTTTTGAGATATCTTCTCAAATACGTAAGCCTATTGCAAAAATTTTACGTTCTCTTTCGCTTAAAACCCGACGAATAATTATCATACATGATTCTTTAATGGGATCTGTGGTTCAAGATTTTGTAACCATACCAAATGCAGAAGCTTACACTTTCCATAGTGTTTCAGCATTCACTTTGTTTTTATACGTATGGGAAAAAATAGGGAGGCCTTTTCTTAGTGATACAAATATGTTAAAAGGCATTCCTTCGAATGAAGGTTGTTTTAGTCCTGAATTTGAGAAATTTGTGAAATGTGAACATGATTATAGTAAATTTAATTCTGGGAAGATATATAACACGTCACGAGTTATTGAAGGTCCTTTTCTTGATTTGCTTTCTAAGGAACAAATTAATAAAGGCAAAAAGCAGTGGGCTCTTGGTCCATTTAATCCAGTTTCTATCAAAGGGTCCGACCGACAACGACACAAGTCACTGATTTGGTTAAACAAACAAGAACCAAAGTCAGTGATATTTGTGTCATTTGGAACCACAACTTCATTTTCTGATGAACAAGTCAAGGAAATTGCAATTGGTTTAGAGAAAAGTGAACAAAAGTTTATTTGGGTATTGAGAGAAGCAGATAAACGGAATATTTTTTCTAAAGATTTTATTAGAAAGATTGAGCTACCAAAAGGGTTTGAAGAGAGAGTGAAAGAAAAAGGTATAGTAGTGAGAGATTGGGCACCACAATTAGAAATATTAGCACATTCTTCTACCGGAGGATTTTTAAGTCATTGTGGATGGAATTCGTGTATAGAGAGTCTTTCAATGGGTGTTCCAATGATAGCATGGCCCATGCATTCAGATCAACCAAGGAATGCTATTTTGATAACAAAAGTACTTAAAGTTGGAATTGTTGCTAAGGATTGGGCAAGAAGAGATGATTTGGTGGTGTCTACTAAGGTTGAAAAGGCAGTGAAAATGTTGATGGCTTCTGAAGAAGGAGAAAAAATGAGGAAAAAGGCACAAGAATTGGGTTGTTGTGTGAAAAAAGCAGTAGGGGAAGGTGGTGTTGCTCGCAAAGAGTTTGATTCTTTCATTGCTCATATTACCAGAGGAATATGACGATATTTCGGTGCAATAGTAAGACTTAGTTAATTATCGTGTGACCAAAAGATGGCAAAATAAATATATAATCCTTATAAAAGTATGATGTCAAATAACATGCTACTATATTACTCCCTCTGTTTCACTTTATGTGTCATAGTTTAACTCGATCGGCACCAACTTTAAGAAATAAAGAAATATGTTTTAAAATTGTGGTCTAAAATAAGACACTGTGAGTTGTAAATCATTTCATTAATAGCAAAACTGTAATTTTGAAGTTAAATTATTACCAAATTCAGAATTCCGCCAATCTTTTTGAAATAGATTAATAAAAAAATATTGCCACATAAATTGGAATCAGAGGTATATATAGTGCCATCCCATAGACAGCTGATTTTTCTAGACTCCACATGTAATGGGATCTTAGTGCATAGGACTGCTATTTTGCCATATTCTATGGGGCAATATTTTTCGAGTTGTCGTCTTGAACTATTACATTGAGTATGAATACATATACGATCAGTAATCTATCCTTTGGTCATGTACGCGTGGCTATATAGAAAATTACGTACATCAATTACGTTGTTTTCGAGTTGTTGTCTTTAAGCAAAGGACCAAGTCAAAAGTCTATATAAAAAAACGTTTTTCAAATTTCAAATGCAATAAACAGATTTGCATGTGACAAGATCTGAACTCACGGATCATTTTGTCAGTAGTTTCTTAATTGTTGTAATAATCTAATTTATGCTGAGAATGAACGAATCTATAAACTTTTAGTGGATAAACAGCAAGGAAATACTTTTTTCCTTTGATTGATTTGAAATTTTAAATTATTTAGAACAACAAAGGTTAAAATGATGCTGTTTCAGAACTACTCGAATACATAGATATTGTCCATATATATGCAAGTGAATATGTAAAATAGCTATAGTAATATTATCTGCTTTGGTCTAAGGATCACATGGCTTTTAAAATATGTTACTAGGATTTAAGGCATATACTTATGTACTCAGCTGCTCTTCCATGTTCTATCGGTGTGGGATTCTCTTCTCGATAAGGTGTCACATACACCCCCTCTAATGTAACACATCTGCTAGCATAAATATTGGGTATATAAGTATGTATACCTTAGACCTTGTTGACGTATTTTAAAATCGTACGAATCTGAACCCAAAATACAAGATCACTAGTGAGCTGGGTTGTTACATAATTAATTAAATCAAAAGTATGAAGCATAAATATTTTTCATATGCTACATAGTTACAGATCTTAATCAACTAAAGTATAACGTAAATTAAAATTTTCATAACTTTCATTTTATGGTAGAGTAAGTTCTATGTGATTACATAATTATTAAAAGTGCTTTATACTTCAAATTATTTATTAGATAATTATAAGTAAAGTTTAATTTTCTAGATAAAAACAGAAACTAAACTACACTAATCGAGAAAAAAGAATTTAATATAGAGTAAAATCTACTAAACCCCCTTGACCTTTACCATTTGGGAAACGATACCCCCTTCACCTATTGAATGGGACAGGTTACCCTCTTAAGTCAAAAGTCAATGACCGGAAAACAAAAGAGTTCTGAAAAATGCAAAAAAGACAATAAAAACCCCTTTTTTGGAGGAAGTTTTGGCGCTAATAGAGGTATATTTATCATTTTGTTCATCATATTTTAAGTAAAAATTTATCAAATCATAGTTTAGGGTTTATTTAACTAGAAAACATGGATTAGCTATCTTGAAATCGAGGAAAAATCAAATGCATCGAAAAAGAAGACAAAAAGGTAAAAGTATTTATGTACTATCAATTCTTTTACTATTGCTCCTTGTCACTGAGCATAGTATATTGCATACTAATCCTGAAGGTAGAGGAAGAGGAATAGGAATAGGATTAGAGATGAATAGTAGAGGCTATGATAGACAAGCTACTATTGCACATGTTGCAAATAATCAAGGTAGGGGAGAAACTACCAATCAGAGGAGCAGGGAAAAGCAAGAGGAATAGGATGGCAAAACAGACTTCGTCCTAACTGCGGAATAAGAAATTGGAATGGTTTTTGTGAAAGAAGTGGCTGAAGATGATGAAGATGATGAAGTTGATTCTTGCCTGATGCCGAGGTGCTCCTCCCAAAGCAGCTCTTTTAATTCTGATAATTGCTCATCCTGCCTTAGTGAGGGAGATAGTACGATATCCTTTTCAAATCCTCATACAGAATCATCATCAACGTCAGATTCAGAAGATTGCAGCCAAAACTCTGAAGGAAGAGAAACTTCTGAAAGTATCCGATAACATGAACGCAAGCAGCATTAAGCACTACCAATGTTAAATTTATGAATTTAGAATTAGATTTTGTCCGATAACACATGTGACACGTAGTCAGTAGCGTGGCAAGGCGAGAGCGAATATCGGAGACAACACAATACGAGAACGAAAGAAAATAGTGATGTTCAATAACGGTTGATCGATTCAACTTAACTGTGATCGGAAGACTCCGAAGACAATTAATACATCAGATAAGAATGGTTGATCTTATCTCCTTTTTGCCGGGCCGTCTGCAACGTAATCTGTCAGACGTGTGTAACTACGTGACTGATGGAGAAACATGTGAGAATAGAGTTCTCCTAGGGTTGGACTCTTTGTATTTCTCATCCGATAAATAGTTCCATATCCCCTCACTTGTAAGCTTACGTTCAACTGAACAAGGCATCCCTATTTATTTTACTGCTATCACCACCATTACTGCATTTACACCGCCATTACACCACTTTCATTATAATCATAGTGTACTTGTGCAATTATTGCTTGCTTCAACTTTGGAAGGGGGATTCTTCTCTTTCAACGGAGCACGAGCCTTCGATCAATAAATATAATAAGCTTTATCGCTTTTGTTTATTTATTTTTCTATTTGCTTAATTGTCTATTCGCTATTTCGATTGTTTGTTGTGTCTATTTGTCATCGTGAATCTTGTTAATTATTAACTATTGCTCTGATTGTAACGTTGATTAAACAAGATTGATGCTGGATTTATAAGTCGTATATTCACCATCTTAATAAAATAAATCGTTATTTTATTTATACTATTTTATTCATTCACAATCATTGTCATCGTAATTCTACAGTACATCATTGATCGAAATCTAGTTTAAGCAGATTTGGTAGCTTAATATAAGTTTAATTGATAACTAAGAATTCGTTCAATAAATCACTGTTGGAATCTGATCTGCTTATTTGCTTGCTTTGTTCGTAATCTATCAGTTCGGAATGAGTCGATTAATCGTTTGTATTCAATTACGTGTACTATCGTACTCGATTTACCTGTCACTTGTCTTCATTTGTTCGATTAGATTATTGTCTTTGAGTCGAATTACTTATTTAGCATACAATTTAGTTCGTTTTCGTTTGTGCCATCAAAACAGTATTCTGCATATCAACATCGGTTAAGAATCCACTAGATCGATCACCTACTAACGTGAAATTACTTATCAATCGGTCGAATCATGATATAAATGGTCGCCTAAGGCTCAACTAAATATAAATTTAATTGTAATATCTGAAACAAATTTTTAGAATATACAATTTGGCGCCCACCGTGGGGCCTAGGCAATCGATTTGTTCCGAGATTTGATCGTTGATACTACTCACGTTCGTTTTCTTGTTTTGAAATGGCAGATGAACATAATGTTGATGCCACCACCACTTTAAACGGCACACAACAGCTTAATCCCAATGACGTGGTTCAAGCTCCAGCGACTGAAGAAGTGGTCGGTGACTCAACCCGGCACGAGCAGGATCCGCCTCACGACCACGTTCCTACTGGTTCGCAGTTGAACGCGCCTCGAGGACGTCGACTCGGCAAGGAACCCGTGGTCGAAGTTATATAGGTGGATACTAATATGGTATTGCTGGAATATTTGAAGAGACACGATGCACAGTTTGAGTTGATACACAGGAAATTGGAGATTCTGTCTGGCTCTATCGAACATGGAGCGCCTACCTCCCCGATCACACCTCCTGCAGGCATTCTGACCTCGGTTCCTCAGGGCGCCGTAATAGGGGGACTTGCAGTGGGGTTGGATCCGGAGGATCAGGTACGGACGCCGTGGCTATGGAAGCTCCGGCCTCTGTCATGACAGAAGCAAGAGTGATGGCTAATGTGAGCACAACTGTGAATGATTTAGTAGAAAGAAAGTTCAAAGAAATAAAAGCATTTATGGAGAGATTGCCAGGACTTCCAAAGTTAATGAGCAGTTCTTCATCGAAATCGATATCAAAACGACCATTCCCACCAAGTGTGGCTCCTTTGCCGATCCCAAAAACTTTCAAGTTACCAGAGAATCTCTGATATGGTGGAACCACGAATCCAACAGATCATGTTGATTTGTTTACGGTCGCAATGCAGACGAATAACTTGACAGCTGACCAGATAAATTCGGTGAGTCTTAAGAAATTTTGTGAAACACTCATAGGGGGAGCGTTGAAGTGGTACATGCAATTGCCCGAGAATAAGATCATGAGTTTCAATGAGATGACGGAGAATTTTATCAAGGCCCATTCAGGGGCTAGAAAGGTTGAACGTAGGGTCGAAGACATCTTCAATATCAAACAACATCCGAATGAAACAATCAAAGAATTCATGAAGAGGTTTAATGCCAAAAAGATTAACATACCACATGTCGAAGAGAGGTGGGCTTGTTTGGCATTTCAAAATAATCTAAGTATGCACATTTCAGAGACTTGTAGGAAGCTAAGGGAGCATTTGAGAGAAGTCATTCCAACGACGTTTTCCACTCTTCACCTCGAATGCGATCCAAAGATTCGACCTGAAGAGGAGGAGTTGCAGTTGGCTGAGTATAATAAACGTTATGAACGACCACCATGGAGAGTTGAAAATGATAGGCGAAACTATAGGCATCAACGATGGGAACCCTACAGTTTCCCTCGACCAGGAGGAAATAAACACGAAGCTGGTAGTTCGAGGAATCAACCAAAGAAGGAGCAGTCAGGTCTATCCTTAGCCTCAAGGGATCGGCCACTGCCTCCTAAGGTTTTCGAGTACAATTTTTGTGCGTCGACAGCCAACTTGGTGGATCATTTGAGGGGAATGGGTGAAAAAGTTGTGAAATTCCTCAACCGCATAAAAATAAATCCGAATACAAGAGATGAAAATTTATGGTGTGCGTTTCACCACGATCACGGTCATATGACTGAAGATGTAAAGCACTACGTTATGAGGTAGCTAGTTTGTTAAAAAAGGGGCACTTGGTGGAACTCTTGACCGAAAGGGGACGGAATAATTTCAACAAGAAGAAAGATGACCAATCACCAAAACCTTCTGCTCCGAGGATAACGGTGAATGTCATCACCGGAGGGGATGATGTCTGTGGGGTAAGTTACACCACGAAGAAATATGCAAAGGTTTCATTTACGCAAGATAAGAGGACGTGATATTTCCCAAGACACACCACTATGAAAGGACCAATTCCTTCTATGTGTTCCTTTACTGATTAATTGCGGAATAAGTAAAAGTAAGTAATGAACACTGATTTTAGCGTGGAAAATCCCTTCAACTTGGGATCAAAAAACCACGACCTACTTCCTCAAGTAGGATTTCAACTTCACTATTTGAAAGACTCACTTGGTTATAAGACTTCCCTCTTACTAACCTAGGACTAACTCTAATCCTATAGTGACCCCTTTCACAATCACTGAAGTTCCTTCAAGTAACAAGACTTGAAAATATATACTCTTTCAGAACTTCTTGATAAATAAATAGTACAACTTAATAACTCCTACTACAGATGAACCAAGACCAAGAATAATACAACTCGATCTAAGGAATGGGTTCTTCGCTTAGTTCCCTGTAGCTTATATGACTACATAAATATGACTTAGACTTTTTGCTCTAAACTCTCTGTATCTGTGCGTAACTTCAACAGTTGAAATGCTCCTCTTCTTATAGCTTTGAAATCTGAGGAGTCTTGAGCAATTAGAATTCCAAAGCCTCAAAGAGTTTGAGTCCTAATTGAACTCCTTGCTTATCTTCAAGTCTTATCCTAATCTTATGCAATCTTTTCTTATCACGTACAACTCTGCATAATTATCAAGATAAATATTAGACAATAGGATAATAATTAATTTTCCCGCTTAATTGATTTTGCATAATTATTTATTCAGTTGCAGTGATCCAAAGGAATAAGTCCTTGGATCTGTTCCTTCGTCATCAGTCAAAACTTCCAAGCTTATTCAAGCTAACATTTTTCCCCTTTTTTATGATGACAAACTCATAGACTTCGCTTCATATCCTTAATATCCTGAACCATAATTTTCAACTTAAAAGCCACATTAGCAGAAATCAATTTCATCATTAAGGATCAGGTTCTTAAACAGGTTATAAATATCACAAGCAAAATCATACTTACTTTTTCCCTTTTTGGCATCATTGAAAAAGTTGCATAAGTCAGAATTATTATAAGCAATAAAAATAATCAACTCATAGCCGTTTAGACAACTCAAAAAGAAAACATAATCCAACAAAAAGCAACTACATTGAAATGATATTAGCCATCGAAGATATGACATCATAAGCAAAAAGATTTTCAACCAGGGGAAACAAACTAAGTAAGCACAACTAAACTAGTCAAAAACTAAAGATAAGAAGGATAGGGGACTAGAACTAATCTAAATCCCACTAGACAAAAGATGGCTTTTTGGTTTTGGGTATTAGGTGGTGGAAGGACCAGGTCCTTGAGACTTTTCCTGCAACAACTCAAACATTTTCTGAAGAATCGTTTCTTTTATCTTAGCATCTTCAGCTTCCAGAAGTCTCTTTCTTTCTCCAACCTCTTAATCTCAGCAGCTTGTCAATCAATCAGCTGCCTCAACATCCGAACCTTATTGTTCAAAGGTCCTTCGGAAGAGCCAACAATAGTAGCTCCAACAGCAGCAGGCTCAGCATTTACTGTCATGTCACAATTGATGAGTGTAGTACCCCCAAATTTTTCCTTCTTGGTAGCAGTTTTCACTTCCTTCAATGGAAGAAACAGTTCCTTTACCCTTAGCAGAACTCTCCCTTTGATTTTTCTTTTTAAGCCATGGTTTATCTACATCCACCATCTTTTCATCCTTCATGGGTGCTCTAGAAGGAGACTTAGAAGGCTCATGCATGGGAGCTTTTAAACACTTCATAGTGTCCTTTTCCCCCTCACTTTCTGGAACAAACATACCTAGCCCCTCTACTTCCTCACCCTTATCATCAACTACATTCAAAGGTTCATCGTAGTTTACCTTGAATTCATCCAGGATCATGGCCCTAGACAAATCATCCATATGTTCCAGTGTCTCGGCAACAGATAGACCTGATCCTTCCCCCTGAATTTCAGAGTCAGGGTTTTGAGGGTTTTGATTTTCTGGATGTGATGAATTTATTTGCATGGGTGAAGTAGGCTTTGTAACTAGTGGTTGTTCATTGGTAGGCATGGATGAAGTGTTTTCAAGTGAGAGAGACATTGGAATTTTTCGATTTAGAAGATAATGAATCACTCTTTCTTGAATGAGAATATGAGATTGGAGCTTAAAAGATTATATAGAAGTAAAGGATAGTGATAGAGATGGAGTGTAAAATGAATTACCTTTCAGCTTCCTTGATTAAATAGAGTTACAGATTGGTTAGGTTTCTTGAACGTTTCAAAATCGAGCCATTAGGATTAAGAGTTCAAGTGGAAGATGGAGTGTGGAACGGTTCATTGATGGGATTGATTTCAGAGAGATAGAGTTTGAGTGGGATTTAAACTCATCTACTTACCTGTGTTCTTCAAACTCTAATATTTCTGAATAATAAAGTAGTACATACCTGAGAATGTGACAGGGAACAGTTCCCATACCCAATTTCAATCAAATTGCATAACCTGAAATTCTAAGAACATAAGGGTAACATCATTAAAATTTAGTAAACTTAAGTAGAAATCATGGCATAGAGTATACAATTAAGTATAGAACTGAGCTGAAAACTTCAAATTGACTCTAATAAAATTCGTTTTTAAGCCAAATTTTCTAGCCAATTTTTTGAAGTAAAGCTGAGTAGACTTAGGTGAATTTAATCATCCCTAATTCTAACCTTTTCCTTTCAAAATGATCTCTACCTAAAGCCTTTGTGAAAATATCAGCAATTTATTTATCAATAGGACAAAAGGCTATAATGATCAAACCCTTCTCATAATTATCCCTTAAGAAATTGTGTCTTATGTCAATGTGTTTAGTTCTCTTGTAATGCACATGATTCTTTATCATGTTAATTGCACTAGTATTATCACAATAGATAGGAACAGTTCCTACATCAACACCAAAATCTTGTAATTGATGTTTGATCCACAACAATTGTGAACAACATGAGGCAGCTGCCACATACTCAGTCTCTGCAGTGGAAAGTGCCACTGAATTTTGTTTCTCGGTTCCCCATGAAACCAAACACTCACCAAGAAAATGTGTCATACCTGAGGTACTTTTTCTATCAACAATGAAACCTGCATAGTCAGTATCCGTATACCCTACAAGATTAAAATTACTGCCTTTTGGGTACCACAGTCCCAAGGAACCTGTTCCTTTCAGATATCTTAATATCTTTTTAACAGCTTTCAGATGAGATTCCTTAGGATCTGATTGAAACCTTGCAGATAAGTCAACACTAAACACAATGTCAGGTCTACTAGTAGTTAAATAAAGCAAAGACCCAATCATACCTCTATACATTTTTTGATCAACTGAATTGTCATGTTCATCAAGATCTAATTTAGTAGCAGTGGCAATTGGTGTATCAATTTCCTTAGCTTTATCCATGTCAAACCTTTTAAGTAGTTCCTTAACATATTTTTATTGATGGATCATAGTTCTATTTGAGGTTTGCTTGATTTGTAAACCCAAAAAGAAATTAAGTTCACCTATCATGCTCATCTCAAACTCACTCTCCATCAAGCTTGCAAATTCCTTACTCAGATTTTCACAAGTAGCACAAAAAATTATATCATCTACATAAATTTGAACGATTAAGAGATGTTTACATTTTCTTTCAAAAAGAGTGTGCTATCAATTTTACCTCTTTGATACCCATGGTGAAGTAGGAATTTTGATAGACGTTCATACCATGCTCTTGGTGCCTGCTTGAGTCCATACAAGGCTTTGTCTAGCTTTATTCCTGGTTACCATACCATCCTCATCAAGTTTGTTCCTGAAAACCAATTTTGTTCCTATGATGGACCTGTTCCTTGGTTTGGGTTCCAGATGCCAAATTTGACTTCTTTGGAATTGATTCAACTCCTCAAATTGTGATTCTTGACTGCTGATCTAGTTTGAATTCCAGCAGTCTTGTCTGAGATTATCTAATCTACAGGATGTGAACCTTGATACTTGTAAGGCTTGAGTATCAGACCATCTTCAGAAGTTCCTTGCTGAGGAATAGTTACTGATGTAGTAGAAGTATAAGTTTGAGAGATGGATCCATCATTTGTTCCCCCTGTTTCTGTGCTACTTTTCTCAGTTCTATCCTGAGGAACAGTTCCTTGCAGTTCACTTCTCACAGCATACCCATCCAATGCCTGCATTTGTTGAGGGCCAGGTTCACCATGCCTCAGCATTCCAATTTCTTCATCTTCTTGTACATGTTCTTGAGACAAATTGTCAGATTCATTAAACTTAACATGCATGCTTTCTTCAATCTTTGATGTTTTCTTGTTAAAGACTCTATAGGATTTACTATTTGAAGAATAACCAACGAAGATTACCTCAACACTTCTAGGGTCAAATTTTCCTAAGGCATCCTTTCCATTATTGTGTATAAAGCATTTACAACCAAAGGCTCTAAAGTGTGAAATATTTGGTTTTCTTCCTTTAAGTAACTCATATGGTGTCTTTTCTATCAGTGGCCTTGTCATACACCTATTGATTGTTTAGCATGCAGTGTTAATAGCCTCAGCCCAAAAACTTGTGGAAGATTCCCAGACAGTATCATAGTCCTATCCATTTCTTCTAAGATCCTATTTTTCCTTTCAATTACTCCATTTTGTTGTGGAGTTCTAGGTGAAGAGAAGTTATGATCAATACCATTTTCATTGCAAAAGTTAAAGAACATTTGATTCTCAAACTCAGTACTATGATCTGACCTTATAGCAACAATATGACTATCTAGTGTTTTCTGAATTTTCTTAGCAAATATTTAAAATGCATTAAATGCTTCTTCCTTAGATGCAAGAAAAAGAGTCCAAGTAAATCTAGAATAATTATCAACCAGTGTCATAACATATTTCTTACCTCCACGATTTATTGTTCTCATTTGTCACGAAGATCCATATGGACTAGTTCAGAAGGTTTGGTAGTACTGACTTGTTTCTTTGGTTTAAAGAATTACTTTACCTGCTTCCCCCTAGCACAAGCACTACAAACTCTTTCTTCCTTGAACTTGATGTTAGGAAGTCCTATCTCCAAGTCCTTAGAAACTAGTTTGTTTAATTGCAAAAAAATAGCATGACCAAGTCTTTTGTGCCATAAGAGGGGATAATTTTGCGTTACATTTAGACAACTCATGCTGCCATCAGATAGTGTCAAAAGATAGATATTTCCATACCTATTACCCTGCAAAATAATCTCTCTAGAATTTTTATTAGTCACAATGCAACCAATAGAAGAAAAATTAATATTATTACCTTTATCACACAATTGAGATATACTCAATAAGCAATGATTCAAACCATCTACTAGAAACACATTATCTATGATGTATGAATCAGTCCTACCTACCTTTCCAATGCCAATTATTTTCCTTTTCTTACCATTACCGAAGGAAACACTTCCTCCTTGAAAAGCTGAGGGAATGGAACAGCTCCTTGTGTCCTGTCATGTGCTTTGAGCAACCACGATTCATATATCATTCTGTGGCTCCTCACTTTTACTGCAGCCTGCAAAAAAAAATAATAAATAAATAAATACTAGGGGTTTATTTTAGGAACCCAAACTAGTTTGGGTCCCTTTCCTTTAACAAAAGGGTGAATTAAATCTCTGCTAGCCCAGAATGGCAATGCTTTCTTTGTGTGAACACTTTTCTTAGCCACATATTTTTGGACATGTTTATAGGACCTGTTACTTTGTGTAGATTTTTCAAAAGATTGACATTTTTTTTTCAAGTGACCAGTGTTTTCACAGTGTCTGCATAACCAATTTTCAGGAAGAGTTAGATACTTACTCTTTGGATCCCATTTGGGCAATGACTGAGATTTCATAAACCCAAAACCCTTCTTATTACTACCATGATTTTCATGTAACCATTCTAATGCTTCAGAATACTTGTTCCATTTAACAGTTTTGTTCAGTTCATCTTTGGTTTTGATCAAGTCTTCTTCCAAAGTTCTTATCTTTTCATTTTCTATGTACAGTTCATCAACTGTCACTTTCAACTTCTCTTCAGCAATAAGCTGGTGAGAATTTTCACTGCCCTTACCTTTACCAACTATATCAGTTTCTAAATTTTCATTTTACAATTCATGAACAGTTGATTCAAGTGTAAGTACCTGTTCGTTTAGCATGCTTTTTTTCCTTTTCAGAATGTCATTTTTTATTACAACCTTTTTGTATTCAATTTCTGAACTCTCAATTTTATCAAGCAGTTGATCTTTACCATCCCTTAGAGATTTAAATTTGTTTAGCACAGTGTGAAACACTTTAACTAATTTCTCTCTATGTATATTTTTCACATCCTTTTTGAGTTTAGAAACAAATACCTCGGCATCTTTTTCATCATCTGAATCTTCAAGAGTAATTAGAGCCAGCTCATCATCCAGATCATCATCAGACTGTTCATCTTCACTATCTTGCTAGCCAGCAACCATTGCTTTGGGAGTTCTATTCTTCTTTCGGAACTGTTCCTTAGCCTTCCTTCTTTTTTCAACATACTTCTTTCTCCATTCTTCTTCCATGACTGGGAATTTGCTAATGTAGTGCTCCATGCTTCCACATTTGAAGCATTCTCCTCCTTGTTTCATGTCAGAAGATCTACCTTTTCTACTAGATCCCTTTTTCTTATTCAGGAATCTTTGGACACTTCTGGCTATAAGGACCAGTTCCTTCTCATCATCAACAAAATTATTTGCAGCAGATAAAGCTAAATTAGGTTCAGTTTTAACTGGTTCTCCTATGTTCTTGACTTTCTTCCTCAGTTCATATGTTCTTAGATTACCTTTCAGTTCATCTAAGGAGGGAGTACTAAGATCCTTGCTTTCAATGATACCACATGCTTTAATTTTCCAAGAATCTGGAAGCACTCTAGTCAAGATCTTTTCACCATATCTTCTGTAGTTAAGATTCTTCCAAAAGAGATAAGTTCAGCTGCAATAGCACTAAATATAGTGTACATTTTAGAAATTTTTTCTCCTTCTCTCATTTTAAAATTTTCATATTCAGCAAGGAGAAGTGTACCTCTAGATCTTTTAACCTGATTGGTTCCTTCATGAGCAACCTGTAATGCATCGTAGATTTCCTTACCTACAACATTCCTTACCTGCAACATCATTTAAAAATGGTGGCCTAACAGTGGACTGACCCTCGGAGTTTTCTTGTGGTGCACTCATTCTAATCCTAAGGTGTTAGCCTCTTCAAGGATAACCTGCTCTGGTACCAGTTGTTATTTTCCAAGACGCACTACTACGGAAGGACCAATCCCTTCTATGTGTTCCTTTACTGATTAATTGCGAAATAAGTAAAAGTAAGTAAATGAATACTGATTTTAGCGTGGAAAAACCCCTTCAACTTGGGATAAAAACCACGACCTACTTCCTCAAGTAGGATTTCAACTTCACTATTTGATAGACTCACTTGGTTACAAGACTTCCCTCTTACTAACCTAGCACTAACTCTAATCATATAGTGACCCCTTTCACAATAAGTGAAGTTCCTTCAAGTAACAAGACTTTAAAATATGTACTCTTTCAGAACTTCTTGATAAGTAAATAGTACAACTTAATAACTCCTACTACAGATGAACTAAGACCAAGAATAATACAACTCGATCTAAAGAACATGTTCTTTGCTTAGTTCCCTGTAGCTTATATGACTACAAAAATATAACTTAGACTTTTTGCTCTGAACTCTCTTTATTTGTGCGTAACTTCAACAGCTGAAATGCTCCTCTTCTTATAGCTTTGAAATCTGAGGAGTCTTGAGCAATTAGAACTCCAAAGCCTCCAAGAGTTTGAGTCCTAATTGAACTCCTGCCTTATCTTCAAGCCTTATCATAATCTTATGCAATCTTTTCTTATCACGTACAACTCTGCAAAACTATCAAGATAAATATTAGACAATAGGATAATAATTAATTTTCCCGCTTAATTGATTTTGTATAATTATTTATTCATTTGCAATGATCCAAAGGAACAAGTCCTTGGATCTGTTCCTTCGTCATCTGTCAAAATTTTCAAGCTTATTCAAGCTAACAGGACGCGAGAGGATATGAACAATGACATCGTGTTCGGGGATTTCAACTTCGATGACAGGATTCATCCCTATCATGATACTTTAGTAGTTACAATGAGAGTTGATGATGCCGATGTGAAAAGAGTGTTGATCGACGAAGGTAGTTCAGTCAACATTATTCAATCAAGAGTAGTGGAGCAGTAACAGTTGAACGATAACATTGTGCCTCGATCGATGGTCTTATCTGGATTCAACAATTCGAGCGAGATAACTATAGGGTAATTTATGATGAAAACATATGCGGAAGGTGTCGAAAAGGAAACTTTGTTCCAGGTGATGAAAGGAGATATGGCTTACAACGGGACACTTGATCGACCATGGATCCATGCTATGGGAGTAGTTCCATCGACTTTGCATCAAGTGGTGAAATTTCCCACTCCATGGGGAGTGCGTGAAATTAGAGGTGAACAACAGACTTCTCGAGAATGCTACTCAGTGGCCGTCAAGGACGATGCTAAGCAATAGGAAGTACAGCTACTGGAATCTATGGTCGAAGATGATGAAACGCAGCCAAGTCCAACGGGTAAGGACTTCGCCACGATCCCGACATGCGTTAGGGAACCAAACAAACAGAAAGAAGGAGACTCTACGATAGAGGAATTGGAGGAAGTAGTGTTGTTCGATGACAAGCCAGATCGAAAAGTGTATGTAGGGGGCAGAGTTTAATCCCAAAATGAAGTCAAAAATCATATCTTTCCTCAAAAATAAATTCGATTATTTTGCCTGGTCCCATACGGACATGATAGGAATCGATCCCAAAGTTGCTACGCATAAGTTGAACGTCAATCCAAAACATTGACCGGTGAAATAAAAGAAGCGATTGAATGGTGGTTTTGAAAGAAAAGTTATTAATGATGAAGTAGATAAGTTATTGACGAATGGATTTATCAAGGAAGTTAATATCCGGAGTGGTTGGCAAACACAGTTGTTGCACCAAAGAAAAATGGAAAGTGGAGAGTGTGCATCGATTATACTGATCTAAACAAAGCTTGCCCGAAAGACTCACTTTCATTGTCTCACATCGATAGACTAATAGATTCAACGGCAGGACATGAAATGTTGAGCTTCTTAGACGCCTACTCAGGCTACAATCAGATTTCAATGGACCCAGCAGATCAGGAAACACTTTTTTTTATCACAGACATGGGGACTTACTATTATACGGTCATTCCTTTCGGTCTCAAGAATTCCGGGGCTACCTATCAACGGTTGGTCACCAATATATTCAAGGACTTGATTGGGAAAACGATGGAAGTATACATTGATGACATGTTAGTTAAGTCGTTGGAGGGAAAAGATCATTTGAGTTACTTGAAGGAAAAATTTACGATATTGAGGCAGTTCAACATGAGGCTGAACCCAGAGAAATGTGCGTTTGGGGTTGGATCTGGCAAGTTCTTGGGGTTCATCATATCACAAAAAGGGATCAAAGCCAATCCGGACAAGATCAAAGCAATAGAAGCATACCCGATGAGCTGGCAACGGTGAAGGACGTTCAACGGCTGACTGGTCGAGTAGGCTATCTCAGTAGGTTCATCTGGAGGTCGTCTGAACGATGTCAAAAATTCTTCTCAGTGCTAAAGAAGAACATTAGCTTTAATTGGACGCCGGAATGCAAACAAGCCCTCAGAGAGTTTAAGCAATAGTTATCCAATCCTCCATTGCTTTAAAAACTAATCGAAGGAGAAGTGTTGTTGATATACTTGGCTGTTTTCGAAGTAGCTGTGAGTGCTGTCCTCGTTCGCGAGGATGGAGGTAACAATTTCCTATTTATTACGTTAGCAAAACATTACTTGATGCGGAAACAAGATATTCACACTTACAAAAAGTTGCACTTGCACTAGTTATAGCAACACAAAAACTAAGACCATACTTTCAATGTCATGCTATATCTGTCATAACTACTTTTCCTTTACGAAGTATTTTACATCGGCCGGATCTCTCCGCACGATTGATGAAGTGGCTGGTCGAGCTGAGTGAGTATGATATCACTTACCAGCCTCTCACTGCCATCAAATCACAAGTGTTGGCTGATTTTGTAGCAGATTTTAGTGCTAACATTCTTCCGGAGGCAAAAAAGAAGGAACTTATGATGAGGGATCCAGACCTCGGAATCTGGATGATGTACACGGATGAAGCATCGAACGTGAAAGGAACTAGCCTCGGAGTCTTGCTGATAGCACCAACCGGTGAAAAATTAAGATATGCGATCAAACTACATGCCAAAACTAACAACGAGGCCGAATATGAGGCCCCCGCTGCAGGTCATAAATTGCGAAGGACTTGAAAATAGAGCGGTTGGACATCAAAAGCAATTCCCAACTAGTAGTGAATTAAATTCAAGGAGACTTCAATGTTTGGGACACAAGGATGCAACAATTACTCAGCAAGGCACAAAATCTTTTAGCTTCTATTCAGGAGTGGAAGATAACTCAAATCCCGAGGGAATAAAACATCGAAGCAGATGGCTTGGCTAACCTTGGCTCTGCAGCAGCCATCGAAGAAGAACTTGATGAAACAGTCGTGCACTTATTCGAGTAACCACTCTATTGAAGTATTAAAGAGGTAAACAATGTCAATCACACTTGGGATTGGAGAAACAAGTATTTGACTTATTTGTAAGCAGGTATTCTACCCAAAGACAAAAAAAGCTGCCTGATCACTCAAAGTTAAAGCGGCTAGATATTTCCTTTTAAATAACCAACTCTACTGGCGAATGTTCAGTGACCCTTTAGCAAAGTGTGTTGGGCAAGATGGCACAAGTTACGTGATGAGGGAAGCTAACGAAGGCAAATGTGGCAATCATTCTGGAAGCAAGTCATTGGTACGAAAGCTAATCAGAGCCAGTTACTATTGGCCAACGATGGAAGATGATGCAAAGGACTTCGTTTGAAAGTGTGACAGGTGTCAACGGCATGGCAATCTCATACATCAACAAGCAGAGCCCCTTCATTCGGTCACGTCATCATGGCCGTTCATGAATTGGGGGATGGATTTAGTCGGACCGCTACCAATAACGCCCGGTAAGGTAATATTTATATTAATTTAACTGACTATTTTTCTAAGTGGGTGGAAGTTGCTTTAGCGAAGACAAGACAACAAGAAGTTATCAAATTCATCCACCAAAACATTATGTGCCATTTTGGGATACCGAAGGAAATTACCTGTGACAACGAGAAATAATTCGTTGGCAAACGAATTACAGCTTTCTTCAAGAAATGAGGAATCAAAAGGATTGCATCGACTCCATATCATCAGAGTGCAAACGGACAAGCCGAGTCTTCGAACAAGAAAATAATAGAATACTTAAGGAAAAGAATGGATGAATCAAATGGTAATTGGCCGGATAAACTCCTAAGTGCGTTGTGGGCTCATCGAACAACGATGGAAAATAGGAAATGAATGGATGAATCAAAGGGTAATTTGCCGGATGAACTCCCAGGTGCACTGTGGGCTCATCGAACAACGGTGGAAAACAGCATTGATGAGATCCCATTCTCACTTCTCTACGATGCAGAAGCTTTGATTCCGGTCGAAGTAGGTGAACCAAGTCTACAGTTTGCACACTCAACCGATAGATCAAACAAAGAGGCAACGTTGGTAGAGTTGGATCTGCTTGAAGGAAAAAAGAGATCTAACCTTGGTTCGAATACAGGCACAAAAACAAAGGATAGAAAATTATCTCAACAAAAAACTTAAGTACAGGAATTTCAACGTAGGTGACTATGTGCTAAAGATAAAACGGCCGAAGAAAGATGAGCCTAACGATGGCAAATTAGACTCAAATTTGGAAGGGCCTTCTCGGGTCAAAGCAGTGGTCGAAAAGGGTTCTTGTCAGCTTGAAAGAGTAGACTCAAAGCCAGTCAACTTCAATAGGAATGTGTTAGCTTGGATAAGCTTGGAGTTTTGACTGATGACTGAGGAACGGATTCAAAAGACCTGTTCCTTTGAATCACTGAAGCAGAATAGATAATTCATGCAAAATCATTTAATTGAGATATTATTATTTATCCTAATACTGACGTGTATCTTGGTAATTATGCAGGCCTAATCAGATATGAAAAGATTGCATAACTAAGGGATAAAGGATAAAGGATTCTAGAAGGTAGAATCCAATTAGGATTCAAAGTCAAGAGAGCTTTGGAATTCTAATTCATTGAGACTTCTTGGCTGCTGGAAGCTATAAAGCGTGAAGACTGTCAGCCATAGAAGTAGACACAAATACAGAGAGCATCGAGTACAAGCTGAGAAGAATTATTAGCTTATTTGTGTAATCAGTTAGCTACAGTAGAACTAAGTGAGAACCTGTTCCTTAGATTGAATCTTGTAAAAGTTCGAGTCTTAGTTCAATTGTAGTAAGCAAAAATCGAGTTGTAAACTTTCTGGTTCAAGTCGTGGACTTGACACAACTTCACTGATCATGAGAAAGATCACTAAAGGATTAGAGTTAGTCCTAGGTTAGTAAGAGTGAGTCTTGTAACCAAGTGGGTCTTTTTACATAGTGAAGTTGAAATCCTACTTGAGAAGTAGGTCGTAGTTTTTTTATCCCGTGTCTAGGGGTTTTTCCACGCTAATATCTAGTGTTCAATTACTTACAGTTTTAATTCCGCACATCGTAGAGTAAAGGAACACATTTGAAGGAACTGGTCCTTAAAATAGTAAAGTGGTGTAATCGTGGGAATTAACAATTGGTATCAGAGCAGGTTATCCTTGGAAAGGCTAACACCTAGGATTAGATGAGTACATCACGAGAGAACAGTGAGGGCCAGTCAATGGTTAGAGCACCTTATTTCAATGGGAAATACTAATCATGGTGGAAAGAGAGGATGCGCGATCACCTTCAAGCAGAAGACTATGAATTGTGGGACATAGTAACTGAAGGTCCCATGATCCCAATGAAGAAGGATGCTGATGGGAAAGATGTTCCCAAAACCAGGAAGGAATGCAATGCGGAAGACATAAAGCAATGGGAAAAGAATGCAAAGGCAAGGAAGTGGCTGGTTGGTGGACTTAGTCCTGACGAATGCACAAGGATCAGAGGGTATGCCACTGCAAAGGAGATTTGGGATGCTCTACAAGTTGCACACGAAGGAACAAGTCAGGTAAAAAGGTCCAGAGGTACACTTCTTTATGCTAATATGAAAGCTTTAAAATGAAAGAAGAAGAATCAATTTCTGAAATGTATACTAGATTCATTGCCATTGCTTCTGAACTTATCTCTTTGGGAAGGGTTTTAACTGTGGAAGATAGGGTAGAAAAGATTTTAACTAGGGTTCTTCCAGATTCTTGGGAGATCAAAGCTTGTGCTATCATTGAAAGTAAAGATTTAACCACTTTATCCTTAGATGAGCTTATAGGCAATCTAAAGACTTATGAACTGAGGAAAAAGGTTAAAAACATAGGAGCACCAGTTAAAACTGAACCTAACCTAGCCTTGACTGCTGGTGATAAAATCATGGATGATAAGGAACTGGTCCTTATCGCTAAAAGTGTTCAGAAATATTTGAATAAGAAAAGGGAAATTAGTGGACAGGGTAGGTCTACTAACATGAAACAGGCTGGAGAATGCCACAAATGTGGAAGCTCGGAGCACTACATCAGCAAATGCCCAATTATGGAAGGAGAATGGAGGAAGAAATTCATTGATGAAAGAAAGAAGGCTAGGGAACAGGTCCATAAGAAAAGTGGAAATCCCAAAGCGCTGGTTGCAGGATGGCAAGACAGTGAAGGTGAAATAGCTGATGATGATCTGGATGAGGATCTTGCTCTAATGGCACTTGGAGATTCAGAAAATGAAGAAGATCCTGAGGTATTTGTTTCTAAACTTAAAGAAGATGTAAAAAGCATGTCTAGAGAAAAGTTGGTTAAAGTATTCCATATTGTGCTAAATGAATTTAAAACTCTGAGGGATGATAATCACCAACTGCATGATAAAGTTGACTGTTTAGAAATAGAATGAATAGGGGAAATAATTAAAAATGATTTTCTGAAAAGGAAGATTAGCATGCTTGAGGAACAGGTCCTCACACTTGAAACAACTGCTCAGGAATTAGAAAATGTTAAAACAGTTGTAAAAGGTAAAGGTATTGCTAATTCTCATCAAATCATTGCTGAAGAGAAACTGAAAGACACAGTTGATGAACTGTGTAAGAAAGATGAAAAGATAAGATCTTTAGAAGAAGACTTAGTTAAAACAAAAATGGAATTAAGAAAAACTGTAGAATGGAACAAGTCTTCTGAAGCACTAGAATGGTTACAGGAAAATCATAGTAGTAATAGGAAAGGTATTGGATTTATGAAAGCACAGAGTTCATCCAAATGGAATCCAAAGAGTAAGTACTTATCATTTCCTGAAAACTGGCTATGCACTCACTGTAGGAACACTGGTCACCGGAAAGAAAATTGTCTATCTTTAAAAATGGCTGCCTAGAGGAACAGGTCCTATAAACCTGTTCAAAATCCTGTGAAACAGAAGAATAGGTCCTACAAACCTGTTCAACATTCTGTAAAAAAGGAAAATGTTCACACAAAGAAACCATTACCATTCTGGGCTAGGAGAGATCTGATTCATCCTTTTTCAAAAGGAAAGGAACCCAAACTAGTTTGGGTTCTTAAAACTAACCCCTAGTTTTCTTTTGCAGGCTAGAGTGAAGGAGACAAACCACAAATGGTACATGGACATTGGTTGCTCAAGACATAAAGGAACTGTTCCTTTCACTCTCAGCCTTCCAAGGAGGAAATGTTTCCTTCGGTAATGGTAAGAAAGGGGAAATTATTGGAATTGGAAAGGTAGGTAGGTTTGATTCACACTGTATAGATAATGTATTTCTAGTAGATGGGCTGAAGCATTGCTTATTGAGCATATCTCAATTGTGTGACAAAGGTAATAATGTTAATTTCTCATCTACTGGATGCACTGTGACTAATCAAGCTTCTGGAGAGGTTATTTTGCAGGGAAACAGACATGGAAACATCTACAAAGTAGACTTGCTGACATTATCTGATAGAAGCTTGAGCTGCTTAAGTGTGGTGCAAAATGATCCCCTCCTATGGCACAAAAGACTAGGACATGCTAGTCTTTCACAATTGAACAAACTTGTGTCAAAGGAGTTGGTGATAGGTCTTCCTAACATCAGGTTTAATGAAGAAAAAGTATGTGAAGCATGTGCCAGGGGGAAGCAGGTAAAATCCTCCTTCAAATCCAAGAAACAAGTAAGTACCACTAAACCTTTGGAACTGGTCCATATGGATTTATGTGGTCCAATGAGAATAATGAGTCGTGGAGGTAAGAAGTATGTTATGGTATTGGTGGATGATTACTCTAGATTTACATGGACTATATTTCTTGCATCTAAAGAAGAAGCATTTAATGCATTTTCAATTTTTGCCAAGAAAGCTCAAAGAACTCTAGATAACCATATTGTTGCCATTAGGTCAGATCATGGAACTGAATTTGAAAATCATATGTTTTCCAATTTTTGTAATGAAAATGGCATTAATCATAATTTTTCCTCACCCAGGACTCCACAACAAAATGGTGTAGTGGAAAGGAAAAATAGGACTCTAGAAGAAATGACAAGGACTATGTTGATATCTAGAAATCTTCCACAGAACTTTTGGGCTGAGGCTATTAACACTGCATGCTATATAATAAATAGATGTATGACAAGACCTTTAATAGAAAAGACCCCATATGAATTGCTTAAAGGAAGAAAACCAAATATTTCTCATCTAAGGGCTTTTGGTTGCAAATGCTTCATACACAACAATGGGAAGGATGCCTTAGGAAAATTTGATCCTAGAAGTGATGAGGGAATATTTGTTGGTTATTCTTTAAATAGTAAATCTTAAAGGGTGTTTAACAAGAAAACATTGAAAATTGAAGAAAGCATGCATGTTAAATTTGATGAAACTGACAGTCTCACTCAAGAACAGGTACAGGAGGATGAAGAAATTGGAATGCTGAAAGAGTTTGAACTTAATCCACAAATGCAGATTCTGGATCTGAGAAGTGAAATGCAAGGAAGTGTTCCTCAGGACAGAACTGAGAAGAGTAGCACTGAAACAGGGGGAACAAGTGTTGGTTCCACCTCACAAACTGGAAACACTACTCTATCAGGAACTGTTCCTCAGCAGAGGATTTCTGACAATGGGTTGACACCCAAGCCTTTCAAGTATCAAAGGTCACATCCTGTGGATCAAATAATCTCAGATAAGGATGCCAGAGTTCAAACTAGATCAGCAGTCAAGAATCACAATCTGTGTGCCTTTAGTGCCTTCTTATTTCTTGTTGAACCTAAAAATGTGAAAGAAGCACTAAAAGATGCAGATTGGATTAATGCTATGCAGGAAGAACTGAATCAATTCAAAAGGAGTCAAGTTTGGCATCTGGAACCCAAGCCAAGGAACATGTCCTTAATTGGAACAAAATGGGTTTTCAGAAACAAACTTGATGAGGATGGCATGGTAACAAGAAACAAGGCCAGGTTAGTTGTTCAGGGATACAGTCAAGAGGAGGGCATCGACTGTGATGAGCTTTTGCTCCAGTTGCAAGACTGGAAGCAATAAGACTTCTTATAGCCTTTGCTACATACATGGAATTTACTCTACATCAAATGGATGTTAAGAGTGCGTTTCTGAATGGTTACTTGAAAGAAGAAGTGTATGTCAAGCAACCTCCAGGTTTTGAAAGTGAACAGTTCCTTGAACATGTGTACAAGTTGGACAAGGCCTTGTATGGGCTCAAGCAGGCACCAAGAGCATGGTATGAGAGGCTATCAAAATTTCTACTCCAGCATGGATACAAGAGAGGTAAAATTGATAGTACTTTGTTCTTAAAAGAAAAAGGTAAGGATCTCTTAATTGTTCAAATCTATGTAGATGATATAATTTTTGGTGCCACTTGTGAAAATTTAAGTAAGGAATTTGCAAACTTGATGGGGAGTGAATTTGAGATGAGCATGATGGGTGAACTCAATTTCTTTTTGGGTTTACAAATTAAACAAACCTCAAATGGAACTATGATCCATCAACAAAAGTATGTTAAGGAATTACTTAAAAGGTTTGATATAGATAATGCTAAGGAAATTGACACACCTATTGCCAGTGCCACAAAATTGGATTTTGATGAACATGGAATATCAGTTGATCAAAAATTGTATAGGGGTATGATAGGTTCTCTACTTTATCTAACTGCTAGTAGACCTGATATTGTGTTCAGTGTTGGTTTGTGTGCTAGGTTCCAATCAGATCCTAAAGAATCTCATTTGAAAGCTGTTAAAAGAATATTGAGGTATCTGAAAGGAACAGGTCCCTTGGGACTTTGGTATCCAAAAGGTGGTAGTTTTAATTTTGTTGGATATACTGATGCTGACTATGCAGGTTTCCTTGTTGATAGAAAAAGTACCTCAGGTATGGCACATTTTCTTGGTGAATGTTTAGTTTCTTGGGGAACTAAGAAACAGAATTCAGTGGCACTTTCCACTGCTGAGGCTGAATATGTTGCAGCTGCTTCATGTTGTTCACAGTTGTTATGGATCAAACAACAATTACAGGATTTTGGTGTTGATGTAGGAACTGTTCCTATATATTGTGATAACACTAGTCCTATTAATATGGCAAAAAATTCAGTGCATCACAAGAGGACTAAACACATTGATATAAGACATCATTTCCTAAGAGACAATTATGAAAAAGGTTTGATCACCATAGCATTTTGTCCTACTGAAAAGCAAATAGCTGACATTTTTACTAAATCTCTAGGTAGAGATGATTTTGAGAGAAATAGATTGGAGTTAGGGATGATTAAATTTACATAAAATCATAAATGCTTTACTTCATAATTGGCTAGAAAATTGCTCTTAAAATGAATTTTATTCAAGTCATTATGAATTATTCAGTCCAGTTTCAATACTTAAAAAGTATACTCTTATGTCATACTTCTTATTTAGAGTTACTAAAATTGAATGATGTTACCCTTATGCTCTTAGAATTTCAGATGATCAAAAATTGCAAATTGGAAGGACACTGAATTGTGGTGTTAAAAACAGGTATGTACTCGTAATTATTCAATTAATTTAGAAGTATAAAGGCTATAGGTAACTTGTGTTTAGGATAAAATCCCACTAAGTTTCCTACCCATATCCAAATTGCAAAAGAGTCCCATCGGAGGAACAGTTCCTATTCTGAAAAGGTAATCTATAGCCTAACGGCTCTTTTTCTCCGGGAGACTCCCAAGAGTCCATAACCGTTGCATGTTGTGCTGAGGTAAGTTGATCGATTTCTACTCTAACTCCACTACCTAATTCACTCTATAAATACACCTCTTCTCCCCCATTAATCTTTTACCTTGTTCATCAATTAAAACTTTCAAAATTTCAGAAAGAGTAGTAAATTACTTGTTAATTCGAATTGCAAAGATGTCTCTCGCTTCTGATAATTCTTCAACTGCACCTATTGATGATCAACCACAAAATCTTAATCCTCCCTCACCCATGGAAACCACCAACCTAAACCCTGAAGTTCCTGAACCAATTCCAGAAATACCTGAACCTGAAATTCAGGGGGAAGGACCAGTTCCCACGGCTGAATCAATTGCTGAGCAGGTTGAGGATTTATCACGTGCTATGGTGTTGTATCAGTATCAGGTAAACTTCACCTACCCTTTGAATGTTTTAATAGATGAGGAAGAGCAGGGAGAGGGGTCTGAGGCTGCTCTTGAGGGGGAACCTATTAAGAGGTTAGAAGCACCCATGCATGGGTCATCGGGGTCTCCAGAGGCTGCTTTTAGAGCACCCATGGAGAATGTGATAGATGTTGAGGAGGCTATAAGTGATAGTGACAGGCCCCTAGTGGATTTGATCAATATTAGGAGTCTGAGAAGAAAATTGGCTAGAAAGGGACCCATGGATGACCATGTGACTGCTGAAATTGCTGCTAAGTTGAAGAAAATAGGTGATAGTTATAAGCCAGGAAATAAGAAGAAAGTTGAAAGTTCCTCTAAGGCAAAAGGACCTGTTCCTTCTGCCTCAACCCCTGCTTCTGGGGGTAGGAGGACAAGAAGTGCTGCCAAAGTTGCTGATGAACAACTAGCTGCTGCCTTGGAAAGGAGCAGAAAAGGGAAAGGAAAATAGGTAGTTGAGGAGAAAGAAGTGGATGATATTGATGATATTGATCTTGCTGATTTTTCTGAGGATGATGAGATGGTAGAGGCTGAGGAGGTGGTGCCTCAGTCAAAGAAAAGAAAAGTTCCTGAGAGAAGAGTAACAAGAAGTTTAGTTAAAGCTGCTGAGAAAGTTGCTAAGAGGACCAGGTCCTCCAAGAGAGTGGTTGTTTCTGAAGACTCTGCTAGTGACAGTGATGAGTTTGCTGCTGAAGATGAGAGTGATAGTGATGCTGAAGGTGGTGAGTCTGTGCACTGTGTTCATGATGACATGTTGACCAGGAAGGTTTTGAAAGGAAGAGTATTGGCCGATGTGCCAAGAAGAAGGGATGTTATGGTTGCTGCAAAAACTGCATGCTCAGGGTTGGAGGGACATGGTCCTTAAGATCTCTGGTAGGTGTGCAAAGGGAATGGTGCAGGATTTCTATAAGAATTGTTCCATCCGAGGTGATCAAATTACTACCTCTGTTAATGACAATGTCATCATATTTGACACAAGGGAACTTGGTGAGCTGCTGGGGATTCCTGCCACTGGGTATGCTAGCTATGTTAAGAAGGTCTGGCCTGACTTGACAGACTTACCTACTGATCTGGAGATCACTAGGAAGTTTGCTGAGAATGATGGTGAAGAGAAACCCAGGGCTGTGCAGAAGAGTGAGATGCACCCACAACACCAAGTGTTATTTGAGTTTGTGAACAAGATAGTGATGCCAAGGCAGGAGAAAAGAGGAGTTGCCAGTTTCATGGACCTGGTCCTTATGGAACTGTTGGACACTGAAAAGCAGATCAATTGGCCCAGCTTTATGATCCACCTGATCAAAAGGGTGATTGCTGGGAAGAGAAAGCACTCCCTGCCGTTTGGTTTTATTCTGACTGATATCTTTGCCAAGTTGAAGATTCCCTTGGAAGGGGTTGTGAAGGCTACAAAGAAAGAAAAGTTTGGTTGTGCCACTTTGATAAGCTGTGACTTGCCAGTTCAGGCTGATCCTCCACAGGCTGGTGTTGGGAGGCAGCCACTGAACAACAAAGTAACGGCACTTAGGCAACAGGTTGCTATGCAGGCTGTCGAGATAGCAAGGCTGGAAGAGGAGAGGAATTACTGGAAGGCAGAGGCCTCAAAAGCAAAGGAGACCAATGAGGGAATGCTCAAGCAGATGTTTGATCTGCTTAACAAGTCTCAGGGACCTGGTCCTTCCACATCCTGACCACCTTAGACTTAGCCTTTAGCCATCTTTTGTCTAGTGGGATCTAGCCTAGCCTAGTGCCTTAGCCTTTTCTTCTTCTTTAGTAGTTGGATAATTCTGTAGTACTTGCTTGTATCTCCTGATTTTAATATTTGGTTAAATGAATTGTCTTTGATGGCTAATATCATTGTCTTGCAGTTGCTTTGATTTGATTTATGTTTGCATTTTGAGTTGCCTCAATGGCTATGAGCTGATTAATTCTAACACTTGAGTTATATTTTTATATGCAACCTTTTCAATGATGCCAAAAGGGGGAAGAGTAAGTCTGATTTTGCATGATTTTATACCTAATAAAAATCTGTTCCTTAATAATGAATTAATTCTCCACTGATTGATTGTCTTTTTGAGCTTAAATTGTACTTCAGGACATTAAGGAGATGAAGCTATGAGTATGAATTTGTCATCATCAAAAAGGGGGAAATTGTTAGCTTGGATAAGCTTGGAGTTTTGACTGATGACTGAGGAACGGATTCAAAGGACGTGTTCCTTTGAATCACTGAAGCAGAATAGATAATTCATGCAAAATCATTTAATTGAGATATTATTATTTATCCTAATACTGACGTGTATCTTGGTAATTATGCAGGCCTAATCAGATATGAAAAGATTTCATAACTAAGGGATAAAGGATTCGGATTCTAGAAGGTAGAATCCAATTAGGATTCAAAGTCAAGGGAGCTTTGGAATTCTAATTCATTGAGACTTCTTGGCTGCTGGAAGCTATAAAGCGTGAAGACTGTCAGCCATAGAAGTAGACACAAATACAGAGAGCATCGAGCACAAGCTGAGAAGAATTATTAGCTTATTTGTGTAATCAGTTAGCTACAGTAGAACTAAGTGAGAACCTGTTCCTTAGATTGAATCTTGTAAAAGTTCGAGTCTTAGTTCAATTGTAGTAAGCAAAAATCGAGTTGTAAACTTTCTGGTTCAAGTCGTGGACTTGACACAATTTCACTGATCGTGAGAAAGATCACTAAAGGATTAGAGTTAGTCCTAGGTTAGTAAGAGTGAGTCTTGTAACCAAGTGGGTCTTTTTACATAGTGAAGTTGAAATCCTACTTGAGAAGTAGGTCGTGGTTTTTTGATCCCGTGTCTAGGGGTTTTTCCACGCTAATATCTGGTGTTCAATTACTTACAGTTTTAATTCCGCACATCGTAGAGTAAAGGAACACATTTGAAGGAACTGGTCCTTAAAATAGTAAAGTGGTGTAATCGTGGGAATTAAACGAATGTTACACAATTGATGAAGTACTACTTCTGAGAACGCCATGGTATCGTCTAATCAAATTTTACTTTTCTTTCTTTATTTAAGTTTCTTTCTCCCTCTATTAGGCATATTTGATTATCGATTGTTTGGTACTAACACTTTTAAATGATAAGCATAGTTGGAATCGAATGATGACAAACATCACCCACGAATACTTGAGCTCAAAATACTCCAATCGGGGTCGACAAGTCTGACGAATACTGTAACATGGTCTTCATCTTCGAGGCTTTACTCCTTTTGTTTCTTTTTTCGACGTGTTCGTTTCAAATATTGTTAAACGAATTCCAGTGTTCGATTGCTCATATTTCACACCCAAATACTGGGGGGATGGAGGTGGAAAGATGATCGCGCACTCGAGGACTGGGGACTGCCCAGAAACCGGGGACTTCTTTTGAAGATGAAATCGTGATCGTTTAAAGAAGAAACTGGGCACTTGCTCGAGTCTAAAGGAAAAAATTTAAGCTCTAAAGTTTTCAATAGCAAACACTCACACCGGGGACTGCTCGAAAATAGGATCGGCGGTTAGCGAACACCCAAACTGGGGATTGTTCGTTTAGGTCAAAACATAGACAATTTTATAAACGGTCCATTAGCGACCAAGGAATCTTTTTAAGTATTAGCGCCTTAAAACGGACACATTTTGTAATCGATCGAGATGATTGGTTGAGTGATGTATCAAGCACCGCAACGGCCAATACTTCAATAAAATACAACACTTTCTTGTCAATCATCTTACCAATCCTTACATTATTTTGAATTTATCACAATTTCGATGATGACCACAATTTCGATGATGACCAAGTGTTAAATTGCGACTTCCGAAATTGAAATGTTTGAAGGGAACACTACGTAAAAATGAGACGTCATTCTTCACTACATGATAAGTACATTGGGGCCCAATCACTTCATCCTTTTCCGATGACTTTTGCTAAAACGAAACTTCGAACGATTGAATTAACTTGTCTTTCGGAAAAAGCCAAGACAAAACTCCATCTTTGAAAAACGACACTTAAAGCAATAAATAGAAAAGAAGAGTTGAAAAGAAGAGTTCATAAATGGGAATTTCGAGCATAATATTTACATTCGTTGGCCAACGGCCCCATCATCCTCAAACAGAAACGACCACAACTACTGGTCGAAAAAGTTAGAAACCTAAAAAAAAAATAAAAAGCAAGTCCTAAAGCTTTCAATTATCATCCCCATCAGAGCCTTCATCGGAAGAGCTTGGAGGGAGGCCAAGGTCTTCATGACCAAGCCTCACGATGGATACAGCTTCGGTAAATTCAGTGGGAACATCAATGCTGCGCTCGAGCATTTCTTTTAGCACTTCGCGCTTTGATTCAGCAAGAGTGAGATCCTTCCTTTTCTCAAACTCTTCTTCAAGATCGCGCCTCTGAGTGCCCAAATCCCATTGAAGAACCTGATTCTTCTCCATTAAGCTGTTGAATTGAGCGTTTCAATCTTAATTACTCCCACAGAGAGTTTGGAGTTCTTCGGACAGTTTAGACGCTCTCGATCTTTTTCTTCCAAAGCAGAATTCAGTTCGGCGCACTTGCTTTCCATACTGGCCTCATGCTGTCTGAGCTGATCATTCCAGGCTTGCATCTGAGATTCAATTCAGATTCACGAAGGGCATGATCCTTCGTGTTATTGTCAAAGTTAGCTTCAAGCTCAGCGTGTTCCGCCTCTAAGATCTTCAATTTTCTATGCCACTTCTCCCTATCCGAGGTAAGCTGGGCGATCTGCTCATTCAAAACCTTGGCCCCATCCTGGAGTTGACGAATTCGATCAGCTATTTCAATAGCAATCATTGTGTTCTGAAAGTAAACCAGAGTTAGAATTAAAAAGCTATTATTGTATTTGAAGGAAATAAAAAGCTATTGTTGTATTCGAAGGAAATGAAAAGAGAAGTCGGAAAAATTACCCTGAAACCAGCAAAGGCGATTTGCGAAGGAAGGCTCAAATCGCTATGCATATTCAATCGAGCCTTTTCCATCGGGCCCATCACCTCAAAGAGGTAGTCAGCAAGACGTCGTGGGCATCGAAGCAAGTTGACATTACTGGGCATGGCCACCGTGATCGACCTGTCGCCCAACTCCTCAGAAGCACCTAATGGGACCACCAGATTAGCATGATCCACGACGACAAACGATGAACTTGTACTCTCATTGTATTTTTACTTCGTCGTGACCATTGGCCGATCTAGAGCCGGCATCTTCCCTTTCCTCAGGTCTCTCTCCTTGACGCTTTGGTCCATCGCTTCGATCATTATTTACCCGATTTTGGGAACAATGCCTAAAGAAACGATGGTACCATCTCTGCTGGGCAAACCTCCCAACCCCAACATGACCTCCAAACCTTCAGCTATTGGAGACAAAGGAAGGCGATTTTCACCCCAAGGTCAACTAAAGAGTCTTCGACTTGCTCAGCCACTCTAACTTTAATGGCTGTTTCTTGAAGCCTCTTTATCACCGACTTCTTGGGGCGCCTTAGCAACTATTCGGACCCCGATTCCTCTACTGCCTCATCATCAAGGACAACAAAGACCGGCGCAGTCACTTCGGCAGCCCGCGCTGCTGCAACAGCTGAAGTCGCCCCAACCACCACTTCCTCGGTGGATTGGGGTTTGGTCGATGAACCATCCCCTTGCTCTTTTGCTGCGCCCTTGGCAAGATACTTGCTTTTGAGATCCTTAAAAGACTACTTCTTCTTCAGAGGAGGAGGAGGAATGTCATCAGTTTTCTCTTCCTCCTTGAGGTCAAATTTGTCATCGCTGGGCTCGCCTCCGATGTCCGTAATGCCTATGTAAATCCACGTTAGTGGAGGGAACAATCAAAATACACTTATCATTGAAAGAACGAGGCATACCATGATTTTTGTCCTTCAACGTCAACAGAGCCGCAATCGTTTTTCAAGCTCTTTCATCATTGGTTGTCTTGTCCAAAACTTTAATTAACCACTGTTCGATGGCAAGAACTAACTCAAATAAAACCCTGTCGACTGAAGATGCAAAAATGTAAGGAGAAGTTTAGATGATTTAAAAAATCACAAAATGGTCGAACACTTACGAGTTCGAATCCACACGCTGGGAAGTGGCTTTGCTCCAGGGGCAGTCAATTGATCTGTAGGGATGAAAACAAAGCGTTGATCCGATCCTCGGAGATCGTCGTCTTTATCGGAGATCAAAGCCCATTGACCTCGTTTTATAAGGGTAATCATCCCCCGCTTTGTAAACTCGAGGGGAACAAATATTGAGAATATGACGAAGTATCAAATCCACTTCAGCCTTCCTCAAAATGAAGTGTATTATCACCACCGTTCGCCATATCGACGGGGAAAGTTGTCCAACACACGTTGTACATTAGGCAAAACTCTTCGATCAGAAGAGTAAAACTGATTGTAAATGAATAAGTTAACACCACAAAAATGGACTTCATGGTGAGCGGCCAATGTGGACTTCCTCGGAGGACATACCACATAGACCATGTCCACTTTCCAACCTCAGTCCTCCCGAACTCTTGGCATCGAATCAGGGGTGATTGCACTGAACACAGAGTCGATAGAGATGTTTTTCTTCTTCCTTCTCTCTGCTTCATTCTGAACATTGACCTTGCAATCGCTGCCGAAGGTAAACTTCTTCGGAAGAATCTCCGAATAAAGCTTTTTTGGGCAAAAAACCATCGCGACAGACTGCAACGGTATCACGGCAGAAGGGGTGGTGGAAACAGTAACGTCAACAATATCTTGAGCAGATGAACTATTTGTAGAAGACATTTTAAGTAAGTTCAACTTAAGAGAAGGGTGGTAACAAAGATTAAAACTTCAAAATGGAAGATTTGCAGCAAGAATTTGAAGAACACAACAAGAATTTTTTAGAGAATATTTGATCAACAAGTTGTAAAAGTATAGAAATTTGATTTTGAAGGGGTACTTATAAGGCAAAGAGTCATCATTACCTTGGTAATTGGTGAAAAACCGACATACGCACGATGTCTGACATGTGCAGTGATGGAAAGTTAAAATGATGGTTTGGCGTTTCAAAATGAAGGGCCACGAACGTTCCACGTGTTTTCCCGCCTTAAATTTCACACCACTTGCCAAGCCTTACGAACACTCACTTGGCAAGTGGGGGACTATCTGTATTGGTCAAATTTTGTCCGATCACACATGTGACACATAGTCAGTAGCGTGGCAAGGCGAGAGAGAATATCAGAGACAGCATAATACGAGATCGAAAGAAAATAGTGTTGTTCAAAAACGGTTGATCGATTCAACTTAACTGTGATCGGAAGACTTCGAAGACAATTATTACATCAGATAAGAATGGTTGATCTTATCCCCTTTTTGCCGGGCCGTCTGTAACGTAATCTGTCAGACGTGGGTAACTACGTGACTGATGGAGAAACGTGTGAGAATAGAATTCTCCTAGGGTTGGACTCTTTGTATTTCTCATCCTATAAATAGTTCCATATCCCCTCACTTGTAAGCTTATGTTCAACTGAACAAAGCATCCCTCTTTATTTTACTCCTATCACCACCATTACTGCCATTTACACCGCCATTACACCACCATCATTACAATCATAGTGTACTTGTGCAATCATTGCTTGGTTCAACTTTAGAATGGGGATTCTTCTCTTTCAATGGAGCAGGAGCGTTCGATCAATTAATACAATAAGCTTTATCACTTTCATTTATTTATTTTCTATTTGCTTAATTGTCTATTCGCTATTTCGATTGTTTGATGCGTCTATTTGTCATCTTGAATCTTGTTATTTGTTAACTATTGCTCTGATCATAACATTGATTAAACAAGATTGTTGCTCGATTTCTAAGTCGTATTTTCACCATCTTAATAATATAAACCGTTATTTGATTTTTACTATTTATTCGTTCACAATCATCGTCATCGTAATTCTACAGTACATCATTAATCGAAATCTAGTTTAAGCAGAATTGGTAGCTTAATACAAGTTCAATTGATAATTGAGAATTCGTTCGGTAAATCACTGTTGGAATCTGATCTGCTTACTCGTTTGTTTTGTTCGTAATCTATCTATTCGGAATCAGTCAATCAATCGTTTATATTCAATTACGTGCACTATCGTAATCGATTAACTTGCCACTTGTCTTCATTTGTTCGATTAGATTATTGTCTTCGAGTCGAATTTGTTATTTCTCATACAGTTTAGTTCGTTATCGTTTGGGCCATCGAAACAGTATTCTGCATATCAACATCGGTTAAGAATCCACTAGATCGATCACCTGCTAACGTGAAATTACTTATCAATCGGTCGAATCACGATATAAACGGTCGCCCAAGGCTCAACCAAATATAAATCTAATTGTAATATCTGAAACCGATTTTTAAGATATACAAGAATGTCAAACATAAACCACTTTGCACCAGCGTCACAGGTAATGATAGAAAATTTTCATGTCATATTTGTTAATTACATGTGTTATATAAAATATATTAGCTAGCTGACTTAAATTGTTGGTTTTCAAGGTTCAACCATCTTTACCCAGTTGAATTGCTTCTTCAGCTATGCAACCTACAACATCTCAATACAGACAATCAACACGTTTTGGAGATGTTATATTCTCAAATCAATCTTCAGCAACTGGACGACTTGTGCAAACTGATGTAGGAAACTCATCAAGGCAGTGGGATAGTGTACTTGACTTTGCATCTAAGATGTTAGGTTGATTAGTAATCTAAATTGTGATGGATGGTTTAGTTATGAAATAAGGTTATGTGACGATTAAAGTTCTTTTGTGCTGAGGAGGCAGCCATGGGGAGCTCCGCCCGGAGCACCTCATTGGTCATTTGGGTGGGCGCTCCTAACCGATTTGCTGAAGCACGGGATTTTAACTATCTAAAAACTATTTTGACCCTACGTGGTCTTTTATCCTAAAGCCTAATATGTGGGCTATTTTGACCTTTTACTTAGTGCTTAAAAACCTCTATAAATAGGTAGATAGCTTATTTCATTCTTTAGCTAATTTTGATGATTAAAGAACCTTGTTAAGAGTTGAACTCTTTGTTGAATGAAACAACCTTTTTTGGGACTTGTTTTTCTTCTAGCGGATCTAGATGAATTCCATTCCCTCCCCGCCCCGATCATTCTACTTCTGGGTTCTAGTTAGCTCGAGGGTAGTTTCCTAGTGTAGGTGTTCTTGACAATCTCCCGGGGTGTAGCGGAACAAGTTCTTCGTTGCTACTTGGAATTTTCGTTCGAGCTACGTCTCGCTCTTTATCTTGTTTTACTTTCCGCGTTTCCCCTACATCATTTGGTATCAGGGCAAGGCTCGGGTTTTATTTCTACAAACTCCCGGCCCTTGGTTTTTCATGCCTAGCATCTTCTTTTAGTTTTCTTGTTGTTGAAGTTATTAGAAAGAAGAAAAATACATAAAAATATAAAAGTGAAAAATACAAAAATTGACGTAACTTTTTAGTGTGTTCGATTCTTGTTATGGGTGTTATAGATTAATGATCCTTGTTGAAAACCCATCGTTTTGATACCAAAAACACGTGGTTTGGATTGGAATCACGAGATTTGAAATTTTGAAACCCCAAAAATTGTTAAACCCTTCTTATACCCTTGTCCTTGATGACTTTTTATTGATTCATGAGTTTGTTGGTTGTTGATCGTTGATTTGATTATAGGGGTTTGTTCTACATTGAAAAACAAACAATTTGAAACAAATTTTGTGTGATTTGGAGTTGTGTAACATCGAATTTGAAGAATCGAAATCCACTTTGAAACCGATTGAAACCCTTGTTGAAACCCCAACTTGAAACTGTGAATCATGATTGTGCTTTGATTGTTGGTTGTTTGGGGGTGAAAATCATTGGGGTTTGAAGAATATATCAATATTCAACTTTGGCTACCTTGGATTTGTGCAAAACACGTTGGAATCGACCCAAAAATTGGATCGAGTTGAAGAAAACGGAGTTGGATAACCCAGGTGTTCTTCGCCAGGCGCTCCGCCCACTTTTGGGGCGCTCCGCCTGACCACCTTCACTGGTAGTTTTGCCAAGCACTCCGCCCAATTCCTCTGGGCGCTCCGCCCAACACCTGAAGGGTGAGATCCGGGTAGTTTCCTCTAGGTTTTCTTGTTTCTTTGTTTGCCTAACCTCTAACTAGTGCCTATCTAAGTAATCTTCCTACTTAATTGTCACTAGTTCATTAAGCTTTTAGGTGATTCGTGCATTAGTTAGAGAGTAGAACTCCAAGAAGATTCGTAGATCCTTTTGACTCAAGTCCTCACTTCAAAGTACCTAGCGTTTATTGAGTCACATTACCTCCACTCATCCCGGAGTGTGCTTGACTCGTGAATAGTTTGATTGAGTTGAGGGATTGTTATTCATCTACGTGAAGCTTTTGGACTACAAGTCGAGTGAAATATCCACCACCACTAAACGAGTGAACCGAGTGAAATACAAGTAAGGGAGTGTGTGAGGTTATTTCACTAATGTTTGTTCTTTTTGTAGGTACAATGGCCAACGAAGGTGGAGATTTTATAAAGGATGCCTTGGCTAGTCTCCTTGCCAAGATGGATATCATGAACCTAAGGATTATGTCTCTTGAAAAAGGGGCCTCAAGTACCCAAGGTGATAAAGGGACCCCGAGAGTCCAAGTTGAGAAAGGGACCCCGAGTGTCCAAATTGAAGCCGGTGAAGGCTCAAGTAGTCTTACCTTTACCCCAGAACAAGTTGTTGAGTTGCTTAATCAACAACGAGTGAAGGAAGATCGTGAGAGATATGAACAAATGTTTGGCAATACCCAACGAACGGGCATTCCCCACCTAGGGATCAACCCTCACCTTATGGGCAATCCCCAAAGGAATGTTCCTCTTCCAATGGCTATTCGAAATGTGCGACCTCTTGAACAAGTTGGAGAAGCTCAAGAAGGGGAGGAGGAAGAATATGGAGGTGATGACTATGGAGCTCCTAATCCGAATGGGAGAGCCATGAATTGGGGACACAATGTTGATAGGGGTAGAGGCCGAGGTCGAGGGCCACCCATAGAAGTTGATAGGGCTGTTGGAGGGAATGCTAGGAGAGATTTTGGTGGTTATGGAGGCAACTTTGGAGGCCAACCGGAGCCTTACCAAGGGGGTCAAGATAACAACAATCTTAATAGTGTGAAGCTCACTATGCCTTCTTTCAAAGGGAGTAGTGACCCAATACAGTACATTGAGTGGAAATTGGCTATGGAGAGGATATTTGACACCAATGATATGCCCGAAGAGAAGAAGGACAAGTATGTAATATCTTCTTTGGAGTCCTTTGCTTCTACTTAGTGGGAATCGGTCAAGAGAAATAAAAGGAGGAATGACATGCCAATCAATGTGACTTGGGGTGAATTGATTCGTGTGATAGATGAGAAGTACTTGACTCAACAATACCGTGTAGACCAATACAAGCGTTTCTATGAGTTAAAGCAAGGTTACAAAACGGTTGGAGAGTACTTTAATGAATTTGAGCAAATCCGGATGTCCATAGATTTGGATAGGGAAGAGGATGAGCAAGCCATGATTAGAGTTTCACAAGTATGAAGACCACTATGAGCTATGCAACGATGCGGTTGAAGCCGAGAAATGGCTTAAGGAAGAGAAATCCACTCGCTACAAGAGTATCACTCCTACTCCCATAAGTAAGCCAAAGGAGTGGAAGACTTCTACTCTAAATGCAAGATTTCCAAATGCAAGTGGTACAAGTGGTGCAAGTGCTAGCAAAGATGTGAAGAAGTCGTATGAGAAGTACATGTCCAATGTGGGAGGTAATTCTAAAACCCAATTAAATACTCCTACTTCTTCTTCAATTCAATGCCACAAATGCAAGGGGTATGGTCAGTTTGCTAAAGAGTGCCCTACGAAAAGGACCATGATATTTGTTGGTGATGGGGCTTATGAGCAAGAGAGTGAACCGAAGGATGAGGGAGTAGAGGGAGATGAGCTGGATGATGTGGAGAATGATACGATGGAGGATGATGATCCTCATGCTTTCCTAGTTGTGAGGAGGAGCTTAGGTGCTATGATTACGGAGGATAGTGAGACCTTGCAAAGGGAAAATCTCTTCCATGCTAGATGCCAAGTCATGGGTGTTGTTTGTTCTATGATCATTGACTCGAGAAGTTGTGCTAATGTTGTTAGTCAATCACTTATTTCCCAATTGAAATTACCTACCTTGAAACACCCCCAAACCTTATCGTTTGCAATGGCTTAGTGAGTGTGGGGAGCTAAAGGTGGTGAAGCAAGTAATGATTAAGTTCAAAATGGGGAACTATGTGGATGAACACATGTTTGACGTGGTACCTATGTTTGACGTGGTACCTATGCAAGCATGCCACCTTCTATTTGGAAGGCAATGGTAATTTGATAGGTATGTGGTTCATGATGGTCATGTCAACACTTACACGGTCAAACATGAAGGAAGGAAATTTGTGCTTAAACCCTTGACTCACAAACAAGTAAGTGATGATTACAAGCGGATGAGGGAGTTGAGAGAGGCGGCAAAGGCTAAGTCGGTTGTGGAGACTAGTCCTTTGGCTGAGAGCTTGGTGGTAACTCCACCATCCTCTACCGGTAGCATATGTGCCATGATGCAACCGGGTGAACTTTTGAGAGTAAATGATGGAAACAAGCTACTCCTTTGCCTAGTGCATAAAGGTATGATTCTTACATCCGATGTTGATTATTTCACTAACCCTTTACCTAGTGCAATTGAGAATGTTTTGAAGGTACTTGAAGACATGTTCCTGGAAGAGATGCCGAGTGGTCTTCCTCCATTGAGGGGGATAGAACACCAAATTGATTATATACCGGGGTCTCAAATTCCAAATAAACCGGCTTATAGGAGCAATCCGGAAGACACAAGAGAATTGCAAAAGCAAGTGGATGACTTGCTCACTAAAGGCTTGGTCCGTGAGAGTTTGAGTCCATGCGCCGTACCGGTCATTCTTGTGCCAAAGAAGGACGGCACATGGAGAATGTGCGTTGATTGCCGGGCCATGAACAAGATAATGGTAAAGTATCGTCATCCCATTCCAAGACTTGATGACATGCTTGATGAATTGAGTGGTTCATGTGTCTTTACCAAAATAGACCTTAGGTCCAGTTGCCATCAAATCTGGATTAAACCCGGGGACGAATGGAAAACCGCATTCAAGACCAAGTTTGGTCTCTATGAATAGTTGGTGATGCCCTTTGGGCTCTCCAACGCACCTAGTACTTTTATGAGACTAATGAACCATGTTTTGAAACCGTTTATCAATAAATTCGTGGTTGTCTATTTTGATGATATCCTGATATATAGTAAGTCAATAGATGATCGTGTTGGCCACTTGAGTCAAGTTCTTGAAGTGCTAAGAGCCGAAAAGCTCTATGCCAATTTGAAAAAGTGTGCCTTTTGTGTGGAAAAAGTTGTCTTCCTTGGGTTTGTTGTGAGTGCCCATGGAGTGGAGGTAGATGAGTCAAAGATAGAGGCCATTCGTGATTGGCCTACTCCTACTACCGTGACTCAAGTGAGGAACTTTTATGGTCTTGCTAGTTTTTATAGATGATTTGTGAAAAACTTTAGCTCCACAACCGCTACACTCACCGAATTGGTGAAGAAGGACAAACCGTTTGTGTGGGGAGAGCCTCAAGAGAAGGCCTTCCAAGAATTGAAAAGTAGATTGAGTACTGCCCCTCTATTGCAATTGCCCAACTTCGAAAAGGCATTTGAGGTTAAATGTGATAGCTCGGGGGTGGGTATTGGTGGTGTTTTAATGCAAGATGGCAAACTCATAGCCTACTTTTGTGAAAAATTGAAGGGAGCCTCCTTGAATTACTCTACGTATGACAAGGAGTTGTATGCCCTAGTGAGAGCTCTTGGTCATTGGCAACATTACCTTTGGCCTAGGAAATTTGTGATTAAGAGTGATCATGAGTCACTCAAATATCGTAGGGGCCAAGAGAAGTTGAACAAGAGGCATGCTAAGTGGGTAGAGTTCATTGAGTCTTTTCCCTATGTTGTTCAATACAAAAAGAGGAAAGACAATGTTGTGGCAGATGCGCTTTCTAGAAAGTTTGCTCTTGCCACTACTCTTACCTCCTAGCTCATGGGTTTTGAGAGCATCAAGTTGATGCATGATCATGACCCTTAGCTAAAGAGCATCCATGAAGCTCTAGAGAAAGGAGAAAGAGTTGAGAAATACCAATGGGGGAAATTAGTGGCTATATCTTTAAAAATGGTAAAGTTTGCATACCCGAGTCCTCATGGAGAGAATTGCTTGTGCAAGAAGCACATTGTGGAGGACTCATGGGTCACTTGGGTAGGGATAAAACCTTGGCCATTATAATGGAGCAATTCCATTGGCCTAAAATGGGGACGCAAGTTGAGAGACTTTGCAATTCTTCTCTTAAGTGCAAGCATGCTAAGTCCAAGTCGAACCCCTATGGTTTGTATACCCCTCTCCTCGTACCTACTAGCCCGTGGATGGATATATCTATGCACTTTGTTATGGGATTACCACGGACTATGGGGGACATGATAGCATTTATGTTGTCGTGGATAGGTTCTCCAAGATGGCTCACTTCATTCCATGTAAAAAGTGTGATGATGCACAACATGTTGCTTCTTTGTTCATTGATAATGTTTTAAAGTTGCATGGTGTGCCTCAAACCATTGTAAGTGATAGGGACACTAAGTTCCTTAGCCATTTTTGGAGGAGTTTATGGGGTGCCCTTGGCACCAAGCTTTTGTTCTCTACGTCCCACCACCCACAAACCGATGGGCAAACCGAGGTGGTGAACCGAACTTTGGGTTCTTTTCTTATAGCCATGACCCGAGGTAAGGGTGGGACTTGGATTGACAAGTTACCTCTTATGGGGTTTTCCTACAATCACACCGTGCATAGAATGATTGGCATGACCCCATTCGAGTATGTTTATGGTTTTAACCCGTTGATTCCCATTGATCTAACCCCTTTGCCAAGGAAAATGGTTGTTAATTTTGAAGGTAAAACTAGAGCCAAGGCTTTGGTGGAGCTACATGCTAAGGAGAAGAAGAACTTGGAGGAAGCTTATGAGAAGATTGCCGCCAAGAAAAATAAGGCACGCAAGAAGGTGGAACTTAAGAAGGGTGACTATGTGTGGGTGCACTTCCGAAAAGAAAGGTTTCCGAACCTTAGAAAAGGGAAGTTGGCACCCCGTGGAGATGGACCCTTCCAAGTGCTTTTCAAGATCAACAACAATGCATATGTGGTCGAATTGCCAGGTGAGTATAATGTATCTAATACTTTTAATGTGGCTGACTTGACTCCTCTTGTTGTAGGAGATGATGGACCCGAGGGTGATGATGCTTGGATTTCGAGAACGAAATTTTTCCAAGAAGGGGAGGATGATGCCGGGCAACCCGTCTCTAGACCCTTCACTCGGAGTCAAGCCAAGAAGGTTCAAGAGGTGCATTTATACTTGGAGAGGAAGGGCCTTGAAGATGGAAGCTATTGGAAGCCGTTACGGATGATCAAGGCACAAGCGCCAAGCCTAGAAGGCCCAGGCGCCCCGCCCAGTCCACCAGGCTCTCCGCCCTGAGGAGGCAGCCCTGGGGCGCTCAGCCCAGCTTTGGGGCGCTCCGCCCGGACCACCTCACTGGTCATTTGGGTGGGCGCTTCGCCCGATTTGCTGAAGCACGGGATTTTAAGTATTTAAAGACTATTTTGACCCTACATGGTCTTTTATCCTAAAGCCTAATGTGTGGGCTATTTTGACCTTTTACTTATTGCTTAAAAACCTCTATAAATAGCTAGATAGCTTATTTCATTCTTTAGCTAATTTTGATGATTAAAGAACCTTGTTAAGAGTTGAACTCTTTGTTGAATGAAACAACCTTGTTTGGGACTTGTTTTTCTTCTAGCAGATCTAGATGAATTCCATTTGTTACACCCCGTACGTCTAAATTGACGTATATCATTATAATATCATGTTAAGAATGATTTAAGTGAGTTTAAAGTAATAATATGACCATATATGATGTTTATATGTTGAATATAAAGTTTGGGAAAAATCAGATTTAAGTTGCGGAAAAACCGACTAAGGAATTGCCTTGTAACGGAGCTTTTTCAGCAATTAATTTCATGTGTTATATGAAGTCTTTTGGGGACATATCATATACCAAATTGAAGGTCTTGGAGTGTAGTTTCCAACACTTTTAACGGTTTGCTCATATAACTTATAGATAAAAAGATATGAGCATCAGAAGTCAGACCAGAAAAAGAGACATAAGCGCAAAAGAGGGCTAGAAATGAAATATTTTTATTATAAAAGAGAAATTTCTCTCTCTCTCTCGACATTTCCAGTAAAAACCATGATATAAACAGAGCCTTTTCAGTTGAATCCATTTTTTTATGATTTTGAAGATAGAACATCAATTTTGACACGAAACGGAAGATGGATTGCGTCAAAACGCTCTACGCGATTAGGGTAACATTATGCTACCTTCAATTTCGTCTATAGCTTGAGTTTTAGAATTACTTCATAGCTAAGTAAAGTATCTAAATTCTATTTTATAGCTTGTTTAAGCTTTAGAAGGTGTGGAATTCAAAGGAAACGAAGTTTAGAAGCTAGACACATCAAAGGTATGTAAGGCTAAACCTTTCTTTTGGCAAGGCATGTATCTTTTAGATTTTGAAGCTTTTATTAGTTTTAAACTTAGTTTTTCTTGTGAGAAATTTGCATGGTACCAAGGAAACCTTGTATATACTTAATTTGGTACTAAAATCCAAGGTGAAAGACGTCCAAATCAGAAAGGCAAAACGTTTCAAAATCTGGAAAATTGTTTTGAACTTTGGACAGTTGTTAGTATATTGATCATAACTCCTTATACAAAATTGATATTAAGATGATTTAAGAATCTCCAGAATCCTAATACATATATCTACAACTTTCATGAAGACCATGAGGTCTATAACTTTTATCTGCACCCTCAAAACTATGATGCAATACAGGACGCTGGTACTGTCTAGAAATTCTGTACATCCGTGGAATTGTTACGCCACTCTCATCTTGTTATCCAGTTAATTTGTTTATGTTATCAGTTTATCCGGGTATCCATTCCCGTGTATAGTATAGTGTTGGTTCTGTTTTGCGGATCATCCAGTTTCAGAGAAAACTCTGCCGAAATTTCTATAAAAATCAAAGAGTTAGACAGATTCTAAGTTTCAGGTTGTGTCTACAATTCCATCCAGAGTTTTCTTATCATTCCTTTGAGTCCATATATATTGTTGCCACATGTGTTATGCCTCATACATGCTTATGCTTATATTGTGATCATGTTATGTGTGATTTGGAGTCTCCCATAGAGGCTGGACATTGGACACACAGTCCGGTCGCGTGTGATACTACCCGTCTGGGGGATACAGCCCCTCTGGTTCAGGCGGGAGTTGAAACACCTAGTGTGACCGGGTGTCATTCACACACTCTGACCAGAGAGACTAGATATTACTGGCTGGGGGGGATATAGCCCATAACACCCACCAGGTTTGTTATATATGCGTATATAGCCACAGTATGCACTGCATGATTATACATGAGGCTAGTTCCGATTTTCAGTTACCTGATTTGGGGGGATATAGCCCATAACGCCAGACAGGTACCAGTTCAGATAACAGTTCAGTTTTAGCTCAGTACCAGTTATCAGTTCTCAGTTATCAGCCACCAGTTCTTAGCGTCAGTATCAGTTGACAGTTATCAGTTCCAGTTTCTAGTAACCAGCTATCAGTCATATTACAGTTATTTATCAGTATAGTTCAGCTCAGTCTTCAGGTTCAGATTCAGCTAGACTTCAGCTTATATTCATATCATGTTTAGTACGTTCTTCAGATTTCCAGCTATATTGCTATGCTCCAGCTCATGTTTACATATTTATATTCCAGCCTACAGTTTCATTCAGCTATGACATATTATATGCTCATGCCTTACATACTTGGTACATATCGTACTCACGCCCTTTTCTGGGGCGCTGCGCAGGTGCAGATAGATCAATGCTTGGACCATGTTAGTAGGCCATCTATCAGCTGCTGGAGTCACTCCGCTTACTCCCGGAGTTACTTATCTTTTGGTATGTGTACAGTCAGCCAGCTTGGGTATAGCGGGGCCTTATCTCGTCCTTTGTATATTCAGTTCATCACTCTTAGAGGCCTGTAGATATGTCCCTGTGTGGTGCAGTCAGTATGTTATGTATGTCAGCTTATGTTAGCCTTGTCAGCTATTTGCATCGCATACTCCTTATCAGCTAGGTTTATGCTTATTCTGTTTATCAGTTATAATGGTTAGCATATTATCAGTAGGATTAGTGATGATCGACACTTAGTGTTGGTCATCCGTCGCGGCCCTAAGTTGGGTCGTGACAAAAGTGGTATCAGAGCAGTTCAGTCCTAGGGTGTCTACAGGCCGTGTCTAGTAGAGTCTTGTTTAGGAGTATGTTGCGCGCCATACTTTTGAACAGGAGGCTACAAGGCACTTCAGGACAGTTGTCTTTCTTTCTTCTCTAGATCGTGCGATAGAGCCATGATTATAGAATTCAGCCCTCTAACAATAGTAATTTCAGCAAAGCGATGCCGCCAAAGAAACTAACAGCTGCCCAGAAGGGCAAGGTTATTGCCGGCCAGGGTATTAGTAGAGTGCCACCTAAGGTGGATGAGAGTGAGGAGTCCAGACCTGAGGTTCCATCTGAGGCCTCACAGATCCTATCAATTCAGGGTAATATTAGAGGTACTGCAGCTACTATACCTCCACCTTCTCAGCCTGATAGTCAGGGGCAGGAAATGAGGGATGCCATCAGATTATCGACCAGTGTTGTAGTTGCTCAGACTAGACAACACAGTGCAGATGCCCAGGGAGATGTTGGATCCAGGATCAATGATTTTATCAGGCTAGAGCCTACAGTCTTCACCGGATCCCGTACAGGAGAAGACTCTCAGGATTTTCTATTGAGGATAGCCAGAGTGTTGAGGGTTATGCACGTGTCAGACACAGAGTTAGTAGAGTTGGCTGCATTCATATTGCATAACCTAGCAGCAGGGTGATATCAGACATGGGAGCTATCTAGACGGCCTGATGCTACTCCCACGACTTGGAAGGAATTCTCAGATGCCTTCCTATATCAGTATATGCCTATAGAGACATAGGGAGCCCGTGCTAATCAGTTCCTGACCTTGAGACAGGGAAGTTTGAGTGTAGAAGAGTATAATTATTGCTTTAATTCTTTAGCATGGTTTGCCCCTACGGTTGTAGTGAGTATGGAGGATAGAATTCACAGGTATATAGTGGGACTAGCTCCACACCTAGTGAACGAGCGTATGACAGTTGCTATGCAGTCATGTATGAACATCACATTCAGGCATTTGCTTTGTTACTTGAGGAGAGGAAGCAGAAATAAAGAGCCGACAGGGATAAAGTGCTAGACAAGAGGGGCATATTTTCTGGTTCGTTTGGAGAGACGTCTGGAGCGAGTAGATAGCAGAGTGTTAGACAACCACCAGCTAGTATACCTACATAGTCTCGTGGCTTTAGATCTGATAGACCTCCTCAGTCCAGATCTAGTCACACATCACTGACTTCAAGATTAACGTGTCGTGGTACTTCTATACCGGCCAATCAGACATATCCCAGATGTTCGGATTGTGGTAGACGCCACTTGGGTCCATGTCAGTTAGGAGTTGATACTTGTTATATTTGTCGCGAGGCAGCTATTTCATGAAAGGTTGCCCGCCTAGGGGTGGCAGTTGTACAGCCCAGCCAGCTAGATCACCAGTTGCTTGCTCAGCATCAGCACGCCATCAGGGGCATGTTCTTCAGGATGGCACCTGTATACCAGAAAGAATTTAAGGAGCAATTGAAGGATTTGTTAGATAAAGGCCTCATCAGACCCAGCATTTCCCCGTGGGGAGCCTCGATGCTATTTGTAAAAAAAAAAAAAAAAAAAAGAAAGATGGCTCTCTACGCATGTGCATAGATTACAGACAGCTGAATAAAGTCATTATTAAGAATAAATACTCTCTGCCCAGGATTGATGTCTAGTTTGACAAGCTCCAGGGTGCCAAGTGCTTCTCGAATATAGATTTGCGATCAGGCTACCATCAGGTTAGAGTTAGAAAATCTGATATACCTAAGACTGCATTCAGGACTAGGAATGGCCATTATGAGTTTTTAGTGATGTTGTTTGGACTCACTAATGCCCTTGCAGTATTTATGGATCTAATGGACAGCGTATTCAGGCCTTATTTAGATTTATTTGTGATTATATTTATTGATGATATTCTCATCTATTCAAAGTCTGAATCAGAGCATGCGGAGCACCTGCGCACAGTATTGGGTACTCTTCGGAACCAACAATTATATGCTAAGTTCTCAAAGTGTAAATTCTAGATAGATTCAGTGGAATTTCTTGGCCACATAGTTTTAGCAGAAAGAATTAAAGTAGATGACTAGAAGATCGAGGCTGTGAAGAATTGGCCCATGCCTACGACGCCAACTGAAGTACGTAGTTTTCTGGGTTTGGCAGGTTATTACAGAAAGTTTATAGAGGGTTTTTCCTCCATTGCAGCTCCACTGAACAAATTGACAAAGAAATCAGCTAAATTTGAGTGGTCTGATTCTTGCGAGCACAGCTTCCAAGAACTAAAGAACAGCATGGAAGAGTAATTGCTTATGCTTCTAGGCAGCTGAAAAAGCACGATCAGAACTACCTCATCCATGATCTTGAGCTTTCAGCAGTCATTCATGCATTGAAGATTTGGAGACATTATTTTTACGGTGTTCATGTTGATATTTATACGGATCACAAGAGCCTCCAGTACATATTTAAGCAAAAGGAGCTAACCCTATGATAGAGGCGGTGGCTAGAGTTGCTGAAGGACTATGACATGGACATTCTTTATCATCCGGGTAAAGCGAACGTTGTTGCTGATTCCCTTAGTCGCAAACCTATGGGTAGTCTATCTTATTTACAACCAGAGAAAATAAAGTTAGCTCATACACTCTACCAGTTGGCCAGCATGGATGTCAGATTAATAGATTCAGAGGACGCAAGAGTTACAGTTCAGAACGCAATCACTACTTGCCTAGTGACATAAGTAAAGCAGCGCCAGTATGAGGATCCAGTTCTAGTTCAATACAGGCAGATAGCCAGAAGAAAACCAAAATTATTATATAGGTTACTAGTGACGGGGTTCTTATATATAAAGATAGACTTTGTGTTCCTGATGTTGCAGATTTATGTGGACAGATTATGACAGATGCACATTATTCCAGATACATTGTTCATCCTAATTCGACTAAGATTTACCATGATCTTAAGCAGATTTATTGTTGGGACGAAATGAAGCGTGACATAGCAGAATTTGTGGCTCAGTGTGCTAACTGCCAGCAGGTTAAAGTCGAGCAAAGAAAAAAAAAACCTAGTGGCTTGTTACAGGAAGTCGAGATTCCATCATAGAAATGGGAAGCAGTGAATATGGACTTCATTACAGGCTTGCCCCGTATGCGGAGCAGATATGACTCTATTTGGGTTATAGTTGACAGGCTTACTAAATGAGCTCATTTCTTTCCTGTTAGAACTACATATACAGCAGAGGATTATGCCAGACTTTATATCAGAGAGATAGTGCGCCTACATGGTATTCCAGAATTTATTATTTCAGACGGGGGCACACCAGTTTACAGCTAATTTCTATAGATCGTTCCAGACAGGTTTAGGGACATAGGTGTATCTGAGTACAGTATTTCATCCATAGACAGACAGACAGGCTGAGCGGACCATTCAGACATTAGAAAATATGCTTAGAACTTACGTGTTAGATTTTAGAAGCAGCTGGAATGGTCACCTACTGTTGATAGAGTTTGCATATAATAATAGCTATCATTCTAGCATACAGATGGTGCCATATGAAGCTTTGTATGGGCACAAATGCAGGTTTTCTATATGATGGTTCAAGGTTGGCGAGTCTCAATTGATAGGCCCAGACTTAATCCAACAAGTAATTGATAAAGTCAAGTTGATCAGGAAAATATTATTAGCAGTGCAGAGCAGACAGAAGTCCTATGCAGATAATCGACATTGAGATTTAGAATTTCATATTGGCGATTAGGTATTCCTGACAGTATCACCTATGAAAGGCGTTATGAGATTTGGAAAGAAGGAAAAGCTTAGCCCTAGATTTATTAGTCCATATCAGATTATCAGGCGAGTAGGGCGTGTAGCCTACGAGTTAGACCTTCAAGCAGACCTTCAGGAGATACATCCAGTATTCCATGTTTCCATGCTCAGAAAATGTGTCAGAGATCCTTCTAGAGTTGTACCAGTAAAGGATGTACAGATTACAGAACAGTTGACTAATAAGGAGGTGCCAATTGCAATTTAAAGAGGCAGATTCTTCGAGTATGCAACAGATCGTTGCTTAATGCTTCTACATACTTCATTTAACATTCGAGGACGAATGTTCCTAACGGGGGAATATTGTTACACCCCGTACGTCTAAATTGACGTATATCATTATAATATCATGTTAAGAATGATTTAAGTGAGTTTAAAATATTATATGACCATATATGATGTTTATATGTTGAATATAAAGTTTGGGAAAAATCAGATTTAAGTTGCGGAAAAACCGACTAAGGAATTGCCTTGTAACGGAGCTTTTTCAGCAATTAATTTCATGTGTTATATGAAGTCTTTTGGGGACATATCATATACCAAATTGAAGGTCTTGGAGTGTAGTTTCCAACACTTTTAACGGTTTGCTCATATAACTTATAGATAAAAAGATATGAGCGTCAGAAGTCAGACCAGAAAAAGAGACATAAGCGCAAAAGAGGGCTAGAAATGAAATATTTTTATTATAAAAGAGAAATTTCTCTCTCTCTCTCGACATTTCCAGTAAAAACCATGATATAAACAGAGCCTTTTCAGTTGAATCCATTTTTTTATGATTTTGAAGATAGAACATCAATTTTGACACGAAACGGAAGATGGATTGCGTCAAAACGCTCTATGCGATTAGGGTAACATTATGCTACCTTCAATTTCGTCTATAGCTTGAGTTTTAGAATTACTTCATAGCTAAGTAAAGTATCTAAATTCTATTTTATAGCATGTTTAAGCTTTAGAAGGTGTGGAATTCAAAGGAAACGAAGTTTAGAAGCTAGACACATCAAAGGTATGTAAGGTTAAACCTTTCTTTTGGCAAGGCATGTATCTTTTAGATTTTGAAGCTTTTATTAGTTTTAAACTTAGTTTTTCTTGTGAGAAATTTGCATGGTACCAAGGAAACCTTGTATATACTTAATTTGGTACTAAAATCCAAGGTGAAAGACGTCCAAATCAGAAAGGCAAAACGTTTCAAAATCTGGAAAATTGTTTTGAACTTTGGACAGTTGTTAGTATATTGATCATAACTCCTTATACAAAATTGATATTAAGATGATTTAAGAATCTCCAGAATCCTAATACATATATCTACAACTTTCATGAAGACCATGAGGTCTATAACTTTTATCTGCACCCTCAAAACTATGATGCAATACAGGACGCTGGTACTGTCTAGAAATTCTGTACATCCGTGGAATTGTTACGCCACTCTCATCTTGTTATCCAGTTAATTTGTTTATGTTATCAGTTTATCCGGGTATCCATTCCCGTGTATAGTATAGTGTTGGTTCTGTTTTGCGGATCATCCAGTTTTAGAGGAAACTCTGCCGAAATTTCTATAAAAATCAAAGAGTTAGACAGATTCTAAGTTTCAGGTTGTGTCTACAATTCCATCCAGAGTTTTCTTATCATTCCTTTGAGTCCATATATATTGTTGCCACATGTGTTATGCCTCATACATGCTTATGCTTATATTGTGATCATGTTATGTGTGATTTGGAGTCTCCCATAGAGGCTGGACATTGGACACACAGTCCGGTCGCGTGTGATACTACCCGTCTGGGGGATACAGCCCCTCTGGTTCAGGCGGGAGTTGAAACACCTAGTGTGACCGGGTGTCATTCACACACTCTGACCAGAGAGACTAGATATTACTGGCTGGGGGGGATATAGCCCATAACACCCACCAGGTTTGTTATATATGCGTATATAGCCACAGTATGCACTGCATGATTATACATGAGGCTAGTTCCGATTTTCAGTTACCTGATTTGGGGGGATATAGCCCATAACGCCAGACAGGTACCAGTTCAGATAACAGTTCAGTTTTAGCTCAGTACCAGTTATCAGTTCTCAGTTATCAGCCACCAGTTCTTAGCGTCAGTATCAGTTGACAGTTATCAGTTCCAGTTTCTAGTAACCAGCTATCAGTCATATTACAGTTATTTATCAGTATAGTTCAGCTCAGTCTTCAGGTTCAGATTCAGCTAGACTTCAGCTTATATTCATATCATGTTTAGTACGTTCTTCAGATTTCCAGCTATATTGCTATGCTCCAGCTCATGTTTACATATTTATATTCCAGCCTACAGTTTCATTCAGCTATGACATATTATATGCTCATGCCTTACATACTTAAGCCTACAGTTTCATTCAGCTATGACATATTATATGCTCATGCCTTACATACTTGGTACATATCGTACTCACGCCCTTTTCTGGGGCGCTGCGCAGGTGCAGATAGATCAATGCTTGGACCATGTTAGTAGGCCATCTATCAGCTGCTGGAGTCACTCCGCTTACTCCCGGAGTTACTTATCTTTTGGTATGTGTACAGTCAGCCAGCTTGGGTATAGCGGGGCCTTATCTCGTCCTTTGTATATTCAGTTCATCACTCTTAGAGGCCTGTAGATATGTCCCTGTGTGGTGCAGTCAGTATGTTATGTATGTCAGCTTATGTTAGCCTTGTCAGCTATTTGCATCGCATACTCCTTATCAGCTAGGTTTATGCTTATTCTGTTTATCAGTTGTAATGGTTAGCATATTATCAGTAGGATTAGTGATGATCGACACTTAGTGTTGGTCATCCGTCGCGGCCCTAAGTTGGGTCGTGACACCATTCCTCCCCGATCATTCTACTTGCGGGTTCTAGTTAGCTCGAGGATATATAGTTGCCTAGTGTAGGTGTCTTGACAATCTCTCGGAGTGTAGCGAAACAAGTTCTTCGTTGCTACTTGGGATTTTCGTTCGAGCTACGTCTCGCTCTTTATCTTGTTTACTTTCCGCATTTTCCCTACATCAACTTTTCATTGGAAGATGTTGCTGTAATTTCTTGTTATAAACCTTTAAATCTTGTAGAATCACAATTACTATTTATTTTAATTAAAAAAATTAAAATTTACTGGAAAATAATGAGTCGAGAGGGGTAACCTGTCTCATTCAATAGGTGGAGAGGGTATCGTTTCCCAAATAGTAAAGGTCAAGAAAATTTAGTGAATTTTACTCTTTAATATATTGCCGTATAATTAATGTAGTTTGCCATGTAGGAAAATAATGCTTCTAATGATTAGAATGCGACCTTTGTAAAACCTAAAACTTTACAACGGATGCTTCTAAGAGGTTCCTGATACGCTTTCCCAATTTGGCTTTGACGCCTAAAATAGAATCCATACATTTCTAACAATCAGATCAGTACCTTTGAAAAAGTCAAAAGGCTACTACTGCAGCTTTTAAAAGGTTTCTGATACACTTGCCAAATATAGCTTTGGTAACAGAATCCATGTATTCATCACCTGCCCCTTTTCTGTTTCGCTGATCCTGATTCGAATTTTTTGCCTTAAATTTTCTTTCAGTTTAATTTAAACTGACGTCAAAAGAAATTTTACACTTTCAAAAATTTAGAAATGTTTGTTCATAATAAGTAAATCTAATAATCTGAAAACTAACATATACAAAGTGCAACACAAATTAAATTATATTAATTGTAAAAAAATACAACGATACAATATAATGTATACTTAAGTTAAAACCTTTTCCCGTATGATATAAATTAAAACATCCTAATTTAGAAAGTCAGTTTGAATGATTCATATAATCAGATGTTAAGATTGTTAACCTCATTTAATATTTCAAACCTACCACATCTCATTCTTTTATCCCCTCCCTTGCGTGCCATCGGTGTGGTTGAGTGAATTTGGTATGACGAAAGTTTTATATATTTGATTTTGGTGCGTGGTAAATACTTTTCACAAAAAATACTTTTGGTTAGATATGGTTTGATATTGCTAGTTCAGTTTCTTATCGTTCCTTTTTTTGACTTAATCATGTGGTATCTGAAATTTAATAATCCCAATTAGTCTAAATTCACTTAATAAGCCTATAGGGAATGGATATGGAAAAATCCCATATATCTCACTCATCCCCTATGTTATCAATTTCTTGTCTCAACTACTAATAATTCATCGTCTATATATCCTGTCACAAATTTGGAACACACCAAGTAGCATGACACAGACTGTCCATTAGTCTATCAACTTGTAAGCTTCTCGTACAAACTCTCCTACTGCACTTGATGTTCACCTTGAATCATAATCAAACTTTTTTGTGCATCAATCTGTCTGCTTTAATATTTTGTCCCTACACAGCTATTCCCTGCTGTACCCATAACTCGAGTCCCAGGTGTCCCCTACCTAGAAGGATAAAATAGTGCTGCGAAAAGGATAAAGAATGTATGAACATTAAAAAAAAAAAAGTTAAAAGAATAAAACTTAAGACAAGAAAGTTTAAAGGAAAGACGAGATTTTCTTCTAAACTTTTTTTTCGATTACAGAGGATGGAAAAGGAGAGGAAAGGAGAAGAGAGTCAGACAGAACTAAATCTACTGTAGATTGCAAGTTTTGGTCATCCCTCTTACCAGTGATCACAAGTTTGTTTGACCAAACTTCTAAAATGGGCCCTTTTTTATAAATGTTTTGCCAACATAGCTTTCTGTACAAGTATGTTTGGAGAGATAAGCCCCCTATTTTTTTTTTTGGGGGTTAAAATACCAAACTTATATTAATAGAGAAATTACGGGGATTACATAAGATGTTCAGACGGATTCCATTGGAATCTACCGCATGAGCATTAGAGTTCATACAAAACGTAGGAATAGCATAAGGAGCACTTAGATTTCCTAACTTAGATAACATAGAACAGTTCACAAAATTTGTGCCAGATTGATCTCTTCCACCAAAGCTTGATGAACAAAAGCAGGAGGCACTGCATAATGGATGGTAGAATATGATTTGGACTGTGAAGGAACTCCTAGTGCCAGGAGATGAGCAACTCTATTGCCTTGCCGAAAGTTATGCCGGATTATTGGCATTTTCAGCTTGAGCATCAACAACCTGCAGTTTTGGATGATGGAAACATAAGTAGGTGTTGTATTTTCTAATAAAGTGACTACTTCAGTGGAGTCACTTTCAATTTCCAGGGGAGCATAATTTGATCAATAGCTAGGAGTAGCCCTTGATGAAAACCTAAGAGCTCTGCATGAGTATGATTATGGGCATGCACTCGTTTATGATATCCTAAAATCCATTCACCTTTTGAGTTCCTAAAAACAACACCTATACTAGCTGAATTATCCTTAGTGTTATAAGAGCCATCAAATTTAGCTTAATAGTATTATGATTAGGAGGGAACCAAGATATTTTATTGTCCCTAATGATGGATTTTCTAGAATTTCGGGAGGTTAGAAGTTTAAACTTTAGAGTTCTATTACGAACATGGTCAAATGAAAGGGTAGAGTCCAAATTATTAATATTGTTATGATTCCTGTTGAGCCATAAATTCCATAATGCAAAGAACATAAACTCCTCCCATGAATAGAATTTATTGTAAGGGGGATTACTCAGATTCTTCAAACAGTGCAGCCAGTTTTGGCACTCGTTAATTTGACAGTTTAAAGATCCTTCCCTCCAAAAAATTTTTGCTATGGGACATCCCCAAAAAAATATGATATTGAGTCTCTGTTACAACCTTAAAGATTGGGCACATAGGGTCTATATTGATCCCAATTTTGCTCAAGTAGGCTCTAGTTGGCAGTCTATTGTGTTGACATTGCCAGATAAAGTATCTAATCTTATTTGGAGCATCAATCTTTTAAAGCCACATGAAATCACCATCATCATTTATACTGGGTTCAATTTGATGATATATTGATCTTAGGGCAAAGAGCTATTACTAGTGAGGACCCAAATAGAATAGTCGATGTGAGATGGATACATAGGAGGGTTAGCTTGACTAAGTAATTCTTGAATACATATAGAAAAATCAAAAGCAAGAGTGGATAAATCTTATGATTGGCCATTTGCAATGTCACCTACTTTCTTAGAGTAGTCTTCCCGTGTTAAAGGCCCATAAATTAAACTCCTAAAAGTAGCTTTATTAGGTAACCATCTATGAGCCCATAAAGAAATTTTCTTACTATTACCTACTACCCACTGAGTGCTACCATTACAAAGAGGCAAAGACTTTTTAATACCTTTCCAAATAAATGAATCAGACTTAGTAGAACTTCTATGGTATTACTAACAACCCTAGACCATAATGTGCTAGGGTTAGATAACAAACGCTAGGTTAGACCTGTAAGCATGGCAGTGTTCTTTATTCTAGGCTTAGTAATAGATAGACCTCCTAAGTTCTTAGGCTTAGTGACTACATCCCATGATAATAGGTGAATTTTTTCTTAAGGTCAGTGGTGCCCCACAAAAAATTCCTTTCGATTCTATCTATTGAATTTAGGGTTTTAACATGAGTGAATGAAATTGCATGATGTGATTAGAAAGCGCATTAAGGGTTGATTTAAGAAGAGTAACTCTTCCAGCTAGATTAAAAAAATTTATTTTCCAGCTGGAGAGTTTGGAATGAAGATTATCTAGGATAAATAGGTAGTTACTATGTCTAGGCTTGTGAGTTAGGATTGGGAAGTCTAAGTACTTTCTAAAGTGGCGGCCTATTTGAATATTAAGAACATTTCCGATTTGAAGAGCATAAGAGGGGTTAATCTTTTCTGAGAATATGAAGTTAGATTTAGGACTATTAACATTTTCTCCCAATATTTCACAAAAAAAGATCAGTAGTATTCCTAATGGTGAGAGCTGATTTTCATTGGCTCTAGCAATAAGAGTAAGGTCGTTCGCAAATAAAAGGTGAGATAATTCAGGTCATTTAGGAGAAAGCTTAATAGGATCCCACAAATTTTCTTCAACTTTTTGGTTTATGTAGATAGAAAGAAATTCTAAACAAAGTATGAAGATATACGGGGACATTGGATCCCCTTGCCTAATTCCTCTAAAAGGAGAAAAATAACTTGTCTTACTACCATTAACAAGAATAGATATTGTAGATGTAGTAATGCAAGATAAAATTAGCTTTGAAATATTAGGAGGAAATTTTAAAAAAGCCAACATAGCGCGAATAAAAGACCACTCGATCCTGTCAAAGGCTTTCTCCAAATCAGTTTTAATAATCATGTCACTTCTAGCACCCATCATGAGATTAAATTTGTTAATTTCTTGTATAATAATAGCATTGTCAGAGGCTCTCCTATTTTTGATAAAACTAGTTTGACAAGGACTAATAAGAGAATCTAAATGAGGTTTTATACGATTTGCTATTATTTTGTTATAATCCTGTAAATAGTATTACAAAGTCCTATTGGCCTAAAAATTTTTAGATTCACAACATTTTTTACTTTAGGATTAAGAGAGACAAGCAGTTAGTATAAAAGTTTTTTTTAAAAAATAAATTGTGTTTGGTCAATTTTTTTAAAATATATTTTAAGTGTCAAAATATGAAAAAAGACATTGCTCCTATTAAAGATTATTGTACGATTACTATTATTTTAATAGAAAATGGATTCAAATATATTTATGAGTGACTTAAGCTTTAATTTTGTTTTTAGATATTAAGTTAAGGTTTTTAATAAATATATAACTAAATCAAAAGAGGGTAGCGGAGAGGAGGATTGTAACTATGTTTGAGAGACATATTGGTAAATTTAAGAAAGATGATAAGTTGATAAATACAAATTCTAGGTAAGGATAATTTTATCTTGAAAATTTAATTTTCTGTTTCTACTTCCGTTTCTTAAAAGAAGCTGAAATTTCTGACTTATTCCAACAGCGAAGTACTTTGAATTTTGATCAAACACATTAAATTTCAAAAATAAAAAATACTTTGCTAATTAAAAAATATTTTTGACTTTCCATAAGCTTGGTCAAACAAGCTATCAAATTGGGAAACAAAACAAAAAGACATAATGCTACTGTTTTGTTTGAGAAAACAATTTGATAGCCTGTCCTAAAGGAAAGATTAAATTTTAAGCTCTTAAAAGTAAACGTTACTTAGTTAATAAATGAAAGAACAGTTAAGGCGTTAAAAAAAAAAAAGATGGCTCATGAGATAGCAAATACTCTAGTGCAGGGTACCAACCTAATATGATTCCGCCCACCCCGGCCTTCTCTTCAATCAAACTCCTGGTGAAGAAACAACAAAGCTAGATCACCAGAAGGATATGTTGTTGAGAACAGGCTCATCTATGATTTTATTTGGCAATAAGCTGATATGAAAGAGGTATTTGGGCCGAGAGTTGAAATGGAGAAAAGCCAAATGTAGTGAACGCAAGTTAGATAGCAGAAAAGATAGATAATATCCATACCCAAAGTTACAGTGAAAAGAAAAATTAATAAACTACTCAGCTAAGAAAATAAGAGACAACTTCCTAACATATCTTATACTCTAAATACTCTACTATTTATATGTATCATATTCCTTTTACCCCATTAGTATTATTTCCTCGACATGGATCCCAGATCAAATGTTGGCTTCTCCTCATTTCAACTCTCAGCCCAAATACCTTTTCAAAATGAGGCAATATAATCATAGATAAGCCTATTCAAACAATACTCCCGCCCTCAATCCTTCTCCTCAAGGTTCGAGTCAAGGAATGGACTGCATGAGTCATCATCAGGTAACCCCAGCTCAACTTTTGCAACAAGATCAGTTCCAACTTCACCAACACTTATATATATTTCACCACAAATTTGAGCAAAGAGGGCAACAAATGAACCATATAATGCAATAAACAAGAACCTGACAAACATAACACCACAGTTGAAACTTGAAACCAAAATACCTACTTCGTGAAGCTTCCCTTGCATTACAACAGTAAACCTCGTATTTCTTTTCCTTTCTGATAGAAGATTTTCATATGTTATTATTGTCAAAATTTGGCCATCACCCTATGTCACAACTATCCATTGGAAGAGCATCTTCCCATATAACAAAGTGTACTTGTTTAGCTATGCCTGAAATGGACCAGGTCTCGATGCAATGGAAGATATGTGCTTCATTATCCATAAGGGCCAACACACCAAGGAGTAACTTTTTAGTGAAATACACACAAAAGAGCTAAAAGCTTCTTCAGTCTGTTGTGTGTTTCCTAAGCCAAATTCTGCCATTACTGCACTTGGGAGCTCCTCTTTTTTGGTGAGCTCCTGAGACTTATATGCAGCAACTTCAACAAGAGCCTAAAAAATATGACCAAATGTATCCTTAATCAGCACCCTATACCAGCTGATGCAAGCTTGCAACCACATTAGAAAATCATCTCCATCGGTAGTAAGTATTGTTGTTCTTTCTAAAGTAGAAAATGACATATTACAATAGAAAAATGTAGCAGTAGAAGAAATCTGATCTTATTGACTTGTGGAGCTTACATTTATACTAGTTGGAGTAATAGAAAAATGCATAAAATGATAATACAACTAACACATATCTTTACTAACTAATTCCTACATAATACGGATAGTTGGCTCACAAACTTGACTTATTCAAAATTAAAGCAGTAACCTGAAGTTACTGCAGTCCAAAAGCACTTTCCAACACTCCTCCTTGCTTTAGGAACTGCAAACTCCAATTATTTGTCTAAGAAGCTCGAATTTACTGACTGGTAAAGGCTTTGTGAATATATCAGCAAGTTGCTCTTCTGTCTTGCAGTAGACAAGAGCTATGTCTCCACCTTTTTGCACTTCTCTTGAGAAGAAAAGCTTGATATTGAAGTGCTTAATTTTCCCATGGAACACAGGATTGCGAGAGATAGCTATTGCAGGTTGGTTGTCGATGACCACTTTAATGTTTTTTGCTGGTTCCATATGCACATCAACCAAAATTTTCTTCAGCCACAAAGCTTGATTAACAGCTGCTGTAGCTACCACAAACTTTGCTTCTGCAGTAGATTGAGCCACAATATCTTTTTTTTTTTAACACCATAAGATTGTACGAAATAGTACCCTGAAGTACTCTTCATATCATCCAAGGAACCACCCCAATCACTGTCAGAATACCTAAACATATTCATATTTTGACTTTTCTGAAGCTTGACTCCATAGTTGATAGTTTCTTTGATGTATCGCACGACTCTTTTAGCTACCTTTAGATGTACTTCACTAGGACAATGCATGAACCTCGACAAAACACTTACAACATATAGTATATCACGTCTAGTTGCTGTATGATACATCGAACACCTAATGCTACTTCTGAAGTATGCTTCCTTTATCTTTTCAACTCCATCATCTTTACTTAGTTTCTCTTTTTAGTTCATGGGAGTATTCATCGCTTTGCAATCTTCCATTTTGAATTTCTTGAGAATTTTCTTTGCATACTTTGTTTGGCAAATGAAAACGTCATTTTTCCTGATTTAATTTCCATTCCAAGAAAATATGTCATCAAACCAAAATCGGTCATTTCAAAATTTTACATCATATCTACCTTGTACTCATCAATAAGCTTTGTACTGCTCCATATAATCAAAAGGTCATCTTCATGAACAACAAGAATTTCCATCGTTTGACATAAAGTGTCGATTCTGAAAGACTTTTTTGAAAACTGAGGCCAAGCAAATAATGATCTATTCGACTATACCAAGCTCTTGGTGCCTGTTTTAGGCCATAAAGAGCTTTATGTAGTCTGTAGACTTTGTCTTCCTTTCCTTCTACATCAAAACCTTCTGGTTGCTCGACATAGATTTCTTCTTTAAGAACTCCACTTAAGAATGCTGACTTGACATCCATCTGATGCACTTTCCAGCCAAGTTGTACAGAAATAGCAAGTAACCTAATTGTGTCGAGCCTAGCAACTGGAGCAAAAGTGTCAGAATAATCGACACCAAAAATCTGTGCATACCCTTTAACAACAAATCAGGCTTTATGCTTGTTAATTGAACCATCAACATTTAGCTTGGTTCTAAACACCGATTTTACCCTAATTACCTTTCTGCCTTAACGTTTATCAACAAGCTGCCAAGTCTTATTTTTCTCAATCATAAACAACTCCTCCTTCATTTCATTTTCCCACTTGGGGTCTTTGAGTGCGTCTTCAGGGTGAGCAGGTTCGCATAGTGTTACATTGCATTTCCGATATATATCATAGAGCAATTGAGTACCACGGGCCGATGGATAATCCACCCTTTCATCTAACCATGGACTTGTTTTCTGGATAAGAATATTTGAGTTTTTCCAATTCCATTCTTCATTTTCGATGAAGTGAACATCTCTGGTGATAATGATTTTCTCGCTTTCTGGTTGGAAAATTCTATAAGCTTTTGAAACAGTACTATATCCAATGAAAATGCCGCCTGGGGCAGCTTTTTTATCTAGTTATCTCGTTTAACCTGAGGAATATAGGTAAAACAAAGACAACCAAATACTTTAAGAAATTGCAGTGGAGGTTTATAGTCATACCATGCTTTAAAAGACGATTGTGTTTGCTGCCTCTGCCCAGAACTTCGTTGGAAAAAATTTTCTGGTCCAACATGCATCTTGCCATCTCCATAATGAATCTATTTCTTTTTTCACTAACTCCATTTTGTTCTGGAGTATAAGTAGTTGTGAGTTGGAGTTCAATTCCTTCTTCCAAAATAAATTAAATTGATGAGAAATATACTCCTTGTCATTATCAGATTTTAAAATCTGAATTTTGCACACGCTTTCACTTTCCACTTTTGCTTTGAACTTCCAGAAAATGCTCTTAACTTCTGATATGAACTTTAGGAATTAAATCCAGCACATTCGGGTCAAATCATTTATAAAAATAATATAGTAAATACTACCATTAAGTGAAGGAGTCCGTTGAGGTCCTCCTATATCGGTGTAAACCAGTTGCAACTTTCTTGTGGCTCTCCAGGCTACCTTTGGAAATGAACGCCTACTTTGTTTCCCAAATTGACAAGCACAACAATTTGTAGAGATGACTTCCAAACCAGGTAGGTTCTCCACCATCTATAATTTTTGCATTTTGTGAAGCCCGTGATATGATAGTGCCCGAGTCTTTTGTGCCATAACTCGGCAACATTTTTATTGTTGAATACACCATCTGCTTTTCCTCAAGTGGATCTAATAAAAGCTTTTGCCTCTCATTTTGATTTTAAACAAGTCTTGACTTATGCATCCTTAGTCAAGAAAAATTTATCCTCAAAATGTACCTTGAAATCTTTTTCTAGCAATTGACCAACACCTAACGAGCTTTGATCTAAATCAGGGATATAAAGCACTTCCGAGATCGTTTTCGTACCTGATTTTGTTTCAATTGCAATAGTTCCTATTCCTTTAACAAGAATATAGCCGTCATGACCTATCCTGACCTTTGAAACTTTAGTAGGCTTCAGTTCTTTGAAAAGATCCACGTCATACATTATGTGATTTATGCATACGCTATCAATCAACTAAGACCCGCTTTGAGAGATTGCTTGCAAAACAAGATGAAACAAAGAGTTGATCCTCCACCTCTTTATTAACAACTTGAGCATCCGCATCTTGCTGCTGAATTTTATTATTGCAGATGATTGTTTCGTGCCCAAACTGGTTGCATTTATTGCACTTAGCAACAGGCCTTTCCAGCACTTGTAGGGTGCATGTCTGTTCTTGCCACAATGCTTACAAGAAGGGTAATTTCCCTTGGAGTTTCCTGGTTTTCTTTTGCTGATGTTGCACGCTGCACCTTCTCCATTTATTGGCTGGTTCTTTTTGTTCTTTTTCTTTTTATATCTTCCACCATCTTCCTGTTTGGCTGGCATGGCTCCATGCTAATTCCATCTTGTCTCATAACCATTCTTTGTTCTTGTGCCTGTAAGGAATTTAATAGTTCTGCCAATGTAATTTTGGACAGATCCTTGGTATTTTCTAAAGTAGTTATGGTGGCTTCAAATCTTTCAGGTACAATAACCAGAATTTTCTCAACAATACAAGAGTTGTTAAAGTAAGAACCAAGTAACCTTACTCTATTTGCAATGTCAAAAGCCTGTCAGAGCAGCCCTTGATAGTTTCCGACTCTTTCATCTTCTGCAACTCAAAGTCTTTAACAAGATTTAGCACCTGTATGCCTTTGATTCGATTATCTCCTTCATATTCTGACTTGAGATAATCCCAGATTGCTTTTGCTGATTTTAGAGACATAATCCGAGTGAAAATTGTTGATGACACAGCAGCAAAGAGGCACGCCTTTTCCTTAGGCTTTCTAGTTTTCCTCTCCTTATGATTCTTGATTTGAGCCATCGTTGGATTGCCGGGTGGTGGAGGAACTTCATAGTCTTCCTCAACTGCTTCCCAAAGATCTAAAGCTTCTAAATAAGCTTCCATCTGCACAACTCACATGTGAAAACTTTCACCAGTGAAGATTGGAGGTGCCATTGCCGAAAAGCTTAAGTTTTCTTCCATACTTGAAATTGTAGTGTTTCTGTTTAGTGTTTTGTATTTCTGCACTCACTTAAACACTCTCTTGAACACTCACATATCACTTTAAAGATATTAATCACAGATCCAGCAAGAAGAGGGCTCTTGATACCAATTGTTATTCTTTTTAAAGTAGAAAATGACATATTATAATAGAAAGACGTAGCAGCGGAAGAAATATGATCTTATTGACATGTGGAGCCTACATTTATACTACTTGGAGTAACAGAAAAATGCATAAAATGATAATACCATTAACACATATCTTTACTAACTAATTCCTGCATAATGGGGATAATTGGTTAACAAACTTGACTTATTCAAAACTAAAATAGTAAACTAAGGTTACTGTAGTCCAAAAGCACTTTCCGACAAGTATAAAACCAAGTATCTCATTCAGGCTACACTTTAAAGAAGGTTTTGTCTTGAGTAAGCTTTTTGCCTGATGGTCTTTTTTGTCGCTAATACCACTGCCAACTTGAGCATTCAAATGTGTGTATTGAATATTAATTAAAACTTCAATATGCAGATAGGAAACTGTTGGTCGAATCTCAGTATGGGATGAAAGCGACATATAGTGAATTATGTAGCACTGTATACTCATCAAATCATGTAAGCCTTCTGCACAAGCTCAATTGTTGTTCACTGCAGGAAAATCAAATACACCACAAATGAATTCATTCCTCACGAATAATGGAGAAGAATAACTAATTCTTAAAGATTGTGAAAGCCTTGTGATAGCAGAAAGAATTTGCTTGTAGGATCGAATAAGGTCGATGTTCAGATAAACAAATATAGAGCAAGATATAGCAGCACAGAAAACTGCCCAAGGAACAACCATTTTCTCTGTCGTTGTACAAGAAAACCAAAGAAAAGCATCAGTGAAAAGGCATGAAAGCTTCAATCTTGATTTGTCCATATTGCAAAGTTCGACAGCCCGCCAGGTATGTGTGTGTATAGAAAAGATGACAAAGTACTCCAGGTTCTTGAGAACTTCTAACATAAATTGGACTTCAACTTTAAAAGGACAGTTATACCGATAACAATTGCAAAGACCACAGTGTGTCCAGGAAACTTTACTATCGAGTATAAAGTCTTGCTTTCCAACTCCTTGTGCATCTGTACAATGACCAACCTCTACTAGGTAAATTTTATCATCCCACAACAGTATCTTTCTTGTCTATCTACTGTCTGCAGTATATGTTCAACAAGTTCCAGAGGTAATACATAAGCATTATTGTCTATGTATTCCATACAAAGTGTCAATACCGAATCACACACATGCTTGACACTGTAGTTTATAATTCGAAACCCCAATATCATGCTAACTATATGAATTGAGTATACTGAAAAAATTATTGAAATTCATGCATAGGAGATATTGAAAGTGGTGAAGGACCAGGAAACAATACACATGCATATTACTGGGATGCCCAACAACATCAAACAAAAAGTCAAATGGACAATCTTTGAGAAATCTCAATTGCCACTAGACAAGAAGGTAAACAATTTATGAAACTATACTTGGAACCCTGAGCTACGCCACAAATGACTACGTAATCCACTAATTTCCTGTAGACCCCAAAAAAAGCCGGATGTTACCAAGTGTAGCAAAAGTAACACGATGTGAGAAAATTTCTCAAGGAGGAAAAACAACAGCAACAATTGTCACAATACTAATTTTTCTTGGGCAGAAATTGCACCAAACACCTGGCATGGGAACTTGTGGTAACTAGTCGGGCAGAATCAAGAACCCATAATTCAGGACCACTAGCTAGCAGAGCATTAATGCCAGGGAATGTTGCACTAACAGATTTCTGAATATTGGCGGGCTCATTTTAGACCAAATTGACAAGGTAACCGTGAGAAAACAAAGATGCCTCCTTATGAATGGAAGGCTGAAACAGCTTGGTCTCAAATAACTTGACTGTGCTTTGCATTCCCAAACCCTTAGAGGTGATATGAAAATATTTATTACTAGAGGCAGTGAGCATATATGAACCTGGATCAAATAGAAATTGTAAAATTTTGTACCTGCTAGACATTATCAAATACATTGCAAGAAAACTCTATGTCAAGCTCCTGTTCGTTGCCTATAAGTGGAACCTTTACTTAAGTCATCACCATTGTTGTTCCTAGTCTCGGCAATACCAAGCATAGCGCTTGCATCGGCCCTTGCAAGAATATAAGCTTCCTTATAAATTACTCTCTAAGCAAAGCCAGGAGATTCAAACCCACTTGTGAAACTATAAGCTTCCAATTCCCAAAGGCTTAAATCCCCAGGCCTATCAAATCGAACGACCTCCACGGATGTGTCATTGGGTTCAAGTCATGTTGGTGCTATTAGTAATAGTACTTGTCCAGTATCATACCTGAAGAATTTCACACAATCTAAGAACACAAAGTTCGCCCCAAGATCACCGTATTTATTTCACTAGTCTACTATACAATCACATGTTTAGAACACGAACTGTAAAGATTAAACCACAGTCTAAGGTCGTACCTGTTACAGAATTGTTCCAATTCATAGAAGATTGCTTATCTTCTCCATTGGGAATCCTTCATGAAAATTCTTCAATATTGAAGGAGAGAGTTTTCCATTTGTTTATGGAATAGCAGGAAGGAACACTATTTTTTTGTTTTTCTAGAAGTGGAAAAGTGTACGTTGGAATATTGAAGGAGAGAGTTTTCCATTTGTTTATGGAATAGCAGGAAGGAACACTATTTTTTTGTTTTTCTAGAAGTGTAAAAGTGTACGTTGGTTCTAAAAGAAACCTTTTAATACTTCTGTAGGGATACAACTTTTCTCAAAAGTTGTGTCTCTTTCCTTTTTTTTTTATTAAGTATTTAATATATATATATTATTTATTTGTACAAGAATACGGGTTGACCCACATGGGTGCCCGAATCATATTTCCAACAATACCAATTGCTATGGTGTGAACCAAATTTACTTGCTGCAAGAACTTCCATGGCCGATATTGCGTCGAACACCTTCGGTGTAATCTTCAATGAACACCTCCAGATTGGATTAGGCACCCCAATTAAATTCTGAAACAACCAACAACTGATGGATTCATCAGTCAACGTATATTGAATTCATCCATGAAAAATTGGAACGCATAACCATGGGAGTCTCAATGTAGCCAGACCAATGCACTGATCATAAATAGGGTTTGACTAAAGTAAGTTCCTCAATTGAATGAGCAGTGCAATTATATTTTCAACCTTTAGGTTTTCAAAAATACTAAGTAAATAAGATAAGACTCAGTCAGACTTTGTTATAAGCACATATCATTATTCAGACATACTTATCATCTAAATAATGTGTTACAATTGCACTATGGTGAAACATTAATCCACAGACATAGAATTTATGATTGTACCACAGCGATCAGTATATGCCAAGATTTGAGTTCAATGCTGGAAGGATTTCATGGAAGGATATGAAGCTCAACTCTGTTGAAAGAGAAAAAGCTCACACGCCCATGCTCAACCAGACAGAATCTCAAAGGAATACCATGAGAATGTCTCTCCAGATCTTCAATCTCTTCTTTCGAAGGCGGGCACTCACTACACAAGAAAATGTATAAAAATAAAGCTGCTGCACTGGATAATAAGGATCATCATAGTCAGAAAGAGAGTGGATAAAGTGAACTAGATAGGTCAAGAGTGAGGGATAAAAAGGAAAACATGACAACTACTTTTACCAGAATAGCATCCAATCTTACAATCCAGCCTACTCTTACACAGAGCAATGCTCACCCACAGATACTAACTACTATATTTCTAGTTCCTATAGATAATAATCAGCAGCAATATATGAGGCAAAGTTTCAGCTAACTCTAGTAGATATTAGACATAACATAGTGAACAACATTAACAAGGTAAGTACCTGGCTACAACATATAAAACATGGATAACCAGGAGCAGATTTTCAAAATCTGCTATTAGGAGCCTAAACACCAAAAGCTAGTTTCAGTTCACCAATCTGCATATTGCTGATATTTCAGTGACGATAATGCTGTTTACTGATTCTTTATCCACAGTCTGAGCAGTCCCTGGAATGTCTTCTTTAGCGATGGAATTTACTTTTGACCTTCTCACAGACCAAGGAATACCATGACGACCAACTATGTAACCAAGAGATTTGAAGTGCCTATAGGCTTCAAAATACTCCAAGGAACATCTATTTTTCCTTCTGCAACCTTAATGTATATATGTTCTAGGGAAAGGGGCGTGTTGTCGTTATAGGAAAGATGTAGAGCCCCAAACTGACACGACCCGGAATCCGGTTAGGCCGTGCAGGCACCCGACATCCTCCCCTAGACCCGTCGGGCGAACCCTTACCGATTAAATTAGGAAAATAAATATAATAATTCATAAATAAAGACAGGACCAAAAAAAAAAAAAAAAAAAAAAAAAAAAAAAAAAAAAAAAAAAAAAACCACACAGACATATTGACACCTCTAAGCTGTACGAAAGAAAATTACAGCTGACTACCCAACATACTAGGTTTAGGGCTATCCAGACTAGACATCTAAGAGTATGAAAGAAGACAAATACTTCCTGAGGGAGAAAAATACAGCTGAAATAATAAACAATAAACTGGTGGCCATCCGGAATAAAAGCTGGCTCACCCTGACAGCTGAAGTCGTCATCGCTCCTGAACAACGTGACGAACTCAATCCTGGAGCGAACCTGCCGAAACGAAATAGATAGACAAGAAACAAACAACAAACAATTGTGAGTCAAAATGACTCAATAAGTGGGGCAGACTAGCCACCTCAAAAAATAGGATAGCTAGTCAGGGAGAAAAGAAACAGATAAACCCAATTCCTCTTATTTAAATTACAAAAAGGCAGAGCCAGATAATAACTAGAAACACGTATGGAACCTTAAACTCAGCCAGGAATACGAGCAAGAAACATATTAACAAATAAGCAATGCACGTATAAGCAGAACAGTAGTTATGTACCACAAGTCTACACAACGGTATGAAAATGAAACGAAATGATATGAAATGGAATGAAATGAAATCTGATGCAAAGGGGTCACATGTGCCCGTAATCCCATCCCGAAGCAGAATACTCCTGCATTCGAGTGGAATCCAATCTGATAACCAACTGGAGCGGAATACTCCAGCTCCTGGGCGGAATACTGTTGCACCCGATATAATATAAACCAGAGGCGGAATACTCCTGCACTCTCTTGGGGCGGAATACTCCTGCACCCGATATAATGTAAAGCTGAGGCGGAATACTCCTGCACTCTCATGGGGCGGAATCCTCCTACCCTCAATATGATATAATGGAGCGGAATTCTCCTGCTCCTTGGGCGGAATACTCCTACCCTCAATATGATACAATGGAGCGGAATACTCCTGCTCCTGGGGCGGAATACTCCTGCACCCAATATGATATGCAATGTAATACATATGAATGACATATAATGCATATGAATGCAATGTAATGCAATAATAACCCTTCACCGGCGCGGGACTCTCATCGACGGCCGGGAAGTAGATGCCAACTCACAGCCAAAGTACAATGCTCTAACCCTCAATGCGATACCAACCACAGGACATAACATATAATATACAATGTAAATTCAAACTAAGGCATAATGAGTACGCCTATCGGCAGCTACACACGTAAAGAACACGTGGTAGAAAATCCACGAGGCCAATTGCCTCCAAAGAAATGGATATAAACACTTACCTCTTCCAAAAGTTGGCATTGCTAATCAACAACCGCTTTATCCTTTGGTTTCATTGCCAAACGATCCCACTCTATTTAATAAGCAGATATATCAAATTAGGCTAAAGGCTTCATTCCTCACATCTTAGGGCAATCCGGTTAGGAACCTGATACCCTATTTGCATACGCAATACGTAGGCCAGCCCTATGTACAGGGTTTAAGGTCACATAACCAAACCCCAAATAATTTACATTTATATGTTGCCCATAACTCACTGAGTACGAATATATAATCAATTTCGTTATCGGGGTCCATTTGATGCTTTAAACTATTAATTGAACTTATTAAAACGATGTATAATATTCCAAGTTTTACCGTTAAAACATATTCAAACACACGTAATAAACTCAAATAATATATTAGGATCATTACTTGAATGTTTCAGGGTGAAAATTCTACTTTTCTCCTGCCCCTTTTCTCATTTTCTGGCATTTTTTTCCAATTTCTACTGTGTCATCTCGTTTCTTCTGTTACTGTTTCATTTTTGTACTCTTTCATACTTAGCATATGCTAAGTAGATATAGTCATATATGTCACCTCCATTCCATTTTAAGTTTGTCTTTTTCTCTTTTTTTTCTTTTTTTTTTAAAAAATTCGCTGTTATGGTAAAAATTAAAACGGTACCCTACGATATTCGAAATAATTCAAACTTTTGCATACAAGTTATACAAAATATATGTAACATACTCGCGAAGGCGGATCTCAAATCGGACTCCCCAAACTCAAGATGCGAATTTAAATGAAAAAAGTCAAATTATTTAACTTTCGGCATTTTAGCGGAAACTAGCCGAACAATATCGAAATTCACTTTTGAAAGTTCATAAAAGTCACAAATAATCATATGAACCTAACGGCACTTTCAGATTTCGAATCGGAGCTCAGTCGCCCAAAACCGTGCTAAAAAATCTCTTTTTAATATTTATTGACAATAAAAACTGAAATCTTCTTCCGATGCCTACCAAACGAGGTCTGATTTAGCTTAAATTTTACAGACATGTCCTAATGGATATTACGAATATTTTAAAGTTATCGGTACGCCCATCGGAGTCCTAACTTCCGAAACGACTAACCGAGGTCGTTTCATTCTCCTCCACTTATACTGTCGTTCGTCCTCGAACGAGCCTAAGTCTAAAGGAAAAATTTACGTGGATAACAAGAGAACTTGCACGACCTTCATAAACTATCCCACGGAATTTTTCTCATGATTATAGAATTAAAATTATAACACGAACACCGAACTCTTGGAATAAAACATATCTGGATAATATGATAACACTATTGCCCGGATTATTTTGACTAAGATGATCCTTCCTTGATTACGAGAAGAGAGTTCTGCATTTTCGAAGTAAAGATACACGGAACTTTGAATGGATTAAAATGATTCATCCGATAATCACCTTTTCGATATACCTTTCTATATAGAACAGGTCGATGGAACTAAGAATTAACTCACGCTTGATGCAATAGAGGGAACTTTTGAAGTACCTTGTCACTACACACTATAGAAGATTTGATGCAATCAATATTATTTTTGCGAACGCACTATGCAACATCCCTGTTAATGTTAGAGTTGTTCCGCAAGCTCCTTGTGGAAATGTAGTTACTCACATCCTAATGTATGTCAAAGGTTCATCTAAACAGGGTCTATCATATAAGGATAAGGATCATGCGAATACTACTGGATAATATGATGCAGACCAGGAATAATCTTCAGACTGAACATCTACTTCAGGATATTGTCTTTGAATTGGAAATATTATGACTTGAAAAAGTAAATATAAAATAGACATGTAGTTGGACCTTCAGCTGAGGCAGAATACCAGCAACAAAGTTGATTACATGAGCACTTACAACGATAAAGTAAACTCTCAAGGAGTTGAGGTGTGAAGGAGATACTCCAATGATGGATGGACGATAAGTTGCACTAGACCTTTAACTCTAAATTTTTATGAAGTAAAACAGCATCAGTATAAGGATCCAGTTCTAGTTGAATACGGACAGATAGCCAGAAGAAAACCGGAGTCACCATACAGGGTTACTACTGACGGTGTTCTTATGTATAAATATGGACTTTGTGTTCCTGATGTTGCAGATTTAGTTTATGATAGACGCACATTATTCCAAATATACTGTTCATCCAGGTTCAACTAAGATGTACCATGATCTTAAGCAGGTTTATTAGTGGGATGGAATGAAGTGTGACATAGCAGAATTTGTGGCCCAGCGTTCTAATTGCCAGCAAGTTAAAGTCGTGTCATCTTTCCAGACTTTATACTTTTAGCAGATAGGTACGTATATATGATCAAGTTGCCAGCTTATCTCTATCATTAATAGATTATTAGTGAGTTTAGCAATGATCAACACTCGTTGTAGGTTTCTGTCGTGGCCCTAGGCTGGATCGTGCAAAAGTGGTATCAACGCCTTAGAGATTTAGTATTACCATTCAGTATTTGGAGGAAGACTCCTCCACTTAAAGCACAAACTCATGCAGCTATTTGAATAGGAGTAACCATCCCCGCACAATCTGCTGGACTAAACAAAATTTAGCTAAAAACATAATGCGGCTCAGATCTGAGCTACTAAATTACCCTCTTGAGTTGCCAAACAGCTGCAACTCTCGAGTCAGAACTCCATACATTTTCTATAAGCACTACCGCCTGATGGATCAAATCAAAGGTCGAATGATGCCTCTCATTACCCTTAGTAGCCTTGAAAAAAAAACAACAATGTGCTTACCCGGCTACAATAACACGTACTCTGGCTCAACACAGGGAACATCACAAGCGGCTACCAACCGCCCACGCTCACTAGTGCTGGACGAAGAAGAAATGGAAATGGACTGAGGATAGAAATAATTAGAGCTTCAGGAAGCTCATCTTCTTATTGCTTGGCTATCAGAGCTAGACTACTTCCTAGTCAGGCTAGCCAAAGAATCGCAATTAAAGAAATAGACATTAAATAAGCTTTATGGAATGACATCTATGCCAATTTAACCTTCCTATAAAAAGGAAACTCCGACAATTTACCAGAAAACCTTTTTATACCGAGACAAACTTGTAGAATAAAATCACTCTACTAGCGTCTCGAACCAAGAGGAGACACATAGATCGAGTATTACTTACTAACCACTTTATATCGGAAGAAACAATGACACTTTTTGATGGTGAAAAATAAGAATCCCATCATCCTACCGACACTGAATTCCTAAGAGAGGTAGACTGACTTGACATTATAACAGAATGAGGCATAACAAAATGCCAAGCAAACAATAACGATACTCACTCACAAATCTCTCGCATTTAAACCAAATAAACTAGTAGGGTCATCATAAATACCAGGAATAAATCATACAAGAAGCTCACCCCTCTACCACAATAGATTCTTAATAGAAACGCCATCCCAGGAAACTATGGAAATATGATAAGACAATCATTTCCAAATCGATCGGAAGAATCAAAGCTTACACACATATAAGTGAGCTAGAAATACTTGGGTGTACTACATCGAATACCTCAGCATCCTGCAAGACTGGCAGTTCATTCAACTGCCCCTGCAGCTGAGTTGAGCCACTACCCTGACAATCACTTTCTGAAGAACCACTGCCACCACACTCTCAACCTCTGGATGGTGGAATTTCTTTTGCCGATTGAGATCGAAATGAAATTCCCCGCGACGGTGCAGGTGCCTGATGACGAGAGAAAAGACGACTGCCTATTTATCGGAGTAAGGGAAAACTTCTCAAAGGATAGCCAGACTTACGACAATGATAACAGGAAAACTCCTCAAAGGATAATCAGACTCACGACAATGATAACACCTTTTCGACTAAGAATGGAAGCTGGAAAGATTGTTGATAGCTGTAAAGAGGAGATTGAATCTGATCTTGACGAGCTACTGGCGCACTCTAAGAATCACGTGACACAAGCTGAGATAACCTGGAAGGTGACCTCCTTAAATAATCAGAACTTTTACCTCTAAATGAGGTTCCATGGTTGCCCACTACGGTCACGGGATCTCTTGCTCTCCCACTCTAACTCTTCCCACTCTAACATATGGTATGCCTCAAACCTTCGGGCAATATCAACAACAAGATCAAACAAAGTCCCAACCTCAATATCTTGAGCTATCTGGGATCTCAAGAAAAAAAGAAAGGTTATCAATAAATCTTTGAATCTTCTCGGAAGGCTCATGGATTAGTTCAAATGCATATTCACCTATTTTATAGAATTCAATCTCATATTCTGAAACCAACAGACTAACCGACAGGCTACCCTGTCTGATCCACTAAACTGGCAACACTTTTCATCTCGCTCGCTACTCGAAAGGAATTTTTTTCCACGAATCTAGAAGAAAAATCGAACCAAGTTAGCTAATAAGAGAGCGGCCCACCAATTCAAAGCTGGACACTGAAACCGGAAAGCAAAATAATCAACATCATACCGCTCGATATAGTCAAGAACTTGAAGGATACACTGACATCATTTTATTTTAATAAGAATCACGAGGTTTATCTGATGCATTGCTTAAGAATATCGGAAGGTTCAACCGCGTGAAATAATGCAACCTCTTTGGGCACTCGGACCGAACTGTTACCTCGGCTGGCTAACCAGCCGGAACAATTGGTAGCGCAACACATATTGCCTCTGGAACATAATTCACTGCAGCAATGTTAAGAACTGGAATAGGAGCTCCCTGAGACCGAACATCTGTATCTGCGGCAACCTGATAAGCTGCCTAGCGAATAATAGGTTCTTGCGGTATCTGCGCAGCCAAAATTCACGTAAAAGCATCGTAGAGAGCCAAGGGAACCACAAGGCCCTGCTCCTTTGCCCATCGCGAGCTCGTACGACTAGGACCTCCATAACTAGATCGTCAGCACGATCAAAACTCTCGGAGCTTCGTCAGTGCTAGCCCCAGGCTAGACTGCTTCGTCTTCAACTCATACCGTTTGCTGATTTGTTACACGAGGGTTCGCAATTACCACGAAGGAATCAATGAAAATACTTTTGCATCCTAGACCGACACACGATCAGAAAAGAAGGAAGTGAAACTTCCTAAATACCATCATAGCCTCTCGTAGATAAGTACGAACGTCTACGTACCCATCAACGAGACTCTAGTAGACATTGTCTTAGTCTGGATAGACTCTAAACTGGGCTCTGAAACCAACTGACACGACCCAAAATTCGGTTAGGCCGGGCGGGCACCCGACATCCTCCCCTAGACCCGTCGGACGAACCCTTACCGATTAAATTAGGAAAATAAATACAATAATTCATAAACAAAGATAGGACAAAAAAAAAACCCCACACAGACATATTGACACCTTTAAGCTGTACGAAAGAAAATTACAGCTGACTACCCAACATACTAGGTTTAGGGCTATCCAGACTAGATATCTAAGAGTATGAAAGAAGACAAATACCTCCTAAAGGGAGAAAAATACAGCTGAAATAATAAATAATAAACTGGTGGCCATCCGGAATAAAAGCTGGCTCACCCTAACAGCTGAAGTCGTCATCGCTCCAGAACAACGTGACGAACTCAATCCTGGAGCAAACCTACCGAAACGAAATAGATTGAAAAAAACCAAACAACAAACAAGGGTGAGTAAAAAGGACTCAATAAGTGGGGCAGACTAGCCACCTCAAAATATAGGATAGCTAGCCAGGGAGAAAAGAAACAGATAAACCTAATTCCTCTCATTTAAATTACAAAAAAGGCAGAGCCAGATAATAATTAGAAACACGTACGAAACCTTAAACTCAGCCAGGAATACGAGCAAGAAACATATTAACAAATAAGCAATGCACGTATAAGCAGAACGGTAGTTATGTACCACAAGTCTACACAACGGTATGAAAATGAAACGAAATGAGATGAAATGAAATGAAATGAAATCTGATGCAAAGGGGTCACATGTGCCCGTAATCCCATCCCGAAGCGGAATACTCCTGCATTCGAGGGGAATCCAATCTGATAACCAACTGGAGCGGAATACTCCAGCACCTGGGGCGGAATACTGCTGCACCCGATATAATATAAACCAGAGGCGGAATACTCATGCACTCTCTTGGGGCGGAATAATCCTGCACCCGATATAATGTAAAGCTGAGGCGGAATACTCCTGCACTCTCATGGGGCGGAATCCTCCTACCCTCAATATGATATGATGGAGCGAAATTCTCCTGCTCCTTGGGCGGAATACTCCTACCCTCAATATGATACAATGGAGCGGAATACTCCTGCTCCTGGGGCGGAATACTCCTGCACCCAATATGATATGCAATGTAATGCATATGAATGACATATAATGCATATGAATGCAATGTAATGCAATAATAACCCTTCACCGGCGCGGGACTCTCATCGACGGCCGGGAAGTAGATGCCAACTCACAGCCAAAGTACAATGCTCTAACCCTCAATGCGATACCAACCACAGGACATAACATATAATATACAATGTAAATTCAAACTAAGGCATAATGAGTACGCCTATCGGCAGCTACACACGTAAAGAACACGTGGTAGAAAATCCACGAGGCCAATTGCCTCCAAAGAAATGGATATAAACACTTACCTCTTCCAAAAGTTGGCATTGCTAATCAACAACCGCTTTATCCTTTGGTTTCATTGCCAAACGATCCCACTCTATTTAATAAGCAGATATATCAAATTAGGCTAAAGGCTTCATTCCTCACATCTTAGGGCAATCCGGTTAGGAACCTGATACCCTATTTGCATACGCAATACGTAGGCCAGCCCTATGTACAGGGTTTAAGGTCACATAACCAAACCCCAAATAATTTACATTTATATGTTGCCCATAACTCACTGAGTACGAATATATAATCAATTTCGTTATCGGGGTCCATTTGATGCTTTAAACTATTAATTGAACTTATTAAAACGATGTATAATATTCCAAGTTTTACCGTTAAAAAATATTCAAAAATACGTAATAAACTCAAATAATATATTAGGATCATTACCTGAATGTTTCAGGGTGAAAATTCTACTTTTCTCCGGCCCCTTTTCTCATTTTCTGGCATTTTTATCCAATTTCTACCGTGTCATCTCGTTTTTTCTGTTACTGTTTCGTTTTTGTACTCTTTCATACTTAGCATATGCTAAGTAGATATAGTCATATATTTCACCGCCATTCCATTTTAGGCTTGTCTTTTTCTCTTTTTTTCCCTTTTTTTTAAAAAAAATTCGCTGTTACGGTAAAAATTAAAACGGTACCCTACGATATTCAAAATAATTCCAACTTTTACATATAATTTATACAAAATATATGTAACATACTCGCAAAGGCGGATCTCAAATCGGACTCCCGAAACTCAAGATGCGAATTTAAATGAAAAAAGTCAAATTATTTAACTTTCGGCATTTTAGCGGAAACTAGCCGAACAATATCGAAATTCAATTTTGAAAGTTCATACAAGTGACAAATAATCATACGAACCTAACGGCGGTTTCAGATTTCGAATCGGAGCTCATTCGCCCAAAACCGAGCTCAAAAATCTCTTTTTAATATTTATTGACAATAAAAACTGAAACCTTCTTCCGATGCCTACCAAACGAGGTCTGATTTAGCTCAAATTTTACAGACAAGTCCTAATGGACATTATAAATATTTTAAAATTATCGGTACGCCCATCGGAGTCCTAACTTTCGAAACGACTAACCGAGGTCGTTTCACAATTTCAGCCAGATATCTACATGATTAGCAGTACATTCTTTAAACATTGAAAGTACATAAGATATTTTCAAACTACAACAACTATGCCTCGGTCGCAAACAAGTTGGGTGCCGCTATAGGAATCCTCAATGACCATGTTTTGCCATAGAAGCTCAACTTGCCTCATCATGATATCAAATAAAAATATTTCATTCCTAACAAAACCAAGCACCTACAGCTGAAGGCTTACTAGCTGGTTATTTTTATGTGTTTTCCATTGGGTTTTATTTCTGCTCGTCGTTCGAACTACTATTTCTAACATCTCTAAGCAGTAGATGAGCATGCAACTAAGATACACAAGCATAAAATAAAACAGGTAATGAAGACCAATCACAAAGCACACCAACAGTCTCTCTATGCCAATATAAGCTCCTACGGCAAAGAACACGGAGAAAATCACCTAGAAAAGTATGTTAACATATTAACTAAACAATACAACTGTTTAAATTGTGCAGCCCATAATAACTAGAGAAACTTAGTTTCTGAGGCTTGTAAAGATATTATCAACAAGAAAATTTTCTTTTGATACGTGAATATGGTGAAAAAAACTATGGATTCCTCCCCTATTTTTATTTTGCAATAGCATATTCAAAATCATCTGTATAAAAATCCATAGTGTTTAACTATTCAACTGATAGGAGATTAACCCAAAAAAAAAAAATTTTCATTACCTACAAAGTCTCTTCGATGAAGCAATACATTTTGCCATTACGAACTATCCCAGTGGTTATTCAAAATCCACCCTTTCTTTCCACTACCTCAGCCATTCCTAACTGGTCATCCCACTGTGCTTTTGAAATATCTTTCCTAAAGAAGAAGATGCATATTCACATACCAACATGTTTGGCAAAAAATCTTTAAAATAATAAGTATAAACTATTCCAACATAAGAACATTATGCTTTTTTCAAGTGATGAAACCTGAACTGCAACTTGGGTATATCACCAGATGCATTGATGCAGAACGAATCAGTCCTGATAAGATATTCAACCCATCGAGGCCAGTAACACGAAGTCAAGCCAAGCTCTTGCACGATCTGCACATTCAGCTAGCGTGGTTGGGAGGAAGTGCTTGTGCAGATGATGAGTGGCCGAGCACAAGATAGGAAGGCTATATCAATAAGATTGAGCCCGAAGAAAGAAGTGAACACTCAACCTTGACGCGGAGCACTGATTGACCGAAGGGCTATAATTGCGCTCGAGGCAAGTAAGCATCCGATGTCAAATGTACCGAGCTGAGCAACCAAGCACCGAAGTCAAGAGAGCCGAGCATATAAATCACTTCGGCCCTTCGTTTCCTTGTCTTATTGGTTGCCTGTGACTATAATTACTTTAGTACCCTTGGGAATATCTATATAAACCCCTTAGTATTTCATTTGTGAAGTAAGGTTTGTTATGAATACTGACATAGTTGTTGCTATTACGACTCCGATGAGAGCCGAACCCCGTCGTGAGATTTATAAAAACTTGGGTAATCAGTGTACCCGTTTGAACAACTTCTTCTTTGATCATTCAGTTTGCAAGAAACGTGTTTTCTTGAGGATTGTTGTCTAGTATAGGTGCGTCTTATTCTTCCCGTTGTTTGGTCTGAGACTAGTTCCTTGGAATCATTCCAATGAAGTTAAGATTCGTCTTGCTTCTATCTTATTTTCTTATTTTCTGTTGTTCGTCTTCGGTTGCTAAGCTTATCTCTGATTAGCTTGCACCATCTTGGTATCAGAGCATGGTTTGGGCTTGTTCTTACAACCCCAATCCTGTTCTACGTTATCCTTTTATTTATCGTGTATTGTGTCTTTCAGTTTCAGCTTCATCTTCGTGTTGTTGTTGATACTGTTGTGTGTTTATTACCAAAAAAAAGTAGAACAGAAAAATTCAAAAATCTGGTTGTTGATTGGTTGTTTGAATCGAACAACCACAGATTCTTGTTCGCCATCGTCTAAGGAATCAAACGAGCTCCTGTCGTACACTTTTTGTCAACTAGGGTTTCTCATTATTTTTGGACTATTTTGATGTGGTGGTGTTGTTTCAAACCCCAGTTGTGTTTTGGGTGTTGATTACTGAACATTGGTGGTTTTTGCTGATTTGGGTCGAGTTTTGAGCTTTAAAAATTCGAAGTTCCACTGATTAGCCACCGTCCGTATGTCGAAAAATTGTTACATTGTAACAGTGTACGGACGACGTTGTTGAAGCAGCTCATAGCTTGGCTTTGGAGCTTGAAGTTTTCTCCGACGTTAGAAAGTTTACCGGAGTTGAAGAAACGACCTGAATCTTCTCGTTTGGTGGGCTGTGAACAAAGTTTAAGTGTATGTACGTCAGAATTTTTGAGTTCACTGTCCCATTGAAGAAGAAAGGTGTAAAGAGTTAAAATCAGAACCCCAGGAGAAAATTTTGTCGGCAAGAAAGAGGAAACTGGATAAGGTTAAACTCTAATCCGTACCAAGGAGGGACCACTTTTGTCCGTACAAAGGTTATTGTGTCCGAGGTTTCCAAAAGAGGAAACGAAGGGTAGATTCTCCTAGGATTTCCTTTCTTGTGTTCGATTAATTCTCGTTAGTGAATATCTAGAGTAAACTTTCTACTCGAGGTCGTAATAACTTGTTTGAGCTAATAGGAACTCGTGAATGGGGTGAACGAAGTCCAAATTTCGTAGACAATTCTCTGACTTCTCGAGCGCAGTTAAAATAGCATCTGTTCCATCGACTCAACATCAATTCACTCTTCCCGAAGGAAACAGTGTGACTTTTCGAATTCAAAGGATCTTACAAAGATTGATCAACCGAGGAAGCCATTTGCTACAAGTTCTTGAGTGAGCGAACCTACAAATTGAGTTGACCCGTGCGCCACCCAATAAAAGTGAGGGAGTGTGTGAGGTGATTTCTAACCTTAACATTTTCTTGGTCTTTGCTTTGTGCAGGTACCATGGCTGGGAATGGAGGTGATGGAAAAGGTGTTGAATCTCACGAGAAATTGTTAGCTGATCTTATGATTGCGATACAAGGCATCAGTACCGAGGTAAAAGGAGTGAGTGCTCGAGTAGCTAATATCGAGCAAGGGATTGTGTCCGTGTCCGTGGCCTTGCCTAGGTCCGGCGCTGGAACTAGCAACTCCACTCCTATGAAACCGGAGCAATTTGCTGAGCTTATTCGGCAACAACGATTGAAAAACGAGACTGTTCTAAATAAAGCTATGGGCAATCCCCAAGTTGAACTACACTTGGGCATTCCCCAAGCTGGACAACACAACTTGGGAAATCCCCAAGCGGAACAACAAAACTTGGGCAATCCCCAAGCTGATCGTCTAAACTTGGGCATTCCCCGAGGTGAAAGATTACCACTTCCAAGGGCCCGAAGACAAGTTGTGGTCGTGATGAAGGGGTCGATGATGGAGATTTTTCCAATGTCGAAGCTGAGTATGAGCCACCGCTCGTTCAACGAAATCAAGTTCAACGAGGACGTGGAAATTTTCGAAGTCGAGGCCGAGGCGCAAATATTGATCGATATTTTGAGCTTAGGCTGATGACTATTATGATGAGTATCCAGAGCCGATCTGAGGTGGTCGTGATTCAAACTTGAACAGTGTCAAGTTCACTATTCCACCCTTGGAACTAGTTATCCGGACCAATATCTTGATTGGAAGATTCGATTGGAACGAATCTTAGAAACAAATGAGATGATCGAAGAGAGAAAAGCTGCACATGCTATTACTTCGTTCTAGGCATATGCATCAACATGGTGGGAAGCTGAAAAAAGATTGAGGAGAAGGAATGCTTATCCGAGATCACCACATGGTTGCAGCTGAAGAGAGCAATGGATGGTAAGTATGTGAATGCCAAATATCGGCAAAAACAACTTCGAAAGCACTTCGAGTTGAAACAAGGGTCCAAATCGATTGAAGAATACTATGATGAGTTTGAATGAATTCGATTGGCTCTTGATATGGAAGAAGATAATGAGCAAGCCATCATTCGTTTAAAAAATGACTTGACTCGAGATGTGTCATCTCAATTGAGACTGCATGTGTATCAAATTTTGAAAGATATGTTTCATGCAGCTATCGAAGCTGAAAAATGGGTGAAGGACTACAAAGCAAACCGGTACCAAGGAGTCACTACTTCAACTCCTTTGAACCGAGCTAAAGATTGGAAGAGTCCGAATCCAGCAAGTGCCAACACTGGCCGAGATCAGAAGAGGCCCTTCGAAATAGGAGTGACCATGAGCAACTCCAAGGAGATGGGAGGTAAAGTTATACTCAATACTCCTACTGCTTCAAACATTCAGTGTCATAAATACAGAAGTTATGGTCACATGGCAAAAGAGTGTTTGACTCGCAAAGTTATGCTCTTGCTCGAAGATGGAACAGTCCATGAGCAAGCGAGTGACACCGAGGATGAAAACGAAGATGAGACTGGCCGAACTGAAATTGATGATGGTCGTGAAGCAGCCGAAGCTGACCATCCGAAAATGTTTCTTATACGTCGAAGGAATTTGAGCTGTATTACTCTCGAAAAAGAGGACAACCAAAGAGAAAATCTTTTCCATGCAAGGTGTCGATGTAAGGGGAATGTTTGTTCGATGATCATTGATTCGGGTAGTTGTGAAAATGTGGTGAGCCAAACCTTGGTTTCACAATTGGGATTACCTACCTCAAAGCATCATTATCCCTATAGATTGCAATGGTTAAATGAATGTGGGGAATTGAAGGTTTTAAAGCAAGAGATGATCAAGTTCAAAGTGGGAGAATATCAAGAGGAGATGACGCTCGATGTGATACGATGAAAGCTTGTCATGTTCTATTAGGATGACCATGGCAGTATGATAGGTCGGTTATTCATTACGGACGATCCAATACTTACATTGCTAATCTCGGAGGGGAGAGTTTCATATTCAAACCATTGTCTCCAAAACAAGTCAGCGAGGACTATAAAAGAATGAAAGAGCTGAACGAAGCGGCCAAAGCTAAGTCTCCAGTTGGGACAAAAATTATGGCTGAAGACAGACATTCACCGGCTGAGGTAAACAATATATGTGCAATCACGCAATCGGGTGAGTATCTACGAGGCAACGACAATGGTCAGTTGATGATTTTCCTTGTGCACAAGTGTATCTTTCTAAACTCTAATGATGATTTTACTAACGATAACCTTTTGCCTAGTGCTGTTCAAAGAGTTTTGCAGGACTTCGGAGACATGTTTCCAGAAGAAATACCAGGTGGATTGCCTCCGATGAAAGGAATCGAGCACCAAATTGACTTCGTTCTGGGCATCAAATCCCCAACAAACCTGCATACCGGTGTAATCCTGAAGACACCAAAGAACTCCAGCGGCAGGTGGATGAATTGTTGAACAAGGGCCTTGTTCGATAGAGCTTGAGTCCTTGCGCCGTTCCTGTTATCCTTGTTCCGAAGAAAGATGGAACGTGGCGAATGTGTGTTGATTGCCGAGCAATCAACAAAATCACGATAAAGTATCATCATCATATCCCTCGATTAGATGACATGCTAGATGAATTAAGTGGTTCATGCTTTTCGAAGATACACCTTAGGTCTGGTTACCACCAAAGCCGAATAAAATCCGGAGACGAGTGGAAGACCGTATTCAAAACCCAATTCGGTCTCTATGAATTGTTAGTGATGCCTTTTGGCCTCTCTAACGCACCGAGCACTTTCATGCAATTGATGAACCATGTGCTAAAACCGTTCATAAATAAGTTTAATTTGTTGTTGTTTACTTCGATGACATACTTGTTTATAGTAAATCTGTGGATGAACATGTCGAACACTTAAGGCTAGTGCTTGATAAACTTAGAGAAGAGAAGTTAGATGCTAACTTTAAAATATGTGTCTTTTTTGTTAAGCGTGTAGTCTTTCTAGGATTTGTTGTGAGTGCTAATGGTGTTGAAGTAGATGAGTCAAAAGTTGAGGCTATCAAAGATTGGCCGACTCCAACCTCGGTATCTCAAGTTCGTAGCTTCCATGAATTTGCTAGCTTTTATCGAAGGTTTGCTTGTGACTTTAGTACCGTGGCAGCTCCTTTAACCAAGCTGATAAAGAAAGACCATCCATTTATGTGGGGAGAGTCCCAAGCGAGGGCTTTCCAAGAGTTGAAATGGAGGCTTAGCTCTGTTGATACCCAATTTTGTCCCGACATTTTCTCAACTTAATAATTTATTATGATATTTTATAATTAAGGTTAAAAGTGAAAATTAAAATAAATAATAATAAAAAGATAAAAACTAATTAATCTTGAAAATAAAATGGCCAGAATCTCACAGAAGAGCACCCAATTCTGACCCACGCGTGCAAAGCTTCTTATAACTAATTCTATATATTAGAGACAAAATTCGTTCCTACCTTAAATTTTGGACTATTTCTGTAACACCTATATATACACATATAAACACTCCTCTCCCCATTTCAGAAAAACCCATAACTATTTCCCTTGTTCCTATTGCAGATCGACCCGAAATCTTGATACCCAACCTGATTCCCTTTCCAATCCCCCCCCCAAAACCCTATAATCAGTCAAAAAATCGTACTTGATGGTCCCCCACCTCATCACCAGTACAATGGGCATTTAATCTCATCCATTCATTTCAAATTTAGTTGAATCCAAGCCTTTTATCGGTTTCCTAGTGATAAGGATGAGAGTGGTGTAAGTTTTTACCTTTCTCACCTTTATCCCATAAGAGATGGATCAAAAAGGGGAGGCATTCTCGGAATTTCATAGCTGAGGTAAAACTCTAATTTTTTTACTATATATTGTCATTTCAGGATTTTAGAAAAGGGGTTCTGGGATTGGATACATAAAACCGGCAGCATAAATACATATAGTTTTTTTTTTCTAAATTTTTTTGGAAAATATAAACACCTATACATAGTAGATTATTTTTTTTGGAGGATTAAGGGTATTATTCTCTAATTTCAAGCTTTTGCAACGTCTTTGTTCGAGCCTCAAATTTTCAGTTCATCGCCTAGTTCACTGCCTTGCACAAGGTCAGTGATTTACGACCTGTTAGAAGTTCTTTTTCATTTTTGTTGGTTTAAATAAAAGAGTACATGTTTATGTTATAATGTGCTAAAATTTTTGGTTTGATTATGTGTTCATTTGAAAAGTATAAAAAGAATTACACTCTTGTCATAAAAGCACGCTTGAACATTAAGAAAATGAAAAGGTTTGAACTTTTGGATCTATATCGAATGCTCTTAAGTCCTGTAACTGTTTCCACTTCTAAAACCTAAGCTTTGATTTCTTAAATGACAATTAGTAGCACTGAAAGAAAATAGTTAGCATTAGATATTAATAGATGTTCCTTTAAAATTTTTTAACATCAGTTGGTTTTTCAAATTTCTCAATTTGTTTTAAACATGTTATGGAGGTGTTGTAGAGGTCAGGGAAGGGTCTTTAGTTTGCAGGTTGTTCTCAGGTAGTTAAGGTTTGTTTAGGTGGTAAGAAAAGATGTTTTAAGTGTGTGAGGTAGTCCTGGAGAATAGTTGGTAGATTAGTTGTGGTTCTGCAGGTCTGGATTGAATTCATTGGTGTTGCAGGCTTAGGATAAAATGTATGAGGTGGTTGCAGGTCCTAGAGGATGCTTGTAGAGGTGTTGCAGGTTTGGGGGGCTAGTTGAAGAGTAGTTCCAGGGGTGTTTTCAGGTTGAAAGTGTTCCTGGTGTATGTTAGTTTTGTTGTGGGAGTGCAGAGTGTAGAAGTTCAATTTTAGGGAGTATTTTGGAGGCTGTGAAGATGAGAGGGAGCTGCAGATGCTTTTTGGAGGCAGTTTTAGTAGCTTTAGGTGGTCAGCCTTTATTCTGAAGTTGTGCAGATATAGCTTAGGTTCTTGGGTGGTTTCCATTACCTTGAAGGTTGTTGTGGTGAGGTGCAAAGCTTAGCTTCATTTCTGTTTGCTTTATTAGTTCGGGGAGGTGCTGCAGGTTTGGATCTTGTCCTTAGTTTGTAGGTGTATGCAGGTATGTTGCAGGCATTGGGTTCAGCTTTCAGGTGGTCTTTTTAGTGCAGGTAGTAGTAGGGGCTTAGGAGTTTCCAGTTGAGTATGGCAAGCTTTGTGGGAAGTAGCAGGGTTATTTCAAGGGCTCGATGACTTTAGGGGTGTTGGTATCAGGTCTGTGTCTACGCAGGTTCAGAGAATGAGATGATATGATGGTGCAGGGCCTGTTGTTGCAGGTTATAAAAGAGGAGCGGCAGTGAGGTTGTTGTTTGTTGTTGGTACTGGTTTCTGCTTGTAAGGTGTGAGCATAAGGGAGCTATTTCTAGAGAGGTCCAGGGGTTGTTTCTGGTGCAGCTAGTCCAGGGAAGGTTAAGAGGGTGAATGTTATTTTGCAGCAGTTCAAGTGTGTGTGAGGGTGTCCTGGTGGTTGTTTAGGTAGTGTTAGGGATGAGGGTATGTGCTGAAGGTTGAAGGAGTTGGTCTTTAGGTGCTCTTTGGTCTAGGAGTTCTGGATTTATGTTAAAAGAATATGTAAATGGCTTCAAGTTACTGCATAGCTTGCTCCCCTGAAATATATTAGTGGAAACATACCTCGATTCAGCTAGTTCAATTCTGTATTTGAATTAAAATGGTTCGGCAGTTTGTGTACCCCTAAATCTATATAAAGTTTCGCTAAATCTCATGTTGAAATTTTGGAACCAAATGTAGCTGTTTTATGACTCTTCTCCGTAATTTATATGCTTGGAATTGATATAATACACAGTGTGTTCTATTCCTTTTCTTTTACCCCAGAAATTGTTGAAGTTTGATTATAAACCTTGTAGTTAGAATACAATCTTTTTTTATGTTAGATCCATGAGTTTAAGCCATTTATTTCTTGTTCACATTGTGTAATATGATCACTAGAAGACTCTACTTTAGTGGCCATATTAGGATACTATTAATGGAGGGTAGAGTGGTTTAATATGAAGTTTTGTTTGACTTTTCGTATGTGTAGACCTGAATTCTTTATTTACCGTGTATTGATCAATTCCTGTGTACTGCATCAAAAATTAGAAATCATGTCTTGAGACATCTACAACACCTAATTTAATTTTTGGCAATAGTAATTTTATTTATGCTATTTTATTCAAGTACAGCGAATAATAGTTTATATTTTTGTTCATATTTCATTCACATATACTAATCCTTATTTTCTATTTTTTTTCATTTGCATGATCTACACTTTGGGACGAGTTAGTGAAAACTCACAAATAGGTCTTGGCTAATTGGCATTGAGCCATTTGGGTCAACTTAGGTTGAAATCGCATTGCTATCAAGGCTCGTTTTTACGAGTTTGCGCTTCCGGCTTCTACCTTCTAAAACTCCTCCCTCTCGTCCCATTTAGAAAACATGTTATAGAATCCCTGCAACCGGACTAGGACTTTGCATGCTAGAAGCTTGGTAGGATAGCCGATTTATTATAAATTGTTATCCAACCGCATATTTAGAACTGTATATATAATTGCTTATCCCGTTTCTTTGGGACGCGCCAATTAGTTTAAGGTAATAAGAACCTTTTTGTTAATTATTGAGTGCAAAAGAATTGAAATTTAATTAAATGATACCCTTTTATTTACTATTTATATTTAAATCAATTATTCATCCCTTTATTAATTATTTAATTATTTACTAATTTATTTATTCATTAATTAAATTAATTAAGCGATATTTATTTATCGATTAATTAAGTTTATTTATTTAATTTTAATTAATATTTTATTTATTTAATTAAGTCATTCTATTTATTTATCCAATTAATTAATCAATTATTATTATTTATATAAATTATTTATTTACTTAGTTTTATTTAGCCCTTATTTATTTAATTAATTTATTAATTAACCAGTCAATCCTTATTTAGCTGTTCATTTAATTGATCTTTGAATTATGATTATCTATTTATCCATATAAGTTTTAATCTAAACCAATCTTATCCTTATTATTTCTTTGTTTATTTTATCCTTATTTAAAATTCATTTAAAGTAATTATCCTTAATAAAATTCGTGAAAATCATCGAATTAACTACTTTTAGCGGATCTTCGAAAGTGCTCCCGTTAGGAACCTTCTTTCGAATTTAATAGAACCACTTATCTAAGAATCTCTAAATTTAATTTTCTTTAAATAAGTAATAAAATTGTACTCTTTAATTGATATTCGGTTCCTAATAAACCTAAATTAGGTGGCGACTCCAAAGAAGCCCTTTGGAGTCCCATTTTGTTGAAGTTACACCCGATGCATATTTATATGTATTTTGGGAGGGTTCAACAACGTGGCGACTCCGCTGAGGAGAATTTAATGGTTCTAACCAAAAGATTTTTACGAATTTGCTGTATTTATATATTGATTTGTATATGTATTGAATTGTGTGCCAGTACTAGTATGTGTAGCTTAACTATTTGTTTGTTTGTATGCTTCAACTACTATGCGTAGCTTAATCAATGGATTTGATTGTATGTTGATACTACCATGAGTAGAGTTGATTGTTGTGAATGAATATATTGAACCATATCTTTATTTGTGCATAAGTCTGCATTCCGTTCATACTTCCTCCCTCATGGAAACTTGTCAATTCTCTTTCACCTCCTCGAATTCATCGCGGGGCACCCGCTTGACGGGTAGTTGCGCATGAAGCTCTTTGAAATTTCTTTCGTGTCACCAAAAGTTACTTTGGCATATAGATTTTGCCTGGTTTTGTCATATCCAGTTCTACTGGTTTATGAGGCCAGGTCTATCCCGCATAGGTCGAGTTAGCCTCAACGGTTAACCCACTCTTAGAAGGAGATTTAAGGATATGCTTGCATATACACCTTAGTTTGGACCCGTTCCTTGGCACCGTTTCCAGGAATTAAGAAACCGCTCTTTTTATCGACGGTTATTGCAATCCAACGACATTGCATATTATGTGATCGTGTGGATACTATAGCGAACTCCAAGCCATTTTCCATGTCAAATTTGAGAAGTTGACAATTATGACAGTTTATTTATGTCTCAATTTTGTATTGGAAAATGACTTGTATCATTATAATATCCACACGTGTGTGCAATTTGACGATTAGGCCTACCTCTGGCACAAAAGAGGCACCTTACAGGGCAGGACGTGTTTGTATTTTATTTACGCTCAATTACTTGTGGTTGCCACATGTCAAATTATCTGCCAATATACAATTACTTATTAAATATGTGCTACTTGCCTGAAATTCGTTGGCATTGATTGCTTTGTGACTACAGTTGTTCGGCGCTATATCACTTCAATCTATTTTTCGTAAAAGTTAACCGCTTTATGAAGTTGTTTATTCATCTATTATTTGAATTCATGCATACTATTATTTCAAAGCGGCTTTCAAATTTTTTTTTGTTTGTCTTACTTCCAGTCTCGTTATTTTGCAAAATATCATTTAGCGTCAAATGTTAAAGTATTCACAAGTTATCCTTTTTGAAAATAACTTCAGAATTAAACAAGCGTTTTCGCATCTGGTTTGCTTTAACAAAATAAGTGTCTTGCTTAAAATTTTGGGTCTTTTCAGTACGGTCTCAATTTCTCCATTTTGGAATAAGCTGACCCGTCAAGTTTAACCTTTAATAAAATTTTATTAAATTCGGTATGCGTTGCTAAAAGGTTAATTATTTTGAACATCAAAGAGAGGACCTATGGCTCGACAAGCTACTGTGATTGACTTGAGTGAAAGTGATGAATCCTACCAAGACAAGGTTAACGGGCTTGACCCTTTAATGTTAAAATTTTCTTTTCCCCAAAGATAGAAACTGGGGCAAACTTTGCAAAGCAAGTAGAAGACGTGAGAGATTGCAACTAATGCAGCTTTTGCAAAGCAATTTGAAGCATTGAAAGTCATAACTGGGGCAGTTTTAGCAAAGCAAGTTGAAATGATGAAGTCATAACTGGGGCAGATTTTTGCAAAAAGACATCTTGAAGACATTGATGTTGATTTCATAATTGTCAAAAACGGTTTTCTATGAATTGGTGCAAATTGTTGTTTTGAAAGCAAGAATCGATAGCTGAGCAAAGCATTGATGTTCGAAATAAGCCGACCATTTTAGCAACTTACGTCAGAATGGTCTAGCACGCATACTGATTTAATAAAATTTTCAAAGTTATTTTTCTCAACTCGCGTCTTGAAAAATAAAGTTTTGTGGATCATTAAGTTTCACACTCTCAAATAATTTACTTATTTGTTGAGTCGGGATGTTGGTCCCATCCATTCAACCCAATGGCCTATTTTATACTTAAAACCTTATGCATGCATTGCTATTTTACGTATTAACTTGCTTTTGTTCAATGTGTAGAATTCATTTGTTAAAGGTTGGTTAGTATTGAACACTGAAATGGCTGAGAATCTGCATTAATGATGAAACAACATGGCAAAGCAGCTTCAGGCAACCAGTTCTGGTATGGCTATCTTACAAGCGCAGAATGATTATGTTGAAGAACATGTGGTCCAAAAGAATAGGATTGTCAACTTTGCAAATACCAGCAAACATTTGCCAAATACAATATCCACAAATCCCACAAGAATATCTTTCCAATCCAGATACATGGCCAGCTGCAACCTTATGCCAACCGCCTTTTATCACTATGCCTGTTGTGGGGAGTCAATCAAATCAAATGATAGTGCATTCATAAGGATTGCCTCGGAAAGAGGTAGATGCAACTGATTTGCATAGCATGGAGAGACGAATCCGCAATTTGCACAAGGTCATTGGAGATAAGTTGCGCTCTAGGAATATTTCAAGTTTATGTTATAAAGACTTATGCATTTACTCGGACATTGAGCTTCCACATGGGTTTAAGATACCAAAATTTAACACTTTTGATGGAAAGGGAAACCCCTATGCTCATTTGAAAGATTACTGCAGCAGATTGATTAGAATTGGCAAGAATGAAGCTTTGCGGATGAGATTGTTCATTCAAAGTTTATCAAGAATGGCACTTGCATGGTATACCAAGCAGGATTTTACCAAATGGCACACATGGGAAGATATGGCTCATGACTTTGTGGAACAATACAAGCTCAACATGGTAGGAGAACCCGATTTGTTTGGTATGCTCAGTATTAAAAGAAAGTCTCATGAGTCTTTTGCAGAATATGCTATGAGATGGAGGTTAGAGGCTTCTAAGATGCATCCGCCCTTGCCTGAGAAGAAGCTAATAGCAGCTTTCATTGACATGCAAGAAGGCATATACTATGAAAAAATGGTCGTCAATAATGCAAGCAGTTTCTCTGAATTGATCCAACTAGAAAAAAATGATAGAAGAAGGCATAGCAATAGGAAAAATTCCTTCTGGTTTATTTGGGTACACCACTCAATTGGAGAAACCCTCAAATTTGCAAGGCTCTCAAAGTCGGTTTCAATAAGCACTTTCTGATTATCCGCCGTCAAAGAAGAGGAAGTTGAATACATTCACTCCTCTAGACGAGTCTGTGACAAGCATATTTGAAAAATTGCAAGCTGAAGGACTTTTGAAACCAAGGAAAGGAACAATTCCAAAGCATCTGCCTTCACACTTTGATCCATCAAAGCATTGTGCTTATCATTCCAATGTCCAAGGGCATGATATTGAAGAATGCAATGGCTTGAGATACAAGTTTCAAAGCTTGAGTGATAATGGCAAAATAATAGTGCAAGAAGATCCATTCAGTGGTAATTGCATCATTCCATCCACAGGCACAATCTTTGTTAAAGGCGATGCATCAGCCCCAAGATGTTAAAAGAAGAAGCGGTTGGCAATCTAAGAAGACTGAAAAGACCACATTTTGCAGCTTGAAATGGCATTTCATTGCCCAACTATCTTATGTTTTACTACTTTGTCGCAATTTTAGTTATCACGTTGTAATGAACTACGATATGTTTCGCTACTCTTATTCGGTTTAGTCCCGAAATAAATGAAATTTTATTTTTTCCAAATAAGAAAAGCCAAAGCAGTTTTAGATGGTTTTTCTTGACCAAAGGGAAGAGTTTCAAGGATGACTGATTATCGCCGCAAAACCCATTTGATCGCCATGAAGAAAATACAGATTTGAAGTCAAATTAGGTGTTCGATCAAGCCAACCGTTATTTGATCAAAAAGTAACAATTGTTCTTTGATTTAACAGGGGAAAATTTTGCGTTTAACGTAAATTTTAGCATCAAGGTGGAAGGAGCAATGCAGAGTGTCGCGACTTCCCAGAAATTTTATAGTACTTACAATTTTTCTTTGAGTGTAGGAATCTCAAGTAGAAAAATGAGAAGAACTCGCAACTATTAGTTCCTCGAAGTGTATTTGCCTCATCTCATATTCAGAATCAAGTATTAGATTCAATATGGATCAATTACGATATACAACATGTTGCAGCATCACCAACACAAGCCAGACGACCTCAGATTTTGCAAGATGCAGGGTTTATCCGCCCACAAATAGGATATCATCGGGTCTTTCCACCCAAAAATAGGATATCTCAGATTTTTCCATGTACAAATAGGATATGTAGGTTTCTTTCAAGTTGCATTGAGACATTGTGATATTTCCCACGATACACCACTTTACTGTTTTAAGGACCAGTTCCTTAAAATGTGTTCCTCTACTATACGATATGCGGAATTAAAACTGTAAGTAATTGAACACCAGATATTAGCGTGGAAAAACCCCTTGACTCGGGATCAAAAAACCACGACCTACTTCTCAAGTAGGATTTCAACTTCACTATGTTAAAAGACCCACTTGGTTACAAGACTCACTCTTACTAACCTAGGACTAACTCTAATCCTTTAGTGATCTTTCTCACGATCAGTGAAGTTGTGTCAAGTCCACGACTTGAACCAGAAACTTTACAACTCGATTATTGCCTACTACAGTTGAACTAAGACTTGAACTTTTACAGGATTCAATCTAAGGAACACGTTCTAACTTAGTTCTACTGTAGCTAACTGATTACACAAATAAGCTAATGACCCTTTTTAGCTTTTACTCGATGCTCTCTATATTTGTGCTCACTTCTATGGCTGATATGCTCCACGTTTTATAGCTCCAGCAGCCAAGAAGTCTTGATGAATTAGAACTCCAAAGCTCCCTTGAGTTTGAGTCCTAATTGGATTCTACTCTTTAGAATCTGGATCTTCTATCCTTTATCCTTTGTTTATGCAATCTTTTCGTATCCGTTTAGACCTGCATAATTATCAAGATAAACATTAGTTTTAGGATAATTAATAATATCTCAACTTAAACGATTTTGCATGAATTATCTATTTAGCTGCAGTGATTCAAAGAAACAGGTCCTTTGAATCCGTTCCTCAGTCTTAAGTCAAAACTCCAAGCTTATCCAAGCTAACATTTTCCCCCTTCTTGATGATGACAAATTCATAAGCATAGCTTCATATCCTTAATGTCATGAAGTACAACTTAAGCTCAAAAACAGTCAGTAGAGACCTTATTCATCATTAAGGAACATATTTTCAACTAGGTATAACTTCATGCAAAATCAGACTTACTCTTCCCCCTTTTGGCATCATTGAAAAGGTTGCATAAAAAATATAACTCAAGGTTAGAATTAATCAGCACATGGCCATTGAGGCAACTCAAAATGCAAACATAAATCAGAAAGCAACTGCAAGACAATAATATTAGCCATCAAAGACAATTCATTTAATCAAAAGATGAAACCAGGGGATACAAGCAAGTACTACAGAATTATTCAAAGACTAAAGAAGGAAAAGACTAAGGGACTAGACTAGGCTAAATCCCACTGGACAAAAGGTGGCTAAAGGCTAAGGTGGTCAGGATGTGGAAGGACCAGGTCCCTGAGACTTGTTAAGCAACTCAAACATCTGCTTGAGCATTCCCTCATTGGTCTCTTTTGCCTTTGTGGCCTCTGCCTTCCAGTAATTCTTCTCCTCTTCAACCTTGCTAGTTCAGCAGCTTGAATAGCAACCTGTTGCCTAAGTGCCCTCACTTTGTTGTTCAATGGCTGCCTCCCAACACCAGCCTGTGGAGGATCAGCCTGAACTGGCAAATCACAACTGATCAATGTAGCACAGCCAAATTTTTCCTTCTTTGTAGCCTTCACTACCCCTTCCAAGGGAATCTTCAATTTTGCAAACACATCAGTTAAAATGAACCCAAACGGCAAGGAATACTTTCTCTTCCCAGCTATCACCCTTTTTATCAGGTGGATCATAAAACTGGGCAGTTGATCTGCTTTTCAGTGTCCAACAGTTCTATAAGGACCAGGTCCATGAAACTGGCAATTCCTCTTTTCTCCTGCCTTGGCATCACAATCTTGTTCACAAACTCGAATAACACTTGGTGCTGTGGGTGCATCTCACTCTTCTGCACAACCCTGGGTTTTTCTTCTCCTTCATTCTCAGCAAACTTCCTAGTGATCTCCAAATCAGTTGGCAAGTTTGTCAAGTCAGGCCATACCTTCTTGACATAGCTGTCATACCCAATAAAAGGAATACCCAACAGCTCACCAAGTTCCCGTGTATCAAACATAATCGCATTTTCATTAACTGAGGTAGTAATCCTATCATCTTTGATGGAGCAGTTCTTGTAGAACTCTTGCACCATCCCCTTTACACAGCTTCCAGAAATCTTAAGGACTATGTCCCTCCAGCCCTGAGCATGCAGTTTTTGCAGCAACCATAGCATCCCTTCTTCTTGCACATCAGACAGTACTCTACCTTTCAACACCTTCCTGGTAAGCATGTCATCATGAACACAGTGTACAGACTCAGATCCCTCAGCTTCACTGTCACTTTCATCCCCAACAAAAGACTCATCATTGTCACTAGCAGAACTTTCAGTCACAACAACTCTTTTAGAGGACCTGGTCCTCTTAGCAGACTTTTCTGCAGCCTTAACAGAACTTCTGGTTACCCTTCTTTGAACAACTTTTCTTTTCTTTGACTGGGGCACAACCTCCTAAGCATCTGCCATCTCATCATCATCAAATTCAATATCCTCCACTTCTTCCTCTTCAACAACCTGTTTTCCTTTCCCTTTCCTACTCCTTTCTAAAGCAACGGCTAATTGTTCATCAGCAGCTTTAGCAGCACTTCTTGTCCTCCTAACCACAGAACCAGGGGTTGAGGCAGAAGGAATAGGTCCTTTTGCCTTGGAGGAACTTTCAACTTCCTTCTTAATTCCGGGCTTATAACTATCACCTATTTTCTTCAACTTAGCAGCAATTTCAGCAGTCACTTGGTCATCAATGGGTCCCTTTCTAGCTAATTTCCTTTTCAGACTCCTAATGTTGATCAAATCCACCAAGGGCCTATCACTATCACTTATAGCTTCATCAACATCTATAACATCCTCCATGGGTGCTCTAAAAGCAGCCTCTGGAGACCCCGATGACCCATGCATGGGTGCTTCCAACCTCTTAACTGTTTCCCCCTCAAGAACAGCCTCAGACCCCTCTCCCTTTTCTTCCTCATCTATCACAACATTCAGAGGATATATGAAATTTACCTGATACTGATACAGAACCATAGCTCGTGACAAATCCTCAACCTACTCAGCAATTGATTCAGCCGTGGGAACTGGTCCTTCCCCCTGAATTTCAGGTTCAGGTATTTCTGGGATTATTTCAGGAATTTCAGGGTTTAGGTCAGTGGTATCCATGGGTGAAGAAGGGTTGAGATTTTGTGGTTGATCAGAGGTGGGTGCAGTTGAATAATTTTCAGGAGAAAGAGACATCTTAGCAATTCGAATTAAGAGATAATTGATTATTCTTTCTGAAATTTTGAGAATTCAGTTTGTGAGCAAAGTAAAAGAATAATGGGAGAGAAGGAGTGTATTTATAGGATGAATTAGGTAGTAGAAATAGAGTAGGAATCGATCACACTTACCTCAGCACAAAATGCAGCTGTTGTGGACTCTTGGGAGTCTCCAGGAGATATAGAGCCGTTGGGCTGTCAAGTTACCTTTTCAGAATGGGAACTGTTCCTCCGATGTGACTCTTATGCAATTTGGATATGGTTAGGAGACTTAGTGGGATTTATCCTAATTACAAGTTACCTAAAGCCTTTGCACTTCTAAATTAACTGAATAATAACGAGTGCATACCTGCTTTTAACACGAAAATTCAGTGTCCTTCCAATTTTCAACATTTCTGATCATCTGAAATTCTAAGAGCATAAGGGTAACATCATTCAATTTTAGCAACTCGAAATAAGAAGTATGGCATAAGAGTATACATTTAAGTATTAAGCTGGACTGAATCATTCATAATGACGTGAATAAAATTCATTTTAAGTGCAATTTTGTAGCCAATTATGAAGTAAAGCATTGATGATTTTATGTAAATTCAATCATCCCTAATTCCAACCTATTTCTTTCAAAATCATCTCTACCTAGAGCTTTTGTAAAAATGTCAGCAATTTGCTTTTCAGTGGGACAAAATGCTATAGTGATCAAACATTTTTCATAATTGTCTCTTAGGAAATGATGTCTTATATCAATGTGTTTAGTCCTTTTGTGATGCACTGGATTCTTTGTCATATTAATAGCACTAGTGTTATCACAATAGATAGGAACAGTTCCTAAATCAACACCAAAATCCTGTAATTGTTGTTTGATCCATAACAACTGTGAACAACATGAAGCAGCTGCCACATATTCAGCTTCAGCAGTGGAAAGTGCCACTGAATTTTGTTTCTTGGTTCCCCAAGAAACCAAACACTCACCAAGAAAATGTGACATACCTGAGGTACTTTTTCTATCAACAAGGAAACCTGCATAGTCAGCATCAGTATATCCAACAAGATTAAAACTACCACCTTTTGGATACCAAAGTCCCAAGGGACCTGTTCCTTTCAGATACCTCAATATTCTTTTAACAGCTTTCAAATGAGATTCCTTAAGATCTGATTGAAACCTAGCACACATACCAACACTGAACACAATATCAGGTCTACTAGCAGTTAGATAAAGTAGAGAACCTATCATACCCCTATACAATTTTTGATCAACTAATATTCCATGTTCATCAAGATCCAATTTTGTGGCAGTGGCAATAGGTGTGTCAATTTTCGTAGCATTATCCATATCAAATCTTCAAGTAATTCCTTAACATACTTTTGTTGATGGATCATTGTTCTATTTGAGGTTTGCTTAATTTGTAAACCCAAAAAGAAATTGAGTTCACCCATCATGCTCATCTCAAATTCACTCCCCATCAAGTTGGCAAATTCCTTACTTAAATTTTCACAAGTAGCACCAAAGATTATATCATCTACATAAATTTGAACAATTAAGAGATGCTTACCTTTTTCTTTTAAAAATAATGTACGATCAATTTTACCTCTCTTGTATCCATGCTGGAGTAGAAATTTTGATAGTCTTTCATACCATGCTCTTGGTGCCTGCTTGAGCCCATTCAAGGCCTTGTCCAACTTGTACACATGTTCAGGGAACTGTTCACTTTCAAAACCTGGAGGTTGCTTGACATACGCTTCTTCTTTCAAGTAACCATTCAGAAATGCACTCTTAACATCCATTTGATGTAGAGTAAATTCCATGTATGTAGCAAAGGCTATAAGAAGTCTTATTGCTTCCAATCTTGCAACTGGAGCAAAAGTCTCATCATAGTCGATGCCCTCCTCTTGACTATATCCCTGAACGACTAGCCTGGCCTTATTTCTTGTTACCATGCCATCCTCATCAAGTTTGTTTCTGAAAACCCATTTTGTTCCAATTATGGACCTGTTCCTTGGCTTGGGTTCCAGATGCCAAACTTGACTCCTTTGGAATTGATTCAATTCCTCCTGCATAGCATTAATCCAATCTGCATCTTTCAGTGCTTCTTTCATATTTTTAGGTTCGACAAGAGATAAGAAAGCACTAAAGGCACACAGATTGTGATTCTTGACTGCTGATCTAGTTTGAACCCCAGCAGTCTTATCTGAGATTATTTGATCCACAGGATGTGACCCTTGATACTTGTAAGGCTTGGGTGTCAATCCATTGTCATAAGTCCTCTGCTGAGGAACAGTTCCTAATAGAGCAGCACTACCAGTTTGTGAGGTGGAACCAACATGTGTTCCCGCTGTTTCTGTGCCACTCTTTTCAGTTCTGTCCTGAGGAATAGTTCTTTCCTGTTCACTTCTCATATCCAGAATCTGCATTTGTGGATTAAGTTCAAACTCTTTCAGCATTCCAATTTCTTCATCCTCCTGTACCTGTTCTTGAGTGAGACTGTCAGTTTCATCAAATTTAACAGGCATGCTTTCTTCAATTTTCAATGTTTTCTTGTTAAACACCCTATAAGATTTACTATTTAAAGAATACCCAACAAATATTCCCTCATCACTTCTAGGATCAAATTTTTCTAAGGCATCTTTCCCATTGTTATGTATAAAACATTAGCAACCAAAAGTCCTAAGCTGAGAGATATTGGGTTTTCTTCTCTTAAGTAATTCATATGGGGTCTTTTCTATTAATGGTCTTGTCATACATCTATTTATTATGTAGCATGCAGTATTAATAACCTCAGCCCAAAAGTTTTGTGGAAGATTTCCAGATATTAACATAGTCCTTGCCATTTCCTCTAAAGTCCTATTTTTCTTTTCCACTACACCATTTTGTTGTGGAGTTCTAGGTGAAGAAAAATTATGATTAATGCCATTTTCATTACAAAAATTGAAAAACATATGATTTTCAAATTCAGTTCCATGATCTGACCTAATGGCAACAATATGATTATCTAGAGTTCTTCGAGCTTTCTTAGCAAAAATTGAAAATGCATTAAATGTTTCTTCTTTAGATGCAAGAAATATAGTCCATGTAAATCTGGAGTAATCATCCACCAATACCATAACATACTTCTTACCTCCCCGACTCATTGTTCTCATTGGACCACATAAATCCATATGGACCAGTTCCAAAGGTTTAGTGGTACTTACATGTTTCTTCGGTTTGAAGGAGGATTTTACCTGCTTTCCCCTGGCACATGCTTCACATACTTTTTCATCATTAAACTTGATGTTAGGAAGACCTATCACCAAGTCCTTGGACACAAGTTTGTTCAATTATGAAAGACTAGCATGTCCTACTCTTTTGTGCCATAGGAGGTGATCATTTTGCACCACACTTAAGCAACTCAAGCTTCCATCAGATAGTGTCAGCAAGTCTACTTTGTAGATGTTTCCATGCCTATTTCCCTGCAAAATAATCTCTCCAGAAGTTTGGTTAGTCACAGTGCATCCAGTAGATGAGAAAATAACATTATTACCTTTGTCACACAATTGAGATATGCTCAATAAGCAATGCTTCAGCCCATCTACTAGAAACACATTATCTATACAGTGTGAATCAGACCTACCTACCTTTCCAATTCCAATGATTTCCCCTTTCTTACCATTACCGAAGGAAACACTTCCTCCTTGGAAGGCTGAGAGTGAAAGTAACAGTTCCTTATGTCCTGTCTTGTGCCTTGAGCAACCACTGTCCATGTACCATTTGTGGTTTATCTCCTTCACTCTAGCCTGCAATATAAAACTAGGGGTTAATTTTAAGAACCCAAACTAGTTTGGGTTCCTTTCCTTTAGAAAAAGGATGAATCAGATCTCTCCTAGCCCAGAATGGTAATGGTTTCTTTGTGTGAACAGTTTCCCTTTTTACAGAATGTTGAACAGGTTTATAGGACCTATTCTTCTGTTTCACAGAATTTTTAGCAGGTTTATAGGACCTGATCCTCTAGGCAGCCCTTTTTAAAGATTGACAATTTTCTTTCCGGTGACCAGTGTTCCCACAATAAGTGCATAGCCAGTTTTCAGGAAATGATAAGTACTTACTCTTTGGATCCCATTTGGATGAACTCTGTGCTTTCATGAATCTAATACCTTTCCTGTTACTACTATGATTTTCCTGTAACCATTCTAGTGCTTCAGAAGACTTGTTACATTCTACAGTTTTTCTAAGTTCCATTTTTGTTTTAACCAAGTCTTCTTCTAAAGATCTTATCTTCTCATCCTTTTTACTCAGTTTATCAACTGTGACTTGCAGTTTCTCTTCAGCAATGATCTGATGAGAATTAGCAATACCTTTACCTTTTTCAACTGTTTTAACATTTTCTAATTCTTGAGCAGTTGATTCAAATGTGAGGACCTGTTCCTCAAGCATGCTAATCTTTCTTTACAGAAAATCATTTTTAACTATTTCCTCTGCAGTGGCATACGCTCTGATTCTAGTGCATTCGTCCGGACTAAGTCCACCAACAAGCCACTTCCTAGCTTTTGCATTCTTTTCCCATTGCTTTATATCTTCAGCATTGCATTCCTTCCTAGTTTTGGGAACATCGTTTCCCTCAGCATCCTTCTTCATAGGGATCATGGGACCTTCAGTTACTATATCCCACAATTCATAGTCCTCTGCTTGAAGGTGATCACGCATCCTTTCTTTACCCCCATGAATAGTATTTCCCATTGAAATAAGGAGCTCTAACCATTGACTGACCCTCACTGTTCTCTCGTGATGTACTAATCTAATCCTAGGTGTTAGCCTTTTCAAGGATAACCCGCTCTGATACCAATTGATATTTCCCATGATACACCACTTTACTGTTTTAAGGACAAGTTCCTTAAAATGTGTTCCTCTACTATATGGTATGCGGAATTAAAACTGTAAGTAATTGAACACCAGATATTAGCATGGAAAAACCCCTTGACTCGGGATCAAAAAACCACGACCTACTTCTCAAGTAGGATTTCAACTTCACTATGTAAAAAGACCCACTTGGTTACAAGACTCACTCTTACTAACCTAGGACTAACTCTAATCCTTTAGTGATCTTTCTCACGATTAGTGAAGTTGTTTCAAGTCCACGACTTGAACCAGAAAGTTTACAACTCGATTATTGCCTACTACAGTTGAACTAAGACTTGAACTTTTACAAGATTCAATCTAAGGAACATGTTCTAACTTAGTTCTACTGTAGCTAACTGATTACACAAATAAGCTAATGACCCTTTTAAGCTTTTACTCGATGCTCTCTGTATTTGTGCTCACTTCTATGACTGATATGCTCCACGTTTTATAGCTCCAGCAGCCAAGAAGTCTTGATGAATTAGAACTCCAAAGCTCCCTTGAGTTTGAGTCCTAATTGGATTCTACTCTTTAGAATCCGGATCTTCTATCCTTTATCCTTTGTTTATGCAATCTTTTCGTATCCGTTTAGACCTGCATAATTATCAAGATAAACATTAGTTTTAGGATAATTAATAATATCTCAACTTAAACGATTTTGCATGAATTATCTATTTAGCTGCAGTGATTCAAAGAAACAGGTCCTTTGAATCCGTTCCTCAGTCATCAGTCAAAACTCCAAGCTTATCCAAGCTAACATTTTCCCCCTTCTTGATGATGACAAATTCATAAGCATAGCTTCATATCCTTAATGTCCTGAAGTACAACTTAAGCTCAAAAACAGTCAGTAGAGACCTTATTCATCATTAAGGAACATATTTTCAACTAGGTATAACTTCATGCAAAATCAGACTTACTCTTCCCCCTTTTGGCATCATTGAAAAGGTTGCATAAAAAATATAACTCAAGGTTAGAATTAATCAGCACATGGTCAGTGAGGCAACTCAAAATGCAATGGCTTCAAGTTACTGCATAGCTAGCTCTATTAAAATATATTAGTTGAAACATACCTCGAGTGAGCTAGTTCATTTATGTATTTGAATTAAAATGGTTCGGCAGTTTGTGCACCCTTAAATTTATATAAAGTCTAGCCAAATTTCTTGTTTAAATTTAGGAACCAGATGTAGCTGTTTTATGACTTTTCTCCATAATTTATATGCCTGGAATTGATATAATACACAGTGTGTTTTATTCCTTTTCTTTTATCCCAAAAATTGTTGAAATTTGATTATAAACCTTGCAGTTAGAATACATTCTTTTTTTTTTATGTTAGATCGATGAGTCTAAGTCATTTGTTTCTTGTTCACATTGTGTAATATGATCACTAGAAGACTCTACTCTAGTCATTTTTTATGCCATAACTGTTAATGGAGGGTGGAGTGGTTTGATATGAAGTTTTGTTTGACTTTTCGTACGTGTAGACCTAAATTCATTGTTTTCCGTGTATTGATCAATTCCTATGTACTGCATCAAATGTTAGAAATCATGTCTTGAGACATCTACAATACCTAATTTAATTTTTGGCAATAGTAATTTTATGGTTGCTATTTGATTCAAGTACAGAGATTGATAGTTTATATTTTTGTACATATTTCATTCACATATACTAATCCTTATTTTCTATTTTTTTTCCTTTTCATAATTTTCACTTTGGGACGAATTGGTGAAAACTCGCAAATTGAGCTCAGCTAATTGGCATTGAGCCATTTGGGCCAACTTGGTTGAAATCGCATTGCTATCAAGGCTCGTTTTTACAAGTTTGTGCTTCCGGGTTCCACCTTCTAAAACTCCTCTCTCCCGTCCCCTTTAGAAAACATGTTATAGGATCCCTGCAACCGGACTAAGACTTTGCATGCTAGAAGCTTGGTAGGATAGCCGCTTTACTATAAATTATTATCCGATCACATGTTTAGAATTGTGTACATAATTGCTTATCCCGTTTCTTTGGGACCCGTCAATTGGTTTAAGGTAATAAGAACCTTTTGCTTAATTATTGAGTGCAAAAGAATTGAAATTTAATTAAATTATACCCTTTTATTTACTATTTATATTTAAATAAATTATTCATCCCTTTATTAATTATTTACTTATTTATTAATTTATTTATTCTTTAATTAAATTAATTAAGCGATTATTTATTAATTTAATTATTTAATCGATTAATTAATTTTATTTATTTAGTTTTAATTGATCTTTTATTTATTTAATTAAGTCATTTATCTATTTATTTATCCAATTAATAAATTATTATTGTTATCTAATTATTTATATAATTTATTTACTTAATTTTATTTAGCCCTTATTTATTTAGTTAATTCATTAATTAACCGATCAATCCTTATTTAACTGTCCATTTAATTGATCTTTGAATTATAATTTTCTATTTATTCATCCAAGTTTTAATCTAATCTAATCTTATCCTTATTATTTCTTTATTTATTTTATCCTTATTTAAAATTTATTTAAATTAATTATCCTTAATAAAATTCGTGAAAATGGCCGGATTAACCGCTTTTAGCGGATCTTCGAAAGTGTTCCCGCTAGGGACCTTCTTTCGAATTTAATAGAACCACTTACCTAAAAATCTCTGAATTTAATTTTCTTTAAATAAGGAATAAAATTGCACTCTTTAATTGATATTTGGTTCCTAATAATCCTAAATTAGGTAGCAACTCCAAAGAAGCCCTTTGGAGTCCTATTTTGTTGAAATTACACCCGATGCATATTTATATGTATTTTGGGAGGGTTCAACAAGCTCTGCCCCGTTGTTGCAACTCTCTGACTTCGACAAAGTGTTCGAGGTTGAATGTGATGCGTCAGGAGTTGGGATCGGCGGAGTGCTTATGCAAGAATCGAAGCTGATCGCTTACTTCAGCGAAAAACTTAAGGGTAAACCCTTGAATTACTCTATGTATGAAAAGGAGTTGTATGCCCTCGTTCGATCACTAGCCCATTGGCAGCATTATTTGTGGTCGAGAGAATTTGTTATTAAAAGTAATCATGAATCTTTGAAATATCTCCAAGGCCAGGAAAAATTAAATCGAAGACATGCCAAATGGGGTGGAATTCATTGAGAGCTTTCCCTATGTAATTCATTACAAAAAGGGAAAAGGCAATGTTGTAGCCGATGCCTTATCGAGGAAATTCGCCTTAGCGACCACTCTCGCCTCGAGGCTCATGGGATTCGAAAGCATCAAGTCAATGTATGAGGATGATCCCAAGCTGAAAAGCATATGTGATGCAATCTTGAGTGGCCGAATGGTTGAGAAATATCAGTGGCACGATGGCTACCTCTTCAAGAATGGGAGGGTTTGTGTGCCTGTGTCATCGTGGAGAGAGCTTTTTATTCGAGAAGCTCACTCCGAGGGCTTAATGGGACACTTCGGTGTTGATAAAACTCTTGGTATCTTAATCGAGCATTTTCACTAGCCCAAAATGCGAAGAGATGTAGAAAAGCTTTGCATTGCTTGTATAGATTGCAAGAAAGCTAAATCGAGGTCTAACCCTCATGGTTTGTACACTCCATTGCATGTACCTGATCGATCGTGGGTTGATGTATCTATGGATTTTGTTATGGGGTTACCAAGGTCGGAGGGTGGACATGATAGCATCTTTATCATAGTCGACCATTTTTTCAAAATGGCTCACTTTATTCCTTGCCAGAAAGGTGATGGTGCACAGTATGTAACTACTTTGTTTATTTCTAATGTGTTGAAAATCCATGGTGTGCCTCGTACTATTGTGAGTGATCGAGACTCTAAATTCTTGAGTCATTTTTGGAAATGTCTATGGGGTGCACTTGGCACAAAATTATTATTCTCGATGTCTCACCATCCTCAGACTGATGGACAGACCGAGATACTCAATCAAACTTTGGGAGCTCTGCCTCGAGCTATGACCAAAGGTAAGGTCGGAAACTGGGCTGAACGTTTGCCCGTGATGGAATTTGCATACAATCGAACTGTGCATCGAATGATTGAAATGATTCCGTTGGAATGTGTGTATGGATTTAACCCTTTAATTCCACTTGATTTAACCCCATTGCCTCGAGATGCTGTTATTTATTTTGAAGGTACTCGCCGAGCTACTGCTTTGCTCGAGCTACATGCCAAGGTGAAGAAAAATCTTGATGATGCTTATGCCAAGGTGGCATCCAAGAAAAACAAGGGGCGTAAGAAGTTGGAATTGAAGAAAGGAGATTGGGTTTGGGTTCACTTCCGAAAGGAACGATTTCAAAACCAAAGGAAAGTTGGCTTCTCGAGGAGATGGTCCGTTTCAAGCGCTGAGCAAGATCAGAAGCAATGCTTATGCCCAGCATCAGAGACTGTAGAAGGCTCGATTTTGAGGACGAAATCTTCTCAAGAAGGGGGGGATGATGCAGCCCGAATCTGTGCTGATCAGATACTCAACTCATCGAGGACAGTAACACGAAGCCAAGCCAAGCTCTTTCACGATGTGCACATTCAGCTGGCATGGTCGGGAGGAAGTGCTTGTTCGGATGATGAGTGGTCGAGCACAAAATACGAAGTCTATATCTGTATGCTTGAGCCCGAAGAAGGAAGTGACCGAACACTCAACCTTGACGCCGAGCACTGATTGACTGAAGGGCTATAATTGTGCCCGAGGCAAGTGAGCGTCTGATGTCAAATTTATCGAGCTGAGCAACCGAGCACCGAAGTCAAGAGAGCCGAGCATATAAATCACTTCGGCCCTACGTGGCCTTGTCTTATTGGTCGCCTGTGACCGTAATTACTTTAGTACCCTTGGGGATATCTATATAAACCCCTTAGTATTTTATTTGTGAAGTAAGTAGTTTATGAATATTGACATAGTTGTTGCTATTAAGACTCCGATGAGAGCCTAACCCCGTTGTGGGATTTATAAGAACTTGGGTCAATCAGTGTACCCGTTTGCAAGAAACGTGTTTTTTCTTGAGGATTGTTGCCTAGTATAGGTGCGTCTTTTTCTTCCCGTTATTTGGTCCGAGTCTAGTTCCTTGGAATCATTCCAACGAAGTTAAAATTCGTCTTGCTTCTATCTTGTTTTCTTATTTTTCGTTGTTCCTCTTGGGTTGCTAAGCTTATCTTCGATTAGCTTGCACCATGCATATACACAACAAATGTCATCATCATCAAGATCCTTCCCATAGCCTTCAGAATCACTAGTTCCTTCTGAAAAGTTTCCCACTTTTCATTCTCCATAATTCGATCAAATTGAAAGTACCTATTAAAAAATAATATCAAAACTATGGTCATTTTATAGTGTAGAGCTATATTGCTCGGACTCTCCAAAAATGCAGTTGGATGTGTGTCGCATCTTCCAAAAGTTGTGCATTATTGGAGGATCCGACACAGGTGCAACAACATTTTAGAGAGTTCAAGCAACTTATGTGTTGAGAGACTAGTAATCATTATTTAAAAAAAGTTGTAGAGCAGCTCAACTAATCTCACCAATTAACCAAGTAAAAGGTATACAAAATTTAACTAAGACTATCAGTTCTACAAAATTAAGTTGTTTGGTTTGGTTAAAAGTTTAACACAAAAAAGTCAAAAGGAAGAAACTTAACTTTACCCTCTCATTAATCTAAATAGGATGAGAAAATGACGCGATATGTTGTAAAAAAATTCATATTCCTTTGCCACCAAGACAGGCGCGGTGCTAGGTGCTCGGTTATGTCAAGAGGATTCAACTAAGTCCTTTTTATCGGAAAATGATATTGTTAATAGCGAAAAAATGAGTTCTTTTATATACTATATACTATTGAATTTCCTTGATATAAGGGAAAACCAAGTACAGTGGTTAGGTCAAAGTTTCAAACTCTAGGTATGTTATTCTAGTATATTTTTGAACCCTCTTATATGAACTTCGAGCTCCACCATTGCACCTAGCAAAGGACAAGCAGCCTACTTTCTACTAATTAATAAGTCCAGATATGGACTCGAAATTGTAACTTTATGTGATCGCACTGCCATTTTAGATTTTTAACATATATGTAGGGTTGGAGCCAAAAGTTACTGGGTCTGTAACTTGTGTACTAGCTAATAACAGTTAACAGTAACTCAAGATGGGTTGTCTAAACAATTAATGAAAACAATAAAATAGTAGTAACATTTTTATCCAAGAACTGAAAGCTTAGAATATACTTAATTATTTATTTTAGATTTTAATGTTTAGAAACTTGCTTAGTATTTAATATACTATTACTGAGATAATGAAGGAAAACTTACATACAACTTAGCGGCAGCAGGGAAAATTAGGTATAGAGTCCTTATTTATAATTAGTGTTAATGGTAAGAAATTTGTATCGAAAACAATTCTCAAGTATTTTAGTTTACACTTCGGTCCCAATTATAATTAGTCCCATTTCATCTTAAAATTAAAAAATTCTTCTATCTCTATATTACTTCTCTATATTTTTTTCTCGTCCCTACTCAATTCAATGCTTATTTTCATGTTCTTTTCTTCAATCACCACTCCTAGATGTATAGAACCTCATATCTATTACTTATTATTTGTATAGAAGGTTCGTGAAGGATTTATACTGTTGAAGGTTGAAGCTTTGAATTGGTTATAATAATTTGAAAATAATTTTTTTGTTATTCAAAATGGGTATTGTTTAAAATTGCTAAGAACAGTATTTAGAGGTTGTGTTGAGATCATTTAGAGTTAATGTTGATAAGATTTGGATAGATTTTCACTCAAACCAGTAGTTGAAAATCGTTACCAGATTCAAACATCCCGATTGATGTTTAAGCATTTCTCATAATGTTTAATATATTTTAATATATATTTAAATATCTTTCAGGATGTTTGAGAACGTTTATCTCATGATATTTGAAACATCCCAATGAATGTGTAAATATCTCATTTAATGATTCAAACATCTTAGAGATATTTAAACATCTCAGAGATGTTTAAACATCTCACATGTCGTTTGAAACATCTCGTGAGATGTTTACATATTCATTAGGATGTTTCAACTTCTCAAATGAAGTTTGTATATCAGATAGTTTTCTAAACATAAACTTATCGATTTAATGATACTTGAACATCTATTTGAATAATTATACAAATATTTAAATATTTACTTAATAATATTAAACAACTATTGAGTAATTATACATAGATTAAATTTTAACATATCAATTTAATGATAAATGAGTACTTATCACATGATACCATGAATACTTAAACATTAAATTATTTAATTAATAATTATTGAGCATATGTTAAGTAATCCTACGAATAATTAACTATTAACTTTTGATTTAATAGCAATTGCTCATCTATCGAGCGACTCTATAAATAGTTAACTACTAATTTATTGATTTAATTATAATGAATATTTATTGCATGATTTTACACATAGTTAAATATAATTTTTTAATTAATGAAAATTGAACATTTATAAAATGATTCTATGAATAGTTAATCATTAATGTAGTGAATTATAATTTAACAACTACCAACAACAAAAACAACAACAACAACAACATACCTAATTTATCCCACACGTGGGGCCTGGGGAGGGTGAGATGTACGCAGATCTTACCCCCACCAAGATGGAGAAGCTGTTTCGGTAGGCCCTCGGCTAGAAAAAATATGTAGAAATCACCTTTTGAAAATCAAGACAGAAATATCATACTAAATAGAATGATAAAACTAAAGCATATCCAAAGTAAACATATAACATTAGTAGATATAAAGGCGAAAACTAAGGTGGAACTGGTCTATATAGTTATAATACTTTATCTAATAAGAGAAATAGAAAAACTATTAAGTGATTAAAATAGTAGTTAAACTTTAGCTTATCAATTTAAAGATGATTAAACATCTATAAAACGATTTTATGAATAGCTAAACATTATCTTAGTGAATATAACGATAATGGAACAACCATTGATAATTTAACAACTATCATTTTTAGGTTAGCTTATCAATTTAATGATAATTAAACAATCATCGAATGATTATACAAGTAGTTAAATGTTCTCATATCAAATTTACGATGATTAAGTACCTATGGAGTGATTCTATGAATAGTCTAACATTCACTTATTCAATTAATGATAGTTGAGCATCTATAAAGCAATTCTACGAATAGTTAACTATTAATAATTGATTGAATGATAATTGATCATCTCTAGTAACACTTTTTTTTCAAAAGGCAACACTTTATTAGATTGATGAAGCGAACAAATCGATGAAGGCAAGGCCCTCTATTGTTTGAGTGAAGTGGCATACCACCCACATCTCTTCTTTTGACTCCTAATCTTGTAAATTGAACTTAGAGCTAACTAGCTCTCTGGTAAAACATTCAAGGCGGATCAAATTGTAACTCTGCTTCCTTCAATGGTCAAACTCTGAATGAAGGCATCCCCATCTTATCCATCCGAAGCAATCCTTTCACCGATCTTGGTAACCTGTCAAAGTTAGCAACAACTAGTTGTTGTTTGTGGACGTGAATTAAGGCTGCTAACCTATCTGCTACCTTGTTCCCTTCTCGAAAACAGTGTTGCACTTGAAGTCCTCTTTCCTCTACCAGTTGCTTGATATCCCTCACTATTTCACTGATTCTCCATGGCGGTGTTACCTCTCCTTGGACTGCATTTCCCAATAGCTTTGAGTCTGCTTCCACAATGATGTTAGTAACTTCATATCCTTCGCATTGTCGAAGCCCAATCTGCATCGATTTGGATTCTGCACAATTACTAGTGCCGTTTCTCAGGTAGAATGAGTAGGGTAAAATAAAATTGCCCATGTTGTCCCGAAGTACTCCTCCTGCCCCACTATCGAGTAACATTAATTTTTTTATTAATAGTAATTGAACAACTATCGAGTGTTTATACAAGTAGTTAAAGGTTAACATAATAACTTAACAATGATCGAGCATCTATCGCTCAATTCTATGAATAGTTAGCCATTAATTTATTGCTTAAATTAAGATTGAGTATCTATCATACGATTCTAATATCTTATCGATTTAATAATAATAATTGAACATTATAGAGCGATATCAATATTTAAATATTAGCTTATTGATATAATGATAATTGAACATCAATAGATGTTCGAAAATCCTAATTTTAATACTTTCCAATTACGAATCAAACTTTTTGCATAATTACATACATATTTACATTCAAACAACCATTAAATGCTTAAACATATTATATATTTCAAACGTCCTACTGAATGTTTGCAACATTAATGAGGATGTTTAAACATGTATTGGTACGTTTAAATATTATTGAGATTTTTAAACATTTATAAGAATGTTTCAAACATCTTGTAAGATATTTCAAACATCTTGTAATATGTTTAAACATCTCAACGGATGCTTGAAAATTTGAAATTTTTAAACATTTACTTGTAAGATATTTCAAACATCTTGTAAGATGTTTAAACATCTCAACGGATGCTTGAAAATTTAAAATTTTTAAATATTTACCAAGATGTTTCAAACATCTTGTAAGATGTGTAAACATATCAAGGGATGTTTATAGATAAGATTGTTGTTTAAACATTAACTTACCTACTTAACGATAAATGAACATCATGGAAGAATTCCAAACAACCAAGAAATATTTAAACATGTAGTGAAATGTTTAAACAAAAAATTTTTTTTTAATAGAAAAGTTCATAATTTTTTTTTTCAGAATATGATAAAATAAATAATTTCTTTCGTATGAAGAAAAGAATATGATAAAATAAATATTAAAACATGAATTTGAAACACAAAACTAAGATAGACTTATATATTTGATTAATATAATTATTATAATAAATATTCCTTCTATTAAGGATCATATATACATAATATAAACAAAAAAAAAAAAAAGAGCTACTTGGTCAATTCTACCATAGGTTGAGGATAAGCACTTAAAGACGAAATGGGTGGCAAGGGAGGTTCCCGATTCAAAAACTTGATCTTGGTGAGTGCCTTCAAAATGACCTTTATTTATCTCTTAACGTCCTAGAGATGTTTATATTTTAAATGTTTGAAAAAATTTCTTTGGATTTTTAAACATCTATCAGAATGTCTCTCGATCTTGTCGAGTATTTTCACAATGTTCTATTTAAATAAGAGGCAAGCTTGTTGTTTATGCTTCAAACAACCAATTTAGATGTTTAAACATCTTGCATGGAAAGTTTAAAACATCGTGCGAGATGTTTACACATTCATTGAGATGTTTCAAATATTATGAGATCAAAGCTCTTAAACATATATGATATATGTTTAAACATCAATCAGATGTTTGAATCTGGTAACAATTTTCAAACTACGGGTTTGATGCAAAATCAGTCCAAAGCATATCCAATCGACTCCAAATGATATCAAATTTTGTATTCAAACTCCACATACTAATCTCAATAGTTTCAAACAACACCCACTTTAAAATAGAATAAAAATCTAGTTTGAATATTCAAATCCAATTCACTTTAAAGTTGGTTCCACAATTTTAAACATCAAATCTAGTGATAATAGAAGAAGAAGAAGAAGAAGAAGAAGAAGAAGAAGAACACGAAAAGGAAAAATATTGGAGGATGTGGATGAGGAAGGAGAAGATGAGGAAAGGGAAGAGAATGAGGAAAAAGTAGAAGAATTAATAGTTTTTTTGTTATCTTTCGGGTTTTAATTATAACCCACAAGTTTTAAAAATACTAATTTGCCCCTCACTTACCCCTTAATCTCATTTCCAAAATAAAAGAAAGTCAAAAAGAAAAGAGAAAAAAAGAGAGGTCCGTTTTCTTATTTCAGAACTTGGGAGGACTTGTTACTGTATATTTATCCAGGAAACTAACATAAAATAACACTGGGTGTTCTTTTTTGTTGGGTTGTTTAAGGTTTGTGTTGTTTAAGAAATTTGTGGCGAAAATAGTTAGTGGGGCTAAATTTCATTATAGGTTCTGTCGGATAAATAAAAGTTCAATTGGTCACAAAATTTTCTAAATTGACAAGACTTGGTTATAAGTTTTGATGAATCGGGAAATACTTTTATGTGTTGTTCAGAAGCTTTATGAATTGCCAAGACTATATCAGGCAAAACTTAGTTGTGAACAATTGAACTTGCTTCTATGTTCTGCATGTATTGTCCACAATTGAACTTTTGTGTATCCGTCCTACATGTGTAGCAAATAATTGAACTATTGTTGATTTATTAAAATAAGTGTTGCATAACATAACAAAACTTGAATATCGAGGGTGTTTTTGCATAAATTCCTTAAAATGTAGACAAATTTTAAACATTGGTACGAAATCAATACATATCTCCACAAATTTCCCTTGAAACTTAACAAAAAATCTTACTTTGTGTATCCCATTTTGACTAATTTGTGAGTGTTTCTCCCTACTTTTCATGGTTTTAAGAAAATGGCCTCCTTTTTCATTTCTTCTCTTTTTTCTTGAAGTGTTACCTAGGCCAAGTGTTGCGTGCCTTAGACTTCAAGGATTAACTGAGAGATTGGAGGAAAGGGTCGACGACAAGTATCTCTTAAGCTAGACTTTAAGGCAAATTACTGGGAAATTGGGATCGAGCGTAAATGTTGCGTAACCAAGACTTCAAGGCAATTAGCTAGGGGTTGAATTACACAATTGAGAACTTTTGTCCATGATCTTAATAAGTTGAGCTATTTTTTGGTGGTCTTAAAGAATTGAGCACTTTACATTAAATGAAGCTGAATGTACAAAAATACCCTTTCAAATAGAGCACTTCCTGTAATTATAAAAATTCCAACACACCTTTTTTGAAGCTGTAATTAAAAAATACCACGGAACCTTTTTACATTCGAAATGATAAAAAACGCCACTGCTTCCTACACAGCAGAAAAAATTTCAACTCGGTTGTATTTCACATCTATTTTGTGAATAAATAATGCCAAATAGGTACTGTTTCGCTCATATACCAGGAAGTCAATCCGTCTGTATTTCACGTCTATTTTGTGAATAAATAGAGCCAAATCGTCGCTCATATATTTAAAATCAAAGCAAGACATAACATAAGACCAATCCAGCATCATTTCTTCATACAATGAGCAAAAAATCATATTCATTTTGAAAATAAATGATGTCAAATCAGCCTTACTTTATTCATTCACAAAAAATACCTTCAAGTGTTTATATATTTTAAAATAACGACAATCTGTCATCATTCATACTGTGAGCCAAATATTAAGTATATTTTGCAAACAAATGAGTCCAAATCATCTTCACTTCATTCATCCATAAAAATACATAGGAAAATATAAAATAAAGACAATCCAGCCATATTTATTCATAACAAAGCAAAACTACTATATCTATTTTACAAGAAAACGACAGCAATTCGTCATCACTTTGCCCATATACAAAATCCAAAGTAAAAATAAAATAAGGCTGATTCGGCAACATTTACTTACAATTGAGCCAAACTATTATGTTTGTTTTACAAGCAAACCAAATCATCATCATTTTGCTCATATAAAAAAATTTAAAATAAAAATAGAACAAAGCTAATCCGGCATCTTTTGTTCATACTGTAGTACATTTTGCTACGAGAGATTAAAGAGGTTTTAGTGTGATCTAAAATTTTTTGCAGCACCGGGAATAATTGCTTCTCCGGCAGAAGAAAATATGCGATACTTCAATGTGATGATTGTTGGTCCAACGCAGCTAACGAGTTTGTAAGATAGACATTGTGATAGTTAATCCTTTTTTATCCTTGAGAGCATCTTTGCTTGATATTAATGCATTATTCGAATCATACATTCATGTAACAGTCGCAAACAACAGACTAATGGTTCATAATGATTAACAAAAGGGCGTTGACATAAACATGGTTTAAAATGATTAACAAAAGGGCATTGACATAAACTTGGTTCATAATGATTAACAAAAGGGCATTGACATAAACTGTCATCTTTGAATAGAAATAGTTGCACAACAAGAAAAATAAAGATCAAGTTGTCATTGAAAAGTGAGTTCTTTGACCTGTAGACCAAATAGTTTTTCGCAACAAGTTCAGAGGATAATTTATATTTTGCGGAAAATAAAACTAATTTTCCAAAATCAAATCTATACTAATTTAGTGTGATTTTCAAAAAATCAATAGTAGAAACAGAAAGAAAAGGCTAGGACGAATTTCTTCGGTTGTAATTTTTGCAAATATTCTGGCGGCAGCCGGTGGTAGACCGACAACTGTCAATGGCGGTCTACAGAAGTCAACGGCGGTCAACAGCATTGGGGCCATGGAAAGAGGAGAAGTGGGAGATGGATTTTCTAAAGAGATGAAGTGTGAAAGAATAAGTCAAATAATTTTAGAAAAGTGCTTAAGGGGTAAAAGTAAACCTTTTTTTTTTAAAAGAAAAAGTGCTCACAAATTCAAAATCATGAAAAAAGTACAACAAGAAAAATAAAGATCTAAGTTGTCATTGAACAGTGAGTTCTTTGACCCGTAGACCAAATACTTTCTCGCAACAAAGTACAATGGATAATTTATATTTTGCCGAAAATGAAATAAATTTTTCAAAATCTGATCTACATTAGTTTAGTGTGATTTTCAGAAAAACAATGGTAGAAACGGAAAGACTAGGCTAAGATGAATCTGGAGATTTAATTTTTACAACAATCTGGTGGCGACCGGTAGTTGCCCGACGGCTATCAACAGCAGTCAACGGTGGTCAACAACGTTGGCACCATGGTGGGAGAACGAGGAGAATTGGGAGATGGATTTTCTAAAGAGAGGAAGTGTGAAAGAAGAAGTCACATAATTTTAGAAAAGTGCTTAAGGGGTAAAAGTAGAATTTTTTTTAAAAGTGCTCAAAAATTTAATATCATGAAAAAAGTACTTAGCAATTCAATACCATGCCCAAAAGTGCTCAATTCACATAAAAAATAATTAGATATGGGAAAGGGTGGGACAAATGCTGCCTACGCCAAACTTTTAGATGGAGAAAAATGAGGGAAAAGATACCCCATGTTATTTTTAATATTCATAGGGATATTTCTATTTAAAAATTATTCATTAAACGAAATAGAAGTCATTTTTACTAAACTATCGTAATGGAGGTTAAATAGGTAAATTAGTTGCCCCTGTCATAGTTCTGTAAATATCCTCGCTAAAACTGATATGGGCTTGTTTTTGTGGCCCATATTATACGCGTCTAAAATGGATTAGGCCTTCAATTAGAGAAAGTAGGGGTAAGTGCACGAAAGGCCATTTTTGTCACTGGTCTTTGGGTACAGGCCACTAATACCAAAATATTTAAGTTTTGGTCATTTTCCCTTAAAAAATAGAACTTTAGTCCAGGGCCCTGGATTGAAGTTTAGTCCTTAAAGATAGAACTTCAGTCCAGGGCCATATGGATTGAAGTTCAGTCCTTAAAGATAGAACTTCAGTCCAGGGCCATGTTGACTGAAGTTCAGTCCAGTCCTTAGAGATGGAACTTCAGTCCAGGGCCATATGGACTGAAGTTCAGTCCTTAAAGATGGAACTTCAGTCCAAGGGCCGTATGGACTGAACTTCAGTCAATGATCAGAACTTAAGTCAATGTTTATTTAGTAAAGGTCCAAAAATGGCCTCTAGTGTAAGACCAATAAAAATAGTGGCCTCAAACTAAATACCGGTATTAAAAGTAGCCTCTGGACGAAATTTTTACGAGAAAGTAAGGTTGACAGTAAGGCTGTCCAACGGTCCGGTTTGGGCCGTACTGGACCGAACCGTCACAAGCCGGACCGTTGTGGCGTATTTGGCTAACGACCCGACCCCGACCCGTCACCCCCTTATCAAACTGACCAGGCCGGATAAATTTGGATCGGACCCAGACCGGTAAAATTTTAAAAAATATGTTTGGCATATAGCCATTGGCAACCGCTATGTTTACCAACAGTCATTGGCCAACGGACAAAAATGATTATTTGAGCCTTCCCCATCCCCCTATGATGCCGGGCAAACCACGAGACCCTTCACTCGGAGCCAAGCTAGGGAGGTCTAAGGAGTACACCTACACTTGGTGAGGAAGGGACTAGAAGAAGGAGGCGTTTGGAAGCCATTCCGGGTGCTCAAAGCGCAAGGGGAGCAGCCCAGCGAACCAGGCGCCCTGCCTGCACTTTAGGCGCCTCCGCCCAGAGAGCAAAGGGGCTAGGCGGACCGCCCCAATTTCAGGCGCACCGCCCAGCCAACCTCACTGCCCAAAAACGCACAAATGCGGGCGCTCCGCCCGGGATGCTGAAGCACGTGATTCCTAGCTATGTTATGACTATTTTGACCCTAAGTGGTCATTTAATTCCTAAGCCTAAGTGTGGGCATTTTAGACTTTTCAAAGGGTGTCTAACAACACCTATAAATAGCTAGTTGTCTTATTATTTTCATTTGCTTACCTTTGATGAAAACAAATACTTGTGTTGAAGAGTTGAACTCTTATTGAATGAAAAACCTTGAATTGGGACTTGTTCTTCCTCTAGTGGATCTAGATGAATTTCAATCCCCCCCGACCATTCTACTTGTGTGCTCACGTTAGCTCGAGGGTAGTTGCTTAGCGTAGGTGTTCTTGACCTCCTCTCGGGGTGTAACGGAATAAGTTCTCCGTTGCTACTTGAGATTTGTGATCGAGATACGTCTCGTTCCTATCTTTTACTTTCCGCGTTTGATTTCCTACATCATTTGGTATTAGAGCAAGGTTCGGGTATCGTTTCTACGAACCCCGACCCTTGATTCTTCGTGCCTAGTATCTTCTTTTAGTTTTCTTGTTGTTGAAGTTATTGGGAAAAAGAAAATTACAAAAAAATTGAAAAAAATTCAAAAATTCAAAAATTGGTGTAACTTTTTGGTGTTTATGATACTTGATATGGGTGTTATGGATTCTTGATTGTGATTGAATTCCCGTTGCTTGGGTACCAAAATTACTTGGATTGGTGAAGTTTGAAAAATTGAAACCCCAATTTTCCTTAAACCCTACTAAACCCTTGTTCTTGAGGAATTTGCTTGATTTGGGGTTGTGTGATTGCGGGGTTTTGGATTGGATTGACGGGGATCGATCTACTTTTGAAAACGAACCATTTGCAACAAATTTGGTGTGAATCGGAGTTGTATAACGTTGATTTTGAAGAATCGAAACCCACCTTTTTGACCCTTTTGCAAAATTGAAGAAACTCAACTTGAAACTTGAATCATGATTGTGCCTTGTTTGTTGCTTGGTTGGGTGTGAAAATCATTGGGGTTTGGTGGTTATACCAAAATACAACTTCGGGTACTTCGAATTCGGGAAGAACACGTTGGAATCGACCAAAAAGTTGGGTTGAAATCGAAGAACACGTTGTTGAAAACCCAGGTGTTCTTCGTTCAGGCGCTCCGCCTAAAGTTTGGGCGCCCCGCCTGACTTGTGCTTGCCCCAGGCGCTCCGCCTAAATCCCAGGCGCTCCGCCTGCCCGACCTCACTGCACCAAAAACTCAGGCGCTCCGCCCCATGCCTTGGGCGCTCCGCCTAACATCCTGAAGGGTTGTTTTTGGGTAGTTTCTTCTAGGATTACTTGTTTCTTTGTTGCCTAACCTCTAATTAGTGTTGATCTAAGTAATCTTTCTACTTAATTAACACTAATCCTTCATTGCTTTAGGTGATTCGTGCCATAGTTGGAGATTAGAAATCCAAAGAAGACTCGTAGTTTCTTTTGATTCAAGTCCTCACTTCAAAGTGCCTAGCTTTCATTGAGTCCTATTAACTCCACTCACCCCAGAGTGTGCTTGACTCGTGAATAGTTTGGTTGAGTTGAGGAATTGCTATTCATCTACGTGAAGCTTTGGAACCATAAGTCGAGTGAAATACCCACCGTCACTATACGAGAGAGCCGAGTGATCTCAAGTGAGGGAGTGTGTGAGGTTGTTTTCTAACGTTTTTTTACTTGTGTAGGTACAATGTCTTCCGAAGGAGATGATTTTGCAAAGAGTGCCCTTGCTACTATCCTCGCCAAATTGGATAGTATGCACTTGAGGATTGAAAGCCTCGAGTGGGTGAACTCTAGTGCTCTAGTTGAGCAAGGGACTTCTCATGTCCCCTCGGAGAAAGGGACCCCGAGTGTCCAAGCCGAGAAAGGGACCCCGAGTGTCCCGGTTGAAATCTCAAGTACTCCTAACTTTACTCCGGAGCAAGTTAGTCATGTCATTGAATTGCTCAATCAACAACGAGCAAAGGAGGAGCGAGAGAGACTTGATCAAGTGTTGGGCAATACCCAACGAACGGGCATTCCCCGTATCTTGGATAACCCCCCAAGAAACATTCCACTACCAAGACCCGTCCGAAATGTGCAACCTCTTGAGCAAGTAGATGAAGCTCAAGAAGGGGAGGAAGCCGATTATGGTGATGATATGTATGGGTTTGATGATCACTTTCAACCAAGGCGAGGTATGAATTGGGGTCGAAATGTGGATAGAGGTAGGGGCCGAGGTCGAGGGCCGCCTATGGGTTATGTTGGAGGGAATGCGAGGAGGGAGTATGGTGTGAATGAAGATCACTGTGGGGGCCAACCGGAGCCTTTCCGTGGGGGTCGTGACAACACCAACATCAATAGTGTAAAGCTTAATCTCCCAACCTTTAAAGGGAATTGTGATCCGGCGACTTACATTGAATGGGTGCTACACATGGAAAGATTGTTTGACACAAATGAGATGACCGATGAGAAGAAAGGTACCTATGCTATTTCATCCTTTGAATCCTATGCATCTACTTGGTGGGAATCCGTCAAGAGATCAAGGAGGAGAGCGGGGGTTCCCGTGAATGTGGGTTGGAATGACTTGAAGGGTATCATGAGTATCAAGTACATCACTCCTAGATATCGGCAAGAGCAACTCAAGAAACTTTATGAGTTGAAGCAAGGTGTCAAAACGGTGCATGAATACTTTGATGAGTTTGAAAGAACTCGAATGAACTTAGATATGGACACCGAAGATGAAGAGCAAGCCGTGATCCGTTTCATGAATGGTTTGAGCTATGGTATAGCTTCACAATTGAGATTGCATGCTTATCTTTCACTCCAAGAAGTTCTTGATGCCGCTATTCAAGCCGAGCAATGGCTTGAGAAAGAGAAGTCCAACCGTTACAAGAGCAACACTTCTACTTCCATGAACAAGTCAAAGGATTGGAAAAATCCTACTCCCAATGCAAAATTCACAAATGCAAGTGGCCCTAGTGGAGCAAGTGCTAGCAAAGAGGTGAAGAAGCCGTTTGAGAAGTACACACCCAATGTGGGAGGTAATTCTAAAACCCAATTGAATACTCCTACTTCTTCTTCCATTCAATGTCACAAATGTAAGGGGTATGGACACTTTGCTAAGGAGTGTCCTACGAAGAGGACCATGGTTCTTGTTGGTGAAAACGTATATGAACAAGAGAGTGAACCGGAGGATGATGAGGGTGTAGAGGGAGATGAGGGAGTAGAGGAGGATGATCAAGATGACACGGTGGAGGATGAGGAACCTCATACTTTTCTAGTTGTGAGGAGGAGCTTAGGAGCTATGATTGTGGAGGATGGTGAAACCTTGCAAAGAGAAAACCTTTTCCATGCTAGGTGTCGTGTTAAGGGTGTTGTATGCTCTATGATCATTGACTCCGGGAGTTGTGCTAATGTTGTGAGTCAATCTCTTATAACCCAATTGAAGTTGCCTACCGTGAAGCATCCCAAGCCATATCGATTGCAATGGCTTAGTGAATGTGGGGAGCTAAAGGTAGTGAAGCAAGCAATGATCAAGTTCAAAATGGGTAGTTATGTTGATGAACACTTGTTCGACATTGTGCACATGCAAGCTTGCCACCTTCTCTTTGGAAGGCCTTGGCAATTTGATCGACAAGCGGTCCATGATGGGCGTGTCAACACTTACACGCTCCAACATGAAGGAAGAAAATTTGTGTTGAAGCCCCTAACTCCCAAACAAGTGAGTGATGACTACAATAGGATGAGGGAGTTGAGGGAGGTGGCAAAGGCAAAGTCAATCATTGAGACTAGCCCTTTGTCTAAAAGCATGGTGGCAATCCCACCTTTTTCTTCTACCGGTGGCATTTGTGCCATGATGCAATCGGTCAAGATTTTAAAGGGAAATGATGGCACCAAGTTTCTCCTATGCCTAGTGCACAAAGGTATGATCCTAAACTCTAATTGTGATTTTTCTTCTAACCCTTTGCCTAGTGTGTTTGAGAATGTCTTGAAGGATTTTGGGGACATGTTCCCGGATGAGATTCCGGATGGATTGCCTCCTTTGAGGGGAATTGAGCATCAAATAGACTTTGTCCCGGGATCCCAAATCCCAAACAAGCCGGCCTATAGGAGCAATCCGGAAGATACAAGAGAATTGCAAAGGCAAGTTGATGAATTGCTCACTAAAGGCTTGGTGAGGGAGAGCTTGAGTCCGTGTGCCGTACCCGTGATCCTTGTTCCCAAAAAGGACGGCACTTGGAGGATGTGCGTTGATTGTCGGGTCGTGAACAAAATAACGGTAAAGTACCGTCATCCTATTCCTCGACTTGATGATATGTTAGATGAATTGAGTGGTTCATGTGTGTTTAGCAAAATTGACCTTAGGTCCGGCTACCATCAAATCCGGATGAAACCCGGTGATGAATGGAAAACCGCATTCAAGACCAAATTTGGTCTCTATGAATGGTTGGTGATGCCCTTTGGGCTCTCCAATGCACCTAGCACCTTTATGAGGCAAATGAACCATGTTCTAAAGCCATTCATCAACAAGTTTGTGGTCGTCTATTTTGACGATATATTGATATATAGCAAATCAATAGACGACCATGTTGATCACCTTAGGCAAGTGCTTGAAAAGTTGAGAGCCGAAAAGCTCTATGCTAATTTTAAAAAGTGTGCCTTTGGTGTTGAGAAGGTAGTCTTCCTTGGGTTTGTTGTGAGTGCCCAAGGAGTGGAGGTGGATGAGTCTAAGGTAGAGGCCATACGTGATTGGCCTACTCCTACTACCGTGACTCAAGTGAGGAGCTTTCATGGTCTTGCTACCTTTTATAGGCGATTTGTGAAAGACTTTAGCTCCATCGCCGCTCCACTCACCGAATTGGTGAAGAAAGACCAACCTTTTGTTTGGGGAGAGCCTCAAGAGAAGGCCTTCCATGAGTTGAAAAGTAGGTTGAGTACCGCCCCTCTATTGCAATTGTCCGACTTCGGAAAGGCATTTGAGGTTGAATGCGATGCCTCGGGGGTGGGAATTGGTGGTGTGTTAATGCAAGATAGCAAACCCATCGCCTACTTTAGTGAGAAATTGAAAGGGGCCTCCTTGAGCTATTCTACATATGACAAGGAGTTGTATGCCCTTGTGAGAGCCCTTGCCCATTGGCAACACTACCTTTGGCCTCGTGAGTTTGTAATTAAGAGTGACCATGAGTCACTCAAGCATTTGAGAGGCCAAGAGAAGCTCAATAAGAGACATGCCAAGTGGGTTGAATTCATTGAGTCTTTTCCCTATGTGATCCAATACAAGAAAGGGAAAGACAATGTTGTGGCGGATGCGCTTTCTAGAAAGTTCGCTCTAGCCACCACTCTCACCTCTAAGCTTATGGGCTTTGAAAGCATTAAATTGATGTATGCTCATGACCCGAAGCTCAAGAGCATCCATGAAGCTCTAGAAAAGGGGGAGAGAGTTGAGAAATACCAATGGGTTAATGGATATATCTTTAAGAATGGTAAAGTGTGCATACCCTAGTCCTCATGGAGGGAATTGCTTGTGCAAGAGGCACATTGTGGAGGTCTCATGGGTCACTTTGGTAGGGACAAGACCTTGGCCATCCTTCGGGAACAATTCCATTGGCCAAAAATGGGGACCCATGTTGAGAGACCTTGCAACTCTTGTCTTGAATGCAAGGTTGCTAAGTCCAAGTCGAACCCCCATGGTTTGTATACCCCACTCCCCGTACCTACTAGTCCATGGTTGGATATCTCAATGGATTTTGTGATGGGATTGCCAAGGACTAGGGGGGCCATGATAGCATTTATGTTGTTGTGGATAGGTTCTCCAAAATGGCTCATTTCATTCCATGTCGTAAATGTGATGATGCACAACATGTTGCAACCTTGTTTATTGATAATATCTTGAAATTGCATGGTGTGCCTCAAACCATAGTGAGTGATAGGGACACTAAGTTTCTAAGTCATTTTTGGAGGAGTTTATGGGGTGCCCTTGGCACCAAACTCTTGTTTTCTACGTCCCACCACCCCCAAACCGATGGGCAAACCGAAGTGGTAAACCGAACCTTGGGTGCTCTTCTTAGAGCCATGACCCGAGGTAAGGGTGGGAATTGGATAGATAAACTACCTCTTATGGAGTTTGCCTACAATCGAACCGTGCATCGGATGATTGGTATGACTCCATTCGAGTGTGTGTATGGTTTTAACCCCTTGATTCCCCTTGATCTAACCCCTTTGCCAAGGGAAATGGTTGTTAATTTTGAAGGTAAAGCTAGAGCCAAGGCTTTGATGGAGCTACATGCTAAAGCGAAGAAGAACTTGGAGGAAGCTTATGCAAAGGTAGCCGTCAAGAAAAACAAGGGACGCAAAAAGGTGGAACTCAAGAAGGGTGACTATGTGTGGGTGCACTTCCGGAAAGAAAGGTTTCCAAATCTTAGGAAAGGGAAGTTAGCACCCCGTGGAGATGGCCCATTCCAAGTGCTCTCAAAGATAAACAACAACGCTTATGTGGTCGACCTACCAAGTGAATATCAAGTGTCTAATACTTTCAATGTTTGTGACTTGGTTCCTATGGATGTAGGTGATGAAGAGGTCGTGGATAATAATGCTTCAATTTCGAGGACGAAATCTTCTCAAGAAGGGGAGGATGATGCCGGGCAAACCACGAGACCCTTCACTCGGAGCCAAGCTAGGGAGGTCCAAGGAGTACACCTACACTTGGTGAGGAAGGGACTAGAAGAAGGAGGCGTTTGGAAGCCATTCCGGGTGCTCAAAGCGCAAGGGGAGCAGCCCAGCGAACCAGGCGCCCCGCCTGCACTTTAGGCGCCTCCGCCCAGAGAGCAAAGGGGCCAGGCGGACCGCCCCAATTTCAGGCGCACCGCCCAGCCAACCTCACTGCCCAAAAACGCACAAATGCGGGCGCTCCGCCCGGGATGCTGAAGCACGTGATTCCTAGCTATGTTATGACTATTTTGACCCTAAGTGGTCCTTTAATTCCTAAGCCTAAGTGTGGGCATTTTAGACCTTTCAAAGGGTGTCTAACAACACCTATAAATAGCTAGTTGTCTTATTATTTTCATTAGCTTACCTTTGATGAAAACAAACACTTGTGTTGAAGAGTTGAACTCTTATTGAATGAAAAACCTTGAATTGGGACTTGTTCTTCCTCTAGTGGATCTAGATGAATTCCAATCCCCCCGACCATTCTACTTGCGTGCTCACGTTAGCTCGAGGGTAGTTGCTTAGCGTAGGTGTTCTTGACCTCCTCTCGGGGTGTAACGGAACAAGTTCTCCGTTGCTACTTGAGATTTGTGATCGAGATACGTCTTGTTCCTATCTTTTACTTTCCGCGTTTGATTTCCTACATCACCCTAGCGGTCCCATATTCTCAACCTATTTTTTTCTGTAAATACCACATTATTTCAACAATTTATTCATAATTTTTAATTCTTTCTCAATATCTCTAATATTCAACAAAGGCTATTTCCTAAATTGTCTAAATTGCCTATCGCAAAACGGGTTTAAATTGCATTACAAAAATTGTTCGGAGTGAAGTAGAAATCAGTCAATTACCGGCTTTCACCTCTTATGCGACATCAAGTAAACTCGTTCTTACTTTTTATTATCTTTTTTAATTTTTTGCAATATTATTTGTAGCATATAGCCATATATTAGTATTTTTCTTAAGTTATAATATCTGGAGTAAGGAGAGCATTTACTGGGCGTACGGGTAGCGGCCGTAGATCACATGGTAACCGGAGGATGGTGTTAACTAGGGGTGTGCTCGGGTTTTACGTTATCGGTAGCGGTATATTGGTTACCGGTAGGTAATTATGTAAAATCGATATTGTATCGATAAGCTATTGGTTATTCGGTTCTTAATAGTTCAGTAATTGGTATTACTTGTACCACCAAAGTAATGCGCGAATTCTCGGTGGTTGGTTGTCAATAAATAACATTTTCTAATTACTAGGAATTGCTCCAAGTTATCTTTTTGTACACTATAATTAAGCATTAACAAATGCACTGTAATTGGAAAGACAAATGCACATGTCGATCAGTTGTCGTTCCTGAAGCTTTCATAAACGAATACACAATCACTGGTCCAACAAATTGAAATAATTTTTTAGCAAATCCTTGCTGATAGTTTCTGCTTTTGGAGTTCTTAATGGACCATTCTTGGATATCTAAATCTATTAATTATAAGTTTATAATGCACATAGTTCCACATATAGCTGCTGAATGATCCAAATTCTCTCAGAATCTGCATATTAATTGGTTAAAGAGAAAAAGATATTTACTTACTAACTTGAATATGTTAAGAAGTCTTAAGTGAAAATTTGGTGAAAATAAATGACTTGACTATGCATTTGGCATTGTCAACAACTCTAACTCTGCTTTCTAGTGAATTGGGTGATGTATTTGAGATTAGTTATTCAATCTCCATCTTGGTGGGCCCGCTGTGAAAATTGAACATCATCTTTATATCTACCTTCATTATATGCGCCGCAATTGAGTAATATACTCCTTCGCACAATCTTTGTGACAACGATTTGTATACATACAAATTTTAAAATAAAATATATTAAAAATATCTTATTGGTTATTTGTACGGTAACGGTATAGATATATAAATACCGTTATCGTATCGATATCTTATCGGTATTAGAAATCAATACCATTACTGAACCAATATACCGTTATACCGACATCGTTATGTTTATTGGTAGCGGTTCGGCTATCGCTAATGGTTCGATATTGCAAACCCCTAGTGTTAACCGAGGGGAGATGATAGACGTGATCGTGCTCAGATAAAAGACCAATGGGTAGTTTTGGTACTCCTGCTCATCTTGATGATTTTACTAAGGAAGATGACTCACGATTGACTTTAATCAACCACTAGATAATGAAATATTAGAGACACAACAACAAGCTTTTGGTAGCACACAAGGGCTAGGGATTAATTTAGATGATGAAACACTTACTAGTCAATTTCATGGTCCACCTGAAGAAACTGAATCTGAATTTTCACTCATGCCTCATACTGGAGAACTAGTAAGACGATCGGATAGATCTGAAGTGTGGCAATTTATAACAAAAAATGTTGATGCCCAGACCACTAAATGTAATCTTTGTAAAGATTTTGGGATTTTAAAACTGGAAAGCATCATGGTGGATGATATTTGGCGATATTTGTCTATTTTACCTTAATATCTTCTCACATTTTGGTACTTTATGCTCTCGTTATATGTGATAATTGTGTTTCTTGTGCTCACTTATCGTATTTGTGATTTTAGGAATGGTGCGGATGAATTCGAGACAAGAACAATCAAATTAGAGTTAATGGACACATTGGAAGCTATGGTGGAAGCAAGGCTTCCAAGAAAGCCCTGAGGAGTTGGAAGCTATACTGGGAGCAAGGCTTCAGAGATAGCTTTGGAGTTGGAAGCTATAGTGGAAGCGTGGCTTCCACGAAAGCTCTGAGGCTGACGAACCACAAGTTTTCCCAACTAGATTAGGCTTTGGTTTAACTTATCCTAGCACTTTGTAAACACTATAAAACCTCAATAATTTCGTTTTGTAAAGAATGTCGAATTTTTGGAGCAAGTTTTGGGGTTCCTACACATTGAACCAAGGGTTTAATTCTTTTACTTCATCTATTATAATATCTCATATTTCATCCATGAATTCTTGTGTTGTTATTATGAATATGCGTAGCTAAACATATCGTTCTAGGGTTAGAGATTGATGTTTGAAAGTTGATTTCTTCCTATTGATTTACCATTACAGATTGTTTATTCTTTCTTGAGCCTAATTGTTTGGTTATCAGGGCCCGATAATTGAATACTATTTACGGTTTACAAGTTGAACTCGACAGAGGGAACTTGTGAACGCAAATAAGAAAGAATAGGGCTTGATTGTGAACCTGGGCTTCAGGGAATCAATTTGCGGGTAGGATAGACATATACCTATTCGCCTTGCTTAGCTAAATACATAGTTCTTTAATGCATGCATGTGATTTAATTCCATAGAAATATAGGCATTAGAGTAGCTTGCATAGAGTCGTGAAGAATCAACAGGTTTTCACGAATATAATTAACCTGTTAGTTAGCAATCTAGAAAATCAAGAAGTAGAATCAACTGGAGAACTCAACTGGATTATTCGTAGCTCTGACCTTGGACCGTTTCTCTTTCATTGATAACAACCTAGAATTTGCTCTGTTACTTGATCTCAATTACTTGCTTTTAATTGTTTCATTTAGTTAGTAAAAAATCTCAACCATCATTGAAAAAGATCCCTGGGTAGTTCTTAGGAAATTGTTTGCTAGAATATAGTCATTAACACTAGTCCTCGTAGGAACGATACTCGATTTATTACTTTATTACTTGTCGACCACGTATACTTGCATGTGCGTTTGGGAGCAACAAATTTTCGGCGCCTTTGCCGGGACTAAATAATTGAATGTTTTCTTTTTTGAACGATTTATTATTTTCTATTCAGGTTTTTTTTTTTTTGTCTAGTTTATTTTTGTGTTACTTGTTAACATGGCATCTTTTAATGAAAACTGGTCGAATGATAGTTGCTCAAAGTTTGATGATCTTTGTTTACTGTGTGGAGGAACACACTTGTGGGAAAATTGTCCAAGTCTTTCAACCCTACGGGACTGGTTATGTGAATTTTCTACAACCTTTGACAGGAACTTTTACAAATTGTGTGGTGGTCTATGGAATTCTTGTCCTAAGTGTCATACTCCTTCCCCAGTCAATAGGTATGATGATTCTAATAGTGTTTGTGAGTTCGACAGGAGTGATAAAGTGCAGGTTGTTAGTGAAACTTGGATAATGGAGCGCACCAAACTCTTTGAAGCATATGAGGATTTTTCTAAGGAAATAACAAATATGACGAGGCAATTTATGGAAGAAAGAGTGGAGCTCACACAAGAAATTGATCAATTTGGTTTAGCTATTCACGACTTGGATGCGAATTTGAGTGATATGGTTGAGGTTTCTAATGCCCAATTATCAATTGTCATGAATAGTAGATTTGAGATAGAAGAGCTTAGGAACCAACTTGAGGAGAAAAAAGTTGAATTTCTACCATTCGAACCAATAAGAGTTGATGATGCCGAAGTTGAGCAAATCACATTAGAGTCAAGTGAGGAAAAAGAAAATATCATATTTGAGGTCTCTAGTGTTTGTGCAAGTGAGGGTGTTAAAAGTAATGCGATTTTAGAAGTAAAGCGCATTGGACCTCATTCCAATCATTTTTCAACATTGTGTTTGGATGGTGACATGAAAATTGAGCCACCCGAGCCTATAAAGAAATCAAAGGAGGAGGAACAAGGTGCCTATATTTTAAAACTTGTGATGCCGAGGAGACAAAATGACATCCCTCATTTAAAGGCTAAGAAGTGTAAAATGCGACATTAGTCACTTGGTCCTTTTGTATTTTTGCCACCACCCCGATACCATAGTCATAAGCTTGAGGCAAGGTTGGGGATTCAATTCATAAGTTCAAGGTGGAGGCAAAAGTGATGAAGTTTTCTTCGTCGTGCCGCGACGTTAAATGAACCGCTGGTTGGGAGGCAACCCAATATTTATTGTTTTAGTCATTTTTATTTATGCAATTTTACATAAGTTTTTCTTGTCATTTTTTGTAGGGCTCAAAAAATTCGGAAGGCATATCATATAATGGAAATAGTGGCAGAACAACTTAGGCGAGGAGTTGCGGAGTTGTGGAAAGGGTGGTCTTAAAAAAAATGCAGGTGCATCAACTATTACTTTGAAATGTACTATGACGACTTGCCAATATGGGATCTTATTGGAAAAGTTGAGAATAGGGAAGAAACAGAAGATCCAAAAGATTACAAGTACTTTCTGTACAGACACATACATTTTGATATCCAGTATAACAAGGATCATGTTATTGAAATCACTGCAAGAATGGATCCTCATTCTGTTTTAGACCTGACAGAAGATAAGGAAGTCGATGCTGAGTTTACATACACTGCAAAATGGAAGGGAACAAATATTCTATTTGAGAATCGGATGGATAAGTTTTTGCAAACATCATCCACTGGTTCTCGATCATAAATTCTTGTGTCACAGTTGTACTGTTAACTGGTTTGCTTGCCACGATTCTTATGCGAGTCCTTAAGAATGATTTTATCAAGTAAGTGGCTTGTCTGAAGTCTATCACTACTGAGAAGCAACATGTGCAGCGTCGCTTTACATATAGCTCATAGCCAAATTTGCTTCAGACCTGATGCAAGCGACCTCCCAGTCGTCGATTTATGTATCGCTTTGAGCTGTCTGCGTAAAAACCAATCTGAAGCGTCGCGATCAGCATCGCAGCGTGTGAAATAGAAAGCAAAAATTTTGTACAGCGATCCTCAAGCGTCGCTTTGTTCAGCGCTCGCAGGTAAGTTTAAAAATTTGTGGGTTGACCCGGTCTCGACCCGTTGACCCATGTCACTGAAACATAAAATCAGTCTCTCTTTTCCCTGGTTTAAACACGGAACAAAAACAGAGCAGGTACCTAAAGCAAACACATAACCTTCATCTATTCAAATCAACTGATCCAACCTTCTCACAATTGCTCTGGTAAGTTCCTGTTTCTCCTACTCGTTCTCGCTGCTGAAACCATGGTTTAACAGTCCCGTTGTCTATTCTCCTTAGTCATAGTTATAGTGGTGCTTGCTGAATTTTGTGAGCCCTTGTCGAGTATGAACTTGTGATGATTCCTTATAATTGTTGGTATCTGTGTAAAGTGATCTCCCATGAAAAAAAATGGGAGGGTTTTAGCCCTCCAAATATCAATGGCAGCTGAACATGAAAACAATGCATGACAACTGTTTGATAAAATGCCTAAGTGAAGGAAAGTTCAATTTTTTTTGTGAAGTCTGAATAGCAAGAAGATTAGTAGGCATATTTTGAACTCTTTGATGAGTTAAATGATTAGAATTGATGGCGTTTGTGCAGAATTTGAATTGATCATTACATAAACTAAGCTATGAGCCATTGTTGCACGATATAGAGCCGAGTCTTGCTCTTTCATATTTCCCGCTGCCCGATATTTTTTTTTGTATTAGTTTTAGATTAGTTAGTTAGCCTTACTTCCCTCGTAGTATTATTAGGAGTAAGTGTGGGGTCGTTTCAACGTCTCATTGATCTTTGTATATGTAGTTACATATTTTGTAGGCTCAGGATTGACGAGCTCAAGTGTGGGGTGTCCGCACCCCTTAATGCCTTCAAATGACGACATGTTGGGGGAAGTCTGAGTACCCCTTACTCTACGGACACTTGGTGGGTTCGTAATGGAGATGGTGCCACTGCTAGCGACAAAGGCTAGGCCGGTGGGCCTTCAGGGAAGTTCTTTTCACTCTTGCACTCTATTTTTATTCGCACTGAGGACATTGCTTAATTTTAAGTGTGGGGTGGGGGAATTCCCAAATTTTTGAGGTTATGGATGACTGTACTATTAGTAATTTCTTTTCAGCAATTTTTATTTTTATCACTTGACTTTATTTTTATTTGTTTCTTGCTTTAATATATAAAAAAATAAAAAAAATAAAATTAGAAAACTAATGAAAAATTCCAAAAAGATTTTCTTTTTAGTTTTAGTTAGTGGTACATGTCATCCGCCCTGTGGTTTTTTTATGGCCTCGGTTCTTTTACATGGGCAGACCTTTGAACCGGGTAATTTTATTTTTTTTAGGAGTAATATAGTATTAGTTAGTGAAGTATCTTTAGGAAAAAAATCGTAGAATGCTAGATGCCTTTGGTTTGTTTGATACCAGTGAATTTGGACTTGAGCATATGCTATTTGTGAATCCCTTTTGGTCTTCAAATTGTGATGCATGCCTAGAAAAATTTGAATGACCTTCTTGAGATGCTTAGGTTCAACTACTTGACTCTTTGTGAACTATTGTGCCTTAGTGCTTAAATTTTCAAAGTTGCATCTTGTTTGCTTTAACCGAGAGTTGGAATGAAACCGTCTTGAGTGAACTATGTGCCATGTATGATGTGAGGTATCTTTTCTTATGTTCCGTGCTTGCATATTGATGTCTAGAACTTGCCCCCCGTGTGTTCAAAACGAAATACTAGATTTGCTCTAGTCAGGAGATGATACAGGCGTTTCTTTCATAAGCCTTTCTAGCCTTGATTAGCCTACCCTTTAATATTATCCTTCTTAAGCCCTTTTGAACCTATTGACCTTTTTGTTGGCACCCACATTTCAAGCCTTACCCTTTTTATTCTTAATTATCTTCTTTTTGAACCCTTACTCCTTATAGCACTTTAATTGAAAAATATTTGATCGTTTGTGGAGTTGTGGTTAGATGATTGGGTAGCTTTTGAGTGGAACCAATGAAAGAAAAATATGGTGCATTTTGAAAAAGAATCATTGGCAGGGTTGAGAAAAATTATTGAAAAGAAAAAAAAATAAAAAATAAAGAAAACAAAAGAAAGAAAAAAATCTCAATCCTTGCTAGTGTTGTGCAAAAAGTAAAGTTGCAAATTGCTTGGTTGGTTTTGAGAAGAATGGTGAAAATAAAAATTAAAGTGATGTATTAAAGTGCTTAGGGAGGTAGTCACTATTTTATCCATATTTATCATACCCGTCCTTTAGCCTACATTACAGTCCTTAAAGTCCTAGTTAATCCCGATTGGAGTGAGATTACATTAGTGGAGTCCTACACTACGGGCAAGCCTATGGTACGTTGTGTGTGGCGCGTGAATTTCTTTTGGAGAGCGAGTGAATTCTTCCTATATTATGTCCCTCATTTATTCTTGAAATATATTCTTTGTGTGATATTTGAGACGCTCTCTTGATTTGGTGAGGGCACATGGTTTGCGCGAGATAGGTGAAGTTATCGACTTCTTGGTTGAGTGAATGAGTGTGATTTTGTGAAAGCTTGGTTTCATTGAGTCGGTTTATGAGAGTGAGATGTCTTGAGTTGATTGTTCTAGTATTTTTAAATTTTGGTGGATTTTTGGCATGTTGAGGGTTACATGGTATGTATATGCACTTGTCTAATGGTTGGTATCAACCATAATCATAGGTAGACCTGTTCTATTGAGTGTTGGGATCTAGTTGAAAAATTGGTTTTTGATGATTGCTCTAGGGCGAGCAAAGGTCTAAGTGTGGGGTGGTGATATTTGGCGATATTTGCCTATTTTACCTTAATATCTTCTCACATTTTGGTACTTTATGCGCTCGTTATATGTGATAATTGTGCCCTGTGTGATGTGAGGTATCCTTTCTTATATTCCGTGCTTGCATATTGATGTCTAGAACTTTCCCCGTGTGTGTTCAAAACGAAATCCTAGGTTTGCTCTAGTCAGGAGATGATACAGGCGTTTCTTTCATAAGCCTTTCTAGCCTTGATTAGCCTACCCTTTAATATTATCCTTCTTAAGCCCTTTTGAGCCTATTGACCTTTTTGTTGGCACCCACATTTCAAGCCTTACCCTTTTTATTCTTAATTATCTTCTTTTTGAACCCTTACTCCTTATAGCACTTTAATTGAAAAATATTTGATCGTTTATGGAGTTGTGGTTAGATGATTGGGTAGCTTTTGAGTGGAACCAATGAAAGAAAAATATCGTGCATTTTGAAAAAGAATCATTGGCAGGGTTGAGAAAAATTATTGAAAAGAAAAAAAAATGAAAAAGAGAAAAATAAAGAAAACAAAAGAAAGAAAAAAATCTCAATCCTTGCTAGTGTTGTGCAAAAAGTAAAGTTGCAAATTGCTTGGTTGGTTTTGAGAAGAATGGTGAAAATAAAAATTAAAGTGATGTATTAAAGTGCTTAGGGAGGTAGTCACTATTTTATCCATATTTTGTCATACCCGTCCTTTAGCCTACATTACAGACCTTAAAGTCCTAGTTAATCCCGATTGGAGTGAGATTACATTAGTGGAGTCCTACACTACGGGCAAGCCTATGGTACGTTGTGTGTGGCACGTGAATTTCTTTTGGAGAGCGAGTGAATTCTTCCTATATTATGTCCCTCATTTATTCTTGAAATATATTCTTTGTGTGATATTTGGGACGCTCTCTTGATTTGGTGAGGGCACATGGTTTGCGCGAGATAGGTGAAGTTATCGACTTCTTGGTTGAGTGAATGAGTGTGATTTTGTGAAAGCTTGGTTTCATTGAGTCGGTTTATGAGAGTGAGATGTCTTGAGTTGGTTGTTCTAGTGTTTTTAAATTTTGGTGGATTTTTGGCATGTTGAGGGTTACATGGTATGTATATGCACTTGTCTAATGGTTGGTATCAACCATAATCATAGATAGACCCGTTCTATTGAGTGTTGGAATCTAGTTGGAAAATTGGTTTTTGATGATTGCTCGAGGGCGAGCAAAGGTCTAAGTGTGGGGTGGTGATATTTGGCGATATTTGCCTATTTTACCTTAATATCTTCTCATATTTTGGTATTTCATGCGCTCGTTATATGTGATAATTGTGTTTCTTGTGCTCACTTATCGTATTTGTGATTTTAGGAATGGTGCGGATGAATTCGAGACAACAACAATCAAATTAGAGTTAATGGACACATTGGAAGCTATGGAGGAAGCAAGGCTTCCAAGAAAGCCCTGAGGAGTTGGAAGCTATACTGGGAGCAAGGCTTCAGGGATAGCTTTGGAGTTGGAAGCTATAGTGAAAGTGTGGCTTCCACGAAAGCTCTGAGGTTGACGAACCACAAGTTTTCCCAACTAGATTAGGCTTTGGTTTAACTTATCTTAGGACTTTGTAAACACTATAAAACCTCAATAATTTTTTTTTTGTAAAGAAGGTCGAATTTTTGGAGCAAGTTTTGGGGTTCCTACACATTGAATCAATGGTTTAATTCTTTTACTTCATATATTACAATCTTTCATATTTCTTCCATGAATTCTTGTATTGTTATTATGAATATGCGTAGCTAAACATATCGTTCTAGGGTTAGAGCAATTATATGAAGGTTGATGTTTGAAAGTTGATTTCTTCCCTATTGATTTACCATTACGGATTGTTTATTCTTTCTTGAGCCTAATTGTTTGGTTATCAGGGCCCGATAATTGAACACTATTTACGGTTTACAAGTTGAACTCAACAGAGGGAACTTGTGAACGCAAATAAGAAAGAATAGGGCTTGATTGTGAACCTGGACTTCGGAGAATCAATTTGCGGGTAGGATAGACATATACCTATTCGCCATTCTTAGCTAAATACATAGTTCTTTAATGCATGGATGTGATTTAATTCCATAGAAATATAGACATAAGAGTAGCTTGCATAGAGTCGTGAAGAATCGACAGGTTTTCACGAATATAAATAACCTGTTAGTTAGCAATCTAGCAAATCGAGAAGTAGAATCAACTGGAGAAATCAACTGGATTGTTCGTAGCTCTGACCCTGGACCGTTTCTCTTTCATTGATAACAACCTAGAATTTGCTTTGTTACTTGATCTCAATTACTTGCTTTTAATTGTTTCATTTAGTTAGTAAAAAATCTCAACCATCATTGAAAAAGATCCCTGGGTATTTTTTAGGAAATATTTTGCTAGAATATAATTTTTAACACTAGTCCTCGTGGGAACGATACTCGATTTGTCACTTTATTACTTGTCGACCACGTATACTTGCGTGTGCGTTTGGGAGCAACAGTGGGACAGGGAAGTTGAGAATACACTTAGAAGGGCACCATAAGGCAGAATGAACTATGAGATCGGGTCGCATACATGTGGGAATAGACTGGCTTCAGATCAAGGTAGTGGAATTCAACAGGAAATTAACCCAGTGACCGGGGGCTTCTTGGGTATGATAAGAAGAAAGATAGGAAATACATGGCAAAAATGATTATGGTAGGGTGTTTACCGTTTACATTTGCCTCTTGTACTGGTTTTGTTCGTTATATTCAAACTGTATATAATCCATCTTTTCAAGATTTTCCAAAACCTATGGTTAGAAATGATATTATAAAATATAAAAATGAATATAAAATATTTATGATAGTATATATTTTATCACTTTGATACTAGAGTTTGTATTACTACTGATATGGGTCTTGGAATTTCGATTGAGTATTTAACACTTACTTGTCATTGGATAGATCCTAATTGGGTAATGCAAAAAAGATTTTTAGCATATAGCGTTGTTGACGATCCACATACAGGAATAATTATTACTCGGAAAGTAAATAATATTTGTAAGGTGCATTTTATTAATGACAAAATTTTAAGTATAACTGTTGATAATGCTTCAAACAATGGTTGTGCTATTGGTCATTTAAAACACAAAGTTGAACCCCTCATTCGAAGAATTGTTTCCTGTTAGATGTGTATGTCATATGTATATCTAGTTAGTTGTACAAGAGGCCTTAAGTTGTTTGGTCTTATTATTAAGAAGGTCAAACGCACAGTTAGTTACATTTTAAAATCTAAATAACAGGATAGATGGAGGAAATTTAAAGAAGAGAGTATAAAATAAGGTTTGGATCCTAGAAAAGCTCCTAAGACCTTATTTGTTTGAACTTAATAGATGTCTGAATATGAATAGTTCAGATAACTACTCATTAAGTGTATTTATTTTTTTTCTTTTAAGAACCTCTTAATAGATATTAATGAGCCTTAATAAATCAGATCTTTAACCATGTCTTTATGTTATACAGACTTAAAATTGGCATGTGTTGTAAAACTAATAGTAAAGTAGTGCAAGAACATGACAAAATATATGAGAGGAGAAGGAAGAACTTGTATTATTCTCAAAGTGTTCCAAGTGTGTCTTCCATAGACAAAGTGTCCTCTATTTATAGGACACCAATACATAGGAAGTTACAAGTCATCCCAAAGGTTACAAGAATTAATAGGTGACTAAATGAGGAATTAAGTAGGAGAAAGTGGGGAGGAATTAAGTAGGAGAAAGTGGGGTAGTAAATCATAAGTTAGTGGTGAGTAGTGGTCATCCACATTAACACAAATACATGGATTTACAACACTCCCCATTGGATGACCATTTTGAAGGTAATGTGCCTCGTTAAAACCTTACTAGAGAAAACCCGGTGGGAAAAAGCCCAGTGAAGAAAAAAGAGTACACACTTCCTATAATACGCCTTTAGAGCTGCCTCATTAAAAGCCTTACAAGTAAAACCCAAGTGGGATAAAATCTTGTTAAGGGAAAAAGAGTGCAGCACGTATTTTACTCCCCCCTGATGAAAACATCATTCAATATCTTGAAGACGACACATTCCAATCTTGTAATTCAACTTCTCAAATGTTGAGATTGGCAATGACTTAGTGGACAGATCCGCCAAACTATCACTGGAGTGAATTCTTCAGCATTAACTTCATCATTTTTTTTAAGATCACTATTGCAAAGTAATTTTGCTGGAAAACCATTTCCTTTAGTTGTATCTTCATTTTAGCTGAATTAGCCATGCAATATTTCATATAATATTGCTGAATCTTCGTCTTCAAAGAAATAGCACATTGTTGCTGAATATGTTGAGTCCTTGATCTCAGCCACCAATATTGTCGCATAGCTTCAAGCATGGATATTATCTCTTCATAAATTGAAGATGTAGCAGAAACAATTGATTTTATAAAATACCAAAATATGGGTATTCTACAACAACAAATAAATACCAAGTTGATATCGGGCTTTGTAGATCAAGTACATACCATGTATTCTTCTGATGTCTTCGCATTGAGGAAGAACTAAATCTTACCAATAAGCTTATAACAAAAGCTATAACCAGTGGAGTATATTTGGTAAGATACTTCAACGCACCAATTTTATTAAAATATAATATTTCAATATCAAGAAGCTCGCAAACGCAGTTTTACCACATGTGGCCGGATTGTTTTAATCCGTATAAATATTTATGAAGTTTCATTGAATAGGTTTCCCGGGAACCTTTACATGCTTTTAGGATCTTGAATCCTTCAAGGATAAATATATTGTTGCTCAATGAGCCACATAAAAGACTGTTGCAACATTCATACGCATATCAAGTCTTTCATGCATTGCCAGACCTATAACATACCTGAATGTCATCCACCAAAGGAGAATATAGCTCCATATAATCAATGTCAGATCTTTGTGCCTCAAGTCGTTCTTTATATTTAACGACTTATTATTATCAATATTTTTGTACAAAAATATCATTATACACCACTGGCTTTGCACCTTCAGGTGTTTGGACTATAGGTCCAAAAACTTCACGTCACACAAGTGAAGTCAGTTTTTGCTTGAATGCGTTTTGCTATTTTTGCCAATAATTTCATGTCTGTATTCCAAACAGACATAAGTTCAAGATCCTCATAATCATATAATATTGAGCTTTATAATATATGTAAGATATCGTCGACGATAATTTCATATCTCGGTTCCCAATCCGACATAACATATTGAGATCTCTTCGCATTCATAAATTTTCAGGTACCTGAACCTCTCATGAGGAGGTTTTATGAAGTGTTATGTCGTGGACTCTTCTAGAGCCCGCCTCCTTATTTGACCATCTCAAATATTTGCTCATTTCCTTTTTCAAGGACTTTTACCTTTTGAACCGAATGGTCTACTACGCTTCAGGCGTGCCTTAGACTCATTTACATAAATAGATTGTCTCACCAGGACATCAGGAGCATTAGCAGCTGGAAAATAATTTTTTTTTGGGCAGTAATGCGTCTGGCAGTGACTTGCATTATCTTTATATGAGGGTCATAATCAAATGATAATTTAATTTATTTATTCCTCAGCTGCTTTAATTTGTCTCCCTAATGTTAGCCAAACTAACATTTGTTCCCAAACCATATATGGGATCCATCTTTGTGCGTTGCGGTGGAGCAATTAATAATATACCGCACATAACATTATTAGATGAAAAATATTTGATTCCTGACCCTGAACCAATTATGAGGAGGAATTCATTTGGTGGCATGTCGCGCACAAGTGCTGCTTTATAGATATACCATATTTCATACCTGATTTAGGTAGCATTGTTCTCATATGCATGGTTTAGCAATTTGAGGCTTTCAATATATGAATCTGCTAAACTTGCTTGCCAAAATTATCAAGATAACTTGTCTTGATTGCATAATCTGAAAATATGCTCATAATAAGATTTATTTGAGCAAATACTTAACCCCGCAAGTACCATTGCGGGTTTGTAATAAAACGCACATGTGACCTTATCATAGATGCATCTATTTATAATAATTATATGGTCCACATGGCAGGTGAACTGGCCCATATTCACCTTTTTTACATTCCAGAAGTGCGAGGATTCTGATCCCAAATTTAGTTGGTCGAATAATTTATTTATCTCGAGAACAAGCAGCACAAAGAGAATTCTTGAAGAATCCTGATTCTTCAGTATATACTCATGCGAATTCTCATTTATATACTTTGTGCATCATATTTGAACCGGGATGGTCAAACCGGTCATGCCAACTTATAAATTTATTCATCTAGTAAACTTCTAGTTTACTATAGCATGGGCTTTGTAACAATAAACTAAAAGTTTATTATGGCATGCGCATATGATTCTATCACACTTATATTTTGTGTAGTACAAACTCGAGGAAGAGACGGGGAGCTTTTCAAGCACATATATCTCACCCGACATTCTTGTAGTAATATAAAGATATTCATATCTTTCCATCAAATTTAGTATCTTAGCCTTTTTGGCAAATGTATTTGAAACTTAACAAGTTTCTTTCGAGACATACTACAATAAATATTTTATCAATCTCATTCCTCCAGGTAGTAATATTTTGGCTCTTCCGGAGCATTCAAATAGCTTTGTACTACCATATATTTTATTACACCAATTATATGGTGAATACCTCCTTTCAAGGAGAAAATCATATTATTTTTCTCATGGTAAAATCATTATAGGCAAGATCAATTTCTTGCTTCACTTGCTCTTATGTAATTTATAATAATACATAATTATGGTGTACGTTCTGTACGAGAGCATAAAGATATGTTGCCTTCTTTCAGGCATATTATGCTGTGTCTTCTTTCAGGCATAATGATAATTTACCTTCTTTCAGGCATATTATGTATTGCTACTACATTCACATCTAAGAATGGAGCATTATGTTGTGCTCCCACATTCACCTTATGGAATGGAGCTAGTCTTGCTACCACATTTATCTTAGGGAATGGAGCATATATTGCTCCCACATTCACCTCTATGAATGGAGCCTATTTAGTGGACGGGCTTCATGATTTTTATCAAAAATACTTTATCTTTTTGATAATACTTTAGTTTGCCTCAATCATCATTATGCCATCAATATCTTATTATCGCAAAAACGTGTTACGCCATAATGCATTAGGAGTTGAATATGATGTCTTACCCTTAACTAATAGCATAATAGGCCAAAGCGTGTACATATGATGGGATTTGAAGTACAATACTCAAAGGTACTCATGCTTCGTGTAATTGAAACATAGTACTGTAATCATGTATCAATGATATAATACTAATATATCGGGTAAAGATCATAAAAAAAAATAAGCATTATTTCTCCGGTCTCCACTTACCAAGAGTATAAAAATTTATACTCAACTATAAATCATAGAAGCATTCTTTAAAAGTTACCATATTTGTTTCATTCCATATATCCATGTGAAAGTAAAATATTAACCATACTACATAATCCATGTTTGCTCTCACAAGCAGTTTACCTTGAAACATGAGTAGAACTGATCTACAATATCATGTTGCTAGGCCATGCACCCTTAAATTGTTATCAAATGATAGCTACAAAATCAACCAAACAATGGAAGAATAGACAAAAGTTGTAGTCAGTGAAAGGTTTCCACAAATTAAAGTGGTATAAAACAAAATGAAAATAGGGTACTATTAATTTTGAGATTAACAAAAACCATAATATGAAGGAATTTAGAAACAAAAAAACTTATCTTGTATTAGCAACCAGACGTTGACTTCTATCAATTGCATTATAATTTGCTTTTCATTTCTTCTAAATCGTGTAATAAAATAGAGACTCGTGCCGATAACGTGTTGTAAAACTAATAGTAAAGTAGTGCAAGAACAAGACAAAATATATGAGAGGAGAAGGAAGAACTTGTATTATTCTCAAAGTGTTCCAAGTGTGTCTTCCATAGACAAAGTGTCCTCTATTTTTAGGACACCAATACATAGGAAGTTACAAGTCATCCCAAAGGTTACAAGAATTAATATGTGACTAAATGAGGAATTAAGTAGGAGAAAGTGGGGAGGAATTAAGTAGGAGAAAGTGGGGTAGTAAATCATAAGTTAGTGGTGAGTAGTGGTCATCCACATTAACACAAATATATGAATTTACAACAGCACGCTTATTTTCCAGAACTAATAACTCGCGATTCTGCAAAAGGCTTCTAACCTTTTCTTTCTCTCTCCAACTATCAAAGCCTAAAGGACTATCATAATTCAAAACTTTTGCAGCGAATTTTGGAGTTGGGATTTTCAATTGCAAATCTATTTTCTGAATTGTATTTTTCAGCTTCAAATTTAGAGTTTCACAAGATCCATTTCAAAATATTATTTGAGAAGATAGTTGCTAAAATGAAAGTGAGTTTTTGACAGATGAACAATATTAGAAATTGAAGAACATACTGGTAAAAGTGGTGGGTTTGGATGGAATAGAGTACGTCCAGTAGAAAGAAAGAGCTTTTGACAAAATTTTGCTTCAAGTGTCTGCCTTCACTTTGCAATTTATAGTATACAGCTTCTTCCAATTGTAAAAGAAGTTTTATTACAGTTGAAAAAGTTTTAGGTACCATGAAAGATTGTATTACAGAATTCTCTCTTGATAAAAAATCATGGTACAGATTTGATCAATTGATTGATAATAAATTTTTTAGTGAAGTTCATAAAGTTCGAAATTTTAATGCATTTAAATTTTTAATATTTCAATTTTATCATATTTAAACAAAAAATGTTTCTTAAACTTTATTACTATAGTACTTATACCTTTTTATTTGAATCATATTTTATAGTAAATAAATATGTATAATATATATTATTCAGATTTTAAAAAGCAAACGGTCTTAATCACTTCGTATTCAGATCTAATGATAACATCTTAATATTCAGTTGTGTATACAGATTCAGACATCTTAATCTTAATGAAATCCCTAAGTTGCGACTAGGTGGAACGCTGTATATGAGCCTTTGTATGTTGTTTACAAGTACCGAATGCCTATAACTAACATGTTTAATGATCATGTGGCTGTAGAGTATCACCTTAGTGAAGGAGATTGGAATCTTGTTCTCCATCTTGTTATATTTTTAGCAAAATTTTGGCTTGCTACTAAAAAAATATCAGTCAATATTATCCTACACTTCCTAAAATGTTGTATTTTATAGCTGGAATAGCAGAATTACTTAACGAATATAAAATAGTGCCTGATTATGAAAGTGTCGTTGCTCAAATGATTAAAAAATTCAAAAAATATTTTTTTTATTCCACCACTTTATTATATTGCTTCTGTATTACATCCCTGTTTTAAACGTTTTAATACCGAAATGCTTATTAGAGAAATTTATCTAATATTGAAAATTACTCTTGATGAAACACCAAGTGTAGAAGAAGCTTGTCAACAGGTATTTTCAGATTTCCAGCGGATTTATGAAAGTGCAGCTGATAATATTGTTCCAAGCGTTCCACCTTTAACAGGTTCAAGTTCAACACAAGTGACTAAAAGAGTTGCAGGGATGGAACTTTTGTCAGCCTTAATCAAAGGCTTTCTAGCAGTCAATCGAGTGGCGGGGTGCTAAACGAGCTTGATGTTTATTTATTTCACGCACCTAAGGAGATTGAGAATTTTGAAAGTGATCAACTACTGTAATTTTGGAAGTATTAACAAGTACAATTTCCAGTTCTATCAGAAATGGCGCGAGATATTTTAACAATTCAAGAATCATCAGTTGTTTCAGAAAGCGCATTTACCCAAAGAAGATTACAAATTAGAGATGATAGATAGTCATTGAAGAAAGAAGCATTAGACAACCGTATTATTCAGAGATTCGATTATAGCGGAGCGAAGAAATTTTGGATTGCCAAAAGAAAATGAAGAAGCAGACACAATATATGCAACTAAAATCTTATCAAGTGGGAGTGTGGATACTGAAGTTCAATAAATGTGTTACGCCTTGCTATTAAGTTATAACTTTTTGTTATATTTTCTAAATTTATTTACCTTTAGTTTAATTATCAATTACTTAAAAGTAAAAAAAATAAAGAAAGTTAGTAAAACAAACTCCAAATCGGGGCGGACTGGAAAAAAAAACAAAAAAAAAAAAAAAAAAAGAAAATCAACTTTTGAATATAACAATTGGCAACAGCTACTTTGACCCGAGCGCCGTTGGCCATTGGCCAAAAAAATAGCTATTTTACCCTCCTCACCCCCTTAGCGCCCCAACTGCCCCCAACCTATTTTTTCTCTATAAATACTCTATTATTTCATCAATTATATCACAGTTCTATATTTTCTATCTATTTCTCTCAAAAATTACTATCGAAGGCTATTTTCTAAATTTCCATGAAAATATCTGGAAATCAACTCATTCAAGCTCAACGTGAAGAATTGAAACCGGGACCTATTATCTTTATTTTTCCCATTTCATCCACAAAACCAAGACCTAGCGGCGAGATTTTTTTTTTTTTTTTTTAATATTGGTTTATTTGCATTTAGGATAGTGTATTTAATCAAATTTGGGAAGGAGCAGGTGATGCAAATTATGGTGATTCTTCCTATTTGGAGTAAAAGTTCTACGTTGATGAAATGTTTTTGCTAGTTTATTTCTCAAATTCATATTCTACGGAGGGCTTCCATTAAAGTTATGTCAAGTTTGTGCATTTAAATAATTCATGTATACCTAATCGTAAGACAATATGTCTTCTAGAGAAGGAACTCATATGTCTTTCTTTTTCATTTTTTTTTGAGTTTGATACAATCTTGGGAGAACCACACCCCAAAAACTAGCTATTAAGGTGGGATAGTCCAATGCTATATAAACTCTACATCAATCCCCATATGACCGATGTGGGACTCAAGTCCCATTCCTTACAATGGCACATAACAAACCACCACGCTCCGCATCTGTCGTCCCCGACGGCAATGTGCTAGACAAATTTCTAGCCCCATGGGCGACCGATAATTTTCTAGCCCCGGCCGAACACTGCAATACCGACGTGAAAGCAATTTTTTTAATTCAAAGACTTGCAAATACAAGGAAAATAACCTTAGATCTCTAATATAACAAAACGGAAAGTGTGTTTAACAGTCTGAGAACATTGAAATTGTCTCGGGGGTGCTGTAGTAGTTATTATAAACTGATTTTATGCACCCTATAACTTAAAAACATTTGTTTCATTTGCCATTTTCCCTGAGTTGCTAAATGTTGCTTAGGGGGTAGAGGCAACATGAAAGAAATTTGTTGAGGAGGCTATTGGGATAATATTATTCTCGTCTAAAGTAGTTACACATTGATTTTGTAATTAAGTCCAAGAGAGAACACAGTTGGCCATCACTAAGAGAATGTACTGAGGGTTTTGTATAATAGAAGGATGCACAGTGGCGTAGCCACGATTTTCTCCAAGGTTGTTCAAACTTTGAATAGGGTAAAAAACATTTTAATATACTCGAAGAAGTTTATCTTTTGTTAGAGCCGATGTTCCATTTAGAAGGGCAGAGTCGAAGTATAGTATTGAACAAGTAGAACTCAACGGCGTCAGTTATAGCGATCTTGCTACTGTGAAAAATATGCTAGACATTTGAAATTTTTTATAAGACTCCTAGCAAATTACCAATTTTCCGTCTAAATCCTAGCAGAAGATAAACTATCAATTATATTATTGAATAAGTTTAGAAAATAAATCTTTATACGTAGTGTTTTGTTTTTGAGAAAAGTGGGCCGGTAGAATGGTCTGAAAAGGCTGTCACAGTAGTATATACCAGCAAAGTATTCTGGTTTGTTTTGGAAAAAAAATTTGCATAATCAAGCAGTCAATTAATATTGCAAAACATGCAAAACAAAAACATAGCGACAAGGGCTCGAACCCGCGTACTCATGAATTTCTTGGTCAACTTCCGCCAACTGAGCTACTGTCCACTTGGTTTCAAGGTTGTTCAAAGCTTTCAATATATTAAAAAAGATTGATTTTTGACCTACGTACTCAACATAATTTTCCGGCGACACCCTTACATCAATGTAGCTCCGCCCCTGGATGCAATACATGATATGAGGGTTAGATGCATGTCACATATTCAAAATCTGTCGTAGACAAAGCTGGTATTTAATTGGAAGAAAGTAGAGGGATGGGCTCATAGTCCAATTCTCAACAGGTGGTAGCAACAACATATTAGGAAATACCAATATCATCTCTAAGCAAACACATTAATTTTCCTCCCTTAACATAGTTTGGTCACCTCTAACCGGGAACAGGAATGCTAAGTTACTAAGCTCTTTCAATAAAGTAGCAATTTATTCCATGAACTTGGAATGGCAGTTCAGTTGCATTTTCTACATTGTTGTACCCTGTATTCCTAAGCCTAAATTTAATGGTTGGTAGTTGCTTCTGGTATCTATCTACTGAAACCTTTTGTAATTGGTTATTGATCCAACCCTGACATTGAAGTGCCAATGGTTACTATGTAGTAAAAGGAGATCTTTAATAAGATGAAGTATCATATTCATGGGCTTAGGGCAAAATATAGGTCTTCGCTTAGTGTATCGTGTTAAAGTAGAATGAGTTAAATTTATAAGGTGCAACCATATAACTTTAGGAAGTATTTAGATTTATTAGAATTTATAATGTCAACAGTAAGAACATGGAACATTTTCTGCTCTGAGTAGTTACACTAAAGCAATCAATCTCGCTATGTTTCAATTTATGTTAATTTTATTTATTTTTTTGGTGTGATTAAAAAAGAATGGTCCTTTTTTATATTTTGGAAACAACTAAACTGAAACTTCTATTTTACCTTTAGCGAGAAGTTTTTATAAATACGAGTTTAACTAATTAATATATACCGACGGTGTAAATTTCATTTTACACTGTCAGCTAATTTAAAGCTCATTACAATCAAATTTTCAAATTTTTAACTTGTTTTACTAATATTTAAAATTATATTATGTCAATGATTTGATCAAGTTAGTGTCCTTCCTTTATTGGCTCAGATACCAACTATATGCTAGTTGTTGTCATTGTTGATACTTGAAGGTCAATTCCTCATTGATAATTTAACCATTGGTTAATTTTCTAAGTTAGATTAGTTATTTAAAAGAATATTAGACTTTAGAATATTAAAACAAACGAGAAAACTTGAAAATGTACTTGTAATATATTTTGAATTAGCCGACGTTATAAATAGAGTTTACGCTGTCAGCATATATTAGTTAAACTCGTGGGACTAAACCATAGTACGAAAATACAAACTCATTTATTTTGAAAATTTATATTCATTCAAAACAAATGTCTTGTAATCGTTTATTTGGAGTTTGGTGTAACTATTTTATGCACATAACTTAGCTTTTCTTTGAAAGACTGCCATTATAAACTTATGGTTTCTTTCATTTACAACTTATATCAATAGAATTTCACATTCAAAACCAGAATGCCCCAAGTCCCATGTCATGCATGATGTTGACCAAATATTTTAATTTAGGCACGCATTCTGTTACTCCAAGTCTATACATAGTATATATATTCAAGAATCACTAGCCATCTTGGAAAATCCGACCTTTGAACAAGACATGGATAAAGGGTCAACATGCATCAATATTATACTTCCCCTTTGAAATTGTCATCCCTTTGCTGATACCTATCAACTAAGTGTCCCTCATATATGTCCTTCTCATTACATAGGCAGTGGCCACTTTTATTAGACGAGAAGTAGGTGTCTATATTGGTCGGATCCATTACAAATATGATTTTAGTTATATGTTCATTTTCATAGAAAATTGGTAAGATATAATATAATAAATCAATAAATAAAATACAAACGTTTTGTATAATTATTTTTTTCTATTCAAATTGTATCTAATCATAAGAAATCACAATGTAACTAAGTGATGAATAAATTGGTTAAGAATCATGGAAATCTAGAATTCAAATCTCAACTGTGAAATTTTTTATTTATTTTAATTCGACTTAAATCTTGCTGGACTAAATTATTGGACATATATGTCTTGAACAATCAGCAGATAGAAGTTTAGGGACCAATTTATAATTTAATATACCTTGTAGCTAACTAGTTAGTTAGTCGGTTAAGCTTAGGTTAGTTATATATAAGTGTGTGTGTATTGTAAGAGTTAGTTAGCTTAATTCACACTCTACATTTTCCAGAAATGAGATTCAGTTTCTCACCACTCTTTCTCTCTCTAAATTCTCTCTTCATCTTTGTGAGCTTCTCTATTGGAAGCTTCTAGATACTTCTGAGCTCATTCACCATTGGCGCTAAAGCCAAGGTTCTTGAGTTGGTTTCGTACATAGATGCAGAAAGTTAACATGGTGTCAGAGCACCAGAGACTGGTTTGAGCTTTCGATTGTGCACACATTTTCTAGGGTTGCATTCTTTTTATCAAATTGTTCAGTTTTCTTCGAATTCCAGTAAAGCTTACAGAATTCAACAATGACGACTACTGATGCTACTAGAGGAGGAGTAGGGGGAGAATCAAGTGATGCTGATGTTGTTATAGATCACACTCACCCACTCTATCTTCATCCATCAGATACTACAGGTTCGATTAATATCCCTGTTCAACTCTTAGGTTCTGAGAATTACACTGTGTGGAGTAAATCGATGGGGATCTTCTTGTTAACTAAAAATAAATTGGGATTTATTGATAGAAATTGCAAAAGGGACATGTTTGATCCTGTTTTACATCAGCAGTGGGAGCGATGTAATGCAGTTATTTTGTCATGGATTATGAGTTCAGTAGCTAAGAACTTAGTCACATGGATGGTGTTTGCATCTGATGCTAAGCGTGTCTGGGATGATTTAAAGGAGAGATTTGATAAAATAAACACATCTCGAGCTTTCCAGCCATAGAGAGATAGCAACATTGACACAAGGTGTATCATCTGTGTCAAATTACTACTCTACACTACGAAATTTGTGGGATGAGTATGATACTATGGTTTCACCCCCAGACTGTGGTTGCCCTAAGTCTAAGCTCTTCACTGAACACCTAATGTTTCAGCGAATGCTCCAATTTCTAATGGGGCTTAATGAGTCATATTCACAAGTTAGGAGCCAGATGCTACTTACAAGCCCTGTTCCTAGTCTGTACCAGGCCTTTGCCATGATTATGCAAGATGAAAGTTAAAAACCATTAGCCACATCTACACCAGTTGCAGACCCAGGCCAAGAATCAGTAGCTTTTTATAGCAAGAAAGGGGGAAACTATTCTAGGGCAAGAAAGAATAGAAATGTGCAGTGTGACCATTGTCATCTTAAGGGACACACTATAGATGACTGTTATCAGCTTAATAGATATCCAGCAGACTACAAACCAAGAAGCAAAGGTAATGAGGCTAGAGGATATGAGAATAGAGGATACTCTGCACCAGCAAACCAGGTGGAGTCCACTGGCCAAGTCTAGAATCAGGCTTATCATGGTTTTAGACCTCCAGTCCCTGCAGGTCATGATGCTAGGTTGTTTGCCACACAAGGATTCCCTACAGGACCTGGATATTTGACACCTCCAGCAGGATCTATGCCCTTCTATACTCCACCAGTTCCTTATTATCATGACACTTCAGGGTTCAGTTCCCTAAGGTATCCTAATTCATATCAGCAGAGTTTCCCTGGCTCATATCAGGCTCATTAGGCAGGTTTGACTGGTCCAATATTCTCTAATGACCAGTACCAGGAGATAATCAAGATGATGGAAAAAGGCAAGAGTACTGATGTACATGCAAATACAACATGTATTATATCAGCCTTTATGTCATGTAGTAGTAATGACAGGTGGATCATTGACACAGGTGCCTGATTTCATATGACATCTAACCTCAGTTTACTGCATAGTTACAAGAAAGTAAATCCAAATCAGGCAGGCAAGGTACACTTACCTACAGGAAGTTTGGCTACAATTAATCACATTGGGACAACTTATGTGTTTAGCGGGAAAATACTAAACAATGTGCTTCATGTCCCTGAATTCAAGTATAATCTACTTTTTGTGTCCAAGCTGACTAAGGAGCTAAAGTGTTCAACATTTTTCTTTCCTCACTTCTGCATATTTCAGGACATCTTGAGTGGGAAGGTGATTGGGACTGGTAAGGAAGAACAAGGCCTCTACATTCTTGATAAGGAGATATCTCAGCATGGGACTGGGCAATCAAGGTTTTCTGGAGCAGCTAAATGTGTTCATAATTCAGTCAATATAAACAAGGACAGTCTGACTACTTGGCATAATAGATTGGGGCACATTCCTGTAAATGTCATAAGAAAGATGATAGGATTAGAAGAAGTAAAAGACAAAGATCATGTTTGTACTGTTTGTCCACTAGCAAAGCAAATAAGATTGCCTTTTTTCTTGAGCACTTCTTCTACATGTTTGCCTTTTGAATTGTTACATGCTGATGTTTGGGGCCCCTATAGAGTGCCCACACATGATGGAAAGAGATATTTTCTGACCTTGGTGGATGACTTCACCAGATTTACTTAGATTTTCTTGATTAACACTAAAGATGAGACAGTAGTCATCTTAAGAAGATTTTTTCAAATGGTAAAGACACAGTTTGATGTCCAGGTCAAGATACTGAGATCTGACAATGGTGGAGAGTTCTTCAACTTCCAAATGACTGACTTATTGGTTACTTCAGGTGTAATCCATCAGAGTAGCTGTGCATACACTCCTCAGCAAAATGGCATTGTAGAGAGGAGGCATAGGACTATTTTAGAAACAGCTAGAGCCTTCAGGTTTCAAGGCAGCATTCCTTTAAGGTTCTGGGATGAGTGTGTCCATGCAGCTGTATACATATTAAACAGGATACCTTCTAAGACCTTGAACAACAAGTCTCCATTTGAAATGCTATACAAACACCATCCTGAGCTTGCTCACTTGAGAGTCATAGGATGTTTATGCTATGCTAAGGTGCTAACTGGATCTGACAAGTTTGCTGCAAAAGCTGTTTCAGGAGTCTTCATGGGGTACTCCTCAGCACAGAAAGGGTACAAAATTTATGACCTGCATAGTCATACTTTTCTAATTAGCAGAGATGTATTGTTTACAGAAACTATATTTCCCTTCAGAGATCTCAAAACTTCTCCTTCTCTTAAGTTTCCTGACCTACAAATTCCTAGTTGTCTTGATGATGAACCACTTGATGTGCCATCTTCTCAACCTATCAGTTCTATACCTGAGTCATCATCTGCCTCATCTCCACCAAATGAGGGGCCACCCTCACCAGCTGAACCCAGAAAGTCATCTAGAGCAGGCAAAGGGAAGCCACCTAGTTGGTTGCAGGATTATGTTACCATGCCCTTAGCTCAAAGCAAGTATCTTATCTCCAATTATGTGTCCTATGCACATCTGGCACCCTCATATAGGTCAGCCTTATTGGCACAGTCTTCCTGCTTGGAACCAAAGGGGTTTGCTGAAGCTACTAAGGATCCCAAATGGGTGGAAGCAATGCAGCAAGAGATCAAAGCTCTTGAGGATAACCAAACCTGGACCATTGTGCCTCTTCCCCAGGCAAAAACCCATAGGGTGCAAACGGGTGTATAAGATTAAATATCAAGCCAATGGCCAGGTAGAAAGATACAAAGCAAGGCTAGTTTCCAAAGGGTACAACCAAAGAGAGGGCCTGGACTACAAAGAGACATTTTCTCCTGTTGCCAAGATGGTCACTGTCAGGAGTGTTATCTCTGTAGCAGCCTCTGAGAACTGGCCTATCTTTCAGATGGATGTTTATAATTTATTTTTACAAGGAGACTTATTTGAAGAAGTTTACATGGAGGTGCCTCAGGGCTTTAGAAGCCAGGGGGAGTATGTATGCAGGCTTCAAAAGTCCCTCTATAGGCTGAAACAAGCCTCTAGACAGTGGAACATTAAGCTTACTAAAGCACTAATGCAGCTTGGCTTTGTTCAGAGTCTGCATGATTATTCTTTGTTCACACTACACAGAGGTGCAAGTATGGTCATTATACTCATTTATGTGGATGACCTCTTACTAACTGGTAATGATGAGGCCCTGATTACACAAGCAAAAGCTGATCTCCAACTTAAGTTCAAAATGAAGGACCTTTGTCAATTAAAGTTCTTTCTTGGGATGGAATTCTCCAGATCTGGAAAAGGAATCCTTGTGAACCAAAGGAAGTATGCTATGGAGCTCATTTCAGACATGGGATTAAGTGGAGAAAAACCAGCTAACACTCCACTGGAGGTTAACCAGAAGCTGACATCTGTTGAATTTGACAATTTTGTAAAGAATTGTGCAGCTGAAACTGATAAGCTGCTGGAAGATGTGGGAAGTTATCAAAGGTTAATTGGAAAACTACTCTATCTGACAATGACTAGACCAGACATCTCATATGTTGTACAACTATTGAGTCAGTTCATGCAGACTCCAAAACAATCGCACATGGAAGCAGCACTTAGAGTGGTGAAATACATCAAGAAGGCACCAGGACAAGGCATCTTGATGAATGCTTGAAGGTGTTCTAGATTGCAAGTGTACTGTGACTCTGACTGGGGAGCCTGCATTAAAACTAGGAGATCAATAACAGGATATGTACTCAAGTATGGAGACTCACTAATTTCATGGAAGTCTAAGAAGCAGGAAACAGTGTCCAGAAGCTCTGCAGAAGCAGAGTTTAGGAGCATGGCCTCAACAGTGGCAGAAATTATATGGTTAGCAGGACTGTATAGAGAGCTGGGCATACACATTGCATTGCCAGTAGAATTGTTCTGTGACAGCAAGGCAGCTTTACAGATAGCTACAAACCCAATCTTCCACGAGCGTAACAAACATATAGATATCGGTTGCTATTTTGTAAGAGAAAGAATTCAAAGCGGAATGGTGAGGATATTTCATGTGATCACAAAGGATCAACTGGCAGACATTGATTAAAGGCCTGGGTAGAGCACAACATGAACATCTGCTGAACAATCTGGGAGTAAAGAATGTTTTCCAACCTCCAGATTGAGGGGGAGTCTTGAACAATCAGCAGATAGAAGTTTAGGGACCAATTTGTAATTTAACATACCTTGTAACTAACTAGTTAGTTAGTCGGTTAAGCTTAGGTAAGTTATATATAAGTGCGTGTGTATTGTAAGAGTTAGTTAGCTTAATTCATACTCTACATTTTCCAGAAATGAGATTCAGTTTCTCACAACTTTTTGAAATTAGATTCAGTTTCTCACCACTCTTTATCTCTCTAAATTCTCTCTTCATCTGTGTGAGCTTCCCTACTGGAAGCTTCTAGATACTTCTGAGCTCATTCACCGTTGGAGCTAAAGCCAAGGTTCTTGAGCTGGTTTCGTATATAGATGCAGAAAGTTAATAATATGTTGGTAGAAAATAAGAAGTACCCAGTTTCCATAAAGACGCGTGCAAATTGACTCACATATTAACCAAAAAAAGTGAGTAGGTGTCTGTTGATTGTTGCATCATTTATGTTATTATACTTTTTTACTCCTTACACCCATAAGTCCACATCCTTTCATTGTTTTCTTGTAACAAGAAAGATTATGTCAATAGCAGGAGGCAGAGAAAACAGTCGCAATATGTCTAAACCATATCTCCATGAATTCAAGAAACAAGCTTCTTTTTTCCTCAAGAAAATGATCAAGACAGCCAGATTGGCTTTGACTGATGTTAACAGATATATAGTTCAAGTTACTTTACCATGACCAAAATTAGTTATGTGACTTTACTGTTATAATATGATAAAACAAAATATGTAATTCTACTGTTATACTGAATAAAGTTATGTACTAACCATATGTGAAACTAACCTGCTCAAATACTTAGCTAATGATGTTGTCTAAAGATTGGCAAAAGAAGCTACAAATGGAACTATAGGTGCCTCAGAAGATACAAGAACACTGAAAATGATATCAAAGGCAGCTTTTGAAGTTGATGATTACTGGAGAATTGTTGGGATCCTCCATAAGAAGTCTGTTTAATATATTATTCTATTTAAAATATTTTTTAGCAGTTTCTTGGACAACTTTTTAAATGGTTGATAATTTTTGTGTGGTGTATTCTAGGCTGTCAAGTTTTGATAAAAAGAATTGGAGGGTGTCATACAAGGCTGTGATTGTGCTTGAACACTTGTTGACTCATGGACCTGAGAGTGTTGCAGAGGAATTCAAAAGTGACAAAGATGTTATTAGGGAAATGGGAGGCTTTCAACTCATCGACGAGAAAGGGTATTTATTTAATTTTTAGACAAAGGGCTTAATATTTCGACCATATTATAAATCATCATCGTGATACCCTTGTCCGTTGACACACCATCTCATATTTGTCCTTGACCGTAACGGAGTTCGTGGACCCTAATTGAGGGCTAATATGAGTAAAATTTCTAAATGAAAGGGCATGACCGACCCCAAAGTATAACGGAGTGTAAAATTAAGATATTTACATACAATAAAGGAGTAAATTTTGGACCTTTTTCTTTTGTCTTGATTGTTCCTTCTTTTTAGTTAACACCATTGAATTAGAAGTTAAGGTACTTTGTCATTAATTTTGTAGATTCAACTAGGGGCTAAATGTTAGGAAAAAATCTGAGACGATATTGAAGCTGCTAGAAAATGGAGAACTTCTTAAAGAAGAGAGAAACAAAGCAAGGAAAATATCAAGAGGGATTGAACGTTTTAGGAGCTTCAGCCTTAAGACTAAGTCAGGGGAAGGAATTTTGGAAAAATCAGAAATAAAACCTTATGGAAGGTCCAATTCTCAGTTTAATGATCATGGAAATGAGGAAGATGAAAATTCAAGCTTCAATACTAACAGTTTGATAAGCACAAAAGTGGAGACTAATTGGAAGAATATTGAAATGCAGCAATCTAGTGAACTAGTGGAGGATAATGCAGTTTCTTGGAAACATGACACTGGTGATAAGTACCTAATTCCTGAGATTTCTCATATCAGTTTCAAAGAAAATATGGCTCCAAGTGAAGACATGCATAAATGGAACTTCAAAGGGGAATCAAAATCACTTTTTGATGAACAAAAGGCAGAACCAGCAATAGGATTTTCTTCAGAAGAGGATCACCCTTTTAATGAAACCGACCGATTAACGTTGGTCTCCCTGATTTCTATCAGGATATCAAGTCCTTCAAAAATGTCAATAAAATAGACTGCAATATACAGCTCTAGGCACTGAGGATTCATATAGCCAACCTCAACTTGATTGGTATTGATGCACAATTGCTGCTTGTTGCTAGAGCTCTGGACACTTCATTGACAGTTCCCTTATACTGCTACTACTAGATGTTTTGAGTTTTATTTGTAACCTACAGGGTACAACAATGTAGAAAATGCAACTGTACTGCCATTCCAAGTTCATGGAATAAATTGCTACTTTATTGAAAGAGCTTAGTAACTTAGCATCTCTGTTCCCGGTTAGAGGTGACCAAACTATGTTAAGGGAGGAAAATTAATGTGTTTGCTTAGAGATGATGCTGGTATTTCCTAATATGTTGTTGCTACCACCTATTGAGAATTGGACTATGAGCTCGTTCCTCTACTTTCTTCCAATTAAATACCAGCTTTGTCTACGACATATTTTGAATATGTGACATGCATCTAACCCTCATATCATGTGTTGCATCCTTCTCATTATACAAAACCCTCAGTACATTCTCTTAGTGATGGCCAACTGTGTTCTCTCTTGGCCTTAATTGCAAAATCAATGGTGTAACTACTTTAGACGAGAATAATATTATCCCAATAGCCCCGTCAACAAATTGCTTTCATGTTGCCTCTACCCCCTAAGCAACATTTAGCAACTCAGGGACAATTTCAATGTTCTCAGACTGTTAAACACACTATCTTTCCATTTTGTTATATTAGAGATCTAAGATTTCAATGTTCTCAGACTGTTAAACACACTATCTTTCCATTTTGTTATATTAGAGATCTAAGATTATTTTCCTTGTATTTGCAAGTCTTGAATTAAAAAAATTTCTTTCATGTTACCTTTGTAACTACTCTTCAAGTCTTGAATTTTTTTTTAAAAAAAAGGTGTCATTGACTAGGTCAAAAATAACTAACATTAATTAAGTATGTTTGGGGTCAAATTAAAATTATTAAAACCTTTGGGATAATATTTTGAAATTGAAATATTTCTCCCTTCTCAAATCTCATATTTTCAAGTTTCAAATCTTATCTTCTCTCTTTTTTCTTCTTCTTCTTCTTCTTCTTCTTCTTCTTCTTCTTCTTCTTCTTCTTCTTCTTCTTCTTCCTTCTTTTCTTTTGTATTTTTCTTCTCCTTATACTCTTTTTCTCCTGATTTATATGTATATATTATGAATATTCAGTATCATAATTATTTGGACAAAATATTTCAAATATATGCATTGGTGATAGATATGATTTATATCTAATGCCTACCCATTTTATATATGACATATTTATATATTTGTCACAACATGATATTTATGCAATGTGCATGCATTATGAATAACTTAGATGTCTTGAACTAATTTGTTAAATGCAATGATCAATAATACAGTTTAATAGATATGTATATATTATTTATATACTATATTTAACATAGATATGTCATATTTATTTTAGGAAAACATATATCATATATATATATTTGATGTATATCAAAGATAAATTAATGAATCGCCAAACTTTAGGTGGTGTAGTTATATTTCCAATAGGATTACCAAAAGTTATACTAACAATAAAAGTGTGCACTATTCGGATTAAACTGAAAAATCAAATCAAACCGAATTATTTTTTAAAATTTGGTTTGAATTTTTCATTAATTAGTTTGGTTTGGATTGAGAATTTTAAATTTTTGCTTTTTTTGTTTGGTTTCGGATTTCAAAAATAGATACCAATTAATCAAAAAATATTTAATACATAGTGTGTGTGTGTGTGTGTGTGTGTGTGTGTGTGTAGATACACACACACATTATACTTTTATTCTTGTTTCATAGCATATACATGTTTAAGGGTGTTAGAGTTTGATATTTCAATACTTTTTGCCCTTAGTACTTTCCTTATGATTGCATCTCTTTGTATTATGGTATAATACTTATGAAGCTCTCATAAAAAGTTTTAATGTACAGTCCTCCATCAACGTTTACTTCTTGAATTGTAAGTTTTCTTTCTAACTAAGATTACAATTTATACTTCAGATTTGATATTTTTATGTTTAGACATGTATTAATATGCTTTCAAGTACTATATTTGTTTTAAAGTTTGATCTTATATGACATAATAAAAAAATTAAACGAAAAAAAAATCGAACCGAGAAGAAGAAAAACGAACTAAACCAAACTTATTTTGGCTTGAATTGAATTGAATTGCAATTTTTTAATCGAAAACCGAAAAATCAAAACTGCATAGTTAAAAATCGAATCAAAAAATAGAATACACACCCCTAGCTCACAATCAATTATGAAATTGACAAACAATGTTTTCTCCTTGTTTTTGGTATTAACTCTTTAATTGATATTATTATGATATTAGCAAGATTATTCCCTTAGTTCTTGGGAGGGATAAATTTCTAAATAGATCGTGATTTCTCTGGTAGAGATTTTAGGCTAGCATCTACAGAAACGTCATTAAGGCTATCATGATGTAAGTTATATTCTGTTTGAGGTTATTTATGTTTTTTTTACCCACAAAAAAAAAAAGAAACTGTAAAAAAAATTAACCATGTAGGTAGATGGCACTGCACTAAATGAGAAACATCCAGTGAAAAATTGATAATTAGCCAATTTTGGACGCCCTAAGCGAGTTGGGTTCTTTGGGTGAGGGGGACATTTGAGTCCTTATATAAATAAAGGGGACAAAATTTCTAAAAATTGGGTGTGGGGGACACCCCCTTGATTAAGTGCTAGATTGGTGGTGGAAAATATACCCCCCATAGTTTTAATATTTTCAATATATATATATATATATATAAAACCTAAAAATGGAAACAAAAAAAAAAACCCTACATTCTCTCTCCTCCCTCCTTCTTCTTCTCTAAATCTCCCATCGCCGCCCTTGTTCATGTCCTTTTTTTTTTCAATTTCGCTTCAAATTTATCCTCCATTAAAGGGTATTTTTAGTTTTCCTTCATCTCTAACCCGATTTAAACCCATTCCATTCGAAATCAAAAAGCTTTTCCATTTTTTTCCGACGATTTATACCCAGTTTGTTTTGTTTTTTGAAGATTTCTGTTGTTGCTCGATTTTTAGGAGTTCTGGTAAGTGTGCAGTATGGTAAATTGTATAATGTTGGTCGTTTGTGAATTTTGGGTTTCGTTTCTGAATTTTTTGAAGAATGTACATTCTGGGTCGTTTTATGGACGGACGTGAAGAATATATGTGTACACGTATTATATATGTGTACACATAATGAAAGATGTGTACACATCAGATTAAGTTGCATCCTCTTTTTTTATACACATCAAATATATGTGTACACATCAATATGATATATGTACATATAATTTATTATGTGCACACATCAACATATATGTGTACACATCAGATGAAGTTGCATCCATTTTTTTTTATACACATCAAAAATATGTGTACACGTCAATATAATGTGTACACTTCAAATGAAGTTGCATCCTATTTTTTTGTACACATCAAATATATGTGTATACGTCAGTATAATATGTGTAAAAATTTTACTTTATGTATACACATCTCAATTATGTTTTCAAGTTCTAATGCATATCCATTTCTGATGCATCCAGGTATTTTTATTATACATGGGTGTGCTACTATTAGCAGTTGATTTTCTTGGTTAATGGATTGAGACGTCAGAGTGTTTCACGTAGATTTCAAAGACTAGGGAGACGATACTAGTTAATTTGAGTAATGATGTTACGTATTCTGAGTTGGTTCACAACATCATTACTAGATGTTCGGTAAGTCATGATCCAAATAATCTTTGCATTACCTACGTGATTAGCATCCGTTCAAAGCAAAGACTCATCCTTGTAAAATAAAGAACGACGAGGATCTCCTTGTTTACCTTGCCGATGTCGACGGATCTGGAAATAGTCCTACTTTAAGGGTATGTTTGGTTGATAGGTCAGTGGAGGATTCAAATGAACAATATGTGCGTAATGATGGGATGTGTGATAATTTTTATACTAGTGGATGCGATGACATGGATCTATAAGATCCATTGAATATGAAAATTCTAGTGAATCAAGGAGGAGAAGAAGAAGAAGAAGAAGAAGAAGAAGAAGAAGAAGAAGAAGAAGAAGAAGAAGAAGAAGAAGAAGAAGAAGAATTAGAATTCAGTCCAACTCCTGTAGTTGAGAGCAATACGCTCAATGTAGGAGCTTTTGAAGAAGGCTGCAGTAAGAAAACGGACGGGGACGACAACGACACAAATTTTTATAAGGGTTTAACCTTAAAAAACAAGCGCGCCTTAACAAATGCTTTGAAGCTTGCTGCAATGAAGAAACATTTTTATTTCAAGAAAGTGAACACAAAAACAACAACAACATACCCAGTGTAATCCGACAAGTGGGGCCTGGTATTTTAAGAAAGTGAAGAATACAAAAAAAGTTTTTTGTATGAGATGTGTAAACGTTAGTTGCAATTAGTGGATTTGGGCCATAAAGTACGTAGACAGAGATAGGTTTATCATTACAGTGTACAGGAACAAGCATTCATACGGGTTAGAACATCTTTCAGGTCATCACCCACATGCCTTAGCGGAACTCATCGGTTCATACTTGAAAAGTAGTTATGAAGAGGGAAAACGAAAAGATATAGCATAATGGATGTTAAAGCTGCAGTCCATAAGGAATTGGGTTGTAACATTAGTTATTGGAAGTGTCTGATAGGGACTGTTATTGCAAAGGCTTTGACAAGAGGGACTCCAGAGTACGAGTATGCAATATTGGATGCGTACCATTATATGCTTAGGACTACAAATGAGGGTACACATACCATATTGAAGGTTGATGAAAGCCAAAGGTTTGTGTATTATTTTTGACACAACTCGAAATCCGGTTAGGCCGTGCGGGAACCCGACCTCCTTCCCTAGACCCGTCGGGCGAACCCTTACCATTTAAATTAGAAAAATAAATATAATAATTCATAAATAAGGACAAGACTTAGAAAAAAATACAGATATACTGATACCTCTAAGCTGTACAAAAGAAATTAAAGCTGACTACCCAACATACTAGGTTTAGAGCCATCCAGACCAGACATCTAAGAGTACAAAAGAAAACAAATACCTCCTGAAGGGAGCAAAATGCAACTGAAATAACAACCAATAAACTGGTGGCCATCCGGAATAAAAGCTGGCTCACCCTGACAGCTGAAGTCGTCTTCGCTCCTTTACAATGTGGCGAACTCAATCCTGGAGCGAACATGCCGAAATGAAATAGATAGACAAGAAACAAACAACAAACAAGGGTGAGTCAAAAGGACTCAATAAGTGGGGGCAGACTAGCCACCTCAAAGAATAGGATAGCTAGCCAGGGAGAAAAGAAACAGATAAACAAAATTCCTCTTATTTAAATTATAAAGAGGCAGAGCCAGATAATAACTAGAAACACGTATGGAATCACAAACTCATTAAAACTAGGAACGTAAGATAGCCAGAACATATAGGTATCCCGAACATATCAACAATCAGAAATGCATCCTGTTGCGGCGTGCAACCCGATCCATATATTCATACTGTTACGGAGTGCAACTCAATCCCCGCAACTCAGAATACGAGCCAGAAATATATAGGCAAACTGAAATATGTCCACAATATGGTATACATACCGCATACACAATACACAGCATGATAAACACACAATAGTCAGCACGCGGTGCAATGAAATGGGACGAATGCAGTATGATGCAATGGTGTCATACGTGCCAAATAGATGGAGCGGAATCCTCCTGCTCCGAGGGCAGAATCCTCCTACCCTCAATATGATGCAATGGAGCGGAATCCTCCTACCCTCAATATGATGCAATGGAGCGGAATCCTCCTGCTCCGAGGACATAATCCTCCTACCCTCAATATGGTGCACTGGATCGGAATCCTCCTGCTCCGAGAGCGGAATCCTCCTACCCTCAATATGATGCAATGTGCATACGAATGCAACATGATGCAATAATAACCCATCACCAGCGCGAGATTCTCATCGACGGCTGGAAAGTATATATCAACTCACAGCCAAAGTACAATACTCAGATTCTCAATGCAATACCAATAATGGACATAACATATAATATAGAACATAAATTCAAAGCTAAGGCATAATGAGTATGCCTATCGGTAGCTACACACGTAAGGAACACGTGGTAGAAAATCCACGAGGCCAGGTGCCTCCAAAGAAATGGATATAAACACTTACCTTGTTATAAAGTTAGTACATCAACTCAATAACCGCTTGTCCTTTGGTTTCATTGCCAAACGATCCCACTCGATTCAATAAGCAGAAAAATATATCAAATTAGGCTAAAGGCTTCATTCCTCACATCTTAGGGCAATCCGGTTAGGAACCTGATACCCTATTCGCATACGCAATACGCAGGCCAGCCCTACATACAGGGTTTAAGGTCACATAACCAAACCCCATATAAATTACATTTATATGTTGCCCATAACTCACTGAGTACGAATATATATTCAATTCCATTATCGGGGTCTATTTGACCCTTTAAACTATTAATTCAACTTATTAAAATGATGTCTAATATCCCAATTTTCACCGTTAAAATATATTCAAACCTACGTAATAAACTCAAATAATGAATTAACATCATTACCTGGATATTTCGGGGTAAAAATTCTACTATTTTCCCGACTCTGTTCTCATTTTCTGGCATTTTTTTCCTCTACTGCGTCATTCTCGTTTTTCTGATCATATTTCGTTTCTGTTATACGTTTTCTTAAATTTTTAGGCTATGGGATACTAATCCCATAGCCACCGCCTATAATCCCTTTTCTCTCTTTGTTTTGTCTTTTTTTGTATTTTGTCTTTTTTTTTCTTTTTCCTTTAAAATTTGCTGCTACGGTAAAAATTGAAACGGCACTCTACGATATTCGAAATAATTTCAACTTTTGCATACAAGTTATAAAAAATATATGTAACATACTCGCGAAGGCGGATCTCAAATTGGAATCCCAAAACTCAAGATGCAAATCTAAATAGAAAAAGTCAAATTATTTAACTTTCGACATTTTAGCGAAAACTAGCCGAACAACATCGAAATTCACTTTCGAAAGTTCACGAAAGTAAAAAATAATCATACGAACCCAACGGCGCTTTTGGATTTTGAATCGGAGCTCGTTCGCCAAAACCGAGCTCGAAAATCTCTTTTTAATATTTATCGACAATAAAAACTGAAACCTTCTTCCGATGCCTACCAAACGAGGTGTGATTTATCTCAAATTTTACAGATAAGTCCCAATGGATATTACGAAAATTTTAAAATTATCGGCACGCCAATCAGAGTCCTAACTTCCGAAACGACTAACCGAGGTCGTTTCAATTTTGTAGCTGTTGATGCATGGATAAGGGGTTTTGTGCAAATAAAGAAAGTCATCGCTGTAGACGGAACATATTTGTCAGAAAAGTACGATGGAGTTTTATTGTCTGCCATGGCACCAGACTTGGAGTCACATATTTTTCTTGTAGTATTTTATGTTGTAAACGCAGAATGTGATGCCTCTTATGAGTTCTTCTTTGAAAATTTGGTCGGTATAGTCTCAAACACTTATGAGTTGTGCGTTGTTTTTTATAAGCATCCAAGCATCCCCAAAGCAGTTTCCAAGTTTTTTCTACAAGGTCGTTATGGAGTTTGCAAGTGGCACTTGGCTAAAAGCATTCGTTCAAAGCTTCATTGTGGTGAATTCGTAACCTATTTTTATTATGCCCAGGTTGCTACATATCTTGAGCAGGTTGGGTTTGAGCGCTGGAGCAGAGCCTTCTTTCCAGGCCACGGGTAAAACTGACTACACATATAAATGATGTGTACACATATGCTATATCTGTACACATTATTTTTATGTGTAGTCATATGCATACTTAATATTTCGAGACTTTTGATAATGTTTGTGCATAAGAATTTTTACACATTAACCTTATGTGTACACATATATTATATGTGTACACATATAGCTTATGTGTTGTCGTGTGTTGTCATTTAACAAAATGCAGAAACTTGCATGCACATATTATATACGTGTACACATATACATTATATTTAATCTATATGTGTATACGTTTTTCTTATGTGTAGTAATTTAAATAAATGTAGAAACATATATATATGTTATATGAATCAGTTATTACTGTTTCACCATCATTGTAGGTTTGGTATGATGATCTCAAACATTGCTGAATCAATTAACGCAATGTTAAAGGATGAAAGAGAATATCCAATTGTTGCAATATTCAATGCAATTTTGAAATTTTTTTCTAAAAAGTTTCATCAGAGGCGTATCAAGTTCATACACCATACAAAGTCCTGTGTTCTTTCAATTGAAGCAATATTAAAGAAAAATGTCACAGAAGGCAACAAAATTTATGTTTGTTGTGTTGGTAATGATGTGTACAATATCGGTACTGGGATGAGGTTGATTTAGACGAATTACCTTGTGCACATGCTATGGCAGCGATAAGATATCGATATGGAAAAGAGTGTAACATTGGGAACGAGATCTACCACTTTACTTCGGCGTATTATTCCACAAATTCATACATTCTTGCATATGAGAACTTAATCTACCCAATGATTGCAGAGGAGTTATGGAATGCACCACCAGAGCTTTATGAGAGGAAGGTCGCCTTTTGTGAGAATCACACGAGGAAGAATGAAGACCAAGTTAATGCCTTCGGTGGGTGAAGCATTCAAGTAGGGAAGAATAGATGTGGCATATGCAAGAGACTTAGCCACAAAAGAATAACATATCCCCAACGGAGGGTTGTAGATGTTGTAGGCCATAGTATTGTTTCATAGAACAAGCTATGTTTTTTTTATTAGTAAACTATTGTGATGAACAATCTATGTTGGTACGAATGTAACAATCTTTTTTTTTTCTGTTAATATGTTTTATGCGACAATATTTATTTTCCTTCCGCGTAAAACCAACAAACAAATTGTGTAGAAAGAAATCGAAATAAAACAATAAAGGGCTTTTACACATACACATTATGTGTACGCATATAAGTTGTATGTGTTCACATATTCTTTGACGTGTACACATGGCGCTGATGTGTAGAAAGAAATCGCAATAAACAATAAAGAGCTTTTACACATATACATTATGTGTACACATATTCTTTGACGTGTACATATGGCACTTATGTGAAGAAAGAAATCGCAAAAAAATAATAAAGGGCTTTTACACATATAACTTATATGTGTACACATACGTTTGACGTGTACACATATAGCTACTATGTGTACACTTGACATATATATGTGTTCGTTTGAACAATGTTTGGTTGATTTTATATCCAAAAGCACATTAATATATTTAATAAGATTGACAACACTCAAACCACTTACATTCTAACATAGAAACCTGGATTAACCATTAGGAGTACTCCAATTAACCATGATTTCAGATAGTTGAACATCACTATGACAACTCTTGTGTAAGGAAAAGGATAAAATCTAACAAGTCAATACTCCAATGATAGGAAATGTATGAGAACTCAATACAACACTCAAACCACATAAATTCTAACATAGAAACATGGATTCGAGTACTCCAACTAACCATGATTTGAGATAGTTGAACATCACTATGACAAATCTTGTTTAACGAAAAGGATAAAATCTAACAAGTCAATACTCAAATGATAAGGAATGTATGAGAACTCAATACAATACTCAAACCACTTACATTCTAACATAGAAACATCGATTCACCATTAGAAGTACTCCAATGAACCATGATTTGAGATAGTTGAACATCACTATGACAACTCTGTGTAACCAAAAGGATAAAATCTAAGAGGTAAATACTCCAATGATAGGGAATGTATGAGAACTCAATACAACACCCAAACCACTTACATTCTAACATAGAAAAATGGATTCGAGTACTCCAATTAACCATGATTTGAGATAGTCTAACAGCACTATGACAACTCTTGTGTAATGAAAAGGATAAAATCTAACAAGTCAATACTATAATGATAGAGAATGTATGAGAACTTAATACAACACTCAAACAACTTACATTATAACATCGAAACATGGATTCGCTATTAGGAGTACTCCAATTAATCATGATTTGAGATAGTTGAGCATCACTATGACAACTCTTGGGTAATGAAAAGGATAAAATATAACAAGTCAATACTCCAATGATAGGGAACATATGAGAACTCAATACAACACTCAAACCACTTGCATTCTAACATAGAAACATGGATTCGAGTACTCTAATTAACCATGATTTGAGATAGTTAAACATCACTATGACAACTCTTGTGTAATGAAAATGATAAAATCTAACAAGTCAATACTCCAATGATAGGGAATGTATGAGAACTCAATACAACACTCAAACTACTTACACTCTAACATAGAAACATGGATTCGAGTACTCGAATTAACCATGATTTGAGATAGTTGAGTATCACTATGACAACTCTTGGGTAATGAAAAGGATAAAATCTAACAAGTCAATACTCCAATGATAGGGAACGTATGAGAACTCAATACAATACTTAAACCACTTAAATTCTAACATAGAAACATGGATTCGAGTACTCCAATTAACCATGATTTGAGATAGTTAAACATCACTATGACAACTCTTGTGTAATGAAAATGATAAAATCTAACAAGTCAATACTCCAATGATAGGGAGTATGAGAACTCAATACAACACTCAAACCACTTACATTCTAACATAGAAACATGGATTCGAGTACTCGAATTAACCATGATTTGAGATAGTTGAACACTACTATGACAATTCTTGTCTAATTAAAAGGCTAAAATCTAACAAGTCAGTACTCCAGTGATAGGGAATATATGAGAACTCTATACAATACTCAAACACTTACATTCTAACATAGAAACATGGATTCACCATTAGGAGTACCCCAAATTAACCATGATTTGAGATAGTTGAACATCACTATGACAACTCTTGTATAATGAAAATGATAAAATCTAACAAGTCAATACTCCAATGAAAGGGAATATATGAGAACTCAATACAACACTCAAACCACTTATATTCTAAGATAAAAATATGGATTCACCATTAGGAGTACTCCAATTAACCATGATTTGAGATAGTGGACCATCACTATGACAATATGTGTATACGTCATTATATGTGTGTACGTTTGGATAATTTTTGGTTGATTTCACAGCCAAAAGGAATAATATATTGAATAAATGATAGTAGAGCAACATAATATTGATTCAAATACATATAATTATAGACTTCACAATAATAACGACATATATCAAAAGTTAAATCCTAACAATGGGTAAACTACAAAGGGGACTTCACAATAACAAGGAGGACTTCACCATGAACTACTTATTAATAACAAATGGGAAATTACATGGCTTTATCTAAGTTCCACTGCCGGTTGGAGAAGGAGAGTTGGGCGGACTGAAATATATGTCGGCCGGACTTGCCCTGTGCTTCTAGGAGAAGTTCAAAGATCCTTTTAATCCTTTGAATATATATATATATATATATATATATATATATATAAGTTGGTGGTCCTTTGCTTCTATTAAGCTTTCCTTCACTTCATCAAGATCTTTCTTTAAGTCTTCCATCTTTATAGTTGGATGTCTTTTCATGATGTTTCTGCAGTTTTTGCTATAGTTATTGCTATTGTTTTTGCTTGTGTGATGATCAGAAAGTATTTTCGTCCATTTATAGTGAAAGGGTGTGAAGGGTCGCGTCCATTCATGATCGACTATGATCTGAATGGTCTATTGAAGGGTTGCCTTAGGTTTCTTAAGAGAAACGATGGTTTCTTGATTAATAAATAGCAGGTCTGTATTTTCATAACCGCCTCGTTTTATTATCCGCCTTTTATTAATATAACCGTCTGCACTAATTCATCTAATTTATTCTGTACACATAATATATATATGTGTAGGAAAGATGTGCATATTAATCAAGTAATTTCCTGCATATATATATATATATATATATATATATATATATATATATATATATATATATATATATATATATATATATATATATATATATATATCATGGGTACACATATTATATATGTGTCCACATATGTAGGAAATTACTTGTGCAAATTAATCAAGATATTTGTGTGTAGGAAAGACTTCTGTAAATTAATCAAGTAATTTCTTCTACATATTTTTTATGTGTATACATAATATATATGTGTAGGAAAGACTTGTGCAAATTAATCAAGATATATATGTGCAGGGAAGACTTGTGCAAATTAATCAAGTAATTTCGTATAAATATTTCTTATGTGTACACATATTATATAAGTTTAGGAGACATGAGGAAATACACAAGTAATTTTTGCTCACCGTTAATATGTGTAAACATAAAACACAGTTCAGTATGTACTTCATGCAAAATATGAGTCATAAGGTTTAGTCTAACCACGACATCAAAAATGTACAATCAAAAAGAAAGAAAATCATCTATACAGACCAAGAAAAACAAAAAGAATAAAATTATCCATACAGACCAATAAATTTGTTCTACACAATAACTTAGGGCTCCATTTTCTCAAAAAAGATGTCAACAACCCACTTCTTTCTCATATCTTCCTTTGGACTATCATGTAGGTCCGTCATTGGGGTGTTTGTCAAGAGGTGCTCCATAAATATAATCAAATACCCCCACACGCAGTTCCTATTTCTTCCTTGGCAGATCCGATAATCGTTTATAAGGCCACATCTCTTTGTTCAGGATCTCTGTTGGCAATTGATTGAATCTACCACAAACTCGTAGGACTAGGAACATAAACGTTCTGGGTATGATGAATGGAGAAAATGCATCTTTGCTATACATTCTCATGTTGCAATCATATATCTCAATCTTTCCCTGCTCAACCAGAAAGACTGATGTGACATAATGCTCTTTTTCAAGGTTCATGAAAGTAAAGATCCTCTTCGCACTATCTCATTTACGGCCAACAGGGTAAGAAAAGCTTTCCACTAGCATAATCAAGGAGTCCTATCTCCATCTGCTTCACCTTCAAACATTCTTCAAATGAAATTCACAGGTCACCAGCACTCTTTAAAAAATCATCGTACACTGCAGTTAGCTTTGTACAAAAGTTCATATCCAAAATGACATCGGTCTTATCATAGTGCTTGTGGAATTTCTTGTGCCTTCTCCGCATTAAGTTCAATATAAGCATGTAAGATGGTAATTAAAAAAAGAATAGTCAAACTGAAGTCACATATTTGAGATGAGTACACATCACTAATATGTGTACACAATCAACAGTCGTGTACACATATTACACATCAGATATACGTGTACACATAAATAACTTGTTTACACTTATAAATATATGTGTACGCATAAATCATATGTGTACACAACTTAAGTACTTAGACACGGAAAGTGTTCCTGGCTTTCTAACCACTCCATGCGGATTACAAGCCTAAAGTCGATGTAGTTGTATTCATGACCCAGAAAATGGCGCTTCTCGGTAGATTTCTTCACCATGTATGCATTAAAAACAGCCTCCTTCTCTGAATCACCTGGTCTATAAAGCTCAATCGGCAGTCTCTCTTGGTCTTGAAGATCTGCGACCCTTGGCCTGGTCCCCCTAGCCCTTGCCTCATTCGCTGCCTTTGCCCCTGTGGCCATCGCCTTTCTCAGTGAAGCAACAAATGGAGAAATATATGCCCTAGAAGGGTACACAGTCCTCTTTGACTTCTCCTCTGCAAACTTTTCAAAAAGTCCACACTTTCCTTCAATTCTTTCAACAAATTCTTTTCATTCTTCATTTCTTCCTTACACCTTTACATAAATTGCACCTGCTACTTCCATATTTTCTGGAGGTGCCCTCACCAGCCTCACATCCAAATCCACCAGACATTTTAGAAAGCCTACGACCACCAACACTAAAGTCCATATTATCTCTATCTCCCTCATCCACAAAGTCCATACTCATTCTACCAACAACAGCATCTCCAACATCGCCAACAACTGCTCTTCCATCACCACTTTGCTCTGGTACCCCTCTTCTATCACATTGCTCTGGAACAATATCCACTGCAACATCACCAACCACTAAGGCCATTCATTTTTCGATTTAAACCGATAAATCGAACCGATAAAAAGTTAATGATTTATAAATATTGGGTTATCGGTTATTTAACGATTTGCAAAATTTTTTATTGGGTAATCGGTTCGGTTGTCTGTTTTGTACATTTTCTTATTGGTTAAACCGATAACCCAATAAGGTTTTCAAATTTACTATGTTGGGCTTATGTGCATAAAAGTAGTATACTTAATTGCTATTAGTTGGAACTTGGAAACCTCAAACTCTAGTCTTCTTTTACTTGTGTAGCTTTCAAGTCTCCCCATCCATTTCAACCACTTATTTACTATTTCACTCCTTGCATCCTCCATTTGTTTATAGAATAATGAAGTATATTTGAATCTATTGTTGGTTGCTTTTTTGGATATGACGAATGTTATAAGAGGCACTTGAATTCGTTTTGAAAATAAAGCCGATTTAGTATTGGATGCAATCGTTTAAGAGGTTTTTTTATGCTTGTTAGGCCTAAGTTTCATAATATTTAACCCGAAAACAGAACCGATAAGACCCTAAAACCGATAATCGATAGCTTATTGGTTCGGTTATTGGTTTAGCACTTTTAAAAACGAAAAACCGATAGTCCAAACCGATAAGGTGCAAAACCGAACCGAACCGATCGATAAACACCCTTACTGCAGCATCACTAACCACTGCCATATCTCGTTCTCTTTGAACAACTCTGTCAACAACTGCACCATCCTCCAGCCTCAAAGTTATCACACCCTCAAGCCTTTTCATCAATTGATCAATCAACTCATCATCCTCATCAACAAACAACACCAAATTTTTTAAGAAAAGCTTTCTCTTCTCCTGTGGAGTAGGTACAGGAAATGGGCTCACCACCTGCAACCCCATTCCAACCAAAAAATATAAAATAAATCAACCTGAGGAATATAACAGATGTATACATAAATAATACGCGTGCACATAATTAGTATGTGTACACATTCAACATATGTATACACATGTAAGTATATATTTACACATATAAACTATGTGTAAACACAAAATGGACGATAACTAAAAAATACTAACCGGGTTATCAGCACGGCGAAGGATATGATCACATTCTCTCTCCTACTTGGTAGGAATCCACCTTATCATCCTTGGTTCTGTAGGTTTGTCTTGGAAGTCCCTGTGCCGAGTTGATGGAATGGCTTCATATGCCCAGGCAACGAATTCCCATGGGAAGCCATAGAGGTTGTATCCCTTCATATCTACCTACATTGGCTTGACTAGGCTCTGAATTCTCATTTCAAAGCTCTTTCTCCCCCAAGGATACTTGGCGAAGTATCCGGTGAGTCTGGAAGAAGTAGAAAAATTCAGGATAAACACTTGTACGCGCATTCTTTGAGCATAAAATTGAGTACACAAACCAAGCAAGGGAAAGTCGCTACTTCGTTCTCGCATCTAGATCACTTTCACTGATCACTTTGAGGACTTCACTTCCTGATACAACCTTCTTTCCTCTATTGTGCTCGATTAACGTAACCCACATAAGTTTTTTTTAACCTCAGCTTTATGGACTTTATCGAGGTACTCATGGAATTGCAGTCCAATCATTAATGCAAATTCATTAAACCCAAACCAAGCTGGAAGTCCATTAAATTTGACCCATAGCTCTTTAAGCTGCTTCCGAGATATGGTCCGCAATTGAAGCCATGGACTAATTTTGGAGGAATAATGGCTTCATCACTCAGACCCAACATGTGCCAAAAAACTGAATCTTTAAATTAGTCCAACATCTACAAATTGGTCAATGCTTCTCGAAACTTCTTTATTTCCCAAGAAATGGAGGATCTTTGTGTAACTTTTGCCACCGTGAACTCACCATGTTCATCCATAAAAGTCCTGAGATTGATATTAGGATGGTAAGTCATAGCGACCTTAGGGACCTCATCCTCGACCTGCAAATGATTAGGAGAGATGCATTTTTTCAAACATCGACTATAATGTGTACACACCATTCATATGTGTACACATCATTTATATGTGTAAACATCAGTTATATGTCTACACATATAAATGATGTGTAAGGTTATTTACATTACAGTGTATATGATGTTTACACATCATACGTATGTGTACACATATACACTTACCATTTCTAGGACAGCAACCACTGAATCTACAGCATTATTGGTGCGGGGCAAACTACCTCAAGGCCTTTCACTAGAAGTCAAGCCAAAATAATCTAAGACATTCATCTCCACTTGACTTGGAAGGACATGGAAGAAGACTCCAGAAGAGACTTGAAGATCATGCATCGGAGCGCCATGGAAGGAGGACCTCCCAGGGATGGAGGAGGACCTCCAAGGAATGGAGGAGGACCTCCCAGGGATGGAAGAGGACCTCCTAGTGAAATACTTCAGTGAGAGCAGACCTCCTCCATTTGGAGGCGGGGCGCCCCAAACTCCACCCTTCAAAATTTGGCTAAGTATGGAAAGGGGAGTTCACTCCCTATTTTCACCTCTCCAGAGCGGGGCGCCTCAAAGTTCCACCCTCAAAATTTGGCTAAGTGTTGGGAAAAGAGCTCACTGCCTATTTTCACCTCTCCAGGGCGGGGCGCCCAAGATTCGAGGCGGACCTCCTCCTGAAGGAGAGACAGGTAATGAGGGGCGCCTCCATTCTGAGGAGGGGCGCCCCCAATGACGGGATTTCATTAAACTTTTGTGTGTAATTCCAACTTTAGCCCTACGTGGCTTTTATCCTTTAAGCCCACTTTGGGGGCCTTTTAGACTTTATATTATGTGTGTAAGGAACTTATAAAAGGGCCCTTAGTCTTTCATTTCAAGTAGATTACTTGATGAATGATGAATACTTTTAAAGAGTTGTATCTCTTGAGTTAATGAAAGAACCCCTTGTTGGCTTGATTCTTCTAGTGGACCTAGTTGATCTTCGAACGAACTCCCGATCATTCTATTTGTGAATCCCAATTGTGACTCGAGGGTAATTGCTTAGCGTTAGGCAAATCTTGACCCGATACGAGGGTTTCACGAGACAAGTTCCTCATGGATACCTCGTAGGGAGTTCGAGACAAGTGTCGCTCCTATCGTTTTTCTTGTCTTTATTTTCGATCCTTATCATCTTGGTATCAGAACAAGGCTCGAAATTTGTTTCTACAAACCCTCGACCCTTGATTCTTTGTGCCTACGTTAGTTTCTTTTAGTTTCTTGTTGATTATTTTTGAAAAAGAAGAAAAATAGAAAAAGTTGGAAATCATCAAAAATTTGATCGTTTGTTCTTAGATTGATGGACCCATTGTTAAATTGATATCGGGTTTTGTTCCTTGTTGAAAACCCGTCGATTTGGTACCAACAACTCTCGATTTGGAGTTGCAAAACAAGATTTAAAAATTTGAAACCTTGTTCTTGAAAACCCTTGCTATGAACTTGATGAACAGTGAAATTTGAAGGTTATTGATTGGGGTTTGATCATAGTAGTTGAAAACACAATTGGGTACCTTTGAATTGGGTGAAAAGGAACCAAAAACCATGGTTGAAGTTTGCTGGGTCAGCTCAAGGAGGAGCGCCTCAATATCTAGGTGGACCTCCTCCACTGAACAACCTCACTGGTCAATTTGGACTAGTGAGGGCAGAGCGCCTCCAAATCTGAGGAGGGGCGCCTCCGCTGTTGTTTCAGCTTGGGTAGTTTTCTTTTCCTAGGCTCTCTTGTTTCTTTGCTTGCATACTATCTAACTAGTACTTCTCTAAGTAACTTTCCTACTTAATTGGTACTAGTGTTTGAGCTTTTAGGCAACTCGTGCCTAGTTAGGAGAGTAGAATTCGAAGAAGACTCGTAGAATCCTATGACTCAAGTCCTCACTTTAAAGAGCTTATCGTCTAATTGAGTCACATAAACTCCACTCACTCCAGAGTGCACTTGACTTGTAGATAGAGTGATTGAGTTGAGGTTTGCTGATCAACTACGTGAAGCTTCTAGATTCAAGATTGACTGAAATATCATCCACCACTAAACGAGTGAACCGAGTGCCATACAAGTGAAGGTGTGAGTGAGGTGATTGCACTAACGTTTGCTTATTTTGTAGGTACAATGGCCAACGAAGGAGATGATTTTATGAATATTACCTTGGCTACTATCCTAGCGAAATTGGATAGTATGAACCTAAGGATTGAAACTCTTGAAAAAGGGACCCCGAGTGTCCAAGTTAAGAAAGGGACCCCGAGTGTCCAACTTGAAGACGGTGAAGGCACAAGTGGTTCAACCTTTACCCCGGAACAAGTTGTCGAGCTTCTTAAGCAACAAAGGGTAAGGGATGAATGAGATAGAAATGAACAAGTATTGGGCCATCCCCAACAAGTGGGTATTCCCCATATTTTGGGAAATCCCAAAGAAACATTCAACTTCCAAGGCCCATTTGAAATGTTCTACCTCTTGAGCAAGTAAATGAAGCTCAATAAGGGGAGGAGGATGAGTATGGTGATGGTGATTATGAGGCTCCCTATGCGTTTAGGAGAGCCATGGATGGGGGTCGTAATTTGAATAGGGGTAGAGACCGAGATCGAGGTCAACCCATGGGAAATGTAGGGAGGAATGCTAGGAGGGATTATGATGGGTATGGAGACAACTTTTGAGGCCGACCGGAGCCTTACCAAGGGGTTCGTGAAAACAATAATCTCAATAGTGTGAAGCTCACTATTCCTACTTTCAAAGGGAGTAGTGACCCGGTTGAGTACATTGAATGAAAGTTATCTATGGAGAGAGTGTTTGACACCAATGACATGACCGAGGAGAAGAAAGCCAAGTATGCTATATTTTCCTTTGAATCCTTTGCTTCTACTTGGTGGGAATCGGTCAAGAAGACAAAGAAGGAGAAATGCTATGGCCATCAATGTTACTTGGGGTGAATTGATTCGTGTGATGGATGAGAAGTACTTGACTCTTCAATATCGTCAAGACAAACTCAAATGTGTTTATAAGTCGAAACAAGGCTACAAGACGGTTGGGGAGTACTTCAATGAGTTTGAGGAAATCCGGATGACCTTAGACATGGATGCGGAAGAAGATGAACCGACCGTGATTCGATTTAGAAGTGGTTTGAACCGAGAGATAGCATCCCAATTAAAGTTTCACAAGTATGACAACCACTATGATCTCTATGATGATGCGGTTGAAGCCGAGAAATGGCTCAAAGAAAAGAAATCCACTTGCTACAAGAGTATCACTCCTACTCCCATAAGTAAACCAAGGGAGTGGAAGCCTCCAAATGCAAAATTCCCAAGTGAAAGTGGTGCAAGTGCTAGTAAAGATGTGAAGAAGCCATATGAGAAGTCTACACCACATGTGGGAGGTAATTCTAAAACTCACTTGAGCAATCTTACTTCTACTTCTACTCAATGCTATAAGTGTAAGGGGTATGGTTATTTTGCTAAACATTGTCCTACTCGAAAGACCATGGTTGTGGTAGGTGAATTGGTATATGAACAAGATAGTGAACCGGAGGATGAGGGAGTAGAGGGGGATGAAGAGGTTGGTGTGGAGGAGGATGCAATTGAGGATGATGACCCTCATGCCTTCCTTGTTGTGAGGAGTAGTTTAGGTGCTATATTTGTGGAGGATAGTGAGAACTTGCAAAGAGAAAACCTCTTCCATGCTAGATGCCGAGTCATGGGTATTGTTTGTTCCATGATTATTGACTTGGGAAGTTGTGCTAACATTATTAGTCAAACACTAGTTTCCAATTGAAATTGCACACTTTGAAACATCCCAATCCTTATCGGTTACAATGTCTTGGTGAGTGTGGTGAATTGAAAGTGGTGAAACAAGTGATGATTAAATTCAAGATTGGGAACTATGTGGATGAAAACATGTTTGATGTGGTACCTATGCAATCTTGCCACCTTCTATTTGGAAGACCATGGCAATTTGATCGTAGTGTTGTTCATGATGGTCGTGCCAGTACCTATACGGTCAAGCATGAAGAGAAAAAGTTTGTACTCAAACCCTTGTCGCCCAAGCAAGTAAGTGATGACTATAGGCGAATGAGGGAATTGAGAGAAGCGGCAGAGGCTAAGTCGGTTGTTGAGACTAGTACCATCGTCTACCGGTAGCATTTGTGCCATGATGCAACCGGGTGAGCTTTTGAAAGAGAATGATGGCAACAAACTACTCATTGCCTAGTGCACAAAGGTATGATTCTTACTTCCGAATTTGATTATTCTTCTAACACTTTGCCTAGTGCTCTTGAAAGTGTTTTGAAGGTTTTTGGGGACATGTTCCCGGATGAGATGCCAAATTGTTTACCTCCCTTGAGGGGTATTGAAGATCAAATTGACTATGTCCCGGGATCCCAAATGCCAAACAAGCCGGCCTATAGGAGCAATCCCAAAGATACAAAGGAGTTGCAAAGGAAAGTAGATGAATTGCTTACCAAGGGCTTGGTGAAAGAGAGCTTGAGTCTGTATGCCGTGCCCGTGATCCTTGTCCCAAAGAAGATGGCACATGGAGGATGTGTGTGGATTGCCGAGCGGTCAACAAGATCACGGTAAAGTATCGACATCCCATACCTCGTTTAGATGATATGCTTGATGAGCTAAGTGGTTCTAGCATCTTTTCAAAGATAGACCTTCGATCCGGTTACCACCAAATCCGTATGAAATCGGGTGATGAATGGAAAACCGCATTCAAAACCAAGTTTGGTCTATATGAATGGTTGGTGATGCCCTTTGGCCTCTCCAACACACCTAGTACCTTCATGAGGCTAATGAATCACGTGTTGAAACTATTCATCAACAAATTTGTGGTCTTCTACTTTGATGACATTTTGATTTATAGCAAATCATTAAACGACCATGTTGAACATTTAAGGCAAGTGCATGAAGTTTTGAGAGCCGAAAAGCTCTTTGCTAATTATAAGAAATGTGCCTTTGGTGTTGAGAAGGTAGTCTTTCTTGGGTTTGTTGTGAGTGCCCAAGGAGTGGAAGTGGATGAGTCCAAGGTAGAGGCCATTCGAGATTGGCCTACTCCTATTACCGTGTCTCAAGTTAGGAGCTTTCATGGTCTTGCTAGTTTCTATCGAAGATTTGTGAAAGACTTTAGCTTCATTGTCACTCCACTCACCGAATTGGTGAAGAAGGACAAACCTTTTATGTGGGGAGAGCCTCAAGAGAAGGCCTTCCAAGAATTGAAAAGTAGGTTGAGTACCGCCCCCCTATTGCAATTGCCCAACTTCGGAAAGGCGTTTGAGGTTGAATGTGATGCCTCAGGGTGGGAATTGGTGGCGTTTTAATGCAAGATGGAAAACCCATAGCCTACTTTAGAGAAAAGTTGAAGGGTGCAACCTTGAATTACTCTACGTATGACAAGGAGTTGTATGCCCTAGTGAGAGCTCTTGCTCATTGGCAACATTATCTTTGGCCTAGGGAATTTGTGATTAAGAGTGATCATGAGTCACTCAAACATCTTAGGGGCCAAGAGAAGTTGAATAAAAGGCATGCCAAATGGATAGAGTTCATTGAGTCTTTTCCCTATGTCATTCAATACAAAAAGGGGAAAGACAATGTTGTGGCGAATGCACTTTCTAGGAAGTTTGCTCTGCCACCACTCTTACCTCCAAGCTCATGGGGTTTGAGAGAATCAACTTGATGTATGCACATGACCCTAAGCTAAAGAGCATCCATGAAGCTCTTGAGAAAAGAGAGAGTTGAGAAGTACCAATGGGTAAATGGCTATATCTTTAAAAATGGTAGAACTTGCATACCCGAGTCCTCTTGGAGAGAATTGCTTGTTCAAGAAGCACATAGTGGAGGATTCATGGGTCACTTTGGTAGGGATAAAACCTTGGTCATTCTTATGGAGCAATTCCATTGGCCTAAAATGGGGATGCAAGTTGAGAAACTTTGCAATTCTTGCCTTGAGTGCAAGTATGCTACCTCAAGGCCTTTCACTAGAAGTCAAGCCAAAATGATCCAAGACATTCATCTCCACTTGACTTGGAAGGACATGGAAGAAGACTCCGGAAGACACTTGAAGATCATGCATTAGAGCGCCATGGAATGAGGACCCCCCAGGGATGAAGGAGGACCTCCCAGGGATAGAGGAGGACCTCCCAGTGAAATGCTTCAGTGAGGGCGGACCTCCTCCATTTGGAGGCGGGGTGCCTCCATTTGGAGACGGGGTGCCTCAAAGTTCCACCCTCAAAATTTGGCTAAGTGTTGGGAAAGGAGCTCACTGCCCATTTTCACCTCTCCAGGGCGGGGCGCCCAAGATTCGAGGCGGACCTCCTCCTGAAGGAGAGACAGGCAAGGAGGGGTGCCTCCATTCTGAGGAGGGGCTCACCCACTGACGGGATTTCATTAAACTTTTGTGTGTAATTCCAACTTTAGCCCTACGTAGCTTTTATCCTTTAAGCCCACTTTGGGGGCCTTTTAGACTTTGTATTATGTGTGTAAGACACCTATAAAAGGGCCCTTAGTCTTTCATTTCAAGTAGATTACTTTGATGAATGATGAATACTTTTGAAGAGTTGTATCTCTTAAGTTAATGAAAGAACCCCTTGTTGACTTGATTCTTCTAGTGGACCCAGTTGATCTTCGAACCAACGCCCGATCATTCTATTTGCGAATCCCAAGTGTGACTCGAGGGTCGTTGCTTAGCGTTAGGAAAATCTTGACCCGATACGAGGGTTTCACGTGACAAGTTCCTCGTGGATACCTCGTAGGGAGTTCGAGACAAGCCTCGCTCCTATTGTTTTTCTTGTCTTTATTTTCGATCCTTATCAATTATCTTCACTCGTCTTCTCATTCTCCCCTGATTCATCAACTTCTTCTACATCATCAACTTCATCCAACTCATCACCCTCATTTGGTTCATTATTTGTATCATCATCTAATATTTTCCTCAACAGCATCTTCCATCTTCTTCTAGCAGCAACTTCTGCTTGTTTTTCTTGTTCTCCACCCCTTCCACTAGCAGTAGCAACCCCTTCTCCTCATTCTTCCTATTCTCCACCCCTTCCAATAGCAGTAGCAGAACCTTCTCCTCCTTCTTCATGTTCTCTAATCCTTCTACTAGGACTAGCAACACCATGTCCTCCTTCTTGTTCTCCATCCCTTCCACTAGCAACACCTTCTTCTCCTTCTTCTCTATCCCTCTCACTAACAGCTTTTTCTGTACCCTCACTAAAGACCGATTTTATGTCTTCTTTTGTATCAACAGCCTCTCTTAGAACTCTATCACTAGGTTTTCTTTCATCTTCTCTCTCCCCATCTGTAGCAGAAATGTATTCATCTCCAGATGTATTCTTATCACCCTTATTTCACTCATCATCACCATTTGCAGAACCATGATTTTTTGATCCACTATCTATGAGTACTGCTTGTTGGTTAACTTCTCTAAGGATTTAATTAACCTCAACAGGTTCACTCATATCTATGCTGGCTTAGCTCTCTGATTGGACCTCATTTGATAGTGCTCTACCACTAGCAGTTCTAGTTCTTTTGCTAGCCGGTAAAGACATCTTGCTTCTTCCACCCGTCTTCCTTTTGCCCCATGTTACCTGTAGAACCACTAGTTACATCCCCACGACGTGTGCTAACCATTTTATTCGCATAGCAAATAAAATGAATAATATAGTAAGATTAAATGAACCCAACTTCTAACAAAATTATATCTAGCCAGGTGTAAAAATAATACAGTATTTTTTCAACTTCTTCTTCTATGTAGACATATAACATATGTGTACACATATAAGAAAATGTGCACCCATAATCAAATATGTATACACCTCTTAGCAGTTGTGTGCCCATTTTTTGCAGATATTTACAGATGTGTGTGCAAAAAAAAATAAGCTAACCATCTGGAGAGATTGTTTACAACATATTCACCATATTCATGATATTTACCCAAAAAAAAAAAAGTGTGTGCAATTTAACGACAAAAAACAAAGAAAATGCACCACAAAGAAATCATACAAATCCACTTGTTCTGAGTTTTTTGTGCAATTAAACCATAAAACCTAGTGAATGCACCAGAAAAATATCACAAATCAACAAAAAATTCACCAGAAACCCCACATTGTTTTTACTGTGAAAAATGTTGAAAATTTACCTTCAATATGCAAATACACCAACAATAGGTGATGAAAACAACTAAATCTTGAAGAATCGGACTTAAGACGTTTTTTAATCAGATTTTGCGTTTGAATTTCGAAAAAAGAAGAGGAAAAGTTTTTCAATACCGCAAAGGAGAAAGGGTGTGTGTGTCAGCATGTTTGGTGAAAAATGAGGAGAGAGAAGAGAGTGTGTGGTATATATACATTTTTCACTTTTCATTTTTGCCTCTCAAGTTTATAAAATTCTTATCTCACCCCTGACTCCACTTAATCTCTCACTTAATGACTCAAGGAGATAAAATAAATGGAAAAAGAAAAGGTTGTCCCCTTTTTTTATTTTGAGACTCAAAAGGTCCCTTTACCTCTTTTAGCGAGTTTATACATTGTTTCAAATTAATTGAGAAATAGCCAAATTATCCTCCGAACACTTACAGCCTCTTGGCGTTAAACAATACCTAGACTAGCCACAATACAAATACTTGAGACTTTGAACTAAACTCCAGTAGAAAAATCTGGAGTTTTGTTCAAAGTTTTCGAAAAATCTCGGAGTTTCATATTTAAAGTCCCAGTATTTTTTACTGGGATTCATATTTAAGTGATTCCAGTATAAAATATTAAAATTTTGAAATTTTATTCACAAATCCCGGTATAAAATACTGAAATTTTTTCGGATCTAGCTAGTCTTTAAAGAATTTTGCACCGCTGACTAGTTTTCATTTAACGTAGTACAAACAGGCTACGGGGCCAAATTTTTACGAAACATCTAGTATTTGAAATTTTTTAGAAGAATAGCCATGTTTAAGAAATATGGAAAAATTCAGTAAATTTTTCTTGGATTTTGAACTAAAAATTTTTAAATTCCAGAAAAAATTTCTGGGGGTGCTAAGTATGAAGTCATATGAAATTTTTCTAGGACTTTGAAATTTTAGTGTAGAAGTCTCAAGAAAATTTCCCGGAAATTCAAATATGGAGCTCTAGAAAAAATTTCTGAAACTTTGACCTAAACCTCAGGAAAATTTCCTGGGGTTTAGTTCAAATTTTCATAACTTTTTTTTTTTAGCTAGTCTTCAAAAAATTGCGTGTCGTTACTTTTTTAGAAGATTATAATTATTAATTGTTTCTCTTTAAACCGTTCAGTTAGTTATCAAAATCACCAATAGTCCGTGATCGTAGTGAGATCGCATCACTAAACGTATTTCCCTTATTATAAATTATCATCAATCATATCTAAGTCATGAGTGTTAGCCCAACTTGTCGGTGAACACGCATATCAAATATTACGAGCCCTGATTAGTGACCCAATAAGACACTAACTATCATTTACTAGTTCTTTGTTGTTTATTATTTTTTATAATCAACTTTTGTAGAAAAGCAAAGGTATAATTTATCTTGTGGAGTTGTAAGATTTGTACTTAGTAATGTTTAACTGCAAAGTATATTATATTAGATGAATGAGATTCCTTCATTTAATTTTATATGAAAGCTTTTTAATACGAACTCTTATAATGAAAGATCTATGATAGAAACTGCTTCCTTTTAATATATCCAACATATATTTAGTTGGTTAATGTTTTTAAGATAGAAAATACTAGTTATTATTTAAAAAAAAAAAAAAAAAAAAAAAAAAAAAAAAAAAAAGGAGAAGCTAGACAAAGAGTGACTACATATTTTTTAGGAAAGGCATATTTAGAGGGTGTTTGAGTAAGTTTATAAGTTGGTCAAACTAGTTTATAAGCAATTTTTGGCTCATCTACGAATTTGGTAAGTATCAAAAGTGATTATAAGTCAAAATAAGCCATAAGCCATAAGTTGGTCACTCACAACTTATAATTTTTCAGCTTATAAGCATTTTAGTTTGACCAACTATTTTACTATTTTATCGTTTGTTATTTTGTAATCTATGAAATCATTTTCAAAATAAAATTATCAAGTCTCTCTTCATTTAATATTCTCATTTTTTATTTTTAATGTAAAAATACTTTTAAATTTAGGTTTTTTGTAAATAACTTTTAAATTTAGGTTTTTATTTTTATCCTTTATTATTTTAAATTTATCAAACATGCCAGCTGTTTATTTAAAAAATTAACTTCAGTAACTAAAAGTATTTTTCAGTACTTGATGCTTATCACCCAGTTTAAATCAGCTAACCAAACCAGTTAGATAAATGATGCACTTTAAGTATTTGAATAATTAATCACTATTCATTGCACGTAAAGAAAAGGATCTAAGCTAGATATCATTTACTGTATTATGTTTATGTAAACTAGTACAAAACAATCGTCTTTAAAAACTGCTAAAAGCTAACGTGTCCATAGCTGGTTAAGTGGTTTCTAGATACCAAATGCTTGTTTCAAAAAATAAATAGAGAGACAAACAAACATAGATTGACTACATTTTTTCTTTTTTTCAGAAAAGGCATAATGAGTTAGCTAAATGATGCACTTTGGGTATTAAGGAGTTGATCACACTATTACTGCACCTAAAGAAAAGGATCTTAGCTTAGATACAATTTACCATGTAAAGTACAAAACAATCGACTTTAAAAATTGGTAAAAGCTATCATGTGTCCATAGTTGAGTCATCAATTTATAATAGTGAACTAGTTTTTCTTTGTTTGACACATGAAAAACGCTTGGACGTTTGTCAATTAATAAAAGGAGAAACTATTTTAATTCTTTCCCTTTTACAGGTAAGATCCAGTTCATCAATTTATTAGCATAAATAAAAGAGTCCCATGATGGAGATGCATTTCTTCCAGTTAGGCCTGGGCATCGAGCGAGCGAGCCGAGCCCGAGCCGAGCCCAACCGAGCTTACTATATTACCGAGTCGAGCCGAGCCTGAGCCGAGCCGAACCGAGCTTCAAACTATACCGAGCCGAGCCGAGCCGAGCTCGAGCCGAGCTCAACCGAGCTTTGCTAGAGTTTGACCGAGTCCGAGCCGAGCCCGAGCCGAGCCCGAGCTGACTCTTTTTCTTTTGTGTCCTCATACTTAATAATATAAAAAATAATATTTTTTTTTCATCATAATTATTAAAAAAACAGTTTTAGAGATGATGTTAAAAATATGATAAGTAGTTAAAAACAGTTTTATTCTAAAGTCTTTGCTTAAAACTTTGATACATCATAAGAAATAAAATAATAACAATTTTATACTCTAAGCTTCTAAGCTAGACAAAGATTCTTCATCACTGGAAACAAAATCAACATCGAACACCAGGTTTTGACTTTTTGTTTCAGCATCTAGCCAATCTTTTAAAACTACACACATTTCTATTGAAGTTGCTGTCATTGAGTGTCTTGTGTCTCCTAATACTCTTCGACCTGCAGAAAAAGCAGATTCCGATGCTACAGTAGACACCGGAGGAGTTAACAAATCTCGGGCCATGGTAGACAAAATTGGATATGATTTTTGCCAATTTTTCCACCAGTCCAAAATATCAAAATTGTCTGCATCATACACTTGTTCACTGTTTAAAAATAAATTTAATTCTGTATTTATAGCCAAATCACTTGAAGCAGCAGCTCTGTTTTTATTACTAATAATTTGTGCTAGAGGATCATTATTTGCACTGGAAACAATAGAAGATACACTTGAAGTAGAGGATAATCTATCATTATACTTTTGCACATATACTTTAAAGTACTCATTTAATTTTTGTAAAACATTTTCTTTTTGACGTGCTATTTCACCAGGTGGCATAAAATATTGAAAACTATCAAAAAATGTATCAACAAAAATATAATACACATAAAAGCTCATAAGTTGTATTCCATCTAGTAGGACAATCTAATGGAAATCTTCTATAACGAATTCTTGTTGTCGAGCATAAATTTTTAAATTCTCTTCTTTTATTTCTATTACCATTAACTAACAATGCAATATTTCTAACTTTTGTAAGACTTACATCACAAGATTTTAAACCATCTTGCACACAAAGATTTAGAATATGACATGCACATCTAACATGAAAAATATCACCATTTAGCGGAGGATTCAACTGATCTTTTAGTCTGTCAACTGCTGCACTATTATTTGTTGCATTGTCAAAAGAAACAGAAAGAATTTATTTTTTCTATGATTATTTTAGATCCTATTAATATATATTTTATTTTTGGTGAGAAATTCAATATTATGGTTATAATTTTAGCATGTTAATAATTAAAGAGAAAATTACATAATAAATCAAGTTAACCGAGCCGAGCCGAGCCAGCTCTGTCGAGCCGAGCTTTGACCGAGCCGAGCTTGACCGAGCTTTGACCGAGCCGAGCCGAACCGAGCCAAACTTTGAATAAAATCGAGCCGAGCCCGAGCCGAGCCTCTTTTCAAAATGAGCTGAGCCGAGCCGAGCTAAAGGCAATCGAGCCGAGCCGAGTTCCGAGCTGGCTCAGCTCTATGCCCAGGCCTACTTCCAGTCTATCAACATGTTTACACGGCAAATTATATGCATAGGTACTTTAAAATTTTCAGCAACTATAATATAATTTTTTTTAGGGGAAATCACGCAGAGGATCAATTATAAAGATTTTATTTTAGCAAATACCACAAAATACTTTTTAATTACAATTATACCATTTCTGTTAGTGTTTTATCATTTCTTTATATCTTATAATTTCAAATACACCAACTCAATAAATTCCTAGTTTTCCTCCACTAAAATTATAATCCCTTCAAAAGTAGGATTCTTATCCCCAACCCAACTCTTCCTACGTGCATATCAATTTTCTTATAAGAGTTATCTGGTGTTATTTTCCAATAATAGTATAACATGGAGTGTAAATGATATACTAATGGTGAAACCAAAAATGCACATACCGGATACTAATATATGGTATATTAGAAAGATTTAATTTTAAGACAATATATTATGTTAATTGTTACAATATAATATATATTATAGGAATATTGATAACTACAATATACGGCGGATCAATATATAGTATACTAGAATAATTTCTTTATACGAAAATGTTTGCAAGTTGTTTCAAAGATTATGGATGGATTTTTTATGTTATAATAATTAATTCTAAAACTACAAGGAGGAAAATGGATACAAATTGACTCAGATTAAGGGTTTGATACAAATAACCCTAAACTAAGGAATCTAGTCAAGTTTTGATTGTCTTAATTAAATGCGGGTTAGATAGGCATTGGAGTATCTATTTATAATTTTAATTGTGGTACCATATAAAAGGTAATTAATGTAATTAAATTTTACAAATAAAGTAGTTATGAAAAATCCCCTATTTTTAAAGTTGTATTGTGTTTGAGCCTGAAAACTTTTACAAAAAATTTCACCTAGTGCCCTCAATAAGACATGGTCTTACCTAATTGCCCCCACTTATAAATATTTTAAGTAAATGCCCTCCACATCATACCCCTTATGAAAGGACTATTTTGCCCCCCAACTTGTGTTAATTCATGCTGAAGATTTCCTTCTCTCTTTCCTCATTCCTGGCCTCCTTCTTTCTTCTTTGTGTGGCCCCCCAACTTGTTTAATTCACGCTGAAAGATTTCATTCTCTCTTTTCCCATTCTTGGCCTCCTTCTTTCTTCTTTGTGTGCTAGAAATTTGGGATTTTTTCTTGTGTTTGCTTGAATCCAGTGATTTGAAGGTTTTTATTGCCTATGACTATTAGATATTCATGTTTTGCATAGAGCTTAAAATCTTGACCATGGCCAAGAGTTGCATGGACTTTCTCTGCAAGTTGCTTATTGCAATAGAGTTTAAAGTCTTGGCTATTGCCAATACTTACAGAGATGTTCTGTGTAAGTTGTCGCTTCCACCAGAACTTAGAGTCTTAGCTATTGCCAAGAGTTGCAGAGACTTTGTCTCCAACTTGTTCACTGCAGTAGAGGTAGAAGTCTTGGCAATTGCCAATACTCTTAGAGTCTTTTAGTGTAAGGTCCCCCTTGCCAGAACTTAAAGTCTTGGCTATTGCCAAGAGTTGCAGAGACTTTGTCTCCAACTTGTTCACTACAGTAGAGGTAGAAGTCTTGGCAATTGTCAATACTCTTAGAGATTTTTAGTGTAAGGTCCCCCTTGCCAGAACTTAAAGTCTTGGCTATTGCCAAGAGTTGCAGAGACTTTCTCTGCAAGTTTTGCATTGCAATATAGGTAAAAGTCTTGACAATTGCCAATACTTGCAGAGACTATTTGTATAAGTTGCTCCTTCCACTAGAGTTTAAAGTTCTGGCAATTGTCAATACTTGCAGAGACTATTTGTACAAATTCTCCCTTCCACTGGAATTTAAAGTGTTGGCTATTGGCAATAGTTGTAGAGGCTTTTTCTTTAGTTGTAGAGACCATGGCAACAGGGCTTAAAGTCTTGGCAATAGGCAAGAAGTCTCTACACAACCTCCCATTGCAGTAGAGTTTAAAGTCTTGGCTATTGCCAATACTTTAGAGATTTTTCAGACTTTGCAGCAGAACTTAAACTCTTGGCAATAGTTGCAGAGAACTTTACCCTTGCAACTTGAAGATATCTTACGTTGAATCTTCTCTTGAACAAAGCAATCTGTAAAATGAATGGGGTTTTATGGTTTTCTTGATAGCGTGAATGGAGAAAAGGAAGGGAATGGACTGGGGCGCGTCTTTTTACTGCTTTGTAGGGGTATTTTGGTCCGAAAAAGTTTTATTAAACTAATAAAGACATTTTTGCTAAACATCTGTTAATGAGAGCATTTTGGCAAACCAAAGCTTCCCATGTCATATTTTTGCAAATCCCCCAATCTTTTATTGATGGGACAATTACATTGAGAGACACCCCACTCATGAAAATTACCAAAAAAGACCCCTATTTTGCTACCTTACATGACATAGCACCCCCTCCATTTTTTTTATTTTTTCTTTCACTCCATAGCACCCCTTTATAAAGAAAAAAGAAACCCTAGCCCCATTTTTTCCCCTCTTGTCTTACTCTCTTTCCCATTTTTCCTCTCTTCTCTCCACCCTAACAAGTCCACCACCGCCCCCCACCCACCATTGTCTCACCTTCACTCCCCCTCCTCCAAGCTGCCGCCGCCGCCGCCACCACCGTCAACGTCGTCGTCGCTGCTTCTTCTTCATCTTTTTTTTTTTTTTTTTTTTTTTTGCTTTTTGAATAACAACATTGATTTTCGTTGTATATTCCGATCAAAACTCCGGTGAGGAGTTTATTTATCAAGTTTCTTCTTTTTCTTCACTTTTTTCATAAAAATTCGTTGAGATCTACTAGTTTTTTGTTGCAACTTTTGTGTAATGTTTAGATCTAGTGTTTTTCTTGGATAAAACTATATAGATCTTGGATTTTTGTTAAGCTTTTGTGTAAAATCTGCTTAGGGCACTGTTTAACATTATTTTTGTGAGTTTATACATTTTTATACAAGTTTATACAATTCTATAAACGTGTATAAAAATGTATAAATCTGTATATGTACGCATTAACAGTGTATAAAACACATTCTATGCATTGTAAATTTTGTATAAAGTTGTATATGCGTGTGAACAATGAATAAAATAGTATAAATTTCAGATTTGTGCACTTTTTATGGATGTTTTGTATAAACTTATGTTTTTTATGTATATTTTTGTATTTCTCTTCTTCCATACACATTTTTCTATGTATTTACATGTATAATTTATTATTTTGATAGATTTAGGTGTATAAATTTATACAAAAAATAATTATTTAAACAAATCCACAAATAAAATAAGCAAATCCGGTGAAATTTTTATTTCCGGCCAGCGGTGGCAGCTCAATTTCTGGTGGTAGGGCAGTGGCGGGGGAGGGTGAGGGAGTGGTTCCTAGGGTTTTAATTTAAATGGGTGCTATGTTGTGTAATTTTGAAAATAAGGGGGTGATATGTTGTGTAATATAAAAATAAAGGGGTGCTATGAATGAAATGTGGCTCCTCATTTGTAATTTTGTGTTGTAGGATGCCTAGTTTTAAAAATTCCCCTTTATTGATATTAGGCGTTTTGACCCATAGTGGATCTATCAAGCGCTAAGTGAGTGCAGTGCTTGCAGTTTGCCCCGATCAGTACCACCATTATCTAGAAAGTAGTGACAACCTTTCATATAGTAAACATAATGGTTTCATGCCTTCTCATATCGATTGATTATTCCTCTTCATTGGTATCTCTTTTTTCAATTGCGATAGCTGGATCAAGAATAAAGGCAAGTGCTTATAGAAAGCCAATTTCTTTAATTGTTGTACACTATCCGTATAATATAAGTTAAAATTCAGCAAAAAAATATGCTCTTATAATATGAAAGGGCATATTGACTAATGAAAAAGGAAAAAAATACTAATAATCATATGAGATCATATATTCACATCAAAATACTAATAATGTATATTAGTCTTGGGTAGTACTTTCCTCGTGCATATTATATTATGATATGATATTACTAAAACGACGTGTTCTTGCTTGACATTTTACGTTGAGAAAATGTACTATACATATACACATGACAAGTCTTTTATCTCGATTTGCTATTGGAAGGATCAACTCCATTTACTAGCAATACAGTTGGATGTGAGGGCCATATATGTTAATTGTAGGAGCTTTCAATTGCACAACTCAGTCTTGTTCCTGACCAATGGCCTTAGAATAAATACTTGGAGATAACAGCGCACACGTTCATAGGTGAGCCAAGGACGAGGCTTCTTTTTGTATGTCGACTCTCCAACTTGATCAATTGTTGTCACCTATTTTTGATTTCGCAAAATCTCCAAGGACAAGTGTCATACGGTTCGAAATTACGTGAGTGTAAGGTGCGTCGTGCATCATTTAATTTCTCTATTCTTCTTTACTTAAATATCAAGTTTTTATTCGTGGTATGGTTCAAATTTCATGTGACGTGCGTCTAACCCTCACCTCACAAACTGGGCTCTTAATTACCACTAGATTGATTGACGTCTCGAGCTGCTATCAGCTATTCGCAATGACACGTGTTGAGGACAAGCTGTCATTCTTTAGTTGTGAACTAAAAGAAAAGTACTTGTTCCATGACATATTGACTGTCATTTGTGAGTTTTGTAGTATGGTAACAGACCATAATATCATGGGTTTGAGATTTATTCTTCCCACCTAGCATCCGGTATTCGCATCAAATTCCAACTAATATGGATTGGCGCAACGTAGGGCCATTATAGGGAAAACTGCTCCCTAGCTCCTTGGAACTTTAGCATTCTCAAGGTTCAAACTCGAGACTGTTGATCAATGGTAAAGGATTCAAAGGCGGTGAGTTTGAAATGGTAGTTGTATAACAAACATACAACATTTTTTATATTTTTGTACATATGTATACATGGTCAGCTGAAAGACTAGATCTGCAAGTCATGATAATGCTGGCTAGTGGAAAAGTTGGATGATATGACAAGTGAAGGTTTTCATATTATATCTATTTTGGGGGCATATCATGTGATTATGCCCATCTGTGCCGCTACACCATTTTGTCATCAGAATTAATTAAGTTCTCCTGCGGAACAAAAAGTTAGGTGAACTTCTCTTTTTGGCTCCAAGAGCTGTTTATCACATGAGGACCTAATTAATTCTTTTTTCTATGTTCAAATTTCAAACTTGTTAAAATGTATTTTATTCTTTTGATATGAGAACTATTTGCTTTGATACGATATTGAATTATGTGACCCTGTTTGGAAATATTATATATATGGGCAATTAAGAGAATAGTTTATTCATTCAACCGGAAACTGAATGCAGTGAAGATTACAACTCATAAGCCAATCAACATTTCATATTACAAGTAAGAAGAAAGATGAGTTGGAGGGAAGAGGGAAAACACCAGAATTCCAATAACTACTTAATCAGCTCAACAACTATTCCAACTACTTACATTTCTTCAGCTTCTTCCTATAGCCATTAGATCCTAACTGCTTCTGATCAAGGAGTAATCGTGGCCGGTATGAGATTTTAATCATGATTTCTTCATTTCTTGCATATATATAGTCACTCATCAAGTGTTACTATTTCCTAGCTAGTTTTCGCAAGTGTTTATGACCAGTCATAGTCACTCATGAAGTGTTAATAATGTAAATGTCTAGTCGTTTGGATAATGATATTCATGCATATTAAACTGTTTCTTGATACAAATTCTTTTGATTTTTAATCCAAACAATGTAAATATTCAATGAGAGAGGACATGATTGGTAATCGATCAGTTGTTTACTTGGCTTGAATTGCAGATCTCTCAGATTTCTTTTGAATGAAATGATCATTTCGAGAGCCTCAATTTCAGCTCACTTTATGATTGAGTTTCCTAAAAGAACTGTTTCTTTTTCAGGCAATCGTATATCATCTGCTGCATTCTGTTTTTTGGCATCAAAGAATGAGTGAGAATATGGAAGCGGTGGTTTGCCGATCAATTTAATTTCCATATCATGGAGGAGCGTGTGATCGTCTAATCTCATTTGTTTATTAAGTCACGCTCCTCTCTGTACAAGAAAAAATTTCCAGGAAGAGATTCGGATTGGTTTCGTGGCTTATATGACAACACTCAAGTTCATGGATGGTATAATCTGCTCATTTGTTTACTTCCTAGTATCATTCGCACATTCTAGCTCATACTCTTCTTTCTGCTTTGCTCATGTCATTTTCTTTCTCCAGCTGGTGAGTACGGTAAGTCTCCAGAGCTGGTCAAGGATGGTATGGAGGCTGAAGTTGAAAAATACTTGTTAGAAGAAGCTCGAGTTGCAGATTTTGTTCACCCAGATGAGCTTGCATCTATTGTTAGTTCCTACGACATCAAAGCCTTAAAGAAACTTGGAGGAGTTGAAGGGCTCGCAAGTAGGCTGAGAGTCTCATTGTATGAAGGAGTCAAAACCAGTGATGTACTTATCAGACAAAATATATATGGATCGAACAAATACACTGAGAAACCATTTAAAAGTTTTTGGACTTTTCTGTGGGAGGCTTTGCAGGATGCAACTCTCATGATCCTCATGGTTTGTGCTGTTGTCTCTATCGGTGTGGGACTTGCTACAGAAGGTTGGCCAAAAGGAACATATGATGGGCTAGGGATTCTAATTACCGTATTCTTGGTAGTCATTGTTACTGCAATTAGTGACTACAAGCAGTCATTGCAGTTTAAGGATTTGGATAAGGAGAAGAAAAAGATATTTATTCAGGTCACAAGAGATGGATGCAGGCAAAAGGTTTCCATTTATGACTTGGTTATTGGTGATGTCGTTCACTTGTCTATTGGTGATCTTGTTCCGGCAGATGGAATTTTCATATGCGGCTACAATGTTCTAATTAATCAATCTAGCCTTTCTGGCGAGAGTGAGCCGATTAGCATATGTGAAAGTAGACCTTTTCTTCTAGCTGGAACGAAAGTGCAAGATGGTTCAGCAAAGATGCTAGTAACCACTGTTGGTATGAGAACTGAATGGGGTAAGCTGATGGAGACACTAACTGATGAGGTTGACGATGAGACCCCTCTGCAAGTTAAGTTGAATGGTGTTGCTACCACTATTGGAAAGATAGGACTGGCATTTGCTCTGCTGACGTTTTTGGCATTGACTGTCAGATTTCTGATTGAGAAAGTACTTCACCATGAGCTCACAAAATGGTCTTCGAGCGATGCAATGACTCTTCTAAATTACTTTGTCATAGCAGTAACTATACTTGTCGTTGCAGTTCCAGAAGGACTGCCTCTGGCAGTGGCATTGAGTCTTGCATTTGCGATGAGAAAACTAATGGACCAGAGGGCATTGGTGAGGCATCTTTCTGCATGTGAGACAATGGGTTCAGCTACTTGCATCTGCACAGATAAGACGGGAACACTAACAACGAACCAAATGGTAGTTAGTAAGATGTGGATTTGCGAAAAGACTACAAAGGTAGAAACTGATGCAGGTGGGGATGCACTAAATTTGAATATATCAGAAAACGCATTGGCCTTTCTTTTGCAGGCAATATTTCTCAATACGGAAGCAGAGGTAGTTAAGGATGCAAATGGAAAATCTATTCTTGGTACACCAACAGAATCAGCAATATTAGAATATGGATTGCTTCTTGGTGGTGATATTGTGAAGCAAAGAAATGAATGTAAGTTGCTGAAGGTTGAGCCTTTCAATTCAGAAAAGAAAAAGATGTCTGTGCTTATTGCTCTCCCAGATGGCAACGTCCGAGCTCTCTGCAAGGGTGCATCTGAGATAATCTTAAAAATGTGTGACAGGTTTATTGATCTTAATGGTGACATTGTTCACGTGACTGAAAAACAGATGAGAAATATCATGGATGTCATTACTGAATTCGCTGGTGAAGCCTTGCGTACTCTTTGCTTGGCCTTCAAGGACATTGAGGACGGTTATGAAGAAAGTACTATTCCCGAAAGTGGCTATACATTGGTTGCTGTAGTAGGGATCAAAGATCCAGTTCGCTCGGGTGTTAAAAAGGCAGTAAAAACTTGTTTATCTGCTGGAATTACTGTGAGAATGATCACTGGTGACAATATTAATACAGCCAAAGCCATTGCCAAAGAATGTGGCATACTAACTGCTGATGGTTTGGCCATTGAAGGCCCAGAATTTCGTAATAAAACTTCTGATGAAATGAGGCAAATAATTCCTAGAATTCAGGTCTGCTCTTGATTGTGTTATCTCACTCTTGCAGATTCATGTGGTGTAAATAAATTGTTCCTAAAATGCTATGATCTTGAATGCAGGTGATCGCTCGATCATCACCAATGGACAAGCTTGTGCTGGTAAAGAATCTAAGAGGTATGTTTAAAGAGAGTGTTGCAGTTACTGGTGATGGCACAAATGATGCCCCTGCTCTCCGCGAGGCAGATATTGGATTTGCTATGGGTATAGTAGGAACAGAGGTTTGTAAATATACTCCTGCTATAGACTATAGGTTATTATCTTAGTTTATCATTTTCTTGCTATTATCTTAGAACTTCCCTTGATATTGCCAATTTAAGCTGTTCATGACTTCACTTTATATTAAATGCATTATCAGGTTGCTAAAGAAAGTGCTGATATTATAGTACTTGATGACAACTTTAGCACAATCGTGAATGTGGCTAAATGGGGTCGTTCTGTATATATAAATATCCAAAATTTTGTCCAGTTCCAGTTGACAGTCAATATTGTGGCGCTGATGATCAACTTTATTTCTGCATGCATCTCAGGTATTCCATGTTCTGTTGAAGTTCTTCATTTGATTGTCCATTATAGATCAGTATGTCTCAATGAAAAAAGTTTGAAAAAGTTTCCGAAATCGACAACCAATATTAAGGGCGGATGTAGAGAGCCCATTATGGGTTCGGCAGAACCCAATAAGTTTGGCGCAGACAGTGTATTTGTATTAAAAAAATTATCAAATATGTACAAAAATTAAGTCGAGAACCCAGTCACTTGCACTCAAAATCATTATTAGAAAATTTAGAACCCATAAGGTTAAAATCCTGAATCCGCCTCTATTAATCTGTAGCTATAAGCCTATAACGTAACAGGATCCCTACCCCAACTTGTTAGGGACTGAGGTAGTTGTTTTTGTTGTTGTATAAACATAACAGGATCAGCTCCTCTTACTGTGGTTCAGCTGCTTTGGGTCAACCTTATCATGGATACTTTAGGTGCAATTGCCTTAGCCACTACACCACCTCATGAAGGACTAATGAACAGGCCTCCTGTTGGAAGGGGAGTGAGTCTGATTTCCAAGACAATGTGGAGAAATATGATCGGACAGAGTATCTACCAACTGGCTGTACTATTAGTTTTCAACTTCAGTGGCAAGCAGATTCTGAGACTGGAAGGTCTAGACACTACCAGAGTTCTCAAAACTTTCATTTTCAACACATTTGTGTTCTGTCAGGTATACAAGTATATAATACATTTGTTCAATGCTTTTTTCTTTTGCTCTTCTTGTTTTTGCATTGTTGTGTCAAAGAAGTAGGGTGCGGTTATCATTCTTTCTTGGGGTTTCATACAGGTCTTCAATGAAATAAACTGCCGTGAAATGGAGAAGATAAATGTATTCCGTGGCATATTTGGCAGCTGGATATTCTTAGGTGTTGTGATTTCTACTGTTGTTTTCCAAGTAATCATCGTCGAGTTCTTAGGCGCTTTTGCAAGCACTACACCACTCAGCTGGGAATTATGGCTGCTCAGTATTTTTCTTGGTGCTGCAAGCCTGATTATTGCTGTAGTTTTGAAGTTGATACCTGTTGAACAGAAGAATACTAAGCACCATGATGGTTATGATCCACTGCCAAATGGTCCAGAACTTGTCTAAGAGAGGTGGACAGCCTATGGATAATAGAAAGCAAAGTGATATGAGAAGCTCTTTAATTGGTCCAAGTTTGAATGCTACACCACCTGGTTTTGAGTGGAGAAGAATAGAGGGCAGACCAACATCGATCAAGTTCCGAACCACATGCTATGGGTCCTCAGAGATCTATCGGTTATTAATTAAAGAAAAAGATATAGAATAAAGACTTAAACAACAGCTCATACATCACTCAACATACAAGACCAGTTGAAAGGTCTTTGATCTGATTTTTACCCAATTATTGTACAAGTCCTTGAGATGTTGGAAGTTCATTTTCGTGGAGAAGCTAAATGTGTATCAAGAAAGTGGTGAGAAACAGGGTTTTTTTTATTAAAAAAACAAAAAACAGGTTGTTTGTGAGCAGATTTTGATCCTTGCACTTTAAATTACTCATAATTAGCAACTTTTATGTTTTATTTACCACTCTAATGGATTCATTATTTCAATTGGTTTGAGTTGCATGGATTTGCAAAAGCATACAGATCATAAAATGAGTTTCTCTATTGTGGTTGTTTATAATACATTTGCTAAGAAAAGGGAAGACACCGTGACAGCACTCCAAAGTACCATATTTTGCTTCAACCACGAATGTGGACAACATTCTCATCATCAACAGAAATTTATATACAAACCAACGAATATGTAGCAGAAGATAAAAGAAAACCAACAAGAGATTATATTACTCTAGTGTAACAACATACAATCTGATACAGCTGCATACATCCTATCATGTGGATAAAAAGAATACAACAGAATGAAATAATTCCCAGCGCCCATCCCCTATAAATTTAGTCGGACGACATAGAATCGGGTACAACTGCATACATCCTATCATCTGGAATATAAAGAATACAACAGAAGATGAATCGAAACGATTCCCCAACTCCTATCCCCTTTTCCATTTTGTCTCTTGGTCTACGAGCTACAACATTGCAATGAAGATCTACTTTTCCCCAACTCTGGCACGCATCTAACCTTCAAGAAACAAAACCGGGGATTCACAGCACGAGAAACAAAGGCCGCATGTGAGCTCATTTGTGTCTTCTTTTGGATTCTCCATAAGCAACAACACCCATGACGGTCATTGCATACCCCGCAATGCCAATAAAAGTTACAGGATTTCGGAATAGAAGTATTGATATGACAACAGCCACGGCACCTTTAGCATTCCCTAGGACCTACAAATGTCCACAGAGAATAAAACCGTTAAAAACAGATGAAGCAAAATGTACATATGCAATTTTTACTGTTAAGAGTGACATCTAACATCAAATTGCGAGAACCATCACTGATGAACAAACAGCATTTGTCTTGCATTTGACAAAGTTTGTAAGAAAATTAATCCAACATCACCAGACTCTAGACATGTTCAAAATGCAAAATTCTATTTTTAGCTGCTGCAAATGAAAGAAACGCACCTTTCATATTGCTGCGTCACACTACATCATATGAAGAGACAAAAGGGAAAAGGGGACAAAAGAAGGTGAGTGCAAACCTGGAGTGTCAATGCACTGGTATGCTTAGTCACCAAAAAGTTTAACAAGTTGGCCCCATATGCCATTGCAGAATTGATCAAAATAAGTAGGATCAGGTGTCTCTGTGTTGTCGCAAGCGTAGTAGTGACATCTATTACATTGGGCTCCATTACAAGTGTTGCGGGCAACAAGACTATAACAGCAATTGGTGACATGTAAAGCAGCAGATTCATGGAGTTCAACTTTTCCCTGAAACAGAAGGTTACAAAAGAGGTCATCAAAGAAAAATGCATGGAAAGCAGCAGATCTGAATTCCACTTTTCCCGAAAAATTATGTGGGTTACAAAAGAGGTCACAAAGTGAAACAAATATGAATGAGATATAATGTACTACATAAACAAGCCTAAATACGACAATAAAGCGCTGGAAGGATGACTTTTGAGTGATGGAGTTGAAAATTAACCACAACCTCTAATCACACGGAAGCACCAGAAGTTGTTCTATCATATTTCAATCTTTGGCAAACTTGGAAATTCATGATTGTGCGGTCATACAAGATTAGACAAGATCAAATATAGGTGCAAGTAACTCGCATCGGGATAAAACGAGAGCAGATCACTTGAGATGATTATCTACCTGCTCGACCTCCCAATGCACCATTCTGTAGGTGTGAAACTGTGGTGAGTGAAGGCATCAAAAGTCGAGGTAGACTTAAGATCATGAAAAATGGTCTCAAAGAACATACAATCCCTTGGATCTATACAGACTTAGCGAGAAATATGGCAAATAGAAGAAAAATATTTATATAGGCAACACCAATTAGTTGAGGATTTGTTTTAGTCATGTTAGTACGTTACTTTCAAGTCATATACTTTCTAGAATTCTTTTAACTATTTCATGTCCGTAAATAGAGAGCTGCTAGTACTTTTTATTTTATTGTTAATTTGTATAAAATTGCCTAAGATGAATATAAATGGAGAAACATAGTCAGTGTGGATCCATTTAGCCGACACTAACTTATTTGGGATTGAGGCGTAATTGTTGTTGTTGTTGAAAGTCAAACTGCTCTACGAATTCCTTCCAACTGATTTGTACTGACATCTCCTCAATCCAATCAATTATTCATACCATTTACAAGGGATGGTAGCTCAACAAGCCTGACCAGTTAGTCCATTATCCTTTTCTTCCTCTTCAAACACGTGCAGCCTTCAGAGATGTACATGGTCGATTAGCAAGGAGGCCTTGCCTATCCGATGTCACCCTAGTAAGCCACAAACTACATTGAAAGGAAGCGGAGTTATAGTAGGGTATCTCCTCGGTTTGACAACATGTAACCTGCCAATACTTCCCATACTCGAGCTGCCCACTAGCAATCCTTCTTTTTTATCCATTTGATGATCATCGTGGCCCAACAAGGATGTATTCAGAAACTCTCTTTTCTCTTATTAGTTCCACTAATGGCACATAAGAAAATCCTTTCATCAACAGTCTCTTGTTGAGGGAAATCGATAACCAAGATGACGCCTTCTTATAGCAGTTTAAAATGGCAGCTATTTTGCTAAGCCTTCTCCAAGCTCCCTTTACAGGCATACAAAGGATTCCTCACCCTTTACTGCCATATTATCCAGGAAAATGCATTGTCAAACAAAGTAAAATATGTTCCCTGACATTGCTGCTAGACTATTTTGCACAAGGTGGATGCCCAAGGCAAAGCCACAAAAAAATGCACACCAGATATATTTAAATCCATCTTCTACTAGCGGCATGTTATGGTCCCTTGATGTGGATCTGGTTATGGGACGATGCAACACAAAATCAGAATTAATGGGGAGGGAATTAGGAGTTTGGGAAGAGGTTTTCCACCTGCGACCTATGGTGCGGATTCGTTAGGAGAGAACCTGCAATCTCTTGAGTTAAAGTACTCAAAAACTTGATTATTTTCTGCTTACCTTTCATTGAAGTAAAATAGAGTTTAAATATAATACTGAAAAGATAACCACCCCCTAAACACAAAGACATAACTTCCTACTTTTCTTATAGATAAGAATCTGGAGGAAACTGCAAATAACTACTACTTAGAAATCTAATAAACTAACTATGTTTTAAGACATAAGGACGGCTAACATTAAGGCTAGAGGACTGCTCACGACTAAGTATACCCCTTCAGACTCGCTTTTGTTCAATTATAAAAAAATAAGCACTTTGATGAAGATTTATAGCACCGGGCGAAAGTGGTTATCGTAAATCGATATCCTTTATTGGGATTGAGGAAAGAAGTGGGATGATTAGGCCGAAGTGGTTGGTGAAGTCGTAATTTCTTTCTTTTCTTGCTTCCGTCGCGCAGTGCGCCTGGTGCAAATGGCTTTCTTTTTTCATGATATACCAATCAGAATGGACCCAGCAGTCCTCTAGCCTTAATGTTAGCAGTCCTTATGTCTTAAAACATAGTTAGTTTATTAGATTTCTAAGTAGTAGTTATTTGCAGTTTCCTCCAGATTCTTATCGATAGGAAAAGTAGGAAGTTATGTCCTTGTGTTTAGGGGGTGGTTATCTTTTCAGTATTGTATTTAAACTCTATTTTACTTCAATGAAAGGTAAGCAGAAAATTATCAAGTTTTTGAGTACTTTAACTCAAGAGATTGCAGGTTCTCTCTTAACAAATCCGCACCATAGGTCGCAGGAGGAAAACCTCTTCCCAAACTCCTAATTCCCTCCCCATTAATTCTGATTTTGTGTTGCATCGTCCCATAACCAGATCCACATCAAGGGACCATAACAACTTGTGGGAGATCAAATTCAACAACAACTGGCACATTTGGTGACTTTGTTCCAAGAGGAACGTGCAGCCAATTTGGCCAGACAGGAAGCCATTAATGCTCGCTTAGATGCACTAACAAAGGACTTAGCAAATTCAAAAGCAGAGGCTGAATCACATGAAAATGTTGGTCACAATCGAAGTTGGAAGGGTAAAGCCGTGGCTGGAAGTTCAAGATCATAAACAGGTGGAAGTTTCTTTTATCCAAAATATACAAAGTTGGATTTTCCACGATTTAATGGCCAAGAGGACCCTTTGGGATGGTTGAACAGATGTGAGCACTTCTTTCGACACCAGCAAACACCAGAAGAAGACAAAGTTGGACTTGCTTCTTTTCATTTGGAAGCAATTGCACAACTCTGGTTTCTTCAACTAGAGACTGATATGCCTCAACCTTCTTGGGATGAGTTCAAACGTCAATGTAACCTTCGTTTTGGACCACCAATTAGAAGTCAAAAGTTGGGAGAATTGGCCAAGTTATACCAAATTGGATCTGTGGCAGATTATCATGAAAAGTTTGAGCAGTTAGTTTCGCGGGCTGGTACTCTTACACAAGGACAGAAAATTGAACTCTACATAAGTGGTCTTGCTGACTCTATAGCAGTTGAGGTAGAGTTGCATAATCCACCAGATTTGGCTACGGCAATGAGTCTTTCCCGACTTTTTGAACGCAAGGAACAACCCATTCATTCGCAATTGTCAGATGCTTGTAGATCAAAGATGGCAGATTTCTCACCTCAACAACACACCAGATTTGTCAAGAAATTGACCAAATCTGAAATGGAGGAAAGACGACTTAAAGGACTTTGTTTCAACTGTGATGAACCATTCACCCGAGGCCATCAGTGCAAGAAATTATTTTGGATTGAATCTGTCAACGATAAAGAGGAAGATTCTGTTGAACAAGAGGGAAATTAACCATTATAATCTTAACAAGTATCACTAGCAGCAAACTTTTATGCACAACGCGTTCCAAACTTCTCGCTTGAGGACAAGCGAGATTTGAAGGAGGGGAGTAATGTTAGCAGTCCTCTAGCCTTAATGTTAGCAGTCCTCTAGCCTTAAAACATAGTTAGTTTATTAGATTTCTAAGTAGTAGTTATTTGCAGTTTCCTCCAGATTCTTATCTATAGGAAAAGTAGGAAGTTATGTCCTTGTGTTTAGGGGGTGGTTTTCTTTTCAGTATTGTATTTAAACTCTATTTTACTTCAATGAAAGGTAAGCAGAAAATTATCAAGTTTTTGAGTACTTTAACTCAAGAGATTGCAGGTTCTCTCTTAACGAATCCGCACCATAGGTCGCAGGAGGAAAACCTCTTCCCAAACTCCTAATTCCCTCCCCATTAATTCTGATTTTGTGTTGCATCGTCCCATAACCAGATCCACATCAAGGGACCATAACACGTCATATATAATACACATAATATGTAGTTCTGCAGTGAAGAGTTCACATAGACCCCAAAGTATATGGTTGCATCTTTTTATTACAAACTGGTTAATATTTTTCAATATCTTTTATAAGGAATAAAAGAAAAACAACAAAAACACTTAAACAGATGGCTAGAGGCAGCAAGATACTAACCCTTCATTGGAAAGGAGGACACCCTGAAGAACAGACTTAAAGGCTCTAGCAGCAGTTGCACCAATGCACATGATAAATCCATAAAGGTGGAAGCTTGGCTCACCCTGGCAACAATTAACATAATTATCAAACCATCATATCAAGCAAATGCGCCACTGAGAATAGGATCGAGGATCTCATGGAAGAATGCTTAAGCTTTTACAACTAGAAAGTAATTTCCCCGAGGCACATAGAAACTCATAAAAACCTTTCTCTCATTGTCTCTCCTCAAAAAGTACTTTATGTAAAATGTAACTTGAAACCAATAGATACCTTGTTTTGTCACATGCCAGACCTAATATTCAAGTTTTGGTTGAGTGCTTACCTACTTCGAAAAGCATTTAGGTATCACTTTCTAATTTAGTTTAACTCTTAAATTCTCGCCAGCAACTTTTTCATCTCTTTGTCCGCTTAACAACTACTAGTATTAAATCAAATAAATTTCAATAACACAATTACACTGTAGAGGATAAAAAAACAACTAGCATTAAACTAGATATTGCACAGAATGCATTAAAGGAAGAGCAAAAACTTCCAGATCTGATCTCAAGCTGTAAAATTCACACTTTTAAAAAAAGAGTTTAAGATTTTTGCAGAGTCAATATACACAATCTTTCACACCATCAGATCACCAATAGATACGCACAAGTAACACTTCATAAAACGTCGGATTTGAGATCTTAAAAGATAAGTAAGTTACTACTACAATAGTTAAATGTGACCGGATAGTGTAAAAATACATTATATACACTGTCAGTACACAAATCTTAAATCCGATGGTATTAAAAATTGTGCATTGTCAGTGTACACGATTTATAGTACACAAAACTTAAATCCTTAAAGAAAAACCTTAAAAAATTCTCCAATTCAGAAGCAAGTATAGATCAACAATAAAAGATCCCAAAAGGGTCAAAAAAACAAGAAAAAGATTACTCTTTTACATAAAACCAAATCACAACAAAAAAGGCAAAGGACCGGCTGATGTACGAAGCATCCAGCGATCACGCAGGTCCAGGGAAGGACCTCATCCGAACACAAGATCAACAAAAAACAACACAAAGTACTGCAAAAGACAAAGATTTAAACTATAAATCAATTTTAAACATACCCCACTTGCAATAACAACACCAGCAACCACAGGAACAAGGCAACCATAAGTAATCCAAGATTCCCTTTTCAAAGTGATCAAATAAGCAAATAAAGCTGTAAAAAATGGTGTAGTGGCACCAACAGCTTGGTTAAATGAAACAGGTAAGTACCTTAATGAAATATTACCACCTACAACTGATCCACAAAACACAACACTAAGTGTAGCAATTCTTAAAAACTGAGATTTTGATTTGATTCTTTGAAAAGGTACAATCTTTAAAAAGACAATTGAAATGTAGCTTAGAACAGCACAAGCTGACATATGACACATTGTTAAGAATATAGGAAATGCAAAACCATAATTTGATAATAATAATTTGTTTAAAAGAAGTACTCCTATGTTTGAGGAATACCAAAATATTATAAGTGATGCTATGAAAAGTGCTTGTTTTTCTTGTGCTTGTGACATGGTGGGTTTATAGTTTGTTTTATGTTCTTGGATTTGTGAATGGAGCTTTCATTGAAGCTCCTGATGGGAATGTAGTGTGTGTGTGAACTTGATTTGGTTTTAATGTGTGTGTGTGTGTGTGTGTGTGTGTTTTAGGGAAGTTATGTAGGGATGTTGTGTGCAGGTGGACGAAAGAGAGTGAATGAATGTTGTATGACTGTACGGGTGTCTTTGTGGCTTTTGGACCGCTTCGATGCCGATCTAGGATTCTAAAGATAATGACCATAACACATGGAGTGATAATATACACAACGCTGTTGATGGATCGGTTAGTTTAGTTTTTCATCAAAAAATCAAAATCAAAATCAAAATCAAAATCAAATCAATTATATGGACTTAACCGGTTAGATTATTGTGATTTGGTTGGTATTTTTAATTTTATTTTTAGTCACATAAAATATCTATTCAATTTATGTTTAGTGAGAAGAATTGAACAAATTAACGAACATGTGATACATTTTTTTTTTTTTTTTTTTAGCAACATGTGATACATTATAGTATTCTTATGGGAGTTTTTTCTTTTTACAATATGATTACTAATTTTTTAATCTAACAATAATCTTTTATTCGTGTACTCTTTCGAGTTTTAAGACTTCAAAAATTAAACACAAAGATCAATATAAAACTCAAGTAATGACATGCTAGCTCCATTCAACACACAACATGTAGATAGTGTAGATCTTAGGGATATACTTGTAATTAGACAACTATGTTTTGTTTTGTGTTTCTAGGCCAAGCCCATTAGATACTTGGTGACCAAGTTAGGTTAGATTTCCTATTTGTATAAATACCCCTTCTTTGAATGAGAAAAGGTGAGAAGTTTTCATATAAATTATGCGTTGGTTGTTTCCGATTTGACATAGTATTAGAGCCACCTTGTCGATCCATCGAAAAGAGAAATTCTCCTTGAATCTGCGAAGTAATGGCAACTCCACCTGTTGGCGTCGTTGTCGGAGCTGAACGAACGGTTGTCGTTGATGGTGTCGTCGTAGGGAAGACGGTTTCTCTATATGATATCACCTCCAACGAATACCCACGTCTGATAATCGCCCAGGTCTAGTTGACCGGTGACAAATATGATGAATGGGCAAGGTCTGTACGAACAGCTTTGCCTGCTTGGAAGAATTTTGGATTCGTGGATGGATCAATTTATGAAGCCTAATGAGTATTCGGTGGATTTGAATGATTGGTAGACGATTAAACTCACTGTTGGTGTCGTGGTGATGCAGTCCAAATTGAGCCAATGCACCAACCATCAAGAGCTAAGCTTGAAGAACACATTAGATGCAATATCAAGAGCTTCAAGAGCTTAGGAGGAGGAAAGAAGATGCAATCCAAGTTGCCTCAAGATCATTTGCTCGGAGTCAAGCTAAAGAGATCCAAAATGCTCACCCACACTTGGTTTGGAAGAGCTTTGAAGATGGAGGCTTCGGGGATGACTTGATAAGCTTTCAAGTGAGTGCATGGGATGACACATGATCTCCAATGGGCGGATCGCCTCTGTAGATGGGCGGACCGCCTACTTTTCTCAGCACCCTCAGTACTTCAAAATGGGGCGGACCGCCTACTCCTGTTGACAGTATTACGGGATTTGTTAGTTTTTACGTGTAATTCCTATTTTAGCCCTACGAGGCCTTTATTGTTTTTACCCCTCTTGTGGGCTTTTAGACCATTCACAAATATGTAATAAAGCACTATAAAATCTTCCCTTAGGCATTTATTTCATTTACCTTACCTAGACTTTGAATATTAAATAATGAATATTTTGAGAGAATCTCAATGAAAACCCCTTGTGTGGGCTTGATTTCACTTGGTAGAATCCAAGTTGAACTTCAATCCATTCTTGATCATTCTGTTTGCGAGAGTCGAGTGTCTCTCGATGATAGTTGCTTAATATAGGTGGCCCTTGGCATTCACCCGAGGTGTATCGAGACTTAGTTCCTTGGTGCTACTTAGGTAATCGTTCAAGCTTCGTCTTGCTTTTATCTTTACTTTATTGCTTCCGCATTTTACCCTGTATCAGTTGGCATCAGAGTACGGCTAGGGTTTGTTCTTACACGCCCTCATCCGATTCATCGTGTCTAGCATCTTTACTTCTTGTTGTTCTTATTGTTCTTGTTGTTGTTATCTTGAAAAAACTAGAAAACTACAAAAAAAATATTGGAACTTGTTGGATTTGAACACCCAAACATTGATAATCATTGGGATCTGTTCTATATTTGATTCCCGTTCTTTTGGTACCAAAATATCTTGATTTGGTGTTGTGATTCAAAAGTTGAAGAATCAAAATCCCAAAATTTTAAAAACCCTAGAAAATTTGTTTCAAGAATCAAAATCAGTTTGTTGTTGTTTGTTTGAGGTTTAAAACTATTGGGGATTGCTTAGAATCATCATATACACCTTTGGGTACCATGGGATTTGTAAAACAACTTGAAATCATTGGAAATTGAGGTGCAAAAGTACCAAAAACACGTTTTGGGAAGCTGCAGGAATCAGTATCAGGCGGACCGCCTACTCTGGGAGGCGGACCGCCTACTCTGGGAGGCGGACCGCCTACTCTGAAACACCTCTCTGGACTTTGCACTGGGCGGACCGCCTATTTACAGGGGCAGAGCGCCCACTCCTGGGAAGGTTTTTCGGGTAGTTTTTTCGTAGGTTTTCGCATTTTCTTTGCTTCCATTACTTCCGGCTAGTATTTCTTGAGTATTTTTTCTACTTATTTAGTACTAGTTCATTGAGCTTTTAGGACACTCATTCATAGTGGTGATTAGAATTCAAAGAAGGCTCGTAGAATATTTTTGCTTCAAGTGCTCACTCATATAGCCGTTCGTCCATAGAGTCACATCAATTCCACTCTTCCCGAAGAGTATTTGGTTCTTGTAGACTTTATTGGTTATTGAGGAGGTTGTTTATCTACGAGACAGCCTTTGGAATCAAGCTTGAGAGATCCTACCCACTAAATTGAGTATACCCAAGTGACATTCAAAAGTGAGGGAGCATATGAGATTGTTGCACTAACCTTTTTCTTTAGTCTTTGGTTTTTGTAGGTATATGGCCGAAGACGTTGACGAGACCATTGAGGTCCCGGAAAGCACTTGGGCCTACCTTTTGGCCGAGGTGAAATCCATAAGTTTGAGGCTTGAGAGTCTTGAAAGAAAAAGGACCTCGAGTATCCCAAAAGAAGCTGGAAAAGAGGAAGCCCGTAATAATAGGGTGTTGGGCATTCCCCGCAACTTGGGCATTCCCCAAGATATTGTTCCACCGCTTATGAGACCTCGAAGGAATGTGATACCCGTTGAGCAAGTTGACGAAGCTCGAGAAGGGGAGCAACCTGAACATGTTGATGAACAAGATGACTATGAGCCACCTTATTCGAATAGGAGGCCAATGTATGGAGTTCGAGGTATGCATAGAGGTCATGGGTTAGGTCGAGGGCCCCGAGGGGGATATGTGGAGAGGAACTTGGAGCGTGAGTGGTGGTTATGATGGCTACTATGGGGGTTATCCGAAACCACCCCGTGGATGTCATGATCACAATTTGAATAGTGTGAAGATCACTATCCCAACATTCAAAGGGACTAGTGATCTGGAATTGTTTTTGGATTGGATGATGAGTTTGGAGCGTGCCTTTGATACTAATGACATGTCGGGTGAGAAGAAGGCCACCTATGTATATTACTTTATTCGGGACCCATGCTTCCACTTGGTGGGAGTTGGTTAAGAGGTTGAGACGAAGAGTTGGGTTGCCCGAGCGGATTACTTGGGATGAATTGAAACAAGTAATGAGTCTACCTACTCCGGGTGAAGGCATTCTTGAGCCTCATCCAAATGCTCTTTTAAATGAGAGACAAAAGATAGAGAGGAATAAGGGAGTGACCGGTGACAATCCTAGAGTGGGAAAAGGAGAAGATGTGTGGAGTGATGTGAGTGGATATTCACCTAAATCTATACTTGGCCTTGAGAGAAAAATGAAAGAAATGAGAGGAGCGGAAAGACAAAATGAGAGTGAGGACACCCTTTGTTCTAACCATGTTTTATCTTCTTCTTCTTCTTCTTCTTCTTCTTCTTGTATTGGATTTTGTGTAGGTACTCTTGGAGGCAAGCAATTAGAGCCTCAACCATTTGCTTTAGAAGGAAGGCAAGGTGATGAAGATCTTCATTGTGAGCTTCATGAAGAGGAGGTTGAACATGATATTTTAAGTGTTACGAGTGCTCAAGGAAGCAACTCTAGTGTAAGTGTTACTTCACCTTTTCATGAACATGTTAATCCCTTATCTTGTGAAGACTCAATGCTAGTTGGTACTTGTAATGCATATATTATACTTGCAACTAATGAAGAGTCTAATGGTCAACTTGTGTGTGCATGTGAACCACTAGTTGAGAGGATTGAAAAGCCACATCATGATGTGAGCCCGATATTCAAAGAACCTATCTTTAGTGAAGATGTGGTAGTTGACTTTGCTTGTGACCCTTATTATGACACCCCACCCATATTTAATAAAGGGCAAGATGAGTTATTTGACTCGACCCTTGTTGATATAATTGATTTTGGTGGATTTGTGTATCGTAGTAAGGATGGTAGTGACCTTGAGGAGTCTCTATTGCATGAGATGGATAGGGTTATCTATGATGACTCCTCAAGTGTAAGTGATGAATTTAGTTTTGATACTTCACCTTTTCTTAAAAATGAAGTCGAGATGTCTACTTTACTAATCCTTTGTTTGAGGGCATCCTTATTTGTGATGGCGATTTGTATCGAACTAGAGTTGAGAATGAGTTAGAACCTCCATGGTATAAAAGATTTGACTCCATAGACAACTCTTTATTTGAAATTTTAGGTGAGGTAGATGATTCTTCTAGTGACCCTACTCTTGTTGGTTTGGGTTATGAGGATGAAAAAGCCATTATTAATGCCTTCCTTGAGAGTTTACCTTGTGAGGAGGGTTGTCTTAGCGATGAAAATGAAGGTGAGGAGGTACCTCTCAGTGTGAGTATGAGTGCTTTTAAGAAGGGGATTGGAGTAATTAATGTTAGTTGTAGATTGAGCTATTTTGCTTACTCCATTCCATAAGTTGATGACACTTCGAGAGTTGAGCATATCAAAACCAATGTGTCACATTGTGAAAACATTGCATTGAAGGTTGGGTATGATGATCATAAACTTAGAGGCAGTAGGATCTTTGACTATTTGATCTTGCATGTTCCATGTCTTAATGACCTCTTTGTTTGTTCTTGTGTCAGGTGCACTTCTTTATTAAGCCAAGTACTTGTTATTTCCTTTGGAGACATGAACTCTTTCATTGCTATCGATACTTGGTTATACCATAAGAGTGTGTTTTCCACACGGTTTGCACTAAACTACTTCCGTAGTAGGAACTTTTGCTTGTGTTTGTCTTTGATTGTAGGTCTTGATGGTTTGATTTTGAGGACGAAATCCTTTTAAGAAGGGGAGGATGATGCAGCCCAAATTGAGCCAATGCACCAACCATCAAGAGCCAAGCTTGAAGGACACATGAGATGCAAGATCAAGATCTTCAAGAGCTTAGGAGGAGGAAAGAAAATGCAATCCAAGTTGCCTCAAGATCATTTGCTCGGAGTCAAGCTAAAGAGATCCAAAATGCTCACCCACACTTGGTTTGGAAGAGCTTTGAAAATGGAGGCTTTGGGGATGACTTGATAAGCTTTCAAGTGAGCTCATAGGATGACACAGCAATGGGCGGACCGCTTACAGCATCGGGCGGACCGCCTACTTCCTTAGTCCCTCCAAATTTAGCTAAGTGTAGAATTACACACTCTCAGGATCTCCAATGGGCAGACCGCCTATGTAAACCGGCGGACCGCCTTAGTTTTTGCGTGTAATTCCTATTTTATCCCTACGAGGTCTTTATTATTTTTACCCTTCTTGTAGGCTTTTAGACCTTTCACAAACATGTAAGGAAGCACTATAAAAGCTTCCCTTAGACATTTATTTCATTACCTTACCTAGACTTTGAATATTGAACGATAAACATTTTGAGAGAATCTCAATGAAAACCCCTTGTGTGGACTTGATTTCACTTGGTAGAATCTAAGTTGAATTTCAATCCTGTCATGATCATTCTGTTTGTGAGAGCCGAATGTCTCTCGAGGATAGTTGCTTAGTATAGGTAATCCTTGGTATTCATCCAAGGTGTATCAAAACTTAATTCCTCGGTGCTACTTAGGTAATCGTTCGAGCTTCGTCTTGCTTTTATCTTTACTTTATTGCGTGTTTTACCCTGCATCACATGGATAAGGAACTCAATCATATCCACCCTCCGAACTATCATATAGCATATGAAAATGGCTAAAAATCTGTGGGATAGTATCCGTGAACGATTCTCGATCGAAAACAGACCAAGAATTCAAGAATTGAAAGCTACACTGGCGGGTATAAGCAAAAGGGTTTGTCACGTTGACAATGCTTTGGGATGAACTCGAAAACTATGAACAGTTTCCAACATATTCATTTGTAAAGTCTACGTGTAATCTTTCGGTTGCCTTAGAGAAGAAAGAAGAAGAGAAATTGCAGTTTTTTCTTATGGGTTTGGATGAAAATTTCTATGGGATACCCGTTACAATTTGTTGACACAGGACCCGTTGTCAATATTGAATAAAGTCTATCAAAAGTTGGTGCAAGATGAGCGGGTAAAAGGAGAAGCTCAGGGACACAAGGAATGGGGGAGGCAATGGCATTTATTGCTCATAGATCAACAATCCCTAGAAAAGCTTTGACAATAGGGAGTGCCATTTGTGTGATCGTGGTGGACACATTCAGATCGCTGCTATGAGGTCATAGGGTATCTGGAGTGGTAGAACTATCCACTTAAGCAAGGATATAGTCAGGGAATCAGTACGGCAGTTGTGGTAGAGGAAGAAATGAAAATATAGATTGCGATCTTGATCGTGGACAACAGGAACCAAAGCAGAATAGGTTATATGGTGGACGAGGATGTGGTGGAACTCGAGCTAATGCGATACAAGCTGAGTCTAAAAGTGTGGAATCCGAACACGCTGATATGCCCATACAATCAAATATACCCAGTTTGAGCAATAAGTAGTTAGAGATGTTGATTGGCTTGCTGAACAAGGAGAAGCCGAGATCGAGTGACCAGTTATTGGTATGGTAATTTGATTTCTGTGGATAATTGACACGGGAACATCAAACCATATGACCAAAAAGTTGAATATTTTGGGAGGCCTACGGGAAATTTCATAGTGTCAGGTAGGTCTACCAAACGGAAGCAGCATAATGGCTACCCAAGAAGGATACATCACATTCAATGAGGACATGACTCTTCGTGGAGTTCTATATTTGCCCGAAATAATATGCAACTTGATTTAGTATCTCAATTGATTGGCCAATTTGATTGTTATGTGCAATCCACTAATGATTTTTGTTTTATGTAGGACCGGGCTATGGGAAAGTTGATTGGAGGGTGAACGAAAAGATGGACTCTAATATTTCTAGATCATACCTCAAATGAAGGCAATGAAAGTTGATGTGATTGAATTATAGCATCAAAGGTTAGGGCACCCTTCGGTTTAAGTGACCAAATCTCTTTTAATTCTAGATGTTAGGAATAGGAAAAGTAGCTTGAATGAGAAAGCTTATGATGTATGCCATCGGGCATAACAAACAAGAAATGTATTTTCGTTGAGTGATAGTAAAGCTACCGATCTTTTATAGAACCGAATCTGCATGTGATGCTTCATATTTTTAATTGTTGTTGATGATTTTTCATAGGCGGTCTGAGAGTTTTTATTAGTTGATAAGAGAAAAGTTGGCCAAATATTGAAAAAATTCTTTGCAATGGTGGAAAGATATAACCGAATTAAGTGTGTCTGAAGTGATAAAAAGACGGAATTTATAAGTTTGAAAACATATTTGCTTGAACAAGGAATTCTTTTTTAAATATTGTATGTCGGGACACCATTACAAAATGGTAGGGTTGAACAGAAACATCAACATATCTTGAACGTAGAAAAAGCACTTAAGATTCAAGCCAACCTACCAATTTAGTTTTGAGGAGAGTGTGTCATGACAACATGTTACTTGATTAATTAGACATTGTCTCTGATTTTGAATGGAAAGACTCTGTGTGATATAATGATGGGTGTCACACCGAATTATGATCACTTAAGATTGTTCAGATGCTTGTATTATGCGAGTAACCTATGAAGAGCATGTGATGAGTTTGAAAGCATAAGTCATCGATGTATATTTTTAGGATATCTGAATGAGAAAAAGGCGTGGAAGTTATATGATTTGGATACTAAATTTTTTTTGGTGTCACATGATATTACATTTTATGAGTACAAGTTTCTGTTTGCAATGTGAAAGAGAGTCCGAGTCATAATACTGTGCTAGTGGCCGGAATGGTTGATGAAGAGGACAATATCATAGTAAGAGTAGAAATGAATCCGGGGAATGAGGGGGTGGATCATGACGAGCCAAACCTAGATGCTATTCCCGGATACTTGGTAGAAGTGATGGATGAAGAGTTGGGTCGAGGAAAGCGAACAAAGAATGAGAGTGTTCTTTTTCGAGATTTTGTCACCAATACGGTCTGGAAACTGAGCCACCAGGTAACAATATATTTTCAGAAATCGGATTGTTCACTTGAGCCTCGACAAGCCTCTTATAAGGCTTATCCTCTAGCATACTATGTCAATTGTGATAATTTCTCTGAAAAAAATGTCAATTATTTAAGCGACTCTAGCTAGTCGTTTCGAGAGTTCAAACTCCAAATAGCAAGCCGACAGTCATAAAAGCTCTGTAAGGTCCAATAGGACATGTCTGTAAATTTTGAGTTGGATCAAACCTCGTTTGGTAGATTTTGGAAGACGTTTTCATTTTCTAGTATCATTAAAGTGGAATTATGATTTTCGAGCTCGTTTTGAGTAAATTAACTCCATTAAGAAAGTGTCGTTAGGTTTGTATGATTGTTTGCGACCAATGTGAACTTTCGAAATTGAATTTCGAGGTCGTCCGGATGGTTTTAGCATATGTCCTGGAATTTGGAGTTTTGCCTCTTTTAGTTTAACCCTCGACTTGAGCATCGGGGATGTATTTCAGGATCCGATTTTGCAAGTAAGTCACATATTTATTTTTCAACTTGCATGCAAAAGTTGAGGTGATTCCGAGCTTCGTAGGGTCTCTTTCGAACCCAAAATGAAGCACCAGCTGGTGCTGCCAGTCTACCTAGGAGTCAACCCTATGGGTTAGCGCTAGAGGTGGCACATTAGCAGTGAGGGAATATTCATTCAACGCGAAAACGCCTAGGGGGTGCATCGCGATGCCCAATGTCACGTTAGCGACTGCTTTTGCATGACAACGCTGCCCCAAAGTATAGATACAACCCAATTGTGGGCTAAACTCATTTTTTATCGAATTCTCTCAATCCAAGGTCGGAGTAAGGAGATTTTGAGGTACCACTTCGCCCAAATCAATCTAATTGTCCAGGTCACGTCTCCAAACCTTCTTGTGATGATTAATTAGAGGTTTCAGTTGTAGAATTCATGAAACTGGGCTTGGTTGGAACCCTAGGTTTATAAAATTGGGGAATTGGGATAAATTGAACTCGAAATTTTGATTCAATGGCATAATTAATATTGTGGAACTATGAGGAGTCCGGGAACATATCGTTTATGGGCGTTCGGCTAAGCTAAGCCCTTGGGCAATTTAATAATTCTTTTAATTCTGTGTAATAGCTAAATATTCTTTATGAGGGCACTTGTACGTGCAGTTAATCTTTTGTGGCTCAGAGAAAGATAGTTCTGAGAGGTATTGGAAAGGAAAAGAGACTGTTCGGTAGTTGATTGAGCCCCAAACTTGAGCTAACCGATCGTTTCCATTTTTTTATGGTCTTTAGCCTTATGAATATACATGAATTGTTGCCGACAGAGTGTACTTACTATGCCGCAACCTTGAGATGCATCTTTCTTTCTATATTTAATGATTGTAGGATGTGATGTCATATCAGGGGTAGGAGGATTCCGCCCCAGGGGTGGGAGGATTTTGCTCCATACCTACATTCTATATAATGTTGAGGGTAGGCAGATTCCACCCCGGAGTAGGAGGATTCAGCTCCATTCATTGGAACATGTGACCCCATTGCATCATGTTTCATTCTTTCTATTTCATTATGTGAATTGTTAGATATATATATGATTGTTTGTCTTGATTATTATGTGCATCGTTTATCTCTTCTGTTGTTGTTGGTTTTTGATTCCCTAGCTAGCTAGCCTATCTATTCTTTAAGATAGCTAGTTAGCCCTCACTTACTAAGTCCTTTTGAGTCACTTATGTTTCATGTTTTATCTTTTTGTTTCAGCAGATTCCGCTCCAGGACCCAGCCTGCAACATGATTGAGGAGCAAGGGCATTCCAACTATCTGTGGTGAGCCAGCTATTGTCCGTTGAGGCCAAGTTATTTCCGGGTTTTGAAGTTTTGAGGGGAAAACGGGAAAGAGCATTTTCTATTTAATTCTGATAGAAAATATTTAGGATGTTTGAAGTTTACTCCTAAATTTTTCTTCTTACATCATAGACTTCAGCTGGCTTCACAATACACATTTTCATCGATTAAAAATGGGTGATCAAAAGATCGAATTACTATGCCTATCTTGCTGGCCGTTACTTTTGGTGGTCTTTCTTTTTGGCTGACTCCTATAGACGAAGTGCAAAGCCGGCCGGCCAAAGAGAATCAACTAGTTTAGTTCTGATCTGGTCCGGTTTCGATTCCTAAAATCCATGGAGAAGGGTGTGGAGCACGAATGCATAAAACTTTTAATCTGGAAAATCTTGGAGGTTCTAATTTATGAAGTTTTATGCAATCCATCTTACAAAGATCCCGTTAGACATCAACGATAAATATTTATTTATTTATTTATTTTTGATTTTTTTCTTTTTATAATTCTGTCTTTTTCTTTTTAATTTTCAATTTTTATTGGAGAGAGATGTTGCTCTTTATGAAATAAATGTGTCAAAAATACACAACAAGAAAGGATATTTTTACATCTCAGAAATTTTTACATCAGTATTAATTTTATTTTTTGTTATTTGTTATTTCTTAGTAATAGTTTCTTATTCAAGTTTTTTTATGCCATCGAAGAAGTGGATGATATCACTTACCTCAAGTCCTGAGCCAATCCGACTACTAGATAACCTCTTTCCCTTTCCAAATCCTTTCTGAACAATCTTTCTCTAAGCCACGGAAGTAGAACCGCACATATAAGTACCAAAATAAGGAATATATATATATATATATATATATATATATATATATATATATATATATATATATATATATATATATATATATATATATATATATATATATATATATATATATTAAATAAAATTCCCAAATTACCCTTTGCCCTACTTCGCCGAATAACAATAAATGATATATTTCTGGACTCCTCATGGTTCCACCCTACCAATTATACAGTTGAGTTACTCCTTTGGGGTCCATCTAACTTGAATTCCTAATTTCTACTAGCTAGGGTTCCAACCCATGAAAACCCCAATCAAACCCATAAAATTCTTAGCCCTAAACCTTTATTTAATGATATAAGAAGGTTTGAAAGCATCACTTAGATAATATGAATTAATTTTTCCTAAGAAATCGCCTCCAACCAAGCTCTACCAATCAATTTGGGCTAAAATAGAGTTTTCCAACCCGCTGGACCCTTTTTATACCCCGTCACTGTGCGATTGCAAAGCCTCAGTTGCGACCACGACTAGGCTTCAACGCGGTCGTGCCTCTGGCCTCACGGTCACGCTAAACATTTTTCAACTGCACCAGCAGTCTTGATAGCACAGACTGATACTGCACTTTTGGGTCTGGACTGGATATGCTGATGAGAAATATACCTAACTTTACATGCAAGTCCTAAACACATTTGAGACTTACTCGCACTCAAATCCCGCAACAGACCTCAAATTAGCAGAACGACATCAGATTTCACTTCCGAAAAGTTCCACTTCCAAATCATAAGCCAAAATTATCCGAACAACATCAGATTTCACTTCCGAAAAGTTCATATAGGCCACAATAATCATACGAACCATATGAAACTTGAATAGTGCTCATTTACTCAAAACGAGCTTCGAAAAGCATTAGATGGATTTACCAACACATAAAAACGTTAACGTTCTTCAAGACCAACCAAACAAGGTCCAGTTCACTCCACAAACAGGTACTAATAGACCATACATAGCTTTTAAGATTGTCGGTTCGTCAACCGGAGTCCGAACTCCCAAAACAACTCGTTAGGGTCATTTCAAGTATAATGTGTATTTTGACAGTATATAATGCTATTTTTACATTTGAAGAATTCTATGCTTTGAAGCATTATACTCTAAGTTTTTTGTTATCGTTATAAACCTTTAGAGTGGAATGTATATTTTAAGAATATACAACATTTTTTTTCTTTTGAAGAATGCTATATTTTGAAATAGTGTACTCTATTTTTTTTGTTATCAGTGTATACCCTTGGAGTATAATGTATACCTTTAAAGTATGTTGTATAGTTTATAAGTATATAATGTTATTTTTACCTTTGAAGAATGTTATGTTTGAATAGTATAATCCAAGAGTATCCGGTGATACCAAAAATATTGGAGTATACTATTCCAAAATATAGCATTCTTCAAAGAGAAAAATAGCAGTGTATACTATAGTATACAATGATAACAATCTAAAAGGTATACAGTATACTTTTATGTATACAATGATAAGAATATAAATGTAAAGAATAGGTCAGGTTATACAATGATAACTATCTAAAAATGAAGATTAAGTAAGGGTATAGAATGATACTTCCTCTAAACTTGAAGAATAAGTTAAGGTATACATAATATTCTTACAGTATACAATGATAACGATCTAAAAATGAATGTGGAGAGGTGGTATGGGGTGAGGGTGGGTTAGAAGGTGAAGATATGGGGTGGATGGGGGAGGGTGGGGGTTTAGGGGTAAGGGTATTGCTGGAGTGGGAGTATAGGCTAGGCGTGCCGTAGAAGGTGAGGGTGGTGGGGGTGGGGTTGGAAACTAGACGCAATGTGGGTAGAAGGTGGGTACGGGGGTGGGTAGAAGGTAAGGGTGCGATGGGTTAGGGTTGTAGTAGGGCAGGAGACGGGGTGAGGGTATGGTGGAGGTAAGAGGTAGGGGGTGGGTTTTGGTTCGATCTAAAAATAAAGGTGGGGTAGGTAGGGTAGAAGGAGGGGAAGTGGGAGTGGGGTGGGTAGAAGGTAGGGATATTGGGATGGGATAGGGAGTTGGGTTGAAATTAGAGGTAAGGGTGGGTACGAGCCAGAAGGCAGGAGGTAAGACTTGGTAGCGGTGGGGTAGGATGTGGAAAGGTATGGTGGAAGGGTATTGGGGCGGGGCAAGGGTAGGGTGGAGGTAAGAGGGAGGGTGTGGTGGAGGGGTATGAGGTGGGATGGGTGGGGTGTGGAAGGAAGGTGAGGGTGGGTGCTGTTTCTGTTTTGGAAGAATTTAAGTAAAAATTACGCGTAGGGGCCTGTTTGGCGCGCGCTAATTGATTTGTAACCGTCAAAAACAAATTCGCTGAGAAATAGCCACCTCCGAGACAAGTCCAGTATAAAATACTGGGGCTTTGAACAAGTTTTGTTCAAAGCCCCAGTATTTTACTATGAGACTTTATATAAAGCTTCAGTAAACTAACCCCAGTATAAAATACTAGGGCTTTGAACAAGTTTTGTTCAAAGCCCCATTATTTTGTTATCGGACTTTATATATAAAGCTTCAGTCCCATAACAAAATAATGGGACCTTTGAACATGTTAGTTCAAAATTCCAGTATTTTATTATGGGACTAGTCTGGGGTGTTTTCCAACACTAATAGAGCGTAAGTGTGCATACGATTTTTTGGCTATTTCTCAATTAATTTTGAAACGGTGGATAAACCTCCTTGAACGCGTCCAAAAATGGCTACGCATCAAAATTGAATGTGAATTATTAATTTCTGAAAATGTTGTGATGGAAAATATTTTGCCAAAATTTTTAATCCAACCAAATATGGAAATATTGAAAAATATTTTTTGTCCTTCATGCCAAACACACATCTCAATACTTTAGGAAGGTAAATGACTATGAAATGTTGAAAGTATGCCCTAATGGCGAAAGAAGGTAATGCGAATGAAGGTAATTAACACAACATATGATTAAAAGGGTGTTTTGGCTAAGCTTATAAGCTGGTCAAACCAGCTTATAAGCACTTTTTGACTTATCTACGTGTTTGGTAAGTATTAAAAGAGCTTATAAGCCAAAATCAACCATAAGTTGGTCATTCCAAACTTATTTTTTTTTCAGCTTATAAGCACTTTTAGTTTGACCAAGTATTTTACTATTTTATTCCTAAAAAAATTTGTAATCCATGAAATATCATTTCTAAAATAAAATTTTCAACTTCCTCATTCTATATTCGTCATTTGTCATTTTTAATGTAAAAATACTTTTAAATTTATTTTTATAAATAACTTAAACAACATTTTAGTCATTTTAATAAAAATGTACTCATCGGCATTTTTTTACCGAACCCGCCAACTACTTATTACTAGTTTCAGCACTTCTATCCAAATACGTTACTGCTTATTTATAAAATCAGTTTCAGTACCTAAAAGTGCTATTCAACACTTGAAGTTTATCACCCACTTTAAATCAGCTAATCCAAACGGGCTCTAAGAAGGTGAAAAATTGATAACTAGTCACTTTTGGATGCCTTAAGTGAGTTTTATCCGCTGTTTCAAAATTAATAGCCAAATTTTTGCGCACATACTTATAGTCCATTAGCATTGACAAACACCAAGATTAGTCCTTTTCACTGGGATTTATATGTAAGGGATTCATTCATATTAAAGTCCCATTATTTTTTACTGGGACTTTGAACTAACATGTTCGAAGTCCCAAAATCTTTTACATGGATTTATGTTCAAAGTCTCGGAGCCTCATATATAAGGACTTTGAACTAACATGTTCAAAATCCCAGTATTTTATATTGAGATTCGTATTTAAGTGATCCCAGTATAAAATATTGGGATTTTAAAATTTTGTTCATAAATCCCAGTGTTAAATACTGGAATTTTTCGGATCTGACTAGTTCTCGAAGAATTTTTCACCGCTAACTGATTTTCTTTTAATACGGTGCAAACAGGCTATGGGGCCAAATTTCTTCATTAAAAAATATTTAAATTATTATGACTTAATGGCTAAGGAGGGTAAATATACAACGGACCAGCCCGGAACGAACAGTTAGAACTGGAACCGGACCGGGCCAGGACCACTGGACAGCCTTAGTCCGAAATGATGATAATTCTAACTTGTTCATCATGATATAGGACCATGCCGAATATTATCTTCTTCATTTATTTGTTAATTAAAATTTAGTTCTCATACATTTAGAAGTTGAAAATTTTGCTCTTCTTACTTCTGAGATGTTGCAATAACAGAAAACAATGGCATCTTGAATACCTACGTGAAATGTGTTTGGGTTCTGAGATCTAACATCAACTTTCAATGATTCTAAGTAATCTATCTAACATCAACTTTCAGTAATTCTAAGTAATCTAATTTCAGTTTCTAGCATAATGTTAAAAAAAGAAGATATGATTGTTTAACCTAGATCCGATTTTAGGCCAATTAACGATTAAATTTATATTTGCGGAGTCACGATCAATAGTTTAGATTAAGAGTTTAAATGACGAATGGCGTTAGTTATTAGAGAAGCAATATATTCGTAATTTCCAACGAGGATAAATAATAATATGGAAACAAGATATAACCCAAAGTGAGTAAAGTTAAAGCGTTAGTAAAAATTAGTAGAGGTAACCGTGTTGGATCGCTTGACCCCGGTGAGAGTTCCTCATTACTGATCGAACTAAAAGACTAGAGAGCAAAGTATTCAACGAATGTAAGCAAAGAACATTGTTTGAGCAGGAGTAAGAGAGAATACTCTTATTGATGTTGTAGACAGGAAGTAAAAGTTATGTTACAATGGTTTAGATCGAATGCTATTTATAGGTCTGATAGGCCTCCGTTGAGTCTTGTAACCACTGTGCATGTATCCGTTGGATATGTAACTGCTGGGTTGTAATTACTGCCTTTATGACCATTCATTGAGTGATCGCACATGATCAGGTTAATAATTGCTCATTCAGATCGTGCTGACCTGGGAAGCGTTACATTGCTGCTCTGGGACTGCTTGTGGTAACCGCCTGGCTAGTTATCTGTCCGCTAGATGTCTGTCCGGTGGAATCTCTGCCCGTGCCACGTGGCAGACACGTGTCACCTTTTTAGATGTCGCCAGTTTTCATCCAATAAAGATAGTCCCCGCACTTCTCGATCTGCTCGAGGAGTAGATGTGAATTTTTGCGGGAATTTTCATTTTGCAAAATCCAATCTTTGTATGACGAAGCTAGGTGACGTACGTATCTTTTCAGCTACGTGACAAATCCCCATGATGTGCGCATTAAATGCGCAGTAAAAAAATAACTGCAGCAGGCACACCTGCGCGTCTGCAGCCTGCTTCGAAGCGACTACTGCGCGTCCTAAGGGTAAAAATAATGATTTTAACCGCCTCAATCACGTGCACACGTCGATTGCTGATCGCGAGGTGGCCGCTGCACTTCAGGGTAATGATGACACTTCGAAAGTTGGTGAAACCTACTTCTTCTTTTGACGGTTGGATCTGATCGTGGCCTCTCGGATAGTCTCCACGTGTCTCGCGGAAACTTGATGGGCCGGATTTTTGCTCCTATAAATAGAGGTTTGTAGAGAAAGAAACCTTTTTACTTGCTTTCATTTTCTTCCTGCTAAATCTTGAGAATTCTTTGAATATCTTTCAACTTTTCTTCTGAATTTCTCAACTCTTCTGGAATTATGTCTTCAAAAGCTAGGAGAAACCAAAATATGGACGCAGCTGGTAGTTCTTTGGCAGCCACCCCCAGGCCTATGGCTACTCAGGCCACTGCTGCGGAGATCATCCCTAAGAAGTGGGGTGAATTGGAAAAGGATTGCAACATTAAAACTTCCAACAATCATGGAGATATACACATTTGGCCAACGTATAGGTTCAAATTCGGGATCACATCAGAGGTGATCCCTCGGGTTAGAGCAGACTGCAATTGGGATGCGAGTATTCCCCTCTTGCCGGTCTCCGAAGAGGAGAACATTACTTCAAATAGGGCTAGGTGGACAGCTACGTGCACCTACCCTTTTACAGTTGGATGTAAACTACCCCTGCATCCTGTGCTTGAAAGGCTCTGCAGGGAATATTAACTCTGCCCGGGGCAGCTGTGCCCCAGCGTGTATAGAACAGTTACACTCTTGGATTGGTTTGCGGCCGAAACCGACCAAGTTTTTGAATACGAACATTTTATTTCTTTGTATAGCATACAAATTTTCAAAGACGACTTTGTAAACGCTAGGATGCGCGGGAGCAAGGGCTTGGTGCGCAGCTCCGAGGACACAAGCGACTGGGGTTGGCTGCACCGGTATGTGTTCGTGTGCACCCAGGCTCTGACCTTCAACCCCAAGACTTTTCTTCCCGAGGTTTGGAATAAGAAGCGTAAGTCCCCGAGTATTCTTTTGAGTTTTTCGTGCTTCCTTTTCTCTTTTTGTTTTCTTATCCCTTTGACTCCTCTTTGTAGCTGCCAAGCGACCCTACGACGGGCTCATATCAGTCGATGAGCTGACGGCGTGGGTTGAGGCGATCTTGAAGGATTTCTCTCCTGAGAAGAGAGAATGGGCGTAATTTGCTGCGCAGAAGAATTTGACCGTGAAAACTCACGGTGAGAATTTTCTGCTGTTATAGCCATTTCTTTCCTTTGCAGTTTCTCCGTATCTAGCCGTTCTGCGTTTTGCAGGTCTGGGTACTCAGGGGGACTTTTTCCCTGCTCCTCCTCCTCACACCGTGCCTTCTGGGTCTGCTGCTGATCCTGATGCTGAAGTCGCATCTATACTGGCTTCAACGGAGGCACTACGCAGCAGGGAAGGTGGCGAGGAGCTCTTATCCAGTGGCCTTAGTTCCTTGAAGAGGAAGAAGAAGGGCCAAGGTGAGGGCGGAACACGGAAGAAGTCTGCACGTAAGACTTCCATTGCTGCCGGGCAAACCTCAACTGCTGGAGGTGAGTCCTCGCCCAAAGCTAATGTACCAGAGTCTACAGAAGAGAATATCAAGACCAATACCGAAGTTCCCGAGTCTGCACGGGGAGAGGGTTTAGACAGGGTGGTGATTGATGTTTCAGATACTTAGACTGAAACTAATGAACCCCTTGTGCGAAAACCTTATCTTCGGAGCGATAAGAGAAAAGTTGAGGAAGAGGCTGCCCGTACTCCGGAGAGGAGTCCCCGAATTGATGATGGGGTGAAGGCGGCTCCTTCCCGTGCGGACAAAGGGAAAGGGAAAGTGGGCGAAGAAGAAGAAAAAGAAGAAATAAGGGAAGAGGTTCCCCAAGAGGGTGGCGGAGGTCCTCGTGTTTTTTATTTCGAGGACCTGGAAAATGTGGCCACTGAGGGGGCGACGCCTGTTGGTCTTCACGAGTGCGACACGATAGATCCTGGAGTGGAGGGTGACTCCGACTTATCAACAACAAGGCTTATTTAGCGGTCAGTCATCAACGGCCAGATCAGATTAAAGGACATTAGGGGTGTGCGCCAAACTACCCCTTTGAATATGCTTGGGAACCCAAGTAATGCGAGAGGAAGCATACCATGAGGCTAGCCCCTGACGTCAACTTTATATCCAGGCCGGGCAGCTTAGCCAAGGCGGTTTCATCACTCATTGGTCCCCGAGAGGAGTGGACAATGAGGGAAATGAGTGATGAGGAGTTGGCTTTTACAATTGCTGCCGATTCTGCCCGGGTAAGTGTTTACCGCTTGTGTTGGAGGTAATTTGACTTCAGACTTCTAACTTTTGCTTCTTTTGTTTCTCCAGTCAAGTATGATGTCTACCGAGCTAATGTTCTGCTCCAGGATCAACAACATCGATCAAGTACTCGAGGTAAAGAAAGAGTTGCTGGATGCTCTGAAGGAGAACAACATCCTGGCAAAGCAGTGTGGTCTCCTTGGGGGTGAAGTTAATCGATTGGGTAAAGTTAATAATGAGCGAATTGAGCAGAGTAACGAACTCACCAAGGAGAAGGACCTTCTTTCTGAAGAGAAAGAAGGGTTCGCACGATCTGCCTAGGGTCTGGAGATTCTACTCGGAGAATGCAAGGCTTCACTGAACAGAGCTCTCGATGATCGTGGATCTCTTGAGATGGATCTGCAAAGGGCTAATGAAGAGTCCGCTAGAGCCAGAGCTGAGCTTCAAGCTGCTAAGGACCATGTTGCCCAGTTGATGAGTGCTCAAATCACGCTATCTAAGGACTTGGCAAACCTGCGTGACCAATCTGAAATCAAGGCAAAGCTTTCTGTGCTCGAAGCTAAGCGTTCACTGCTCGGGCAGGTCCAGGCTAAGCAGATCAACGTTGAGGAGATGCTGTAGAAGACAAAGAGCGTTGTTCGCGGAGTAAGACAAATACTGAATATTTCTCCCGAGGAGTCTGAATTAGACGAGGATGAAGATGAAGATGAAGATGAAGATGACGGCGAGAATTCGGAGGACGATGACAGAATCGACGGAGCTGGTGCGTCGGGTTCTGGTCGTAGCCCCAAAAAATGATGCCCCCAAAATTTGATTAGGTTGCAAGTTTGTATATCTGGCGAGAGCCGGATTAGTTGGTTGTGGATAGAGGTCTCGTAGGGACTCTCTGATCTTTGTTCGGCCAGTTCCATTTGGCCTTTGATCACTCTGCAAAATTTCTGTCAGCCGTTCTCGGCATTTTATCATTTTACAGGATTATGTATATATAACTTTAGATCTTTTCTAATTCAATGACTATATTTAGCCTGAATTTTTGATCTTTCGTTTGTATGTATTGTGGCCTTCGTGCCTTATGTTTAGGAGCTTTTTGAAGTTTGAACTTTGTTAAGTTATGGTCTCCAAAAGTCTGTCCGAATGTTTTAACTTAGCCTTTCCCAAGGAAGAGGTCATAAGTCGTGAGTAATCTGCGCAGATGTTTTATTCTGACCGAGTCGTGGTCAATAGATTTTTGGCTGAATCGCTGGCCTTTGCGAACAACTTTGCTTATCGCCTTGATAGTCGAAAGCTGTCGCAGGAATTTGTAGCTTAATTCTGGCCGAGTCGCTGGTCTTGTGAACTACTTCTCTTATTTTCGTGGAAGCTTGTCACATAAAAAGTTTTTTTGGAAAACTCGCCTTATCTTTTCATAAGGTCTTTTGCCTTTATGAAGGTCTTACCTGGCCTACAAGGGCCTGGCCTACAGGGGCCTCTTACCACCCTTCTTGTTTTTATGTTGGAACACAGGAAGTGATAACATAAAAAGAATTAAGGCTGGTCGAAATTAAAAGAACACATATAATCAAACGAGGAGTGTGTCCGTTGTGGGATTCGAACCCACAGCCGCGAAGTTGAAAAACTTCGAGTTCTACCAGTTGAGCTAAACGGATTTGACCTTGTTCAGGCCGTTAGTACCATTTAGAAGAATAATAAAAGTAAGAATTATTACAAAAGTAAAAAGTAGGAAGAAGATAACTGACCGTTTTACCACTCAGAAGTGATACCTTTTGAGGTGAATCACGTTCCAACTGTTTGGGACAATTGAACCATCTAGTCGTGCTAAGCGATAAAATCCATTGCCGACTGAAGCGATTACTTTGTAAGGGCCTTCCCAATTAGGGCCTAGCTTCCCTACATTCGCTTCCTGTGTGTTTTGTGACACCTTCCTCAGTACAAAATCTCCGAACTGGAAACTTCGTATGTGCAGTCCCCGATTGTAATATTGTTCAATTCGTTCTTTCTGGGCGACTACTCGTACGAGGGCTAATTCCCTTCGCTCTTCGAGGAAATCCAGCTTTTCGGAGAGGTTGACTGAGTTGGACTCTTCAGTGGCATGTGCATACCGTAAGCTGGGTTCTCCGATTTCGATTGGGATTAAGGCGTCTGCACCGTACACCAATGAGTAAGGTGTCTCTCCAGTACTCATTTTTATCGTTGTGCGATACGCCCATAGCACACCAGGTAGCTCCTCTACCCAGCATACCTTGGCCTGCGCGAGGCGCTTCTTGAGGTATTCAACGATTATTTTGTTGGTAGATTCTGCTTGTCCGTTGGCAACCAGATGATATGGAGAGGAAGTGATCCTCTTGATGTGGAGGTCGTCAAGGAACCTAGTCACTTTCTGGCCGATGAATTGTGGGCCGTTGTCCATGACTATTTCCTTGGGTGCTCCAAAGCGACACACAACAAAACGCCAAAGGAAGTCAACAATTTCTATTTGTCGTATCCTCACGTATGCTGCCGCTTCGACCCATTTGGTGAAGTAATCGTCGTTGATCAACAAGAAGTGCATTCCCCTCGGCGTCGCGGGAAGGGGACCAACTATGTCCATTCCCCATTTTATGAAGGGCCACGGGGAGATTATTGAGTGGAGTGGTTCTGCCGGTTGATGAAGAAGATGTGCGAACCTCTGACACTTGTCGTATTTTTTGACAAACTCATTTGTATCCTTCTCCATCTTATCTCAATAGTATCATGCACAAATCAATTTATGGGCTAATGCTTTACCTCCGGAATGATTGCCACAGCAGCCTTCATGGACCTCCCTCATCACGTAGTTGATTTGATTTGGTCCGAGGCACTTTGCAAGGGGTCCTGCAAAAATTTTGCGGTAGAGATCGCCGCTGACAATTGTATACAGAGCAGCTTTTATTCTGAGCTTGCAAGCGGCTTTTGTGTCAACGGGCAGTGTCCCATTAAGAATATAGTTCGTGATTTCATTCCGCCAGTTCCAAGTTGCGTTGATGGTGTTGACTTCGAATTTTCCCGGTCTATGGTCGTGTAGAGAAGTTGAACGACAGATGAAGAGCTGGCCGCCTCCATTTCTGCCACTGACCCTAAATTCGCGAGAGCATCGGCTTCATGGTTCTCTTCTCGTGGAATTTGAAGTGCCTCTCATTCATCAAACTGGGCCAGGAGTTCTTTTACACGGGCAAGGTACACTTGCATTCTAGACTCTCGTGCAATAAAGCCTCCGGTCACCTAGTTGATCACCAGTTGAGAAGCACTCTTATGCTTGATGATGTTTGCTCCATAGCTTCGAGCTAACTCCAATCCTGCAATAACGGCCTCATATTCGGCCTCATTGTTAGTAATAAACGGGCACATGATGGCCTGCTTGACGGTCTCTTCGGATGGGGCGATGAGAACAAGTCCAAGACCGGACCCTTTGACGCTTGAGGAGCCATTAGTGTATAGGGTCCATGCGCCAGGAGCTTGCCCAGCATATAGAACGGCATCCTTTTTTGCCTCAAGATATATATTAGCGCTAAAATCTGCCACGAAGTCTGCTAGGGCTTTTGATTTTATTGCTACCCTAGGTTGATAGGTGATATCAAATTCACTTAATTCTATAGCCCATTTTACTAACCTTCCCGAAAATTCGGGTTTGTACAAAACATTTCGCAAAGGGAAGGTTGTCACCACAGCTATTGAATGACTTTGAAAATATGGGCGTAACTTATGAGCAGCAGTTACCAGTGCTAGAGATAATTTATCCAAAAGTTGGTAGCGTGTTTCCGCATCAATTAGAGCTTTGCTAATATAATAGATGCGAAGTTGTTTACCTTTCTCTTCTCAAACCAGAACTGCGCTTACCGAGGATTCTGATACTGCTAGATAAATCAGCAATTATTCCCCGTGTTGAGGTGTAGAGAGCAGTGGTGGATTGGACAGGTACTTTTTGAGATCCTTCAGCGCTTGTTGGCATTCGGGAGTCCACTCGAACTCCTTGTTTTGCTTTAAAACATTGAAGAAGCTCTTGCATCGATCTGACGATCGGGATATGAATCTTCGCGGGGCTGCCACTCTCCCGGTCAATTTCATGACGTCTTTCCGATTGTGGAGTACGTCTGGAATTGAGTCGATAGCTTTGATCTGAGCGGGATTGACCTCAATTCCACACTTAGAAACGATGATGCCCAGGAATTTTCCCGACCTGACTCCGAATGCACACTTCTCCGGGTTCAGCTTCATGTTGTACTGATCGAGTATCTGAAAAGCTTCTTTTAGATGCGCTAGATGGTCCTCTGCTCGTTTGGATTTGACCAGCATGTCATCGATGTACACTTCCATAGTCCTACCGATATGGTCGTGGAACATTCGATTGACTAGGTGTTGATACGTTGCACCTGCATTTTTCAATCCAAACGGCATAACTCTATAACAATACGTACCTCTACAGTTCATGAATGCTGTCTTTTCTTGGTCATCGGGGTCCATCAATATCTGGTTGTACCCAGAGTATGCGTCGAGGAAAGTGAGCACCTCATGCCCGGTTGTTGCGTCAATTAGTTGGTCTATCCTGGGAAAGGGATATGAATCCTTCGGACAGGCTTTGTTCAGATCTGTGAAGTCAATGTAGACTCACCATTTGCCATTTTTCTTGGGAACAACGACCACGTTGGCTAGCCAGTCTGGGTATTTGACTCCACGTATAGATCCGATCTTCAACAGCCAATCGACCTCATCGTTGATGATCTGATTCCGAAAAGCTCCTTGCTGGCGCTTTTTCTGTTTTACAGGGCGGTGGTACGGGTTGACGTTCAACCTGTGAGAGATAATATTTGGAGAAATACCTGTCATATCTTCATGAGACTAGGCGAACATTGTATGCCGCTCCTTGAGGAACTGGAGGATATCTCCTCGTAAGCGTTCGCTCAACTCGGTCCCTATGTAGAACTTCCGCTCCGGTTTGTCTGCAAACAATTCTTCGGGTTCCAAAGCTTCCACGGTCGGCATGTGACTTTCCCGTTCGTCCAGCTTTGTGATGAATTCCGGGACATCGTACTTTGTTTCTTCGTGTGGCATGTCTGATCTCGGTTGCTGTAATTGCTATTTGCTTTCTTCGGGCAGCTTGAGGGCCACCGAATAGCAATCTCGAGCAGAGCGTTGTTCTCCTCGAACCTCACGTACTCCCTATTCAGATGGGAACTTCAACACCTGATGGTAAGTGGAAGGAACAGCTTGCATATCATGGATCCAGGGTCTTCCTAGGATGATGTTGTAAGCTATGTCCGCATCGACAACATGGAATGTCGTCTCCTTCGTTACCCCTTCAGCAAGAGTCGTGAGAGTAATCTCGCCAAGGGTCTTCTCACTCGAGTTGTTAAAACCAGAAAGAACTCGAGATATCGGCAGGATCTTATCCGATAGCTGCATCTCCCTTACAACTCGTGATATAATAATGTTCGCAGAGCTGCCCGCATCGATGAGCACTCTCTTGACGTCGAATTCCGCCACGCGTAACGTTATCACTAACGCATCAGCGTGTGGGAACTGCAGACCATCTGTGTCGGAGTCTTCAAATATTATCGTCTTTTCTGGTCGTGGATGCTTGGTATTTGTGATGGAGACCTTTGCGTACTTCTTCGTTGTGAAGGTGATGTAATCCACTTCGATCCCACCCGAGATAACATTGGCTGTCCTCTTTGGGGAAGATGCCCGTGGAGGGCCAGATTTGTTCTGCTGGGCCTTCGCGTGAGTTTGCTTTCCCTTCTCGGTCAGGAACTCTTTCAAGAATCCCTGTTTCAGTAAATGTGCAACTTCATACCTTAGGGTTTTGCAGTCCTCGGTGGTGTGACCGTGGTCGCGATGAAATTCGCACCATAGGTCCTGGTTTCGCTTGCTTGGGTCGGTCTTCATGTCCTTCGGTAATTTGACCATCTCTCCCATATCTTTGAGTGCTGCCACTACTTCAGACATTTCCACATTGAAGCTTGGCAGGCTTGGGGCTCCATGGAGGCTTGATTCTGAATCATCTCTTCGGGACAGCCCTCTGTTGTTGCGGCTGCGTCCTTTGGAGTTGCTGTGTGACTGGTCAGGGTACGGTTCGTAACGTATGTCTGACCTCTCCGTCTCCGCCTTTCCGCCGGAACCACCGCTGCGCGACTGAGTCCTTCCTTGGGTACCTGTTCCAATTAATTTATCTTCATCAATACGTACCTTTGAGTTGTAGCGGTTGTAGACGTCCAACCAATTGGCTGCTGGGAACTCGCAAAGGGATTCGTATAGCCTGCACGTAGCCTCTGATCCCCGGATATCCAAACTATTGGTAAATGCGATCGCTGTCCATCTGTCCGGTACTTTGGGTAGCATCATAACGTTCCCGCTGGAAGCGATCCACATATTTACGGAGAGACTCGTCGGGCCTCTGCTTGATCTCGAAGATATCTTCTACGCGAGTCTCCATCTTCTGAGCGCCTGTATGTGCCTTCACGAACAGCTCTACCATTTCTGCAAAGGACCCAATGGAGTTTGGTGGCAACATTGAGTACCATCGTAGAGTTCCATCCGCTAGGGTTTCCACGAACTTCTTCAATTGGACAGATTTGATCTCCTCATTGGTGAGATCGCTAGCTTTTATAAAGTTGCTGAACATCATGAGATGATCATTGGGATCGGATGTCCCACGGTATCTCGGAATGTTTGGCATCTTGAATGTCTTGGGTATCGTCTTTGGGGCTGCTTCTTTCTTCCAAGGCCGCTGGGAATACCGTTGGACATCAACTTTCTTTAGCGTGGGCGGAACACCTGGTATCTGATCGATTCTCTCGTGGAGAGACTTCTGAAGTGCTTCCTGGCTCTCCTTGAATTGCTTGGTAAGAGCCTCCACGACGATGCTCATTTCGGCGGACACCATAGATCCTCCATTGTTTCGCTCCCCACCTTGCTTTGAAGTGTGTGAAGAAGGGGCATCACGATCTGGCGCTGCAGCGTCAGCTCTTACAACCAGAGGGTTTTGCCCTCGGAGAGAGTTGAGTGCCTCATTTATACCTCTGTTGACCTCCGCCTGTTCCTGCATAAACGCGTAGAGCGTCTCCTAGAGGTTCCCTTGGCCAGGGGAGTGAATCCTATGGCGTCTTCTCCTAGGCGGAGTGGCGCTCTGAGAGTGCCTACGCCCATTTCGCTGCCTGACCTGTCCTTGGGAAGACTGTTGCTGCCCGTCGGACGAATAATCGGGAGAATAATTGGGACTTAATGAAGAGGTACGTACCTGACTTCCGCCGATGATAGTTCGTTGTGAACCACTTTCTGCCATGTTAGTTGTGAAACAAAAAGATCGACAAAAAAGAAGGTAATGCTGGAAAAGATAAACTATTAACCTACAAAGGCTATTGACCGGCTCCCACTGTGGTCGCCAAATTGTTTAACCTAGATTCGATTTTAGGCCAATTAATAATTAAATTTGTATTTGCGGAGTCACGATCAATAGTTTAGATTAAGAGTTTAAATGACGAATGCCGTTAGTTATTAGAGAAGCAATATATTCGTAATTTCCAACGATGATACATAATAATATGGAAACAAGATATAACCCAAAGTGAGTAAAGTTAAAGCGTTAGTAAAAATGAGTAGAGGTAACCGTGTTGGATCGCTTGACCCCGGTGAGAGTTCCTCGTTACTGATCGCACTAGAAGACTAGAGAGCAAAGTATTCAACGAATGTAAGCAAAGAACATTGTTTGAGCATGAGTAAGAGAGAATATTCTTATTGATGTTGTAGACAGGAAGTAAAAGTTATGTTACAATGGTTTAGGTCGCATGCTATTTATAGGTCTGACAGGCGTTCGTTGAGTCTTGTAACCGCTGGTCACGTATCCGTTGGATATGTAACCGCTGGGTTGTAATTACTGCCTTTATGACCATTCATTGAATGATCGCACATGATCAGGTTAATAATTACTCATTCAGATCGTGCTGACCTGGGAAGCGTTATATTGCTGCTCTGGGTCTGTTCGTGGTAACTGCCTGGCTTGTTATCTATCCGCTAGATGTCTGTCCGGTGGAACCTCTGCTCGTGCCACGTGACAGACACGTGTCACCTTTTTAGATGACGCCAGTTTTCATCAAATACAATTATGTTAGGAAATAAACAAAAATCAAATTCAAACCATACATTATTCCAAACTAATTCCTAACAAACAGCACTAGCTTTACATTTTATGTGATGGAGAGTTACTAATTTAACAATTAAACTAAGAGCTGGATTTAAGTTATATATACTTCGACGTTGTAATTTATAGTTTAAATTTTCATATCAAGTTAGTTTTGATATTTATTTGATTACCAATTAATAATCAATTACAAATTTACTTGTAATTAATTTATGTTGGAAATTGGATTCGGGTCATCCATGTGGGTCAACCCCGGTTCAATATCCAAATAAGTTAATATATATATATATATATATATATATATATATATATATATATATATATATATATATATATATATATATTAATTATAATATTATAAAAGGGTGAAAATCATTTTGACCCCCCAACTTTGGTTTAAAAGTCAAATCCCCCTCAACTATGAAAAATAATCATTCCCCTTTATCCTATACAATATCTATTTCATCCTTGGCATTTTCAATCCCTCATCTACATGATATATTTTTAAATGTGGGTTTTTCTATCAAAATGTTTTACCTATTATTTGAATAATATATATCTTATTATAGCAATTTTAAGTTTATTAATATTACTAATATATTTAATTATGATTAATTTACCGCAAAGTATGTTCACCCTCATTCGCTATCATGTGTAAAGTTTATACAGTGAAAACTGCTATTTACCGGTGCAATTATTTATAATATAGGAATAAAATAAAAATAAATAAAATAAATAGAATAAAAAAGAGCGCTAAGGAATTCAAGATATGGTGGGGAAACTAAGCAAAAAATACAAGTACTGTAGACATACTCGACCAATGCACCTAAAGATAATTTTGTTCTGTGGGTGCCACCTTAATGTGTACTTTCAAATAAATCAACACATAAATACAGAAATTTTAGCCAAGCCGGCGGGTCCAGTGCACCCAAGCCCACTAAGTGGGTTTTCGCTTCTGAGATTAAATATAATTTACATTATCATTTAAATTTATTTTCACTTAAGATAAATAGATAACATGTTGATTTTGAATAAAATCTACCGTTGTCCTCAATATTCTTTTCTAGTACTTCATGCACTAAAATTTTAGTTTCTATTATGCAATAGATTAACTTTGAGTTCTGATTTTTATTAATAAGGTACTAATACAAGAAAAATTATTTTTATAATTTATTCTTCTCATTTATTTTATTAGTGAAATCATTAACTTATATGCTTTGATTATTATTCACTATTTTTTATTTTAATTTTTATATTTTGTTTGTTATATATGTATTAAATAAATTAAAATATATCATGATATCAACGAAAAAGGAAAAAAAATACAAAGGGTTGATAATCTAGAGGGTAAAGTATGGATTTTCAAAAGTCCATTGAGACAAGGGGGAGAATGATTATTGTTTATTGTTGAGGGGAGTTTGATTTTTAAACCAACCTTGAGGGGTGTAAATGATTTTCACCCTATTATAAAAGGAAGGGTACATGACTATTGGGTATTTATGAAAGATTGTATCCTTTCAACTTTTCTTCTAATAGAAACTTAAGCAGATTTTCCCACCCTCTCCTAAAAATAACTCTCTCCTTGTTCTTCCAAATGGAACAGAAAACTCTCCAAACTATCTTCTTCATGTGTGAAGAACAACTACACTAGAACATCTCAAGAAGAACGAAAGAAGTCGTCTTCTATGAATTAGAACAATTCTACGACAGATACGACTTTAGACTGTGGCTTATAAGGTGTAGTTCGTGTCTCTTATACATATGATGGACAATTCTACGACAGGTACGACTTTAGACCGTGGCTTATATGGTGTTGTTCGTGTCTCTTATACATATGATTACACCATCGACTAGTGAAACAAATACAGTAGACTTTGGGCGAATTGTATGTTCTTGGATAATGTATATTCGTCATTGGTATCAGAACCCGTGTTATTTATTTCCTAGTCTTTGCATCGTCACTGCTACTACGAAAATTTCATAAAGTGATACTTGAATTGTTGTGTTGGTTTTTCTAAAAGTTGTTGCTTATGCATGGTTTTGTGATGGGACTGTGTTTTTTTTTACGCCATTAAAGGTGCTTAAAGTAAAAACCAGACTCCAGATTTTGTGTTGTTTTCTCTGAAACATAGACTCGCTAAAAATGAATAGAAAAACAAAATATTAGTGGGATTCTTCTTGTGTTCAAATGCAAAGACTGAAACATTGCACCTATTCGACACTACTCTTATGTTCTCAAACATTTATTATTCTCTGTATAATTAAGAAAGTGGTGGCTTGATTGTGTTTCATAGAGGGAAAAGTCTGACACAATTGGAGTCTGAGAAAAAACCAGTAACTCCCACCATATGGTGTTGTAAAAGTGTAGTCAATGAAATCCTCTTATGAGTTTTTTTTTTCTTTATATATGTTACAAGAAATTAATATTGAGATTGTGATTCTTGCTATATGGTTCTAATTATGAACTTAAAGGAGAATTTGTTTTGTGTGAAATTGAAAACGTTAAATTGGTTTTACTCTTAAAGTCCAAGGCAAAGTAATGTCCTGCAATAATTAAGGGAGTTTTTGTTCTCCCGATGATTCAAATGCAGAACCTTCTCTTGAAATGTAAATTTTGGTTTAAATTGGTCAAGAAGTTTTATTGGCTTTTAGAAGCCTATGTAAATGGCTTCACCAATTCTTTTTTGCTCTCTGTGACTTATAATTTAGTTGGAACCGTATGTGTGGATAATGGTGATGGGTCAAGATTTATTGATAAGTTTTTTTGAAAGAAAGAAGCAACGTGTTTCTTACTGTAACTTTGATTAAGACTGAAATATTATGATAATATATGTTGCATCAAAGAATGTGTTTTCTTTAGGTGCACATTTTTTTTTGGATCCATCTTAATCTCTTCAAGAAGAGATTAGTGAGTCTTTGCTCAGATGATCCTGATATGCTTTGCGGCAATTGTTTGCTGTGTATTGAGAATTATAAATTATTCTCATATAAACATTTAAATTCATGATACATCACTATATGATATAATTTTTGTATAGGTTACAAAAGAAACTACGTTTATTATGTGGTTGTGATAATAAATTGACATTAATTGTCAGTTATGTCTCCTTTTTCTTTTTGAGCCTTGACTATCCCCTGATCTAAGTGGGAAGGGCGTTCAAGTTTAGAGGCAGCCCATTTTCTGCAGAAAACTTAGTGCTCACATGCTTTCTATTATTACTTTATGTAAAAAAAAATGTTACTTGTATATGGCAAGTATAAATGTTGCCTCTGCCAAGTTTTGAATCCATGTATAATTAACTTGGTGTTTCATATTTTGAGATTACTTGTATTAATTTTCAGATGGCAGGAAAATAAATTTATGCCACAATTATATTTATTTGTGACTACCATACGATTATACTTCAAAAAATTGAGATGAAAATTTGAAGTGTTTAAATTCTCCCATGGCATGTGCTTGTGAAACAGTAACTTAACAGTTATTGTAGCACTTAGCAAATTTAGGAAACTTTTTGAAGTGTCGTTTCATAAACTTCTACTGTGAAGATATACATATGATCATAAAGTACTGTGACATTAATACATGTGTGGTTGCATATATGCTAAAACTTAATTGTCCGAGATTTTTTATGTGCATCAGTGCATATATTATGAATAAACATAGTTCCTATTTTTTTTTTTTTTTTTCTATATGAGTTATAGAAACATTATGGTATATTTAATTTGTCTTGAAGGTTTTTGTGGCTTCCTTCTCAGTATAGCACATACTGTAAAAGTTATTCATTTTTTGCTTTCCTATGGAAAATTTTCTAAAAATTGTTTAGTAATATTTTAAGTTGTGTCCATTGGACTTAGTTGAAACGAGATTCTAACGTGAGAGCAAATATGTCAAACAATGTGCTAGATGAAAGAAATAGTATATTGACTTTTCCCCAGGACGTCTTCTGTTTATGAGTAATTAATTTCCTCTGTGGCGTAAATCTCTACAAGTCTTACTACTTGGTAGTGTAATTTCTTATGTGACAAATGCGTCATGAAAATATTCATGTCTAATATTTCTATATCGGTTATAGAATTTGCTTGTTTAGTCTTGAATATTAGTAATTTAAGACAATTGTTCCTTAAGTTATTGATTATGTTAGATTTATTGAGTATTAGAATTTGGATGATAATTAGTAACATAGTGAACTTTCAATTTCGAAACTAATATGAAATAAATATTGACATAGTTAAATTATTTTAAGGATTAGTATGTATATGAATTTTAGGCTTTAAGAAAGTACATAGATGTCTCACTATAGTTTATACTTGGTAATATCAATACGTCAACTGCTATGAGAATATTGTCCCGAGTTTAACAAAAGTGTTGATGGTGACAATAAAATTTAGTATGTCCTAAAAGAGCAAGAGGCTCTTAAGACTCTAGATATATCTGTGACGTCTCCTAAAAGTGGCATTACATTCTATTGTAGCTGGTACATTATGACATCTTTGATCCAAATTATGAAATTGTTCTAAGTCAGTTACTTATATTCCATATAAGTTAAGGATAGATAGAAATCCAATTCTTTTCTACAATTGGATTTTTGCTAGTACTATACTTTAAGTTATTTTCCCCACATGGAAAACTAGTTTCAAGGGGAAGGACATGTATCAATTTGTGATACTATTTTAGTCCAAGATATATATGTTCATATGAACAAGACATCGGTGGCACTGTAACTGAATTTGAATCACGAGTCAGATTATTAGCTAATGTTTTTTCCTAAGTAGGGTGAGATAGGTTAAGACTTGTCTCTTTATGAAACTGTGGACTAGAGTGCTTCTGCTATTAACGTTAAATAATGGGAAACATATTTGGTGATAATGGATATGTTCCAAATTAGCACCAATACGTCATCCAAAGAGAATTTATTTTAATACTGTTGGTCCCAGTGGGAGTAACTATCAATTGATAATCAATTTTATCAATCTCAACCTCGACAATGAGTCGTCTAATTTTTCCCTTCGTCGATTTGAGATCGAAGGGGAAGCATATATAGTTAGTCTACTAGATGAATAAGAGCAACGAAAGATAAATAAGGCTCTTAAATACCATACTAAAGATAAATAGTTTAAGCAAAGGAAGATGAAAAGGAGTTAGTGAAACCAAATCAAGAGTTGAAATTGGTTGATCTACTTATGGGTCATAGCGCCATTGGGAACAAATAGGTTCTCAAATATGCAAAAGACTTAATGTAGAAAAAATATGGGTGAATTCTTGAAGTTCAGATTTCAAGAGATCGTTCGAAAGATTGTTGTCTCTTTCAGAAGAATCTTATATTAAGAAATTTTCTTAAACAATTTTATGCAATAGTACAAACTCATTCATACTCCTATTTCTACAGGCGAAGTTTCAACTGGGAGGATGTGTCCTCGTGAATCCAAAAGAATATGATTTGTCTCGTGAAACTTGATATCTGTTAATCTAGCTAGCAGATAACAATCTGACTTATCTTCTTTGCTAAACAATAGCGATGTACATATTGTTTGTGTAGAAAGAAACAATCATTAGCCTTATTTACAAAGAAAGCCGAAGTTGTAACATTTTCAGCAACTATACAAGAAGCTATTTGGCTTAAACGTCTTTATGATATATTTGGGTGTATTAGTGATCACGCCCAACTACGCCATGTAAAAGGGAGTGATCACGCCCAACTACGCCATATAAAAGGGACTAAGCGGTCGCGGCAAATATAGCTCGGTATTTAAAGCCCCGAGGTCGAATCCCACAGAGAACACTCGAAATCTAGCTGCTAATCTAACTAACTTATCTAATCAATTAACTTCAAAAGTTTATATTTGTATGATGGTTTTAATGTAACAACTAATTGATGATAAAGTAAATAGCAAAGTAGTAAGAAATAGATTAATTCAAAGATCTAGAAGCGTAGGATTGATCTACCCAACTCCTACCCATGTGTTAGAACAATGCATTAATGGATTCCACTTGCTTCTTCCTATTGAGAACTTGCTCCAAATTCACAACTATTCACTCCCGTGTAATGATTGTAACTTTCACCAACTAATTTTCCAATTAATTAATGAAGATACGTAGGACTACAAGTATGGTTCACAATCGGTGTCAATGGTCACAAATCACCTTTTTGACAACCTAAGTAATGCCTGTGTTTTAGGTTGAAATATTACTAAGTGTTTAACCCTAAATCATGAATCTATCCCTAGATGCATAAGAATAAAGAGCACAATCAATTGGGAGCTCTACCAATTAATAGCATACAAATCATAAATACTTAGATAGGAAGGTTAACAAGTTTCATACATTACAGTAATAATTCATAACACATAAGTATTGAAGTGGTTCAATCAACCCTAGAATGGGTAATTTAGCCACTCATATTCATAACAATCATGTTTAAGAAATTCATGAATGAATAAATTACAAAAGGGAAGGAAGAATTTAAGAAAAACTCTTGTTCTTGAAGTATCCCAAGCTCTAGCCTCTTTTTACTCTTCTCCAGGTCAAAAAGATTCTGTTTTGGGATGTGTTTTAGGGATTTTATACCGTCCCCATAGACCCACACAAATCGGGAGTCAAAAATAAAGTCGGAATTGAAACATCAGGATTTTAAGCCTACGACGCCGCACAGCGCATTGTGCAGTGCGGTGCCGTAGGGTCGATTTACTGAGAGTGCCTTTTTTCACTTTTGCAGAAATTGGCCTACGGCGGCGCATAGTGCATTGCACAGAGCGTTGCCGTAAGCCAATTTTCCAGGGACTTCAATTTTTCTTTATTATTTTCTCCACGCCTTGGTTCGCTCGACCCTCGGGCTTCTACTCAGACTTCAAAACCCTTGTTTTCACTAAAATTTGTTCCACGAACACTTCATATCATCAACATAATTCCTACAACGTGAAACACACCAAATAAGAGCAATTCAATTCAAATTACAAACAAACATCACAAGTCGAAGCATGAAAACGAAGTGAAAGTATAGAAATTATTGCAATATCTTGCCTCGTATCAACACCCCACACTTAAATCTTTGCTTGTCCTCGAGCAACTTATAACTGAACTCAAGACACATCAAAACCACTCGCACAATGACTTGGGTTTATATAGGCACTTAACAAGTTGCATATGCACTTATTATGCTTTATTCACACGAAATCCATGCCAAGAATATTTAAAAACCATAAAGTGCACCAAATCAACATCCCAATCCCATATCAACTCCAAACTCACTCAATAAGTCATGCAAGTACTCACTCTATTCAAGAGACTAATAAAAGAGCTCGCTTCTTGTAAATCATGTGCCCTCACAATCAAACAAAATATTAGAGAAGGTTCACACAAGAGGATGGTCATGAACAAAAGGTTCACATATAGATGAAACACTCACTCTCAAAAAAGAACTCACATGCAACACAAGATGTAGCATAAGCTTGCCCTTAGTGTAGGACTCGACTAATGTCCATCTACTCGGCTAAGATCAATTAGGACTTCTTTAGGTTGTAATGTAGGCAACGGGACGAGTATGATATATTTAGGTAATAGTGACTAACCACCCCAAGCAATTTAATACACCACAATTAATTCAAGCATTTTCCTCCCAATCAGTCTTTCTTTTACCATCACAGAGTCAACTTTCACCAACCTTTTTCTTTAAGCAAAGGAAAAAGCTAATAACAAGGACTACTTTTTTTTTTTCAAATTGGTTTTTTTTTTTTCATATTTCAATAATTGCACAATATCTCAAGCTTTCGCTTTTTTTTTTTTCCTAGTAAATCCCTCCAAAGAGCATCCTCCTAAGCACCTTTTGTCTTCCTCCAACAACCGCAATTTCCACTTCATTAACTAGTCTTTAAGACTCATAACACCACAAGTAAAACTCACAGATATTTTTCAGAATAAATAAGAATCCCGATGGCTACCAAAGAAAAGGCTACAGGCTCAAAAGGGTTAGCTAAGGTCAAATTTCACTGGTAAACATCTAACTCTGAGGCTTCAAATAAATTGGCTATGAAAAGAAAACCTATATCACTTCGTAACCGAGCAAACTCCTCATTTCGCTTTGCACACACACCGGGCAAGTTCTAGACATCAAGTATTAAACATAGAGAAAATAAAATCCTCATTCACACATGGCACATAACCTACTCAAAACGGCTCGATTCGCACTCTTAAACAAAGCAAACACAAGCAAACTCTCAAGCAAATCTAGGGTCAACATCATGATCATAGGCTTCAAATAATACACTCAATGTTTCTCAAGGCAAGTGGATTATGATAGAATATATGCATGAAGTTCACATACCCCAAATTAAGTATCTATATAAAATTAGTCAAAGTGGAGCCAAGACTATCTCATCAGTTACTACAATTTAATCCTAAAAAAAAATCTACCTATACCCGGTTCAAACTACTTCCTTTGGAAAAGAACCGATGCACAAAGAAAAACCAAAGGGGATTATTAATACAAATAAGAAGACTCCCACTCCACACTTAAAATTATGCATTGTCCTCAATGCATTAAAAATAAAACTAAGAGTGATAGAGAAACTCCCTGGGGCTGTAAGCCCGAAGAACATCACTGTGAGCTTCCTTAGGGCACGAGGTACTCAGAATTCCCTCAAGCAGGACATCCTCAACCAATTGTACGAGGTTGCAAAGCACCCCACACTAGGACTTCAAACCAGTCAAAACCTGCAAAACAAAGAAACTCACCAAGTAATATCCTTCAAAAAATAATATTTTTTTTTTGTTTTTTTTTTTCATTTTTTTTGTTTTTTCATTTTTTTCATACAATTACGGGTTGCCTCCCGAGAAGCGCCTTAGTTATAGTCGTGGCACGATTTCAATCAACTCAGCCCATGGCTCATCCAGGCTCACATGTATGCACACACGAACAATTCACATCATCACCATGTCCCTTCAACATTTTGCTAATTCAACAGTTATTTCTTCATCATTCATCTTCAAGGTCATCTTTTCCTTATCAACATCAATCACTGCTCTGCCAGTAGCCAAGAATGGACGGCCTAAGATAATTGGAATATCTTTATCAACGGGGCAGTGAAGAACTATAAAATCTACTGGAAACATGAAACTACCCACATGCACAAGTACATCCTCAACTATTCCAACAAAGTGCTTTTGTCTTCTATCTGCTAGCTGGATTTGCATTGAAGTCTCTCTCATGCCAGTCAAACCCAACTTATTGTATACTTCCAGCGGCATTAGATTAATGCTTACACCCGAATCACACAAGGCCTTACCAATTATGAGATCACCAATCGAGCACTGGACTGTAAACTACCAGGATCTTGCTTCTTTTTAGCAACAGGCTTTGTGATGACAACACTACACACCTTATTCAACTCGACCATCTCTACCTCATTAAAGTCAACCTTCTTAGACAAAAGGTCTTTTAACAATTTAGCATATCCAGGGACCTCTCGCATAACTTCCATGAAAGACATAGTAAGCTTCAATTGTTTCAACAAATCAAAAAGCTTACTAAATTTCAAACCTTTTTATTGCTTTGCTAACCTTTGAGGAAAAGGAGGTGGTGGTGTTTTTGCCTTGGAGTTCTGGTCTCTTGACACTTTACCTTGTTCAACCACCCTATCGAATTCTATATTAGGTTCTTTAGCAATTACCTTCTCAGTACCAGGGACAGGTTTTAGAGTGATCTCTTTTTCAGCATGATCATTGACAACCAGTTTGGTAGAGTCATCAGCAGGCTCAATATTTGGCGTGGTAGGTAGTGCTCCTTTAGCTAATTATTGCTCCTTGTCTAAGTCTCTGTCATTCCTCAAAGTGACTGCCATCAATTGATAAGGATTTGGATCCTTAGGATTCACTAGAGTGTCGCCCGGCAAAGCACCTTGAGGTCTATTTTGTAAAGCATGGGACAATTGTCCCAACTTCGTCTCCATACCCTTTATAGCAGTGTTATGTGCTGCAACTTGGTCTTGAAGATTCTTATTAAATCTCATTATAGCCTGCACCATAGTCTAAATCTCAGCTATATCATCTGCCTGCTGCAGGGGTAAAGTTGCTTCTTATTGCACTGGCCTAAATTGACCCTGTTGATTGTATTGCTGGCGTTGCCCATAATTCACGAAGTTCACATCTTCAGTATCAACAAGAAAATCAGCTTCAGAAAAATTACCAGGATCGAGGACTTGAGTCTGAGCCCGTGAGTCCACTTGGTTAACAGATTTCAGCATCTTCTCGTTTAGTTGTTTTGACACAACATCAAGTGTAGTCTGCAACTTTGACATCTGTTCTTCCATTGCAGAAGTAGTACCAATAGCTAAATCCCCCGTATCTAGGCTAGCAGATGCATCTCTTCTAAGCCAAGCTGAGTTTTGAGCCATCACATCAAGCAGGGCCTTCGCTTCAGCAAATGTTTTACTAAAAAATGCTCCACCAGCTGCTGCATCCAAAGTGCCCTTAATTTGATCTCCCATACCCATGTAGATCCTTTGCCCCAGCATTTGGTCAGGAATACCATGATGAGGACACTTTCTCAAATAAATTTTAAATCTCTCCCAAGCTTCTGGCAAAGACTCTAGCGGGGTCTGCCTGAACATAAGTATCTCATCAACTAGCCTGACAGTCTTATTAGGAGGAAAGAACTTCTTCATGAACATTATAGACAAGTCATCCCATGACGTAATATAATTAACTGGCAACGAGTCCAACCAATCACTGGCATCTTCCGTTAGCGAGAACGGGAACAACATCAATTTTACAACCTCTACTGGCACCCGAGCTTGTTTTTGAGTTTCACAAATCCTTACGAACTTTTTCAAGTGCTTTTGAGGATCATCAGTAGTTCTACCTGCAAATAAACCAGCATTAGCAAGCAAAGTTACCATCGTCTGGGTAATGTAAAAATTTTCTGCCTCGAACGTAGGAAGCTAAATAGCAGACGCCAGATTCCCAGCCACAGGTTACGCGAACGCATTAAGATCCAAATCTTGAGCCATCCTGAATTCTTCGGGATATGAACTATCAATTGTAAACACCAAAGAAACGAGATCAAGATGACAAGAGTGATGTTAATAGAAAAATAAACTAGATATCTTAACAACTAAATAATACCGTGTTCCCCAGCAACGGCACCAAAATTTGATCATGCCCAACTACGCCCTACAAAAAGGAACTAAGAGGTCGCGGCAAATATAGCTCGGTATTTAAAGTCCCGAAGTCGAATCCCACAGAGAACACTTGAAATCTAGTTGCTAATCTAACTAACTTATCTAATCAATTAACTTCAAAAGTTTATATTTGTATGATGGTTTTAATGTAACAACTAATTGATGATAAAATAAATAACAAAGTAGTAAGAAATAGATTAATTCAAAGGTCTAGAAGCCTAGGATTGATCTACCATACTCCTACTCATGTGTTATAACAATGCATTAATGGATTTCACTTGCTTCTTCCTATTGAACACTTTCTCCAAATTCACAACTATTCACTCCCGTGTAATAATTGTAACTTCCACTAACTAATTTTTCAATTAATTGATGAAGATACGTAGGACTACAAGTATGTATGGTTCACAATCGGGGTCAATGTTCACAAATCACCTTTTTGACGACCTAAGTAATGCGTTTGTTTTAGGTTGAAATATTACTAAGTGTTTCACCCTAACTCATGAATCTATCCCTAGATGCACAAGAATAAAGGGCACAATCAATTGAGAGCTCTACCAATTAATAGCATACAAATAATAAATACTTAGATAGGAAGGTTAACAAGTTTCATACATTAAAGCAATAATTCGTAATACATAAGTATTGGAGTAGTTCAATCAACCCTAGAATGGGTAATTTAGCCACTCATGTTCATAACAATTATGTTTAAGAAATTCATGAATGAATAAATTACAAAAGGGAAGGAAGAATTTAAGAAAAACTCTTGTTCTTGAAGTATCCCAAGCTCTAGCCTCTTTTTGCTCTTCTCCAGGTCAAAAGATTCTGTTTTGGGATGTGTTTTAGGGCTTTTATACCGTCCCCATAGACCCACACAAATCGGGAATCCAAAATAAAGTTGGAATTGAAACATCAGGATTTTAAGCCTACGGCGCCGCACAGCGCATTGCGCAGTGCGGTGCCGTAGGTTCGATTTACTGAGAGTGCCTTTTTTTCACTTTTGCAGAAATTGGCCTATGGCGGCGCATAGTGCATTGCCAGTGCATTGCCATAAGCCAATTTTCCTGGGAGTTCAATTTTTCTTTGATTTTTTTCTCCACGCCATGTTTCGCTCGACCCTCGGGCTTATACTCAGACTTCAAAACCCTTGTTTTCACTAAACTTTGTTCCACGAACACTTCATATCATCAACATAATTCCTACAACGTGAAACACACCAAATAAGAGAAATTCCATTCAAATTACAGATAAATATCACAAGTCGAAGCATGAAAATGAGGTGAAAGTATAGAAATTATTGCAATATCTTGCCTCGTATCAGTTAGAAAGTGCTATTGAATTATTGACAATCAAGTGTCATAGTTAAGTCTCAATAGCTTACACAAAAGTCCCAAATATCATTAGAAGAAAAACCATATTGATATAAGTATAATTTCCTTAGAGACATAGTTGTACATAGAAAAGTGAACATGAAATTCATCTCTACGCATTGTATGGTAGTAGATCCGATAATGAAACCCATAACATGTGTTGTGCTTATGAAAGATGTGTCAAGATTGGGTTTGCATAGATGTCGGTATATTTGTATTTTAATTTTTCCCAAACATGTTCACATAAAACTGTATTATTGGAGTTAATAGGGTTGAAGCCTAAATTGTTGGTTGTTGGTTTATATACATATAACAGTTTTATGTTTGGTACATAAATTTGAAGTATGTCGGACAGAAAAAAGATTGGCCTATTCACACAGGCAATTGCCTCTATTGTCTTGGTGACTAATAGGGATGAGATAATTATAAACTTATTATTATCAGATGTGATAATAATAGAGAGCTTGAAGTTTATTATAAGAATGTCGCTTGATGTTTTTTTGGTTAATCATATTTGATTAAATGTGAGTCTGTCTTAATGCCAGATGTGAGTTCTGAAGAATAAAATATATGAGTAGATTTGTGAACTTAAAGTTAGACATGAGTTGTCTGAATTATCATCTGCACAATATTTAATTTTTGAAAGACATATTCTCCACGGGAAAGGAGACAATACTGTGATACATGATTCATACCACGTATGCATATAATGACCTAGGGGTGATACAAGTTTAATCTACACTTGTTTATCGTGTGAAGCCCTGAAAATTATAAGTAATTTTCTTTCTTCTCTACCTTCATGACTTTGATCAGTTTCCCGAGATTCAATTTGATGTTTGCTATCATAGGGTGTTGCCAAAAGATCATGGATGATTTGATCTGGCGGGACATCTCTAGAAGATCAATTCAGATTGAGATTAAGAGATTCTTGAGATGAGAAAAATCATTGAGTATTATCACATTAATTGTGTTCATTGGTGCACCCATTATGTTTGTCTTTGAGATAAGAACATAATAACATAATGATGAACTCAAATTAATACAAAGAGATAGTGAGAGATGTGAATGTGCTAAATGATCCAGGGTACTGCATACTACAAATTACTCCAAGATTACGTTAATCGAGATGTTATATATTCCTATAAGATATATAACAACAATGCTCTCGAAGTATTCACTGGTCACACAGTCTAATTATTAAGTATGAAAGTTATAGAATGAGAATGAGAGTTGACTGATGTGTGAGTGGGAGATATTGGAAATTGGATTCGGGTCACCCATGTGGGTTAACCCCGGTTCAAATCCAAATAAGTTTTATATATATATATATATATATATATATATATATATATATATATATATATATATATATATATATATTAATTAATTATAATATTATAAAAGGGAGGGGACATGACTATTGGATGTTTCTGAAAGGTTGTATCTTTTCAGGATGATAAATAAGTTTCTTCTAACATAAACTTACGCAGATTTTCCCACCCTCTCCTAAAAATAATGTCTCTCCTTGTTCTTCCAAAAGGAATAGAAAACTCTCCAAACTATCTTCTTCATGTGCGAAGAACAACTTCAATGGAAGATCTTGAGAAGAACAAAAGCGGCCGTCTTCTACGAATTGGAACAATTCTGTAACAGGTACGACTTTAGACTGTAGCTTTTATGGTGTAGTTCGTGTCTCTTATACATTTGATTACACCGTCGACTAGTAAAATAAATACGATAGACCTTGGACGAATTGTATGTTTTTGGATTGTGTATAATCCTTCAATTTATAAAGTAAGTTGATTGAGTAAATATTAAGTTGATTGAGTAAATATTCTTTACAAGGTAAACATATAATTAGAGATATGCATGTGCTTAAAAAAAGGTCAAGAGTACTGTATATTTCCTTTTGAGAAATACATCTGGACCTCAACTATGACTACTTGGTTCCCAAACATATGTTTCCAAAAGGTCAATTTCCAACACTTCAGCACCACAGAGATTTACTAGGTACATTGCAATGAACCCTGCTTTTTTCCATGTTCACACATGCCATCTAATTTGAGGCTTTATTCACCCTTGGTCTTATATAGCTAAATATACTGGTCTTTTATGTAAGCCTTGAACTGGTCTTGCATTTGCCTCAAATCCCTGTTTAAAAAAATTAAAAGAAACAAAAGATTAAAGGAATTAAACAGAACATCAAAACCTAGACAAGATGTACTCGTGAGTGCTTCACATTCTAAGCTATTAAATGGTTTTAAGTTATTTGCACCATCGATTTTTTTTAATTACACGAACATAACTTGTAATAGCAAGTTAATTAAGTAGTATTATTTTATTAGAATACTGATTAATGCTTATCATAATAATTAATTTATAATTACTTTATAAATGATTTGATTGGGTAAAAATACCTTTTATGGACGTCTGTGCAGCTTGCACTCATATTAAACATATTATCAATCGCAACACATATTTTACTTCTCAAACTTATGCTCGTCCCGATTATAAATATTGTAACATACATGTAAGGACAAATGAAAGATCTCCTACGCCCACTTATAATTTGAATAGAAGAAAGCGTATTAGTTAGCAGTTGGTGGTTTAGTAATTGAGAAGAGGAAGTTTTCAGCTTATTAGAAGAGGTGTATTGGAAAATGGTATCTGTTAGGAAAACTTTTCCTAACGCACTTCTTAAAGGTATTATAAATACTTGTTTCTTCCAAATAAAAGGACGGACAATCTACAGATTTCTATCTCTATCTTACTATACTCCACAAATCACAACTACATTGTTCTTGTGGGAGATATTACTGGGACTTGAATTTCATTAGTTTTGTAAATTCTGAAGAAATTCTGCCACAAAATCCATGCAGCAAAGGGCTTAGATTCCTTGAGGACAGAGATTACTCTATCAAAGCCGATTTGTCTTTCCTAACACAAAGATCTTATATGGTTTTTTTTTTTTTTACAGATATCCAATGTTTTTTCTTAATTGATTTACTGTAAAAATGTCATATAAGTAACACAACATTTGTAAAGATCGCAGAACCAATTCCCCTATTCAAGATTTATAGAGACCTTTTAAAATAAACTAATAGAAGTTGTGTGTTTAAATGAGAATTAGTAATACTTACATCATGAACAGCGTTTCTGTATGCCATCATTTGTTCCATTGAAATACTCCTCGCCTAAATTATCCAATAAATAGTTAGTAACTGCAAAGGACCATCTTCGATTTCTTTGTTAATTATAATAGTTGATTATGAGAAGATATAAGATGTTACAAACGGATACCTTATGGAGAACATTCCATATGATGCCCTCTGTGCATGGAGGAACTGTGAGTGAACCAATATATCTGTAGAAAGGTTCATCAGTGACCCCAAGTATTTGAGGGTCGACGAGTCCCAATTTCATACCCTTGTCATCAACTGTCTTGATGTGATTTATTAACTGGTGGAAGAGGAAAAAATGGCAAAATGTAAGGTATATACACACAATTTCATTCAAACTAAGAAGAAAAAAAGTTAAAAGTTATTAAGTACGGCAGTACTAGTAACACATATCAACTGACATTGTAATAAATATATATGTTAGCAGTATAACCTTCATGCATGGAAGAACATGTAACATAGGGTATTAGTGAATTAACTTAAAAAATATCCCACATACTATAATGGAGATATGAAAAATAGGAGGAACAAGAAAAAATCCATAGTAGTAAAAATGGTTTGGAGCATCACCGCCTCAAAGAAAGGGTTAGGGGTTCCAATTTTGAAGGGTATTCCAACAACAGCTGTTCTCCCATCAGCACTCTGATGAACCATGTGTGCCTCCATAGCATAGCTGCATATATCAGCTAATGTATTAAGTATGAGATCCTCACAAATAAGGTGAAAGTTCAGGTTTCTCGAGATTAACATAAAGCTAAGCGAAAATTAGCCAGACATATATACGAACCATTTTCCATCAACTTTGTGCTCAGAAGGAGTATGCCAGTGACATTGCTGTAATTTGTATTCAGTACCATCAATGTTGATATATCCTGCATCTCCTTCCCATTGCAACTGCAAAAATAAAATATTTACGCAATTAGATCAATGATGAGAGTAATAAGTATTTATGTTAATTAAGCCAACTACACAGTAAACACTGGTAATACAGAAATATCTTTCAACAGTCAATGACACAAAACTTAAATCAATATCTAGCATGGTTGCATGTTGAACTTAGTAAATGTTTTAAAATTTTCAAAATATATTATAATTATTTTATCTCATATATATATGTAAAATTTTAAATTCTATGTACTGACTGTGTTACCTTGATATCATGACCTCTGTTCATGATAACAGCAGGTGCAGCTTTGTAGCGTGGTGTCATATGTTGAATGGTAGTGGTAACCTTCACGGTTTTGTTACGGAAATTAACGGGAGACTGAAACATTCCAGTAGTACATAATTTCCACTCTGGTTTAAGACTACCCCAATTCTCTGGTCCTTCATTTGTTCCCAGCAGGTAAGTGAATTTTGACATATCATCTGTTGATTTGGTGACACATAAAGATTATATACAACCATGAGACAAGATCAATAAGAAGAAATGATATCTTGCAGAAAAGAAACATAAATTTATGTAAAGAGAATGATAGTTAATTTCCTCCATATTTTTGGACTTTGATTATGCCTCATATAACACTTTATTTCTCTTGTTTAACAATATCCAGCCCTTGGTGGCCTTTTTATTGGGGAAAAAAAAACTACTATGTCAACTAGTAGATGGTATCTACAACAATGAATGTAAAATGTTCGTGACCCTATGTGGTATGGGCAAAATCTAGCACATAATTGGTTTGAGTTCAATTTTCACTATCTCCTTTTTCATTTTCCTGAACATATGTTGAAATCTTTTACAAAAATAGTTTTGTATTCGATTCTTACTATCTCTTCTTATTTCCATTTCCTGACCCCGCTGTGTAATTCAATTTAAAATTATACATGTACATATGAGAAAAGAATGGAACGGAAATTATACCAACTTCATTATCATTTTGAGCACTACAAAAGTTGTATGATGATGAAAGGAAGAGGAATGCAAATACAACAGGAATGAAACTTGACTTGGCCATGATTGGTGGTTGCACTATGCCTTTTCAGATACTATGTGGAGGCGGTTCACGGTGGTGAGGGTGATGCTGGATTGGCTTTTTATTTTTGGGGTTAATATACGAAATTAAAGGTGCTAGCTTTCTAGGCGTAGCCAGCAAGCCAGCAGCTAAAAAAATGGAAGGAGAAATCAAGTTTTTATATAGAAAATTGGTGAATTAGTTATCAAAGGAAATTGTTTGAACTGTAAAGAATTAAACAGCGAGTCAAACGGTAAGTTAATTGACCTCAAATTTTAACAAGATTAACGCTTCACCAGTCAACGTAACAACAAAGCTATATATTTAGTTATATAGTAACTAGAGGGATTTTGGTGTTTGACCTCCCCAGGTCTTCAATTAAAAAAAATATCTTTCAAGTCTTAAAAATTAGGTAAATGATCTCCTCTTTTTCAATCATGATTAGAACTTAATTATCTTTTAAAAAATAGAAGCACTCCAACTCCCCCAAGTTCTGAATACGAAATAATGGTCCATCTTCATAATTTCTTTTTAACTAAAAATAGAAAATTTCTTCCATCAAAATTCACCCGCCCCCAAAATTTCTCCACCTCATTTTAGCTTGAAAACAGACCAAATTCAGTATTTGAGCTGACAATTTGTTTCAATCTCTTGCAAATCTAAGTTTCATCTTCCTTATTTCACTATCCATTTCATAATTTTTGTTTGTAAGAAAGCTCGATAATTTTTTTGTTTATTTCGGAGCAAAAGCTTCAGTTTTTCAATTTTGCAAGGTATTTTGTCACTACATTTGGTTGGGTTTAGCTCTTTCGAGATATGTGTTGTGTTTTCTTCATCTAATAAGCTTGAAAAGCTCTGTTTTGTTGCTTTGACGCTGCTCCATTAAAGGTCTGGTCGTCAGATCTGTGGTTTGTAGATCTGTTGTAATAGTTTATCATCAATCAGTTATAGTCGATTGTAGACCTTATCGCAATTAATAGACCATTGATCGGGCGCTATGCAGTAGTGGATGCTGATTTCTAGGATCAATGGGTGGAGATGTCAACATGTTTGCTTGACATTCCATGACAAGTGCAACATTACATATTCTCTTAAAATTAGACGCTATGATTGGCAAGTTAGTTAACAACGTCATTGAACGTGGTTAATTAACTTGCTACCGACGCGTGGTATCCATTAGATAGATGTTTAATATTGCGTCTATAAGGGCGAAAAGTTCATTCATTCATAAAATAATAGTAATATGTGATTTCTCCTTGATGTCGCTAGTAATAGCAGTAGACCTATTTTAAACATATTTATTGCAGAAAGGTTCAAAACTTCTAATTTGAAACAAATAAAATAAATATATATTTAAAAGAATAATAGCACTTTACTAAATTAATAATTAATTATTGAAAGTTTATTAATAGTTATTGTAAAAAAAATAAGATAATATAAAGAAGGACTATATGTGAACACTTCAAATTTGATACCATAAAAATAAATATATATTCATAAAAATACTAACACTCTACTAAATATATAATCATCTACCTATGGTTTATTCATAGATAATTATAGAATAAAAATTAGTTAATATTAAGAAGGATGACGCGTGTCTATTTCAAATTTGATACAAAACAAAAATAAGCATACATTTAAATATCAGAAGGGATATCTCTGCATCGACATAATAGTTTTTTTCATCAATCAATAATATAATGTCGTTTGATTAATAAAAGATATACATTCAAAGAAAAAACAAACACTTTGCTAAATTAATAATCAACCGTCCTAAGTATATTACACATGTCCCATAAAAATTGATATAAATAAACGTAAAGAATCATTTAAAAAAATATCAAGTTTGTGAACTTGATAATCAACCGTTCTAGGTATATTAACATTTGCATACATTAAGACGCAAATCCACCAGGTTCACCAAATGCACCACTGGAAATGGTTGAAGAATCTCCACCAAATTCACTAAATGCACCCGGTTCATCAAATGCACCCATTTCACCAAATGGACCATTGGATATGATTGAAGAATCTCCACCAAATTCACTCAATCAACCAAACTAGTCGTTTGTTATTGGTCTATTTTTTGTTATTTATGTTTTAATGGTCTAGACCTTTTTATTGTGTAATGTTGTTTCAATTGGTAATATTAGTTTCAGTTGTGTTTTGATTATCTGCAACTATTGTGGTCTATTGATATTATTCATCTCCCTGTTTTAAGTTTAATTCTGTTGTAATTTTGATTGTCTACTAAGTATAGTCGATTAGATAAATTGTGGAAACATAGGAAAAGCGCTCAGAGTTAACAGTAATCAAACCAATAAAATAACTAAATTACTAGAGGAAATTACTTTCACATTAAAAAAATTAACTAGAGCGACCATCCCAATTTAGGCATTTACAGACTAAACTAATTGGAAGATACGAATCAGCCTGAATTTGGTCTATTGTACACTTATCGAAAAGCTGAGCGTTGAAGTTTTACCGTTCAGGATATTACCACGCGCGCGTCTGACATTTAGGGTTTATGATATTTGGGGCTTAGGGTCTAAGGTCCACGCACTTGGGGTTTGGAGTTTGGGCACTAAGGTTAATGTAGATCATTTTGGCTTGTGTATATATTATCAACGATCCGAAATTACACTAGTTTTTACTGTCAACATTGCCCAGGTTGATAATATACGCTCATGATTTTGCTTAAAATAATATAAAAATCCTATGTTAAACACTAGTAAGGGGTAATTTAGTAATCTATGAACTAGAAAACCACTCAAATGACAATTTTGTTGCATAATGTACCTTAATGATGGACAATAACATTGATAAGGAGTGACATATAAAACATAATGTATACTAATATTAACATTCTGAGAAAGCAAGACATCTTTCTCTAAGCATGGAAGAAGATCACATTGCTTGCTTCTCACATTATGATCTTCTTCCCAATGTGAGAAGCAAGTAATGCGATCTTCTTCTATTCTTAGAGAAAGATGTCTTGCTTTCTCAGAACCTTAACATTAGTATACTTTATGTTATATATGTTATCCAATGTCACTCCTTATCAATGCTATTGACCATCATTTAGGTACGTTATGCAACAAAATTGTTATGTGAGTGGTTTCCTAGTTCGTAGATTACTAAATTATCCCTTACTAGTGTTTAATATAGGTTTTTTTTTTAAAAAAAAATTATTTTAAGCAAAATCATGAGTGTATATTATCAACCTGAGCAATGTTGACAATAAAAAATAGTGTAATTTCGGATCGTTGATAATATACCCACAAGCCAAAATGATCTACCTTAACCCTAGAACCCAAACCCCATATCCCAAGCGCGTGGACCCTAGACCCTAAACCACAAATATCATAAATCTTAAATGCCAAACGCGCGCGTGGTAATATCCTGAACGGTAAAACTTCAACGCTCAGCTTTTCAATAAGTGTATAATAGACCAAATTGAGGTTGATTCGAATCTTCCAATTAGTTTAGTCTGTAAATGCCTAAATGATCTACCTTAACCTTAGAGCCCAAACTATAATCTGGATGAATATGGAGACGATTCTGATGTTATAATTATTTTATTTAAAAATGTGTTGTCTCAGTCATATTAAATCAAGTTTAGCAGTGATGATTGTTACTCCTAAATACTTGATTATCAACTTTTATAGAAATCATAGTAATTTTAGAAAGTGTACCGTACTATGTTATGGCACATTGAATATATTTTGGTTGTTTGTATACTTTACGTGGTTTATCAGTTTAAATACCAAACGCTCACGTGTTATATTCTCAATAATAATAATAATAATAATAATAATAATAATAATAATAATAATAATAATAATAATAATAATAATAATAATAATAACAACAACAACGACGACGACGACGACGACAATAACAACACATCACCTGAGCGATTGGTGTACAATAAACTACAGTGAGGTTGTGCATAGACTTTTTATTGAATTAGTATAATAGTTTGTAAATAGACCAAAGTTAAATTGATGAGATATTATAATGGACCAAAATTGAGTAGTTAAGATGTTGCTTATTTATTAATTTAATGCTAAATATTTTAAATCACATACATTTTTCTAATAGTTGATAATCGGCTGTCTACTGCTTGAGTGTATTCCAGTTGTTAAATACTATCAACCACTGTATTTTATAATCAAGTATCTTCGTGATGGTCATTAAATAATAAGTTGAATAGTGGATAATTGATTAAGTATAAGGATTTTTTGGTTGAGTGTCGTTCAAGTTCGATTTAGGAATTTTAATGCAAGGTATTACATTGTGTGGATTAAATATTGGCGCAAGCCAAGTAAATGAAAGCACACAAACTTTGTATAAACCAGAAGTCTTATTTAACTAACAATAATAAAAATAATTTTAAAGCTTTCATTACTGAAAATTCTTTTTGATACATAAAAGATACAAGACTATATAGGAACTCTTGGAAAAGTTGTAAGGGTGCTGTAGTTTTCTTCTTGGTCAATTATTCAATACGTTAGTCTTCTATCAACTGGCATTTTATAACTTAAAGCAACAATTCAAGCACGACTAAATAGCCCTATCAACATCCATCTCGCTTTCAAGATTATTTTTCTAATGCGACGGTAAGTGATAATTTCACTTGACTTGGAATATCAAGTCAATATGTTGCCACCTCCACAAATTGATCTAAAAAATCAGTATCCATTGCTGCATAATTGCCTATCATTGGTCTATTAATTGTAATAAGTAAAGTCGATCATCGTCATGATTGGTTGATAAACTGTTACACCAGATCTGAAAACCAAACCTCTAATGTAGCAACGTCAAAGCAACAAAACCAACATTTTTAAACTTATTAAATGAAGAAAACACAACGCATATCTCGAATGAGCTATACCCAAGCCAATGTAGTGACAAAACACCCTTCAAAAAAAAATTGAAGATTTTACTTCGAAAAAAATTAATGAATTGGAAAGAAGAAGAAAACAAAATATAAAATAAATAGCGTTATCAACGTCCATCTCGCTTTCTATATTATTTTCTTTAAGGTGGTGCGAAGATAAGTAATAATTTTATTTGTCTTGGAATGTCAAACCAACATGTTGCCATCTCCACCAATTGATCCAAGAAATTAGCATCCACCACTGCATAGCTCCCATCAATGGTCTATTAATTGCGATAAGGTCTACAATCGATTAGGATTGGTTGATGATAAATTGTTACAACAGATCTGAAAACCACAGATCTTAAAACTAGATTTTTAATAGAGCACCGTCAAAGCAACAAAACAGAGCTTTTGAAGCTTAATAGCTGAAGAAAACACAATGAATACCTCGAAAGAGCTAAACCAAGCCAATGTAGTCACAAAACACCTTCAAAAATTAAAAAATTAAAGCTTTTGCTCCGAAAAAATAAATTGGAAAGCTTTTGAACCGAAACGACGTGTTGGATATGGAGGGGGGATGGGGGGGGGGGCAAAAAATTATGGAAGAAGATGAAAGGGTATGAAACGACCTCGGTTAGTCGTTTCAGAAGGTAGGACTCCGATTGGCGTACCGATAATTTTAAAATATTCATAATATCCATTAGGACTTGTCTGTAAAATTTGAGCTAAATCAGACCTCGTTTGGTAGGCATCGGAAAAAGGTTTCAGTTTTTATTGTCTATAAATATTAAAAAGAGATTTTCGAGCTCGGTTTTGGCGAATGAGCTCAGATTCGAAATCCGAAAGCGCCGTTAGGTTCATATGATTATTTGTGACTTTTTTGATTTTTTGAAAGTGAATTTCGATGTTGTTTGGCTAGTTTCCGCTAAAATGCCGAAAGTCAAATAATTTGACTTTTTTTCTATTTAAATTCGCATCTTGAGTTTCGGGAACCCGATTTGAGATCCATCTTAGTGAGTATGCTACATATATTTTGTATAACTTGTATGCAAAAGTTGGAATTATTTTGAATATCGTAGGGTATCGTTTTAAGTTTTGTCACGAAAAAAATGAAAAAAAAAATGAAAAAGGAAAAAGGAAAAGACAAAAAGGGAAAGAAAGTAGGCGGTGGTCAAGGGATTAGATCCCTTGACATTTAAGTAGTACGAAAAGGCAGAAACAGAATAATTCAAGCAAAACGAAACAGAATAAGAAGCAGAAATGAAGCAAGGAAAAAATGCCAGAAAATAAGAAAAGGGGCCGGAGAAAAGTAAAATTTTTACCCTGAAACATTCAGCAGAAACGTTTGGCAATGAATCCAAAGGATAAAGCGGTTGCTGAGTAACTGTGCTAACTTTGTAACAAGGTAAGTGATTATATCCATTTCTTTGGAGGCACCTGGCCTCGTGGATTATCTACCATGTGTTCCTTACCTGTGTAGCTGCCGATAGGCGTACTCATTACGCCTTAGCCTTGAATTTAAGATGTATATTATATGTTATGTCCTGTTGCTGGTATTGTATTAAGTATCTGAGCATTGTACTCTTGCTATCATTACTGCATATACTTCCCGGCAATCGATGAGAGTCCCGAGCCGGTGAAGGGTCATCATTGCATATACTTCCCGGTCATCGATGAGAGTCCCGAGCCGGTGAAGGGTCATCATTGCATATACTTTCGGGTAATCGATGAGAGTCCCCAGCCGGTGAAGGGTCATCATTTCATATACTTCCCGGTAATCGATGAGAGTCCCGAGCCGGTGAAGGGTCATTATTGCATATATCTCCTGGTAGACGATGAGAGTCCCGCGCCGGAGATAGTTATTAGACATATGTAACTGCATTGCATCGTACCGCATTCATCCCATTTCATTGCACCGCATACTGACTATTGTGTGTATTGTGTTGTGTTTTATGTATGCGGTATGTATACTATGTCGTGGACATATATCAGTTTGTCTATATATTTCTGGCTCGTATTCTGGGTTGCGGGGATCGGGTTACACGCCCCAATGGTATGAATATATGGATTGGGTTACATGCCGCAACGGTATCAATATATGGATCGGTTTGCACGTCGCAACGGTATAAATATATGGATCGGGTTGCACGCCGCGACAGGATGAATATATGGATCGGGTTTCGCGCTGCAACAGGATGTATTTCTGATTGTTGATGTGTTGGGGATACCTATATGTTCTGGCTATCTTACGTTCCTGGTTGTTGATGAGTTTGTGATTCCATACGTGTTTTTAGTTATTATCTGGCTCTGCCTTTTCATAATTTAAATAAGAGGAATTTGGTTTATCTGTTTCTTTTCTCCCTGGCTAGCTATCCTATTCTTTGAGGTGGCTAGTCTGCCCCACTTATTGAGTCATTTTGACTCACCCTTGTTTGTTGTTTGTTTCTTGTCTATCTATTTCGTTTCGGCAGGTTCGCTCCAGGATTGAGTTCGCCACGTTGTGAAGGAGCGCAGACGACTTCAGCTGTCAGGGTGAGCCAGCTTTTATTCCGGATGGCCACCAGTTTATTGTCCATTATTTCAGTTGCATTTTGCTCCCTTTGGGGGGTATCTGTCTTCTTTTGTACTCTTAGATGTCTGGTCTGGATAGCCCTAAACCTAGCATATTGGGTAGTCTGCTGTAATTTCTTTTGTACAGCTTAGAGGTATCAGTATGTCTGTTTTTTTAAGTCTTGTCCTTATTTGTGAATTGTTATATTTATTTTCCTGATTTAATTGGTAAGGGTTTGCCCGACGGGTCTAGGGGAGGATGTCGGGTGCCCGCACAGCCTAACCGGATTCCGGGTCGTGTTAGTTGGTATCAGAGCCCAGTTTAGAGTCAATCCAGACTAAGACAGTGTCTAGTAGAGTCTCGCTGATGGGTACGTAGACGTCCGTACTAATCTACGAGAGGCTATGATAGCATTTAGGAAGTTTCACTTCTTTTTTTTTTTGATCGTGCGTCGGTCTAAGATGCAAAAGTATTTTCGTTAATTCCTTCGTGGTAATTGTGAACCTTCGCGCAACGAATCGGCAAACGGTATGAGTTCAAGACGAAGCAGTCTGGCCTGGGGCTAGCACTGACGAAGCCCCGAGAGTTGTCGTGCTGACGATCCAGTCGCGCAGGCCCCAGCTGTACGAGCTCGCGATAGGCTTGCCTTGTGATTCCCTTGGCTCTCTATGATGCTTTACGAGAATCTTGGTGACGCAGATACCGCAAAAACCTATTATTCGCTAGGCAGCTTATCAGGTTGCTGCAAATGTATATGTTCGGTCTCAGGGAGCTCCTATTCTAGTTTTTAATATTGCCGCAGTAAAATATGTTCCAAATATAGCATGTGTTGCGCCACCAATTGTTCTGGCTGGTTAGCTAGCCCAGGTAACAGTTCGGTCCGAGTGCCCAAAGAGGGTATATTATTTTACGTGGTTGAACATCCCGATATTGCCAAGCAATGCATTAGATAATCCCTGTATAAGTTTTTTTAATATAAAATGATGTCAGGGTATCCTTCTAGCTCTTGATTATATCGAGCGGTATGGTGTTGATTATTCTGCTTTCCAGTTTCAGGGTCCAGCCTTGGATTGGTGGGCCGCTCTCTTATTAGCTAACTTGGTTCGGTTTTTCTTCTAGATTCATGGAAAAGTTCCTTTCGAGTAGCGAGCGAGATGAAAAGTGTTGCCAGTTTGAGTGGATTGGACAGGGTAGCCTGTCGGATAGCCTGTTGGTGTTTCAGAATATGAGATTGAATTCTATAAAATGGTTGAATATGCATTTGAACTAGTCCATGAGCCTTTCGAGAGATTCAAAGATTTACTGATGACCTTTCTCCTTCCTTAAGATCCCAGATGGCTCAAAAAATTGAGGTTGGGACTTCATTTGATGTCTTTATTGATATTGTTAAAAGGTATTAGGCATACCATAAGTTAGAGCGGGAAGAGTTAGAGTGGGAGAGCAAGAAATTCTGTGGCCCTGGTGAGCAACCATGGTATTTCATTTGGAGGTAAAAGTTCTGATTATTTTGGGAGGTCACCTTCCACGTTATCTTAGCTTCGTCACACGATTCTTAGAGTGCGCAAGTAGTTCATCAGGATTAGACTCAGCTTTCTCTTGGTAGCTTTCAAAAATCTGTCCAGCTTCTATTTTCAGCGAAAATGTGGTATCATTGTCGTGAGTCTGGCTATCCTTTGAGGAATTTTCCCTTACTCCGACAAGTAGGCAGTCGTCTTTTCTCTCATCATCAGGCATCTATGCAGTTGCAGGGGATTTCATTTAGATCTCAATCAGCAAAAAAAAAAAAAAATGCCACCATCCAGTGGAGGTCGAGAGCGTGGTGACAGTGATTCTTAAGAAGGTGGTTATCAGGGTAGTTGCTCAGCTCAGCTGTAGAGGCAGTTCTATGAACTGCCAGTCTGGCATGATGCTGAGGTATCCGATGTAGTAGACCCATGTATTTCTTCTTCCCTTATATATGAGTAAGATTTGATTCTTCCGATCGATCTAGAAATGGTGTGTCTTATCATGTTTCGATGGTTTCCTTGGATATTGTCTTTATTAAAAATTGGCTGCGGTAGAGGGGCGAGCTTCTGATATGATTTATTCCTGGCATTTATGATGACCCTACTAGTTTATCTGGTTTAAATGTGAGAGATTTGTGAGTGAGTATATGTATTGTTTGTTTGGCATCTTGTTGTGCCTCATTCTGTTATAGTGCCAAGTCAGTCTACCTCTCTCTTTGGAACTTAGTATCGGTAGGATGATGGGATTCTTATTCGTCACCATCAGCAAGTGTCATTATTTCTTCCGGTGCAAAGTGATCAGTAAGTAATATTCGATCTACGTATATTCTCTTGGTTCAAAACGCTAGTAAAGTCATATTATCCTATGAGCTCATCTGGGTTATAAAAGAGTTTTCTGGTAAATTGTCAGAGTTTTCTTATTGAGAGGTTAAATTGACATAGATGTCATTCCATAAAGCTTATTTGATGTCTATTTCTTTAATTGCGATTCTTGGGCTACTTTGACTCGTAAGTAGTCTAGATTTGGTAGCCAAGGAAAGAAGAAGATGAGCTTCCTGAAGCTGTAATTTTTTTCTATCCTCGGTCCATTCCATTTCTTCTTCGTCCGGCACTAGTGAGCTTAGACAGTTGGTAGCCGCTTGTGATGCTCCCTGTGTTGAGCCACAGTACGTGTTATTGTAGCCGGGTAAGCATATTATTGTTTTTCAAGGCTTCTAAGGGTAGTAGAAGTACCATCCATCAGGCGGTGGTGTTTACGGCAAAGATATGGAGTTGTGAACTTGAGAGTTGCAGCTGTTTGGCAACTCGAAAGGGTAGTTGGTAGCTTAGGTCTGCCTACGTTCAACTTTTAGCTAAATCTTCTTTAGTCCAGCAGACTGTGCGAGGATGGTTATTCCTATTCAAATAGCTGCATGATATTTTTCTTTAAGTGGAGGAGTCTTCCTCCAAATACTGAATCACAATATTAAATCTCTAAGGCGTTGCTGAAGCGTAAGCTAATTCTTTGCTTCTTCGACCTGTTCTATATCGAAAGTATATCAACGAGGTGATTCGTTGGTGGAATCATGTTAGCCCATCAAGAGTTGCGTGTATCTTCATTTCGAAAATATAGAACTCTTCTCTCATGATCGAGAAAGGGTCAGCTTAGTCCGAATAAGTTAGGCAATGATGTTATCATATTATCCAGATATGTTTTATTCCAAGAGTTCGGTGTTCGTGTTATAATTCTGATTCTGCAATCATGAGATAATATCCGTAGAGTAGCTTATGAAGGTCCTGAAAGTTGTTTTGTTATATGTGCGGAATTTTCTTTAAACTTAGGCTCGTTCGAGGACGCACGAGAATTTAAGTGGAGGAGAATGAAACGACATCGGTTAGTCGTTTCGGAAATTAGGACTCCGATTGGCGTGCCGATAATTTTAAAATATTCATAATATCCATTAGGACTTGTCTTTAAAATTTTAGCTAAATCAGACCTCGTTTGGTAGGCATCGGAAGAAGGTTTTAGTTTTTATTGTCGATAAATATTGAAAAGAGATTTTCGAGCTCGGTTTTGGCGAATGAGCTCCGATTCGAAATCCGAAAGCGCCGTTAGGTTCGTATAATTATTTGTGACTTTTATGATTTTTCAAAAGTGAATTTCGATGTTGTTCGGCTAGTTTCCGCTAAAATGCCGAAAGTGAAATAATTTGACTTTTTTTCTATTTAAATTCGCATCTTGAGTTTCGGAAACCCGATTTGAGATCCGTCTTAGTGAGTATGCTACATATATTTTGTATAACTTGTATGCAAAAATTGGAATTATTTCGAATATCGTAGGGTATCGTTTTAATTTTTGTCACGAAAAAAAAAAATAAAAGAAAATGAAAAAGGAAAAAGGAAAAGACAAAAAGGGAAAGAAAGTAGGCGGTGGTCAAGGGATTAGATCCCTTGACATTTAAGTAGTACGAAAAGGCAGAAACAGAATTATTCAAGCAAAACGAAACAGAATAAGAAGCAGAAACGAAGCAAGGAAAAAATGCCAGAAAATAAGAAAAGGGGCCGGAGAAAAGTAAAATTTTTACCCCGAAACATTCAGCAGAATCGTTTGGCAATGAATCCAAAGGATAAAGCGGTTGTTGAGTAACTGTGCTAACTTTGTAACAAGGTAGGTGATTATATCCATTTGTTTGGAGGCACCTGGCCTCGTGGATTATCTATCACGCGTTCCTTACGTGTGTAGCTACCGATAGGCGTACTCATTACGCCTTAACCTTGAATTTAAGATGTATATTATATGTTATGTCCTGTTGCTGGTATTGTATTGAGTATCCGAGCATTGTACTCTGGCTATCATTACTGCATATACTTCCCGGCAATCGATAAGAGTCCCGAGCCGGTGAAGGGTCATCATTGCATATACTTCCCGGTAATCGATGAGAGTCCCGAGCCAGTGAAGGGTCATTATTGCATATATCTCCTGGTAGACGATGAGAGTCCCGCGCCGGAGATAGTTATTAGACATATGTGACTGCATTGCATCGTACCGTATTCATCCCATTTCATTGCACCGCATACTGACTATTGTGTGTATTGTGTTGTGTTTTATATATGCGGTATGTATACTATGTCGTGGACATATCTCAGTTTGTCTATATATTTCTGGCTCGTATTCTGGGTTGCGGGGATCGGGTTGCACGCCGCAACGGTATGAATATATGGATTGGGTTACACGCCGCAACGGTATAAATATATGGATCGGGTTGCACGTCACAACGGTATAAATATATGGATCGGGTTGCACGCCGCGACAGGATGAATATATGGATCGGTTTGCGCGCCGCAACAGGATGTATTTCTGATTGTTGATGTGTTGGGGATACCTATATGTTCTGGCTATCTTACGTTCCTGGTTGTTGATGAGTTTGTGATTCCATACGTGTTTCTAGTTATTATCTGGCTCTGCCTTTTCATAATTTAAATAAGAGGAATTTGGTTTATCTGTTTCTTTTCTCCCCGGCTAGCTATCCTATTCTTTGAGGTGGCTAGTCTGCCCCACTTATTGAGTCCTTTTGACTCACCCTTGTTTGTTTTTTGTTTCTTGTCTATCTATTTTGTTTCGGCATGTTCGCTCCAGGATTGAGTTCGCCACGTTGTGAAGGAGCGAAGACGACTTCAGCTGTCAGGGTGAGCCAGCTTTTATTCAGGATGGCCACCAGTTTATTGTTCATTATTTCAGTTGCATTTTGCTCCCTTCAAGGAGTATCTGTCTTCTTTTGTACTCTTAGATGTCTGGTCTGGATATCCCTAAACTAGCATGTTGGGCAGTCAGCTGTAATTTCTTTTGTACAGCTTAGAGGTATCAGTATGTTTGTTTTTTTTAAGTCTTGTCCTTATTTGTGAATTGTTATATTTATTTTCCTGATTTAGTTGGTAAGAGTTCGCCCGACTGGTCTAGGGGAGGATGTCGGGTGCCCGCACGGCCTAACCGGATTCCGGGTCGTGTCAGTTCCGAAAAAATGAGAAGAGAGGATGAAGAAATGATGCAAGACCCATTTTTGTTTTTGACCCGGAAAAAAACCCATTTTTGGGTGAATTATATACTTTTCCACAAGTTTCAAAACCACCCACAAGTTTTTATATTTCTAAATAGGCCCCCGACCTCCACTTAACTACACTTAAGATATTTTTCCAATGAAAATAATTCAAAAAGAAAAGAAGAGGTCATTTATTTAAGTCAAATTTTTAGAGGGTGTTGTAGTGAAATCATCTCTAGTAACTAGGAGATAACGTCAACATAGCTTTTTAATATAACCCTTCTCAGCAGCTTCAAGAACCATTTCTACCCAACTAGATCTTTTACACGATATGAGTACCATATTGGGAACGTTCTCTCTCGCTTTTTTTCTTTTTAAGTCCACGTTACAACATCAACCAAATTATAGTAGCCAATACAAGAGCTCTTTATTAAATCGCACACCAGATGAAGTGCTTGTTCTTGGTAGATTCAAAGGTGTAACTAAATATAGCAGTCATGAAAGAGCTGCAAGAACATATTCTAAGATAAAACTTTTAAGTAGGAGTAATAGAATTTTCCTTTTTCTCCATAACAGAACGTAAAGCTTGGAAATACAAATATTGACCCTGCTTTTAAGCTTTACCTACTAATTTTTGCCTTCTGGGGTAAGACAGCTTAAGAGTGTAACATAATGGAGGTTTCTTTATAGGTCCATATATAATAGAGACCCGAAGTTGTGGCTTAACTTTGAGCAGATAAATTAATTAATTTATCGTAGGACAAAGCATTACAGACAAATTGTTTCTAACTTGGTTACCGATAATATATTTTATAGCTATGTGATAGTTTCTTTCTAATTTTGGAGCAGCATTTATGTTTTGTAGGACGAAGCATATGGGCACTTCCTCTCTAATATGGCCATGTGACCCTGTTTTCCTAACTTTAGTCCATGGAGCAGATTTAGGAGTACTACTATAGGATAAAGCAAGAAAGCAGATGGCCAAATACTGCAGTTACTAATAATATCCATACCTATGTGACCTTTCATTTTAATTTTGAGCAGTTTATGTTTTGTTCCTTGAATTATTGTCTTATTAAAAAATTTTAGAAATATTATTAAGATCAAATAACAATATCCAACTTATTAATGTTGGAATATAAGGCGTGGGCCTTGATGATATCACAAGGCACAAAGAGAATGGAAGAAGAAGGGAGATATTAAGATCACTTCATAACATAATACAAATTCTACTTTTACGTGTTAACATTACAAAATCGATATTTATAGGTGCTAAAGATAACTACAATAAGCATGAAAATTAACTGAAATTAAAATAATACTCCATCCATCCCATTTTGTTTGTCGTAGTTTGACTTGACACAAAGTTTAATAAAAAAAGGAAGACTTTTGAAACTTGTGGTCTAAAATGAGCCATAGAGATTTGTGTGGCTATAAATGAGTCAAAAAGTAAGTTTGGAGTTAAATTGTTTCTAAATTCAGAAATATGACAATCTTTTTGTAACAGACTAATAAGTAAACAAAGTGGGGCAGAAGGAGTAATATCCAGTTATTACCGGGCCAAAATATTATGTAAACCTCATCAGTAAATTAAACAAAGAGGACAATGATGCCTAAGAAATATGGGAGAGTGAATCAATAAATGTGCATTTCACTGGTTATGTCCTTACTGATGCAGTTGCATACACAGGGACTATGAAAATGACCCCCACAATCCATTTTTGTTCCTGAAAAGCGAAGCAAAGTTAGGTTCAGATCCTAAGCAATTAAAAATTAATTCTCCATGGATATCTAAATCGAGTACTCACCGCTGGATTTGCAGATGAGATTGAATGTTTGATGGCTAGCATAACTGCTAAGGCCACAGAACTCATGTCTTTATACAGATAAGAGTACAAATGCTATAGTAATTGTGGTACATTAAAACACTGTAAATGGATAAATACAAATAACTGAAAGCTATCTCTATCACCCTCCCTCAATATGATTGGGGAAATGAACATGAAGATTGCTGCGAAGGTCTTTAAATCTTGTAGAAGAAAGGACCTTGGTGAACAAGTCAGCTAGTTGCTGAGATGTGTGAACATGAGAAACAGTGAGATTGTCTTGTTTCACTTTCTCTCGAATGAAATGATAGTCAAAAGCCACATGTTTAGAACGAGAACGAGAATGAAAAACAGGATTGTGCGCCAAGTGTATAGCACCAATATTATCACCTCGCCAATACAGGAGTTTTAAGATAAACTCCGAGATCATGAAGAAGAAACTGCAACCAAGTAGCCTCTGCAGTTGTAGTTGCGAGAGTTCTATACTCAGCTTCAGTACTTGATCTAGCTACAGTTGGTTGTTTCTTTGTAGCCCAAGAGATTATGTTGTCACCAAGAAAATTACAAAACCCGGAGGTAGATCGCCTAGTAGCTGTGCATCCAGCCCAGTCAGAATCCGAGTAGACAATGAGTGACAAAGAAGAAGCAGAATAAAGGTTTAGTCCATATTCGCTAGTGCGAATAATACGCTTGACTGCTTGGAGATGAATCTGGCACGGCTTGTGAAGAAACTGTGAAGCAAGATTAACTGCAAATTAGATGTCTGGCCTTGTAAAAGATAAGTATTCAAGACTCCCATCCATATATCGATAAAGAGAAGGATCATCCAGAAAAGGACTCTCAACTGAATTCCAAGCCATTTTACTATGAAGCGGGGTAAGCACAACTTTTGATTGAGCTAAATCAAAGCGCACAAGAATATCATTAATATACTTGCGCTGTAACAAAAGAAGACAATCAGGATTCGGTATAATTCGACACCGAGAAAGTATCTCAAAGGACCCAAATCCTTCATGGAGAACTCAGAGTGCATGGAATAGATAAACTGATGTATAAGCTGCTTTGAAGATTCAAAAACAACAATGTCATCCACATAAATTAATAAAACTAAGATATCATGGTAAGTCCGGAAGATGAACATACTATAATTAGAAGTAGACTGTATAAAGCCAATATCTAACAAAAATATAGCTAGCCGATGGAACCAAGCTCTGGGAGATTGTTTCAAACCATATAAAGCTCGCTTCAATTTACATGTAGGAGTAGGATAATCTGGATTCTCAAAACCTTTAGGTTGTCGCATGAAATTATCCTCGTTAAGCTCAACATGGAGAAAGGAATTTGAAACATCAAGTTGATGCATGAACCAGCCTTGTTGTAGTGCTAGAGATATGACAAGATGGACTGTGATCACCGGGGCAAAAGTCTGGCTGTAGTCCAACCTTTGTTGCTGCAAAAAACCTTAGAGCGACTAATCTAGCTTTGAACCTGTCAATAGCTCCATTAGCACAATATTCAATTCTAAAAACCCATTTACCAATAATATTTGCTTTAGAATGAGGAGGAACCAATGCCCAGGTATTATTTTGAATAAGGGCATTATACTCATCGCTCATTGCACGCTACTAGCGTGGATCCTTAGCAGCTTGGGCATAAGAAGTAGGTTCAGATAGAGAAGAGGAAAAAGAAGCAGCTAGAGGTGGAAGTATACGAGGTTTAAGTAAACACTTCATAGCTCTAGTGATCATCTTGTGAGTACGCGGGGGACTGTGAAGTGGTTGAGGAAATAAATCTGGAAGAGGATCTGAGTTAGGAGTGTGAGGGGATACTGCAGTAGGTGATGGTGAAGATAATATAGGAGAGGAGTGTGGGGGAATACTGCAATAGGTGATGGTGAAGATAATATAGGAGATTGTCCTAAGATACGGCCAGGAGATATAGAGATGTTAGATGAGAGAGGACGCTGAATATTTCTGATAATATTTTCACGAGACAGGAATTTTGGAAGAAGTCCTAATGGAATTTGAAGTTGTATTTATGAAAGAATCAGGGGAAGCTCTGGATAAGTGTTGAGTATTGGAAGAGGATAAGTCTTGGTTCATTTACTGTCCTAGGCAAAATAGGAGTTGAAGAAGAATTAAAGTCTGTGAACTTTGAGTTCAAAGAAACTCTCTGTACTTTATCACTTAAAAGACTAGAGGAAGAATTCTTATTTAAGCTATAATTCAAATTATCTTAATTAGGTTATTTGAAGTCAAAGTCGTTAAACAAAAAAGGAGTTTGGGAGTTACTAGGAAACATTGACAGAATGGAAATTTATCTTCGACAAATTTGATATGTCGTGAAATGATAACTTTATTAGTATTAGGATCCAAATATTTGAAATCTTTCTATTAGGATCCAAATATTTGAAATCTTTCTTCTTGGTCGAACATCTAAGAAACAAACGTGGAATTGAACGAGGTTCAAATTTATTTGTATGACCAAGAGCAGTAAAAAGAAAACACAAACAACTGAACACCTTAACAAGATTATAGTCTGGTGAACGACCAAAAAGCATTTCAAAAGGAGAAATAAAGTTAAGAACTGGAAGAGGAGAAATGTTAATTAACTGAGTAGCAAAAAGACAAGCATCATCCTAAAAAGAAAATGGCATAGACGCTTGAAATAGAAGACATCAGAAAAAATTACTACTGTGATGATGTTTTCTTTCCGCTCGTCCATTTTGGGCGGAGGTATAAGGACAAGAAAAACAATGAAGGATGCCATGGTCCTTAAAGAAACTCTGAAATTTATGATTGCCATATTCCTTTCCTCCGTCTGATTGAAAATATGATATAGATGAGCAGAAAATATTAGTGATCATAATATTGAATTCCTTGAACTTGTCAAATGCCTCAGACTTTTCATGCGTCAAATACACCCAAGTAAATTTAGTGTAATCATCAAGAAAAATAATGTAATAACGATAACCAGAATTTGAGGGTAGGGGAGCTTGCCATACATCAGAATGTACTAGAAAAAAAAGTTTATTTGCACGACTAAATGAATGAGGAAACTGCAATTTTGTTTGTTTTCCTAAATGACAAACAGTACAAGAGTTATTATAAAAGACGAAACATAAGAAATCAGCTGCCTATGAACTAAAGCAAAAAGCGATCATTGACCAAGATGACCCAGCCGTCGATGCCAAACTGTAAGATGAAATATCAGCGGAAAAAGCAATGTGAGAGGACGAAGGCATAGCTACTTGAAGAGGATAAAGGGGCCAGATTATCACAGTGGAGCAACACTTGACTGGTCTTCTTGTACTTAACAAAAAAACTAGTATTAGTAAACTCAATAATACAATCATTATCTGTACAAAGTCGTTGAATAGAAAGGAGATTTTTCTTCAGAGGGGGTTGAATAAAAATGAGATTTTTCTTCAGAGAGGGGACATATAGGACATTACGTAAAACTAGGGGTCGAGAAAAAGTGGAAAGTGTTGAAGTACCAGTAGAAAAAATAGGGAGAAGATTACCATTACCAATCATGACTTAAGATGACCCCCCGTAGGAAGAAGAGGAAGAAAGAATAGTAGGATCATTAGTCATATGTGCTGAAGCTCCGGAGTCGGGATACCAAACAGTAGAAGAGACTTTTTCTAAACTCATAGCTGCAAAGGACTTCGGTGGCAAATTAGGAGCATAACAATGATTAAATCTATTTTGACAGTAAATGGCAGTATGATTATAATGCAAACAAATTTGGCATGGAGTAGAAGGATTCAAAGGCGGACGTCCTAATACTCCAACCATAGGTGAAGGGGGCGAAAAGATACTGGAGAACTAGCCCATTGAGGAGAAAAAGAGCGATTTGAATGCTGGTTATGCTGGCTACAACCCCTGCCATTGTAACCTTTATTGTTCGTGCCTCATCCTCGGCCATTATTTTGTCCTCTAGAATAGGAATTATTCTGTGAAGAAGGAGCATTGTGTGAAGCATGAGCGTTAGTTGATGCTGTTAATGCTGTTTGTGAGGTGGAGTCATCTATAGTGGCTTCCTTGATATGGGCTTCTTCAGTAAGCAAAAGTGGTCGCAATGCTATAAATAAAAGAAGTGCACCTATTGCATTTAATCCAGAAACAAAGATACAGTAAGAGGAAGGCAAACCTTGTAATGCTTGAGTAACTAGATCATCTTCAGTTGCAGGTTTTCCAATTGCTCGAAGAGAGCAAGCAATTGAATGAAGTTGCTGTAAATAATCCTCCATGGATAGGGAACCTTTCTTGAAATTCTGAAATTTGGACTTCAAGTTGATTGAAGAAGAAGAAACTTGGTCAAGGTAGAGTGAAGCAAGAGTATCCCAAGCTTCTTTGGATGTCTCACAACCATAGTTAAGAAGAGTATCAAGAACTGAAGGAGATAAAGTAACATTAATCCAACTCAAAGTAATAGTGTCACATTGAATCCACAATTTGTATTCCTCATGTGTCGATGATGGACATGGAATTGAGCCATCAATCAGGCTTACAAGATTGTGACTTTTTAAAATAGTTAAAAAGACATTTCTCTATGTTAGGTAATTGAGATAGTTTAACTCAATTGAAATGAAACATTTGATGTTCGACACTGTTGGAAGAGGAATTGGGAAACCAAGAGATGATTGAGGTGGGGGTATTTTGAATGGAGGAAGATAAAGGAGAAGAGGAGGACATGGTGCTTCTGATACCAAGATGAGATTGAATGTTTGATGGCTAACTGCTTATGTATTTATACAGATAAGAGTACAAATGCTATAGATATTGTGGTATATTAAAACACAGTAAATGGATAAATACAAATAACTATCATTTGCCTCAATTAACTGACTTTAAGACAAAAAATAAATGTCCACACCATTCAAATACTTTATGAAATCTATAAATCCATTATTAGTAAATTAACGGAGAAATGGCAAAAAGTTACTTCTAGGAAAAAACTGATGGAACGACTAAAGATTCATGAGACAAAATAATGTAATAAAATTAAGTACTAATATTAGTGGAGTAAAAATATTATTAAATATATGGTAAGTCATTACAATTACAATAAATGAGTTCTTCTTAATAAATGAGAAAAACAGTCGACTGGAGAAAGAATTAGCAGAGGAATTTGACAATCAACATAAAAAGAAAGTAAAAAAATAAATAAATATAATTCTTGTTCAAAGAGATGTGTCAAGTCATCTTGTCTATACTCTCAACGCTTTGCACGATCATGAAAACAAAATTTAGTAAATTGTAAAATGAAGTTTTCTTTGTAAATTTAGTCATATATAAATACGATTAAATCTTTCATGTATATACTTTCAAACAATAATTGTGTTAGCTTGGATAAGTTTGGAGTTTTGACTGATGATTAAGGAACGGTTCCTTTGAATCACTGCAGCTAAATAGATAATTCATGCAAAATCGTTTAAGTTGAGATATTATTAATTATCCTAAACCTAATGTTTATCTTGATAATTATGCAGGTCTAAACGGATACGAAAAGATTGCATAAAAGATAAAGGATAGGAGATCCGGATTCTAAAGAGAAGAATCCAATTAGGACTCAAACTCATGGGAGCTTTGGAGTTCTAATTGATCAAGACTTCTTGGCTGCTGGAGCTATAAAACGTGGAGCATATCAGCCATTGAAGTATGCACAAATACAGAGAGCATCAAGCAAAGCTTAAAAGAGTCATTAGCTTATTTGTGTAATCAGTTAGTTACAGTGGAACTAAGTTAGAACCTGTTCCTTAGATTGAGTCTTGTAAGAGTTCAAGTCTTAGTTCAACTGTAGTAAGCAATAATCGAGTTGTAACTTCTGGTTCAAGTCGTGGACTTGACACAACTTCACTGATCGTGATAAAGATCACTAAAGGATTAGAGTTAGTCCTAGGTTAGTAAGAAGGAGTCTTGTAACCAAGTGGGTCTTTTTACATAGTGAAGTTGAAATCCTACTTGAGAAGTAGGTCGTGGTTTTTTGATCCCGAGTCAAGGGGTTTTTCCACGCTAATATCTGGTGTTCATTTACTTACAGTTTTAATTCCGCATATAGTTTAGTAAAGGAACACATTTTAAGGAACTGGTCCTTAAAACAGTAAAGTGGTGTATCGTGGGAAATATCAGTTGGTATCAGAGCGGGTTATCCTTGAAAAGGCTAACATTTAGGATTAGATGAGTACATCACGAGAGAACAGTGAGGGTCAGTCAATGGTTAGAGCTCCTTTTTTCAATGGGAAATACTATTCATGGTGGAAGGAAATGATGTGTGATCATCTTCAAGCAGAGGACTATGAATTATGGGATATAGTAACTGAAGGTCCCATGATCCCAATGAAGAAGGATGCTGAGGGAATCGATGTTCCCAAAACCAGGAAAGAATGCAACGCTTAAGACATAAAGCAATGGGAAAAGAATGAAAAAGCTAGGAAGTGGCTTGTTGGTGGATTTAGTCTTGACGAATGCACTAGAATCAGAGGGTATGCCACTGCAAAGGAGATTTGGAATACTCTACAAGTTGCACACGAAGGAACAAGTCAGGTAAAAAGGTCTAGAGGTACACTTCTTTATGCTGAATATGAAAGTTTTAAAATGAAAGAAGAAGAGTCAATCTCTGAAATGTATACTAGATTTAATGCCATTGCTTATGAACTTATCTCTTTGGGAAGGGTTTTTACTGTGGAAGATAGAGTAGAAAAGATTCTAACTAGGGTTCTTCCAGATTCTTGGGAGATCAAAGCTTGTGCTATCATAGAAAGCAAAGATTTAACCACTCTATCCTTAGATAAGCTTATAGGCAATTTAAAGACTTGTGAACTAAGGAAAAAGGTTAAAAACATAGGAGTACCAGTTAAAACTGAACCTAACCTAGCCTTCACTGCTGCTGATAAGATTATTGACGATAAGGAACTGGTCCTTATCGCTAAAAGTGTTCAGAAATATTTGATTAAGAAAAAGGCGATTAGTGGACAGGGTAGGTCTTCTAACATGAAACAGGCTGGAGAATGCCACAAATGTGGAAGCACGGAACACTACATCAGCAAATGTCCAATTATGGAAGGAGAATGGAGGAAGAGATTTATTGAGGAAAGGAAAAAGGCTAGGGAACGGGTCTATAAGAAAAGTGGAAATCCCAAAGCAATGGTTGCAGGATGGAAAGAAAATGAAGACGAAATAACTGATGATGATCTGGATGAGGATCTTGCTCTAATGGCTCTTGGAGATTCAGAAAATGAAGAAGATGCTGAGGTATTTGTTTCTAAACTTAAACAAGATGTAAAAAGCATATCTAGAGAAAAATTGGTTAAAGTATTTCATACTGTGCTAAATGAATTTAAATCTCTAAGGGATGGCCATCATCAACTGCATGATGAAATTGATTGTTTAGAAGCAGAATGCAAAGAGGAAATAATTCAAAAATGATTTTCTGAAAAGAAAGATTAGCATGCTTGAGGAACGGGTCTTCACACTTGAATCAACTGTTTAGGAATTAGAAAATGTTAAAATAGTTGAAAATGGTAAAGGTATTGCTAATTCTCATCAGATCATTGCTGAAGAGAAGCTGAAAGTCACAGTTGATGAACTGTGCAAAAAAGATGAGAAGATAAGATCTTTGGAAGAAGACTTGGTTAAAACAAAAATGGAGCTAAGAAAAACTGTAGAGTGGAACAAGTCTTCTGAAGCACTAGAATGGCTACAAGAAAATCATAGTAGTAACAGGAAGGGTATTGGATTCATGAAAGCACAGTCTTCATCCAAATGGGATCCAAAGAGTAAGTACTTATCACTTCCTGAAAGCTGGCTATGCACTCATTGTGGGAACACTGGTCACCGGAAAGAAAATTGTCAATCTTTAAAAAGGGCTGCCCAGAGGAACAGGTCCTATAAACCTGTTCAAAATTCTGTGAGACAAAGGAATAGGTCCTATAAACCTGTTCAACATTCTGTGAAAAGGAAAACTGTTCACACAAAGAAACCATTACCATTTTGGGCTAGGAGAGATCTGATTCATCCTTTTTCTAAAGGAAAGGAACCCAAACTAGTTTGGGTTCTTAAAATTAACCCCTAATTTTCTTTTGCAGGCTAGAGTAAAGGAGATAAACCACAAATGGTACATGGACAGTGGTTGCTCAAGGCACATGACATGACATAAGGAACTGTTCCTTTCACTCTCAGCCTTTCAAGGAGGAAGTGTTTCTTTCGGTAATGGTAAGAAAGGGGAAATCATAGGCATTGGAAAGGTAGGTAGGTCTGATTCACATAGTATAGACAATGTGTTTCTAGTAGATGGGCTGAAGCATTGCTTATTGAATATATCTCAATTGTGTGACAAAGGTAATAATGTAATTTCTCATTACTGGATGCACTGTGACTAACCAAACTTCTGGAGAGATTATTTTGCAGGGAAATAGGCATGGAAACATCTACAAAGTAGACATGCTGACACTATCTGATGGAAGCCTGAGTTGCTTAAGTATTGTGCAAAATGATCCCCTCCTATGGCACAAAAGACTAGTACATGCTTGTCTTTCACAATTGAACAAACGTGTGTCCAAGGACTTGGTGATAGGTCTTCCTAACATCAAGTTTAATGATGAAAAAGTATGTGAGGCATGTGCCAGGGGGAAGCAGGTAAAATCCTCCTTCAAACCGAAGAAACAGGTAAGTACCGCTAAACCTTTGGAACTGGTCCATATGGATTTATGTGGTCCAATGAGAACAATGAGTCGTGGAGGTAAGAAGTATGTTATGGTATTGGTGGATGATTACTCCAGATTTACATGGACTATATTTCTTGCATCTAAAGAAGAAGCATTTAATGCATTTTCAATTTTTGCTAAGAAAGCTCAAAGAACTCTAGATAATCATATTGTTGCCATTAGGTCGGATCATGGAACTGAATTTGAAAATCATATGTTTTTCAATTTCTGTAATGAAAATGGCATTAATCATAATTTTTCTTCACCTAGAACTCCACAACAAAATGGTGTAGTGGAAAGGAAAAAATAGGACTCTAGAGGAAATGGCAAGGACTATGTTAATATCTGGAAATCTTCCACAAAACTTTTGGGCTGAGGCTATTAATACTACATGCTACATAATAAATAGATGTATGACAAGACCATTAATAGAAAAAACCCCATATGAATTGCTTAAGGGAAGAAAACCAAATATTTCTCATCTTAGGGCTTTTGGTTGCAAATGTTTTATACACAATAATGGGAAAGATGCCTTAGGAAAATTTGATCCTAGAAGTGATGAGAGAATATTTGTTGGTTATTCTTTAAATAGTAAATCTTATAGGGTGTTTAACAAGAAAACATTGAAAATTGAAGAAAGCATGCATGTTAAATTTGATGAAACTGACAGTCTCACTCAAGAACAGGTACAGGAGGATGAAGAAATTGGAATGCTGAAAGATTATGAACTTAATCCACAAATGCAGACTCTGGATATGAGAAGTGAACTGCAATGAACTGTTCCTCAGGACAGAACTGAGAAGAGTGGCACTGAAATAGGGGGAACAAATGTTGGATCCACCTCAGAAACTGGTAGTGCTACTCTATCAGGAACTGTTCCTCAGCAGAGGACTTCTGACAATGGATTGACACCCAAGCCTTACAAGTATCAAGGGTCACATCCTGTGGATCAAATAATCTCGGATAAGACTGCTGGGATTCAAACTAGATCAGCAGTCAAAAATCACAATCTGCGTGCTTTTAGTGCTTTCCTATCTCTTGTTGAACCTAAAAATGTGAAAGAAGCACTGAAGGATGCAGATTTGATTAATGCTATGCAGGAGGAATTGAATCAATTCCAAAGGAGTCAAGTCTGGCATCTGAAACCCAAGCCAAGGAACAGGTCCATAATTAGAACAAAATGGGTTTTCAGAAACAAACTCGATGAGGATGGCATGGTAACAAGAAATAAGGCCAGGCTAGTTGTTCAGGGATATAGTCAAGAGGAGGGCATCGACTATGATGAGACTTTTGCTCCAGTTGCAAGACTGGAAGCAATAAGACTTCTTATAGCCTTTGCTACATACATGGAATTTACTCTATATCAAATGGATGTTAATAGTGCATTTCTGAATGGTTACTTGAAAGAAGAAGTGTATGTCAAGCAACCTCCAGGTTTTGAAAATGAACAGTTCCCTGAACATGTGTACAAGTTAGACAAGGCCTTGTATGGGCTCAAGCAGGCACCAAGAGCATGGTATGAAAGGCTATCAAAATTTCTACTCCAGCATGGATACAAGAGAGGTAAAATTGATAGTACATTGTTTTTGAAAGAAAAAGGTAAGCATCTCTTAATTTTTCAAATCTATGTAGATGATATAATCTTTGGTGCTACTTGTGAAAATTTAAGTAAGGAATTTGCAAACTTGATGGGGAGTGAGTTTGAGATGAGCATGATGGGTGAACTCAATTTCTTTTTGGGTTTACAAATTAAGCAAACCTCAAATGGAAGTATGATCCATCAACAAAAGTATGTTAAGGAATTACTTAAAAGATTTGATATGGATAATGCTAAGGAAATTGACACACCTATTGCCACTGCCACAAAATTGGATCTTGATGAACATGGAATATCAGTTGATCAAAAATTGTATAGGGGTATGATAGGTTCTCTACTTTATCTAACTGCTAGTAGACTTGATATTGTGTTCAGTATTTGTTTGTGTGCTAGGTTTCAATCAGATCCTAAGTAATCTCATTTGAAAGCTGTTAAGAGAATATTGAGGTATCTGAAAGGAACAGGTCCCTTGGGACTTTGGTATCCAAAAGGTGGTAGTTTTAATCTTGTTGGATATACTGATGCTGACTATGCAGGTTTCCTTGTTGATAGAAAAAGTACCTCAGGTATGGCACATTTTCTTGGTGAGTGTTTGGTTTCTTGGGGAACCAAGAAACAAAATTCAGTGGCACTTTCCACTGCTGAGGCTGAATATGTGGCAGCTGCTTCATGTTGTTCACAGTTGTTATGGATCGAACAACAATTACAGGATTTTGGTGTTGATGTAGGAACTGTTCCTATCTATTGTGATAACACTGGTGCTATTAACATGGCAAAAAATCCAGTGCATCACAAAAGGACTAAACACATTGATATAAGACATCATTTCCTAAGAGACAATTATGAAAAAGGTTTGATCACCATAGCATTTTGTTACACTGAAAAGCAAATTGCTGACATTTTTACAAAAGCTCTAGGTAGAGATGATTTTGAAAGAAATAGGTTGGAATTAGGGATGATTAAATTCACATAAAATCATCAATACTTTACTTCATAATTGGCTAGAAAATTACACTTAAAATGAATTTTATTCAAGTCATTATGAATGATTCAGTCCAGCTTAATACTTAAATGTATACTCTTATGCCATACTTCTTATTTAGAGTTGCTAAAATTGAATGATATTACCCTTATGCTCTTAGAATTTCAGATGATAAAAAATGTTGCAAATTGGAAGGACACTGAATTTTCGTGTTAAAATCAGGTATGTACTCGTTATTATTTAGTTAATTTAGAAGTGCAAAGGCTATAGGTAACTTGTAATTAGGATAAATCCCACTAAGTTTCCTAACCATATCCAAACTGCATAAGAGTCCCATCGGAGGAACAGTTCCCACTCTGAAAAGGAGACTTAACAGTCCAACGACTCTATTTCTCCGGGAGACTCCCAAGAGTTCATAACGGCTGTATGTTGTGCTGAGGTAATTGTGATCGTTTCCTACTCTATCTCTACTACCTAATTTATCCTATAAATACATTCCTTCTCCCCCATTATTCTTTTACTTTGCTCACAAACTGGATTCTAAAAATTTCAGAAAGAATAATCAATTATCTCTTAATTCGAATTGCTAGAATGTCTCTTTCTCCTGAAAATTCTTCCACTGCACCCACCACTGAACAACCACAAAATCTCAATCCTCCTTCACCCATGGATACCACTGACCTAAACCCTGAAATTCCTGAAATAATCCCAGAAGTACCTGAACCTGAAATTCAGGGGGAAGGACCAGTTCCCATGGCTGAATCAATTATTGAGCAGGTTGAGGATTTGTCACCAGCTATGGTTGCTGCAAAAACTGCATGCTCAAGGCTGGAGGGACATGGTCCTTCAGATTTCTGGCAGATGTGCAAAGGGGATGGTGCAAGAGTTCTACAAGAACTGATCCATCAAAGATGACAGGATTACTACCTCTGTTATATGACAATGTGATTATGTTTGATACTAGGGAACTTGGTGAGCTGTTGGGAATTCCTTTTACTGGGTATGACAGTTATGTTAAGAAGGTATGGCCTGACTTGACAAACTTGCCAACTTATTTAGAGATCACTAGGAAGGTTGCTGAGAATCAAGGGGAAGAAAAACCCAGGGCTGTGCAGAAAAGTGAGATGCACCCACAGCACCAAGTTTTGTTCGAATTTGTGAACATGATTGTGATGCCAAGGCAGGAAAAAAGAGGAATTGCCAGTTTCATGGACCTGGTCCTTATGGAACTGTTGGACACTGAAAAGCAGATCAACTGGCCCAGTTTTATGATCCACCTGATCAAAAGGGTGATAGCTGGGAAGAGGAAGCATTCATTGCCGTTTGGCTTCATCTTAACCGATGTGTTTGCAAAATTGAAGATTCCCTTGGAAGGGGTAGTGAAGGCTACTAAGAAGGAAAAGTTTGGCTGTCCGACACTGATTAGTTGTGATTTGCCTGTTCAGGCTGATCCCCCACAGGCTGGTGTTGGGAGGCAGCCTTTGAACAACAAGGTAAGGGCACTTAGGCAACAGGTTGCTATCCAGGCTGCTGAAATAGCAAGGTTGGAAGAGGAGAAGAATTACTGGAAGGCAGAGGCCACAAAGGCAAAAGAGACCAATGAGGGAATGCTCAAGCAGATGTTTGAGTTGCTTAACAAGTCTCAGGGACCTGGTCCTTCCACATCCTGACCACCTTAGCCATAAGCCATCTTTTGTCCAGTGGGATTTAGCCTAGTCTAGTGCCTTAGTCTTTTCCTTCTCTAGTCTTTGAATAATTCTGTAGTACTTGCTTGTATCCCCTGGTTTTACAGTTTGATTAAATGAATTGTCTTTGATGGCTAATATCATTGTTTTGCAGTTGCTTTAATCTGATTTATGTTTGTATTTTGAGTTGCCTCAATGGCCATGTGCTGATTAATTCTAACACTTGAGTTATATTTTTTATGCAACCTTTTCAGTGATGCCAAAAGGGGGAAGAGTAAGTCTGATTTTGTGTGAAGTTATACCTAATTGAAACTCTGTTCCTAATTGAAACTCTGTTCCTTAATGATAAACTCTCCACTGATTGATTGTTTTTTGAGCTTAAGTTGTACTTCAGGACATTAAGGATATGCAGTTATGCTTATGAATTTGTCATCATCAAAAAGGGGGAAAATGTTAGCTTGGATAAGCTTGGAGTTTTGACTGATGATTAAGGAACGGATTTAAAGGACCTGTTCCTTTGAATCACTGCAGCTAAATAGATAATTCATGCAAAATCGTTTAAGTTGAGATATTATTAATTATCCTAAACCTAATGTTTATCTTGATAATTATGCAGGTCTAAACGGATACAAAAAGATTGCATAAAAGATAAAGGATAGAAGATCCGAATTCTAAAGAGAAGAATCCAATTAGGACTCAAACTCATGGGAGCTTTGGAGTTCTAATTGATCAAGACTTCTTGGCTGCTGGAGCTATAAAATGTGGAGCATATCAGCCATTGAAGTATGCACAAATACAGAGAGCATCAAGCAAAGCTTAAAAGAGTCATTAGCTTATTTGTGTAATAAGTTAGCTACAGTGGAACTAAGTTAGAACATGTTCCTTAGATTGAGTCTTGTAAGAGTTCAAGTCTTAGTTCAACTGTAGTAAGCAATAATCGAGTTGTAACTTTCTGGTTCAAGTCGTGGACACAACTTCACTGATCGTGAGAAAGATCACTAAAGGATTAAAGTTAGTCCTAGGTTAGTAAGAAAGAGTCTTATAACCAAGTGGGTGTTTTTACATAGTGAAGTTGAAATCCTACTTGAGAAGTAGGTTGTGGTTTTTTGATCCCGAGTCAAGGGGTTTTTCCACGCTAATATCTGGTGTTCATTTACTTACAGTTTTAATTCCGCATATAGTCTAGTAAAGCAGCACATTTTAAGGAACTGGTCCTTAAAACAGTAAAGTGGTGTATCGTGGGAAATATCAAATTGCTTAAACAATAATCCATCACATTCCAATAGATTAGAAGAAGAAGAAGAAGAAGAAGAAGAAGTTTCTTAAAAGGGTTGTTGCTCCCTTGGTTTGGCTTATGATTTCTCCAATCAGCAAAACCAACAACCCCGTCTTTCCTTTTTTACCATAAGAAAAACTCTAGGAGCACTTCACTAGCTTCTTTTCAATTTTAATGGAAGAAAGTGCTGTGAATTTTAATGGGGAAAAAGTGAAAAGACTATTTTTTATAAAGAAAGTGCATTTTCTCTCATATTGGTAGAGACATTTTTTGTTGGCTTTAAATATAGAAGCACTTCTACTAATTTCTAAAAGGGTTGAAAAGAAGGGGAGTCTCGCGCCGTCTTCGCTCGGATTCAGATTCAGATTCAGATTATTGATATAATTAATTGACTTAATTTTTTGGATCAACAAATCTTACTTTATTTTATTCAATAGTAATATATTATATTAATATTTTTTACTTTACCATTTACGTAACGGTAAACGCCTATTTGAATTTCTAATTAAATTCCCGTGTTGGATTTAATAACAACTATTTATGTGAATGTTTTCTCTAAACGGCCACTTCAGAAAGGATATTTTTTTAATAGGCACTTTTTTATTTCTTCTTCCTCTGATGGCTATAAATACTGCCCATTCTTTTAGATTTTTTTACAACAAAAATTTCTGAATTCGTCTCCTCTTTCTTTATGAATCATTACTTTCAAAGAAAAGTAAGTGAGTCGTATGATTTTCACCATTCTTTTGAGTGCACTGATAACTTAGTGGTTTGAAGTGCTGCTACCACTGAGATGAACGTTCCCTTCTATCCTAGGAATAATTAATCCGTAAACCTTGGGCAACAGTTAGGAGATTAGATTTTTTAAGGACGCACAAGGATTGTGGGCCCGGAATAAATAAATCTACATACTCTTCTTCTACTAGTTTTATGTTTTTGACAGTCACGAAAATCAGATTCTTATCAATCTTAAAGAATCTAATATATACTTTTTTTTCTAGTTTTCAAAGCGATTGTGGAGACTAAACCTTTACTGTTTTCTACTCCTAACGTTACTATTTTTAGAGATTAAAATTTGTGTGAATTTCTATTCCTAATCAGTTTGAAGAATATTATCTTTATTGTGGTCTTTAAACTATTCACTGTTCTTTTACTTTTGGTTTGAAGATTTAAATACTTCACCATTTACTGTTTGTTTCATTTGGCAGAAATGACGACGAACTATGCTGCAAGCAATGTAGAAAATGCTGCTTCTGTGTGGGTAAGTTTGAACCGTCCTCTAACAGCGCCAGTACTGGCGCCATCACTGGTAGAAAACCTGAAAATTTTCTGGTGTTGATTACAAGAGATGTCAATAAAAGATGTTCTTTTACTTGACTACTTTGAGTCTGCAAAAGTTCCTAAAAGAGGACATCCCTGTGTTGCCTGATGAAACTCCAGAAAATGGACGTTTTCTCATGACTGAGGTGAAATATTCTGAGTTACTTTTTAAGAATTAAATTCTTAGCAGATTGGAAGATGAATTGTGCAATGTTTATAGTAACATCGATACGAGAAGGAGTTGTAGAATACTCCTAAAAATAAGTACAAAACTGAAGATGGCAAGCTGAAGAAGTTTGTGGCGGCCAAGTTTTTTGACTACAAAATAGTGGATGGCAAATCTGTTATGCCCCTAAGTCCTACAACTTTAAGTGAGCATTCATGATCTCCTTGTTGAAGCTTTGGTGATCATTGTAAAATTTCAAGTAACAGTGATGATTGAAAAGCTGCCTCCACTTTGGAAGGACTTGAAAAGTTACTTGAAGCATAAGCGCAAGGAAATATCGCTTGAAGATTTGATTGTCCACTTAAGGATTGAAGATGATAATGAGTCCACCGAAAATATGGCACGTGGAAGTTCAACATTAAAGGGAGAAAATGCTGCTGAGTATAGTACAAAGCAGACTAAAAGAAAGAGATCTTCTAGGAAGAAGAACTACTCTAACAAGAAAAAGATCAAGGGTGACTGCTACAACTGTGGCAAGGCTGGGCATAAGTCATCCGAATGTCATGTCTCAAAGAAGGACAAGGACAAGAAAAATGACAAGGGTCAAGCCAACATGGTTGAAGAGAACAAGTTGTCCCTAGGAGTGCAAGATATTGATTTATGTGCTATGTTTTCGAGTACAATTTGTTCAGAAATCCAAAGGAGTGGTAGAGTAAATCAGAAGCCACCTACCATGTTTGTGCTATTAAGGAAGCATTTGCTTGTTATGCTCCCGCTGGGCCCGATGCTACGTTCTCTATGGGAAATTCTGCAACAACTAAGATTGAAGGATATAGAAACATATGCCTCAAGATGATCATCTGCGAAGGTCGTGACTCTGAATAATGTTCAATCACGTTCCTGAAATACGTAAGAACTTGGTGTCTACTGCACATCTCATTAAAATGGGTTTAAGTGCATTTTTGTATCTGACAAAGTTGTAATAAGCAAGAATGAAATGTTTGTACAAAAAGGTTACCTAACTGAGGGCCTTTTCAAACTAAATATAATGGTCGTTGAGAAAATGAATAAAATCAATTATAAAATATTGCGTAAAATGATCAATTTGGAAGTATTTCCTAAATTTAAATGTGAAAAATATAAATGTCAAATATGCGTTGAGTAAGTATGTTAAATATCCTTACAAGTTAGTTGAAAGGAATTATGAACACTTACTTAATTCATACGGATATTTGTGACATGAAGTCGGTACCTTCACGTAGTGGAAAGAAGTATTTCATAACTTTTATTGATGGCAACACTCGCTACTACTATGTTTATTTACTTAGCAGTAAAGATGAGGCAATTGTCGCATTCAAGTAATACAAAAATAAAGTTGAAACGCAACTTCATAAAAAGATCAAAATGATAAGAAGTGATAGGGGCGGCGAATACGAGGAAGACATGCTGATGTAAATGTTCGAGGCTCATTTTCTAATAAGAAAGTAACAAAGTCATCTCCAAATGAGGTAGATGTCCATTGACGCTTACTATGTCTTGGTTCTTCCTCATTTGTTGTTCTTTCTTAGTTCCTTCCCGAGGTCATTTGGATCTTTCACCAATCGATTCATGTTCTTTTTTATACAGATATATATTTTTAAAGAATTTAGAATTATTTGATTCCATTACCGTATTAACGTAAATATCAGGATTCTCCGATTTACAAACCAGAAACTGGTATGCTTTACTATTTGCAGCATATCCTATGAAAATACAGTAAATTGTTTTTGGTCCTGTCTTAACCTTTTGGGTTTAGGAACTTGCACTTTTTTCAAACACCCCCACACTTTGAAGTGATCCAAGTTGAGCTTCTTTCCTTTCTATTTTTCATATGGTATGGATAGTGTATCTCTATGGGGCACTCGATTGAGTATTCGATTAGCCGTAAGAATAGCTTTCCCCTACAAGTTCTGGGGTAAACCCGAACTTATCAATATGCATTTATAATCTCTTTTAAAGTTTGATTCTTTCTTTCCGCAATCCCATTTGATTGAGGCGAGTACGGGACAGTTGTTTGGTGAATAATGTCATATTCCAAACATATTTCTTCAATGGAGAATTAGAGGAAGAAATCTACATGGAACAACCCGAAGGGTTTGTGGTTCCCGAAAAAGAAAAGAAGGTTTGTAGACTTGTTAAGTCTCTTTATGGACTAAAACAAGCAGCATAGCAATGGCATGCGAAATATGACCGTAAAATATTGTCAAATGGTTTTGAGATTAATGAGTGTGTTATATGTGTTTACATTAAAAACACTCCAAATCAAATAGTCATCTTTTGCCTATATGTGGATGATATGTTAAAAATGAGTAATGATATGGCCAACATAAATGCTACAAAGCGTATGTTGACTAGTAAATTTGATATGAAAGACTTAGGAGCTTCTAACTTAAATTTGGGTATTAAGATCCATAAAAATCCTGGAGGTCTGGCTTTGTCTCAATCTTATTACATCAAAACAATAATTGACAAGTTCAAGTACTTAGATTTCAAAGTTTCAATGACCCAATAGACGTAAACCTTGCTCTTAAGAACAAAGGTCGAAGTACGTATCTACTAGATTATGCATGTGTGTTAGGATGTTTAGTGTATTTCATGAATTGTAATCGACCATATATAGCTTGTTCTATAATTAATTTGAGTCGATACACACAATCCAGACCAAATTCATTAGATGGAAATGAAACAAGTGTCAAGATATTTGCAGTATACCCCAGACTTTGCTTTGAATTATACTAAGTATCTTACAATTATTGAGGAATATTGTGATGCAAATTAGATTATCGGTCCAGCTGATTCTAAGTCCACAAGTGGATATGTCTTCACAAATGATGGATGAGCGGTGTCTTGGAAGTTGTTCCAAACAAACACTAATAGCCCGCTCTACAATGAAAGCTGAATTTGTCACTTTAGATAAAGTTGGTGAAGAAGCTGAATAGCTCTGAAATTTCATGGAAGATGTTCCATTTTAGCCCAAGCCATTGACACTGATCTTCATACATTGAGATAGTCAATCAGCTATAGGAAGGGCTAGGAGTGTCATGTATAATGGTAAAAATCGTCATATATGATGGAGCCATAAAACCGTTCGACAACTGCTCTCTAGGGGAATTATCAAAATCGACTATGTAAAATCAAAGGAAAATCTATCGGATCTGCTTAAAAAGGCCTAACTAGAGAGGCAGTTGAATGGTCATCAAAGGGAATGAGACTACGGGCCGAGGACAAGTGACTCCTTTCGGTAACTCTACCTAGAAGACTGTGGACCCAAGATCTAGGTTCAAAGAGATCAAACAATGTTGTGAGTAACGGTTCAACATTGTCAAACTAAAATTATTTTAGTCCATTCCCGTGATGAGACAATGTTCAGTACTAAGGATAAAGCGCCGTAGCATTTTAATGATTATCTAAATTTGATAAAAAATAATCAAAAAATGTACATCGAAGGGATTACACGTTTAGAAATTACCTATGTAAGTGTAAAGTGGAACCGCTTAAAGGATGATTTTATAAGGTAATTCTCTACGTACTTATGAAACCAGGCGGTGTTCATAGCTAAAACCAACACAACAATGAGAACTCAAAAAAATGGACAAGGATTAATTATGTGACATATATTGTCTAGGTATACATCAACTAATAGTTTATTTTATTACATATTAATATTATTATATTAGTATTTTTTATTTGACCGTTTGTATAATGTTAAATTCCTCTTTAAATCCCAACTAAATTCTCGCGTCAGATTTAATAAATAGCCACTTGTGTGGATATTTTTTCATATACGTCCATTTTAGAAAGGATGCTTTTTGAATAGGCACCTTTTCATTTCTTCTTCCTCTGATGGCTATAAACGATGCCCATTTCTTCAGATTTTTTCACTACGGGAATTTCTGAATCCATCTCCTCTTTCTTTCTGCATCATTACTTTCAAAACAAAGTAAGTGCTTTGAGTTCGCTGATAACTCAGTGTTTGAAGTGCCGCAACTACTAAGTTGAACGTTGTGTTCTATCCTGTAAAGAATTAATCCTGAACCTTAGGCAACAATGAGATGATTAGATTCTTTAAGGATGCACAAGAAATTTGTGGGCTCGGGATAAATAATTCTGCATACTTTTTTTCTGCTATTTTTTGTTTTTAACAGTAATGAAAAATAAGATTCTTAAGTATCTCCATGAAGAATATTCTGCAAATTAAAAATGAAAATAATGTTACTAATAGCAATCATCAACCGATTGACACCAAAAAGAAAATGTTTACTCTATAAGGAGATGCGGTATGATCTCATGTTTGATGTGTAATCATGGAACAGATAAATTTAAATTATGCTTGGATTAGGATAACATTTAATGGACATGCAAAGTTCTCATGATAACTAAATTACTTTACGTCGACAACGTGTCTGTGAGAAATATCTTAATTTTTTTTAACTTTTTTATTTCCTTCAAATTTTTTTAGCATCTTTTTAAAAAATTGTAGTGATTTTTTTTTAGATTTTTTATTTTTTACTATTTTAGTCCCTTCTTATCTTGCAATCCGCCACCCCTTCATCCTAGTTATTCTCTTATCATCACTCTAAATCTATTCTTTGCTCCAATAAGTTTAGAAGGGCCAGATAACTCATAATAGAATGAAAATAGCTTGGAATCAATTAAGCCATGCTTACATGTATATATATATATAAATTTTTTTTAGAAGAAGCATGCAAGCAACTATGCTTACAAACCATTTTGTGTTAGAAAAATCAAAGCAAAGATCTTCCAAACGAACATGAAATATGCCAAAAGCTAATCTGTATTGATATGTTTGGAAACAATAAGCAAAGAAAATTTTCTCCGCCTCAGATATGTTTAGTATCATTAGAACTTGTCATAATCTAGTGAAGTAAAATTAGACCATACTTTGGGTGTGTTTGGTAGGAAGGAAAATATTTTTTAAGTCATATAAGTCAACCAAATATGAGAAAATAAAAAATATTTTTTCCCATACCAAACACACTCTTTGTGTATGTTTCAGCCTTTTAATTATTAAAACAAATATTGAAGAGAATACTTGGTCATGAAAAAATAAGCAAAAAAAATAATATTTTTGGTAAAAGAGAAATGAAGCACACCTAATACACCATATTAAAGTAGAGTTTACATAAAGTGGAACACTGAAGTAAAGTAAGTGAACTTACAATTCCAAAATGAAACTTTTAAAAGGAAAATAAATCCAAAAAGTAGCACCAATCACCATTCACCACGCTTTTGACTTTAGTTTTTAAAAGAAATAATGAAATGACCTTAGGTAGTCGTTTCGGGAATTAGGACCCCCAATAGGCGTGCCGATAATTTTAAAATCATCGTAAGGTCTATTAGGACCTGTCTGTAAAATTTGAGCTAAATCAGACCTCGTTTGGTACGTATCAGAAGAAGGTTTCAGTTTACGTTGTCGGTAAATCTTAAAAAGAGGTTTTCGAGCTCGATTTTGGCGAATGAGCTCCGATTCGAAATCCGAAAGCGCCGCTAGGTTCATATGATTAGTTTTGACCTGTATGAATTTTCGGAAGTGAATTTCGAGGTCGTTCGGATAGTTTCCGCTAAAATACCGAAAGTTAAAGAATTTGATCTTTTCTATTTAATTAGCATCTTGAGTGTCGGGAATCCGATTCGAGATCCGTCTTATCGAGTATATTACATATATTTTGTATAACTTGTATGCGAAAATTAAAATTATTTCAAATTTTGTAGGATTCCGTTTTAATTTTTGTCACGATATGAAATTTTCAAAAGAAAATGAAAAAAAAAGAAAGAAAGCAAACGAAAAAAATATAACTAAAAAGAGGCGGTTGCTAAGGGATAAGTTTATTCCTTAGCTTAAAACTACTAGCGAAACAGAAACAGAAATAAGGAATCGAGAGAAAATCAGGAAACAAAGAAATAGACGGAAAAAATGAGAAAAGAAAGGAAAAAGAGCCGAAAAATTAACATCATTACTTCAGTTTATTACGTGTGCTTGAATATATTTTAACAGTAGAAATTTGGATATTAGACATTATTCTAACAAGTTAAATTGATAATTTAAAGGGTTAATTGGACCCTGATAATTAAATTGATTATATATATTTATACTCAGGGAATTATGGGCAACCCATAAATATAATTTATTTAGAATTTGATTATGTGACTTTAAACCCTGTACATAGGCCTGGCCTGCGTATTGCGTATGCGAATAGAGTATTATGTTCCTAACCGGATTGCCCTAAGATGTAGGGAATGAAGCCTTTTGCCTAATTTGATATATTTTCTGAATATTGAATAAGCAGGATCGTTTGGCAGTGAATCCAAAGGATAAAGCGGTTGTGGAGTAACAATTTGAAATAAGGTAAGTGTTTATATCAATTTCTTTGGAGGCACTTGGCCTCGTAGATTTTCTACCACGTGTTCCTTACATGTGTAGCTGTCGATAGGCGTGCTCATAACGCCTTAACTTTAAATTTACATTGTATATTATATTGTTATGCCCTGTTGTTGGTATTACATTTAGTATATGGGCATTGGACTCTGGTTTTGTGCTTGACATATACTTTCCGGTAGTCGATGAGAGTCCCCCACCGGTGATATGTGTAGTAAATTGTGTGTTTACTATTATGTGTATGTATAAATATATATGGATCGGGTTGCACGCCACAACAGTATAAATATATGGATCGGGTTGCATGCTGCAACAGTATAAATATATATGGATCGAGTTGCACGCCGCAACAGTATAAATATGTATGGATCGGGTTGCACGCCGCAACAGTATAAATATATGGATCGGGTTGCACGCCGCAATAGTATAAATATGTATGGATCGGGTTGCACACCGCAACAGTATAAATATATGGATCGGATTGTACGCCGCAACAGTATAAATATATATGGATCGGGTTGCACGCCGTAACAGTATAAATATAGGTTGCACGCCGCAACAATATCAATATATGGACCGGGTTGCACCCCGCAATAATATTTACATATAGTATGATGTATTCTGATTGTTTATATGTTCAGGATACCTATATGTTCTATCTTATGAACTCTGGTTGTTTATGAGTTTATGGTTTCATACATTATCTGGCTCTGTTTTTTTATAGTTAAATAAGATAAATTTGTTTTATGTGCTTTTCTTCTCTCTGACTAGTTATCATATTCTTTGATGTGGCTAGTCTGCCCCACTTATTGAGTCCTTTTGACTCACCCTTGTTTGTTGTTTGTTTCTTTTCTATCTATTTTGTTTTGGCAGGTTCGCTCCAGGATTGAGTTCGCCACGTTATTAAGGAGCGAAGACAACTTCAGCTGCCAGGGTGAGTCACCTTCTATTCAGGATGGCCACCAGTGGTATGTTTATTATTTCAGTCGTATTTTGCTTCTTCAGGAGGCGTATGTATTCTTTTGCAATAGATGTCTAGTTTGGACAGCCCTAAACCTAGTATGTTGGGTAGTTAGCTGTAATTTCTTTGCACAGCTTAAAGGTATCAGTATATCTGTGCTTTTTCTAAGTTTTATTCTTATTTAGCCTTTGAATTTATATTTATTTTCCTAATTCAGTTGGTAAGGGTTTGCCCGACGGGTCTAGGGGAGGATGTCGGGTGCCCGCACGGTCTAGCCGAAATTTGGGTCGTGTCAGTTAACAACCGAGATCCTATTTTTCAGGTTCTCTTCTGCATAAGTCAATCAACGATAATTCCCATTGAATATGAAATTGATCATCAGAAAAATAATACTATAGGAGATAAGCAAAATGATTAAAGTTAATGATAAAACCACTGTCAAGGTATAACCAGGTCATTTGTTAAAACCGTTAAAAGTTCCAATCCCTTTATTCATCTGTGTGTTGAAAAGAAAAAAAGTAAACTATATTGCGTAAGGTGAAGTATGATGATAAGCCAACCGAAACAACATACCACAAGATGTAACAGTAAGGAAAAACCAAGAGAAAAATATAAAGGCATTATCCTTTAGTAAAAAACCTAAAAACTCTAATATATAGAGGCCTTCTTCGGAGAGGAGCATATGGATCCCTTCAGTGTAAAAATTAATTTTTTTCCAAAAATTTATTTCTTGTATGCCATAAATTTGGTGTTTAACGGTTACAAGCAATCAGATGTACCAAGATCACAACCAACGAATATACAGATGAAGTAAGGGAATGAATGATTATAAGAATAGTTAAATGATTGTATTATGAAAAGAGTATAAATTAATAGAGTTCTGGCATGTATTTGTGGATGTCTTTTACAATAAGATAAAGAAAGTATTTATAAGAGCCTGAGCTAAACCGTCCAGGGGCATTAATGAGCTCACGTCCCCCACATTTTGATAATGGGAGACCCACGATCTTCCTCTCATTTAATGTGAGATCATGAGGCAGTTACAGTTATAGAGTGTTCGATTTGTCTGACTCGGTCACTCCATGTTTTCTTTCCCTTAGGCGATGTAGCCCCAATGCTCATCTCTGAGGTCGTTGCTGTAGACCCTCTGCGTGTGGCCTCCCTATGGCAATGCGTTCGGTTGCCACATGTCTGTGACCGAATCTCACCAATACAGATAGTCCACCCACATCTCAAGCAGCTATCACAGTGCTCGGGGAGTGGAATGATCAAGGCAGGAAGATGACGTGGCACTTTATGAACCTTATATTTCAAAAATGGCGGTTGTCACTTCGAATTCCCATCTATTCCATTGGTATTCGCTAAGTGGCCATGATATCAGTGCCAGTTCCTGAGGTCATCATGATTCTTTAGTATAAAAACCCTTGGCCTGATCAACTCAACTTTTTCACTTTCTATCTCACAGACACTATATCAATTAAGAATTCTGGGGAACAAATCAAAGTTTTATGTTCAATCGCCGATTCTTAAATAATCTGAAACTTCAAATCTTCACAAGAAAGATTGTCTTCTAGGAATTCTTCACAAAATTCTACTAACAACTCTGGTGGCGATGCCATGGATAGTGGCACGACGGCCACTGGCGGTGGTCCTGGAACTGTTGCGGTGCCACTCGAGGTTGTATTGTCGACCTTTGACACTGAAACAGTCTCCGAGATTCCTCAATTAAAGAAAATGAGTGGTAAAGCCACCATCTGCTATTGTGCTTCTCAAGAAGAAGAAGAAGAAGAAGAAGAAGAAGAAGAAGAAGAAGAAGAAGAAGAAGAATCAAAGTTTTATGTTCAATCGCCGATTCTTAAATAATCTGAAACTTCAAATCTTCACAAGAAAGATTGTCTTCTAGGAATTCTTCACAAAATTCTACTAACAACTCTGGTAGCGATGCCATGGATAGTGGCACGACGGCCACTGGCGGTGGCCCTGGAACTGTTGCGGTGCCACTCGAGGTTGTATTGTCGACCTTTGACACTGAAACAGTCTCCGAGATTCCTCAATTAAAGAAAATGAGTGGTAAAGCCACCATCTGCTATTGTGCTTCTCAAGAAGAAGAAGAAGAAGAAGAAGAAGAAGAAGAAGAATGAAGAATAAGAAGTAAAGGGAGGAAAAAAAAGTTGATGATAGTGAAGAGATTGAGGCTTTTGATATCATCCCCACCATTTTCAATATTTCCAAGGATTTTCTCACTCGTCCTCAAAATGCTCGGCAACTAGCAAAAGGTCGCAATGTTACCGCCAACTCCACTCCCTTCCTGGTGACCCATGCACATATTCCTCAACACCATGGTGACTGCAGGTGGGGAGAATACCTCCTGATCATCATCCTGGACCCTATCAGCAAAGTTTTGGAGCATTTATTAGGCACCAATACGTCTACACGTATCCGTTCATGGTGGGGTTTACCTTTCTGATTTATGGTGTGATAGATTTATGCCTACAACATATGCTTGGCGCAATTCAGACCCATTGTTTAGAGGGTAATAAGGTGCATCGACTTCCTATGCGAAGAGGCAGGCGTGCCTTTCCCTTTTAAACATCTCATCTCACTTTACTCGCCTTAATTGTACCAGGGCAGTATTGTGACGATCAACAACCACGGTATTGTTGTCAAATAGTGACGACACCAGTATCACGAATAGAAAAATCATTACGTCGCAATCCTTACTCTCCAAGTCTTAACTGAGCGAGGATTCCCGAAAAAGTGGAGTCTTAAACGTAAGTGACTTCTTCCTTTTTTTTCCCCTTTGTATTTGATTTTTTCTTTTCCATCTGTTGTGCTTGATATAGTGTATTCATTGGCAGCCAAAAAAGTAGCTATCGAAGCCATGCATGATCTAGTGGATTGGGTTCAAGCCATCATTAACCAATGCCCCCGGGGCGACAGGATGTGGAAGTTAGCAGCTGCCAAGCACAATTGGATACCGAAAATACACGGTAAATCCTTTCCCTATACTTAGTTTTTATGGGAAATCTTACTGAATAGGTTATTTCTGCTTCAAGTATCCCTATCGAGAAGGCCGTCAAGAAGAAAAATGAGACAGCTGAAAAGAAAGGAAAGAGATGAGGGAAAAAAGTGAAAAATAAAGAAACTCCCTTCGGCCGGTGAGGCCATGAACGAGATGGAGAGATTTTTTCCACCAATCAAAGCTGCCACAGGGGTAGCTAGTACTTCTACTCTAGGAGTTTCCTGTTCAAGCATAGGTATTTTGATTTGGAAGGTCATCGTTATGCCTTCCGCTGTTGGGTCTTCGTCCACCGCCAATCCTCAGAAGAAGAGGAAAAAGGGGCCCTCACAAGACATGTCGCGCCCCCATATTGAAGTTGAGGCCGGTTTGGGAATGGAGCCTGCCACCCGAACACAGCGTCATCTAATCGACGAGCTCAGCAACAAGGACCTCAGATCTCCAGAGCATAGGGTCTCAACCCTTTTCCTTTGAAGAGAAAGTGGCCGATGTGGCCAAGAAAATGACCATCGAGCTCTCCGAGGATCTTTATACCAAGGGTTCCTTGAGGAAAATTTTGATTTCCATCCCTCGGAATGTGAAAATCCTCTCCAAGCCTGGTGAGGTTGCTAAGCATTTTTACCAATTGTTCGGTCCTCCTGAGAAGGAGCGCCTCAAACAGCTCAATATGGACATGATGCTGTCAAGCGGTGTCATGGGCGTCTGTCGGGTAAGCCCATCAGTTGCTTTGCATTTCTTTATGATTCCTTTTGCATATCCTTTTTACTGACTTCTTTCTTTGTAGGGTTTGTTGTACTTCCTCGATGCCATTGATCGAGAGAAGGACCATGCTTCTAAGCTTAGAGAGATGGGAGAGTCCCATCATAAGCTTACGGAGGACAAATTGAAACTGACAGAAAGGGTGTCTAGTCTGAGGACTCTTTTGGACAAGGAAGTGAATGAACTGAAAGAGGCAACTAGCGCATCCAAGGATCTTCAAAGGAAAATCGAAGCACTGAAGGAAGCCCATTTCATCAAAACCTCCAAGGTGATAGAGAGGGTCCGAGAACTAGAAGCTTCACTTTAATAGGGCAACTCGGAGTTAGTGCATGTGATAGAGGAATTCCGGACCAACTTGGTGAAACAGGAGTTGGAAATAATAATATTAACAAGCCAAGTTGAACAATTTCTCTCTCTTACCTCCGATGTGGACCAACCCTACAAAGAAAAGGCCAGCCTAACTGAGAAGTTGGAGGCTAAGGCTAAGAGGGTTTCTCTCGACCGAAACTGGGTGTCATCCAAACTCAGTTGGACGCCCTTAAAGAATGACAATCCGGGACCTTTAACCTCGAATAAGAGATTTCTGAGGCCGATGAAAGTTTTGCCAAAGCCCGAGAGATCATGGAGAGCTTCACGTCGAGTGATGACTAAGACGAGGATGATATTAAAGATAAAGACGATGAAGATGAAGATGACAGAGATGAAGAGGAGAACGAGGCCTCTGAGAATGGAGAGGGTTCTCCCCAAGGAGGTGATGGTGACCCCAAAGCTCCAACTTATCTTGTCCCATAGGGGGTTTTCTTTGTTTTTTTTGTTATTTCGGATACATGAGGCCGAATCTGTGTAGCTTTTGTTTGGGTTTTAGTGCCCATTGTTTTAATGAACTTATTTTTTATTCCTTTCGGGTGTTTGCATTTTATCTCGCCGGGACGTAATTAGAATATTATTCAGCTTCATTTCATTCCGTGTTGCGTAGGACTTGAAACCTTTATGACAGATTAATACAGACCAAAACGAAGTATTGTTCCCGTGTCGGGGCGCTCTAAATAACTTTAACCATGCAATATAACAATGGGACGTTAGATATTGAGGCAAAAATCTTAGGATGATCCCCATTTCAAAGATAATACCCGTGTTGGGCATTACATCAAATCGTGAAAGACTTAGGCACAATTCAAAAATAGCTGCTATTAGGCGCTATGTACATAGAGATTAAAAATTAAGCAAGCCTTCGGATCCATTTGCAGTCCTCGGTATGAAATATCGCAAGCTGCAGAAAGGCATCGTAACACCATGTTGGACTCTATGCCATCTCTTCCATCCCACCAATGGTCAGGTGCGAATAATGAGGACCCGAGCACTATGATCTGCTCCCTCTGCTTCTTAAAAAGCTCAAGCAACCAAAATAGGGGGGGTTAAGTAATCATTCGACCTAAGTGTCAAAGCGTGTTGAGGCTCGCATCTGTAGGTGAGTATAGATATATCACTTAAAAGGTTAAGTACCTTATAATCAGAAGTAGTATTGCTTCAAAATAGAAATGTTCTAATTTTATGGGACTAACATTCCAATCACTTTTTCAAGTTGGTACGTTCCTAATTCCAACTACCTTCGTGACCCTATATGAACCTTCTTAGTTGGCTCCCAATTTTTCAGCATTGCGTTCCTCAGTTGTTTAAGTCACAGCTTTGAGCACATAGTCTCTAACTTTGAAACTTCTAAACTTTTCTTTCATGAGGTAACTCTCTATTTGCCTCTTCTGAGCTGTCATATGTATTAGGGCCAATTCCCCCCGACCATCTAGTAGATCGAGTTCAACCTTCATTGCCTCTTGATTCACTTCCTCAGTAGCGTGGGCATACCAGAAGCTAGGCTCACCAACCACTACGAGGATTAAAGCATCCATCCTATAGACTAAAGAGAAATGTGTTTCCCTCGTGTTGTTCTTCTCCGTGGTTCTATATGCCCATAAAACTCTAAGGAGCTCGTCTGGCCAAAGACCTTTTGCTTCCTCAAGTCTTTTCTTCAAGTTCTCGATCATCACTCAGTTTGAGGACTCGGCCTGACAGTTTTCACTCGAGTGATATGGAGTTGACACCACCCTTTTAGTCCCTTATTTCCTACCACCATAAATTGTGTGTTTTCCAACTGCCAAAATGGTCAAAAGTTGCTAGAATCCAATGATTTTTGACCGAAAAAGTGCTGTTGGAAAATTACTAGTGGGAAAAAGTTTTTGGCCAAATTCGGTGAGAAATAAGTCTGAAATGTTCTTGGATTAAATGTTTTAAAAAAAAATCGACCGACAGTTCTTAGACTAGAAAACTTTTTCCAATTTTCCGACTGAATTGGTGGGAAATATTCTTCATACAATAATTTTTCAAGTTTTCCACCAATTCGGTCGGAAATGTTCATCTCTGGATTTTATTATTTTTAATTTCCAACCGAATCGATTAGAAATGTGAATTTCTGGAAAAAAAATTACCAAAATTTTCGACGTTCGGAAATCTGGGTAAACTTGCAAAATAATACCTAAAGTTAGAGCAGCCACCACTTGTCAATTCAATACAATGCAGCAACCAATCAAAAACAACCTTCTACCAGCCTTAATTCTTTTAAAATAAGTTTAAACAACACTTGTTTAATATAGCTAACACAAGTCTAAACAACTGGCTAAACAAGCTTTAATTCATTTAAACAACAAGTCTAACAAGTTAACTAACATCAAAACTTCATAACCAACAAACAAGTTGAACATAACCAACAACTAGTCTAACGATCAAACAAGTTTAACATAAAACCACAAGTCTAAAATATATGTCTAAAAACATTAACAATTCATTACTACTCCGTTCCCTCGGAGTCAGACTCAGACGACGAACTGTATCGACATTTGTTCTTACCCTTGCCCTTGCTCTTGCTCTTGCTCTTTCTCTTGCTCTTGCTCTTGCTCTTGCTCTTGCCCTTAGCCTTTCGCTTTCCCTTTTCTAACTTCTCCTTCATAAGGTTCATCATCATATTCTGCATCGCTTTGAAATTGGACTCTTTCTTCGCACTCTTTCTTTAACCCTTCTATTTCATTGTGCAATGATGCTTCCACCGCTTTTAAGTGAAGAACTAGAAGATTAAGTGCTAGTCAAACCTACTTTCAAACGACCCGAGGAATATAGTGATATAAGGCCGTATGCACATCACTTCTTTACCCCACCAGTCACCTCCAGCCATAGTGATATTTTCTCCTCAAGTGACAGCTGAGTTAGGGCGGTGCTACCATATTCAAATGCCTGACCTGAAATCTATTCTTCATGACTGGTTGGATAGTCCTCCTGAAATAAATTTAATAACAAGAATTATATATATAAATGTTGAAAGATTATAGAAAAGAGTTTGAAGTTAATAACTTACATGTGCTTTTGTAGCGCGCTTCACGACCCACATTCCTTTGTCGGCATCATCCTTAAATATATGCCTCTTTCTAAAGAACCGAGCACAGTCAGTGGGTGCCCTTCTTCCTTTTCCTTTAAATTTAAAATAAAATAAATTAGATAAAATATTAATGAGATTTAAATTAAAAAATACATATAATAAATAAGTTAACAATCTTATCCGCTTAGTCGTTGCGCTAACTGAACCCTCGGTACGCAACGATCCACCCTTTTTAGAGGCTCGAGCTGCCTTTCCTTGGGCCCTCTTCTCCTGGAATTCTTCACTCCCCCAGTATTGCATCAGTTCGTTCCAAGGGCCTGGGTATATCCAATCGGGCTTCTTTCTGCTCCTCCGACATGCTAAAGGGTACGTCTAGGTTAAACAATTATTTATGATTAGGGTCACAAGCAATACAGTAACTACAATGGAAAAGTACGTAAATATAATGAAAGCAGTAAAGAATAAACAAGACGAAATAATTAAGAGAGGCATAATAATTCTTATTCCTTGACAATAGCCGAATTCGATGTTGAACAGCCGCCTGTACAATACGGGGATATTTATAGTAGTCATACCCAGTCCTAAATAAGGTAAAATACAAAGACTAATAAGACTATAGGTCTTTAACTCAAGGTAGTGATATACACTAATCCCTAACTAGGAGACTGTAAACCCTGGGCGGTGGGATGTATACCATGTGTCTTATAGTTGTGCTGCCTAAATAGTCGTTGGCTCTAGAAGCGGGTGTGTATCCTCTGTACCTGGTAATTTGTAAGATAAGTCTAGTATCGCCAACTGGACTCGTATCCCCGTAATAACAAGTGACGTATTTTTGTCCATACAGTCAGTCCTCCCCACTTCTTGAGTGCTGATGCAAGCAGTCAGGAAGTGAAAGCGGCGTGGATATGAAAAGATATCTCGCTGACTCCTCGAGACTCGCAGTCTCTTTGACCAAGGATGACATTGATTCCTTCATGAACTCCGCGTACTCCTCTCTGATTGGCTGATACCGATTCCATGCACCTTTCTAAGAACTGCTACCAACTGCTCTGAATTGCTTCATATCTCCAGTAATAATGACGTCTGTTCGTTTCACACATCATCCTTATCTCTTACTCGCATATAAATAGGGGCTTCATGGTAGTGGAGAAATCACAAACTCTTCTTCAGAAAGAACTATACTTCTTTTAATCGTGAGTAACTTCCTTTTCTTTCGAACATATTTTCCTTCTCCCCTGGTTTGATATTTTCAGAAAACTTTCTTCGTTTCGAACGAATGTTGTATGCGGAAACAATTGGAGAAAACTCTTCTATGGTTACCTTTCTCTTTCTTCATCCATAAAGGAGTGAATGAAGTCCCCCGAGTCATGAAATTTAACCAGGACTCTTATGATGATGCTCTTCGGAACGTACATGTTGTGGCAGACACGTTGATTTTGGTATATCCATCTTCACGCATGATGATTGATGTGATATTCTTCTGGTCATGTAGCGCGCAATAGCAGAGGAATGACATCCCATTCAGGCTTCTTATAGTTCGCTCATCTCCTAGTTGATAGGGAATACATCCCAGAAGCAACTCATTTTGCACGAGGAGTGCGTCCTGGGATATCTTCCCCTTCTTCGTGCAGTTGACGCCCGAGAACATTCTCCATACCAATAATATTCAGGGTGGTTGTATATCTCTGACCTATTTCTCAATTTTGGAATTTGCATAAGCTTCCAATCGTTTAGGGAAGAGGGAGTATACGGCATTCTCGAGATTCACAAGGGTTCCTTATTGGAGTCTCTCCGAGTGAATCAAAGTGAAGTCGTCGGTGCTCGTTCTGCTGCCTCCACCTTTATACCGAGGGATTCTTCAGTTGGGCTGATTTTCCCAATTCTTTTGGCGCAGCGTCACAAAGATGTTGTTGCTTGGGCATCAACTTGGGAATTTCACCTTCTTGTTGCCGAGAGATACTTCGATGCAAGAGCTACAATCCAGATGATAAACCTCCGGCCATGCAAATTCGAAAGAACCTGCGAATTTAGTCTTCCCTTTTTTTTCCATAATTGTTATAAACAAATGTTGTATTCAGGAAGAACTACATATATATTACGAGCCTACGGTCTGTTTATTATTAATAAAATGGTCGTTCACCAGTAATCTTATACGTACTTGTATTATTACATGTTTCCTAATGTATAGTCAAGCAATATGTTTGTGCACCTAAAATTAGATGGCTTTCGGTCGTCTGGAATGTCCTAATGTTTAGAATGTTTATCAGTGTGCCTTCTTTGAGAAATTACGTCCACTGTGCATTAATATTTGGCGGCAAGGTTACATCTGTAGGAGATGGCTTTATGCACCCACAATGGGATGACTTTAGCTCGTATGTAACAGGCACTTTTGCGTCCGACTTCAAATGTCTCTGCTTAGTTACTCGAGTATTTAAGACTTTCTGAGACTATACGAACGGGTGTCCCCATCGGCGTGCAGGTGCAGTTGTTAAATTAACGAGTTCAACATACGAATAATGTCTGGTGGCTGAGCAAGATGTGATCTAGCTCTAAGCAAGTAGTTTACCCTACTTTTTGTAGCGAAAAGTGAGTATATTAGTTCAACTTAAGTCTGGCAGGGGCTATGAATAGTTGGATCATAGATGGATCGAAACAAATAAGTAAAACTGACTAAAGGTAGTAGTTTTATTGATGAATAAGGCGTGAAGCCTTGCAAACATAAAGAACGGGGCTGTGTGCTCGTTGTATATAGTGCTAGTAAAGGTAAATGGGAGAAGGGGAAAATACATATCTCAAGTATATGGGCTTAACTGAGCCTTTCAAGAGTAGTATTTCTTTAGCCACGTGATGTTCGAGTAATTTGGAATGGTTGTTCCTTCTCTTCTTCAAGAACATATGCACCTTTCTCAGCTCTGCCTCGAACTCTGTAAGGTCCTTCACAATTCGGGGCGAGCTTACCTGCACCGGCTTGCTTCATGTTCTGAGTGACTTTGCGGAGGACCAAGTGTTGACACCCAATTTTGGCCCTCCTTTTTCCATAATTGGCTATAATTTAACTTAAAGGTGCAATTAAACTGTTTGAACAAATTTGCATTAGAAGGCATGCATTTACGTGTGTTATCCCCTGCTTATACATTATGTATCTAATTGTGGCTATATTACATAACTTTTGCATCACTTAGGCTATTTTTCAAAATTGTGATTGTTTTGCGCAATTTAATGCATTTATATCATTTAGTAAATTATTTGTGACTATTTATACTTAATTAATTCAATTCAACCCCCCTTTTTTTATGCATGCATTTTATTTTCTGCATTATATAATATATACTTATATTTTAACAGCTTTAAGTTGAATACAAGTCTGATTATTCGGTCCAATTTTTTTTACTCGTTGATTATTCCTTTTTGAAATTTGAGTTCTTTTGAATTTGAATTATTATTTATCTTCTTTTATAAAAGCCCGTTCTTACTAGAATATTTTATTCTTTTACCAAAATTCTTCTTTGCTTTGACCGTAGACACAATACCTAACCAAATACATTTTCTGCATTTAATTTGGGACTAAAATGCTCTTTTTAAATCCTAACATATATTTCATTCTCCTCAAAAATCCTCCTCCTTCTAATTTCAAGATTGAGTCAAATCTTTCTCTCCTACTTGAATCTAGACATGAAAAATAGTCCAAGCGCATTGTTCATTGTTTGAATGATTAGACCAAATATCTTCCCAATAATTTCTCCCTAATGATCCTTAACTGATCCCCCTAATCTTTCCCGTTGTCTCTCTCAGTCTCTCCAATCACTCAAATCTCTCGTCATCACTCAAATCCCCTCAAATCTCTCATGAGAGTACTCTCCTCATCTTCCCCATTTGGACAAAATATCAACATTCACAAAATTCCCACCTATCACTCCCTCAATCTCTCAAAATATCAACATCTGTCTCCCATTTTTGACTCAAACCCCAACGGCTAGCATTTTTCATCCTTTATATACAAGCAAATAAAATACCACGACGACCAGTTGAAAACAGAGACAGTAATACACATCGACATCTTCTCTTCTCTCATCGTTACATAACATCACCCTAACACTGATGTCTCTTATTAACATACACCATTAACCCACCTGCCCAACCCCTTCACCATTTTACCTCTCCTACTCTATCACAAAAGGCCATACACATACACGCATCATACATACACGATACCTACCATCATCCACCATATACACACCAATAGAAAAATAGAGCATCACACCTACCACCATAAAGAATAGAAACACACACTCAAATCGGGACTAATGGTATACAAACTAAAATAGAGAGAGGGGAGATCGGGGAAGGATCTGCTGATCCAAAATAGTAACAAATGTAGGGAGTACACAACGAGACAGTGGTGAAAACCACAATCAGAAATTGACTGGAAAACCACCATCTCCATTTGCTTTGTTTCGTTCGGCTCCTCTGTGGTCATTTATTGATTATTGAAACTAAATGTGAAAAGGGGGATCAGAGTAGAAGCAACTCTGCCGAGTGAACTGGTGTTGCTCCTCCTTTTCCCCAATTCCGCCTGAGTACTGCTTTGTTTGTTTGTTTCTACTGGTCTGTTCGATTCTGTTCGGCTTTGTGGGCCACTATTTGTGAATCGGATCCCCACCGTATTTGGGCTATTATCTTGGATCGATACACTTGCTGCTATCGAATTTGCTTGGATTTTTTGAACACTGTTGGCCCATGTAAATTCATTTACTGTGTGTTGTAGACTTCTGATATGACTTGACTTTTGACCCGAATTGGATGTTGTTGTTTATATGAAGTCCTTTGGACAGTATTTGCTGATTATGGACCGAATTGGATGTTGTTGTTTATATGAAGTCCTTTGGACATTATTTGTTGATTGTGGACAAATACTACACTAGTTACAGTAGCCTATGAAAATATTTTATTTGAGGCTTTGCACTGATTTGAATGGATACTACACCGTTTGGCCAATGATAATTTAGAGGCCAGTATGTCCCGTCCCGTCCCGTATTCATACGATGTCCCTTTACGTGTCGCTCCAAAAATAATAGGTGATCATGATAATATACATACGTTGTTACAAAAACAAACGGGATAGGCAACGGGACCCGCACTTGGTATGGCAATACGAGCGGCCGACGTGTTTGCAGCCGTGACGGTATCCTTAACCTCTTATCACCCAATCTGAGCCTAAACTTTTACAAAACTTATTTTTTCTTTATTTTTTATTATTTTTCTTATTATTATTATAATTATTATTATTTGTATTATTTTATTTACTGCACATTATTTACTTTATTAATTACATTACTGATTCATATATTTTTGCGAGGTACTTCTTGACAAAACTCGTTAAAGGGGATGTCATTGGAAAAGACGGACATTTTAAATATAATCATTTTCTATACTTTTACTTTATTACTAATATCTTCGTATATTGATATACTGACCTATTCATTTTCTTCGCGAGGTATATTTGGATGGACATTTTCAAAGACGGCCCTCCAGAAATGCTTCTAAATTAATTGCTATTAATTTTTTCAATTTTTGACTTATTGTTACTAATTTATTTTGGCACACTAACTAATTTATTTTTATTTTGCAAGGTATCTTTGGTTGAAGTTTGCTAAGGAAGAAGCAGTTAGTGAACTTGAACCTTTTATTTTATTTTAATTATTATCGGTATCTAACTTGTATATTATATTGAAAATTGTTTAGTTTGATTTAGTTTAGTTTAATTTCGAATCCCAATTATATATTCCGGCCGGTAACAAAATTTTGTGGAACGTGAGAGGTGCCTAATACCTTCGTTTCAGGTTAACTTGAACTCTTACTTATAATTTTAGTTCGCAAGACCATATTTTCGGAGTTAACTATAAAATTGGCTAGAAATAAATTAGGTACCCTAATACGCCTAGTTAAAAAGATGTTAAGTGGCGACTCAAAGTATTACCCGTAAGTTCCAATAAGTCGAACCCTCGGTTCGGGAAAAAATGGGTGTCGACACCAAGTCCTCGATATTAAAGGATCATGGCTTAGCCCTCACATTGTAATACTTCTCCACACATTGCTTCTGGGCCGCAAGGCATATGAGTACTATTTCTCTTCACTCGTCCAAGGTATCGAGGGAAACCTTAAAAGCTTCATTGTTAGGTTCTTCCTCAGCGAACGACCGCCGCAAGCTGGATTCTCCAATTTCTAAAGGAATCATCGTTTTTGTTCCATATGTCAGTGAAAACGGCGTCTCTCCGGTGCTGGCTTTGGATGTGGTTCGGTAGGCCTACAGGACTCCGAGCAATTCCTCCGCCCACTTTCCTTTAGCTTCCTTGATTCGATTCTTAAAATTCTCCACTATTTTCTTGTTCGAAGATTCAGCTTGACCGTTTGCCGAAGGGTGATAGGGAGTAGAGGCGATTCTCTTGATTTCCCATTCGTTCGGAAAAGCAGTGACCTTTTGCCTATGAATGGAGGACCGTTCTCGCAAGTGTTTTCTGCTGGGATGCCAAATTGGCACATAATGTTCTTCTAGATAAACTCTATGACTTCCCGCTCCCGTATCTGGGCATAGGCCAATGCCTCAACCTATTTGGTGAAGTAGTTTGTCCTGATGAGCATGAACTTGACACCATCGGTTGCTTTAGGTATGGGCCCCACGATGTCCATTCCCCACTTCATGAAAGGCCAAGGGGCTATTACTGAATGTAATAACTCTGCCGGCTGATGAAGTACGTGGGAGAATCTCTGGCAGCTATCACATGCTTGAGCAAACTTGCTCGCGTCATCTTCCATTTGGGGCCAGAAATAGCCTGCCCTGATTAATTTACGAGCTAGAGATCGCCCGCCCGAGTGATTTCCACATTGTCCCTCGTGGATTCCCCTGAGCATATAATCTACTTTTCAGGGCCCCAAACATTTAGCCAGAGGTCCACTAAACATTCGGCGATACACCTTGCCATTGATTAAAATGTAACGGGCCGCTTGGCATCAGCCTTCCACTCTCCTTTTTGTCTACTAGGAGTACTTCTTTATCAAGATATTCAATGATCGGGTACCGCCAATCCCACGCTGATCCCTCTATGTTGACCTCGCGAAGCTTGATGTCCGCGTATCTTAGCTCAATGGTGGAAACAGGGTTGTCTGCGTTCAAATCTGCAGTGGCCACTAGACTGGCTAGGGCATCACCCTCCATGTTTTCTTCTCTCGGTATCTAATTAATCTTCCATATTTTAAACTTCTTCAGACATTTGACGTCCTTGGCGCCGTAAGCCCCGGTTACTTGATTAAAAATGAGCTGGGAGTCGTAATTGATACTGATATCCCTGGCCCTCGATATGTAAGCTAATTATAAGGGTTGAATTATTTCTTCATATTCTGCTTCGTTGTTCGTCATCTAGGAGCAACTGACAGCTTTTCTGAACAGGTTCTTCACTGGGGATTTGATCACTATACCAAGCCCTACCTTTTTTTACATTTGAGGCCCCATCAATGTGGATCAACCATTCTCCATGGGTAACGCCCTCTATCATCCCGTGTTCTAACTCAGCTCTCGGTATCAAATCAATACTAAAGTCGGCTACAAAGTCCGCTAGTACCTGCGACTTGATAGTCGTATGTGGTTGGTAAATGATGTCATATTCGCCAAGTTCGATGTCCCATTGTGAATAACAGTCCGTAAGGGAAAAGAGGAAACCACGATAATGGTGTGACTCTGAAAATATGGCCGCATCTTCCTCGCTGCCATGACTAAAGCAAGTGCGAGTTTCTCCAGGTGTTGATACCTAGTCTCTGCATCCAAGAGAGACTTGCTGACATAACAGACTGGGGATTGCACTCCCTTCTCTTCTCGTACTAGGACAGCGTTAACAGCAACTTCGAACACAGCTAGGTACAACAATAACGGTTCTTCCTCGCGTGGCTTGGTATGCAATGGGGGATTTGCCACATATTGCTTTAGCTCCCGCAGCGCCTTGCAACATTGCTCCGTCCATTCAAAAATTTTATTCTTTTTCATGACATTGAAATATTAGTGACACTTCTCTGATGACTGTGATATGATCTGACTGATTGCTGCAATTCGACCGTTAAGCTTTTTAACTTCAACTTCACTTTTCAAGACTTCCAGAATCGCCTCGATCTTTACGGGATTTACTTCTATGCCCATGTTGGAAACAATAAACCCAATGAACATACCAGAGGATACGTAAAAGGAGCACTCTTTGGGGTTGAGCTTCATTCCAAATTTATCCAAGATGTCGAATGCTATCTCCAGATGGCTGACATGATCCTTGGCGAATTATGATTTGACCAACATGTCATCGATGTAAACTTCCATGGTCTTGCTGATCTGCTCCTTGAACATTAGGTTCACCAGCCTATGATAATTTTCTCCTACATTTTTAAGCCCAAAAGGCATTACCCTATAGCAATAAGTCCCCCTGTCTGTGATGAAAGAGGTATTTTCTTGATCAACTGGGTTCATGAGGATCTGATTGTATCCTGAGTATGCATCCAGAAAAATCAAGGCTTCGTGGCCTGCTGTTAAATCGATGATTTGATTGATGTTGGGCAGTGATCACGCCCAACTATGCCCTATAAAAGAAACTAAGCGGTCGTGGTAAATCTTAGTACTCAAAGTCCTGAGGTCGGATCCCACAGTGAACATGACTCTTAGCAGTTAATCTAGCTAAATTATCTACTCAACCAACTTCAATTTTATATTTTTGGTTTGGTTTTATGCTAACACTAAACAAGAAATTAAATAACAAGTGTAGAAAGATAGATATGATTCAATAGATGGAAAATCTAGGATTTATTTCCCCAACTCCTAACTTTTACTAAAGTATTGTGCTATCAATTTCCCCCAACTCTTCCTATTGTAAGTCTTCCGTTAAGTAATCATAACTTTTATTAATTAATTATTTCAATTAACTAATGAAGATAGGGAGGCCTACACTTATGGTTCACAGTAAGGATCAATATTCCTAATTCACCATTTTGACAGCCTAAGCAATGCCTTTGTTTTAGGTTGACATACTGCTATATTTTTAATCCTAACTCATGAATCTATTCCTAGTAATTACAAGAATAAAGAGGACAATTAATTGGGGATCCTACCAATTAACGAGCAAGAAATTCGTAAACAACATAGATAGGACGAATTAACAAGGTTCATTCATAAAATAATAATTATCATCACACAAGCATGTGTAGTGGTTCAATAAACCCTAGAATGTGTGATTTAGCCACTCATAGTCATATTCTAAGAGAAGAAATAACTATAGGTATGTAAAAATCACAATAAGGTGGAAAGATGGATGAAGTAGAGCGTTGAATCTTGGTCTCCTCTCTTCCTTGCCTCCTTCTGATGTAAAATAGGTCAAAAGTTATGGCTTGGGACGTGTTTTAGGATTTTTATATCGCCCCATAGACCCACACAAGTCGGGAATCCAAAATAAACTCTGAATCAAAACGTCAGGATGTTTGGGCTTCCGCATTGCGCAGCGCGCCGCGGTAAGGCAAATTTCCTACGCCTGCATAAATTTCGAACTCTCCGAATATCGACCTACCGCATCACGCATGTACGCCCAGCACGGCGCGGTAGGCTATTTTTACTGCTTGTCAACTTTTTCTCTGCGATTACGTCCTTGCTTGATTTTCAGTCAGGTCTCGGGCTTTTACTCGGACTTCAAAACCCTTGATTTTTATCAATTTTGCTCCAAGAACGCCTCATATTATCAATGTAATCCCTATAACATAAAAAAACACCAAATGACAGAAATTTCGTTCAAAGTATGATAAGATAACGGCATCAGAAGTATGAACACAAGGCAAAAGTAGGTGAAATATAGCAAAATCTAGCTTTGTATCAGGCAGCGGGAAGGAATCTTTTGGGCATGCTTTGTTCAGATCTGTGAAATCGATGCACATCCTCCACTTACCATTTTTCTTGGGAACTACCACAATATTGGATAACTAATCAAGGTACTGTACCTCGCGAATGGAACCGTTGTTAAGTAGTTTCTCAACCTCTTTATGGACCGCTTGTCCTTTCTCACGACTGATCGATCATTTCTTCTGCTTGACTGATTTAAAGCTCGGATTGACGTTCAGATTATGTGTGATGATGCTGGTTGATATCCCCGGTATGTCGGTATGTGTCCAGGCGAAGGTACCAGACCGAGCACGCAGGAAGTTAGCGTATTCTTGCTTGGCTTCGACTAAAAGCTTGGCCCCAAAATAAAATTTCTTGTCCGGAATCTCCTCGTCGAAGATCACCGGGTCAAGATAATCGACTGTGGCTTTGGCTGGTTTCTCTTCTTTCTCCGAGTCAGAAGGCATAATGGTCGGCTCCTAAGAACTGGTCACCTCATGGACCCCGTATCCGAGAGGTACGCTGGTGATCTGATCTAGGCCAAGCAGCTTATCTAGCTTTTTCTTATGATTTTTCGTCTCCTTTTTGGTGGCATCGATCACCGCATTTACGTAATAGCTTTGAGATAACTTCTGTTCCGCCTGAATTTCTTTCGGCCCCATGGAGTTGGGCACTTTAGGATTTGATATAGTGCAGATGGCACTGCACATACTTTGTGAATGCAGGGCCTTCTGAGGATAATACTATACAAGAGGTTGCATGTCATTACCTGGAAGGAAGTTACCCGTGTTGCTTCTAGTAGGTGTACCTGAAGGAGTATCTCTCCTACAGACTTCTCGCTGGAGCTGTTAAAGCTTGTTATAGTATACGAGCTGGGGATTACCTGATTCTGCATCTTCATCTGGCATAGAACCTTCCAATGAATAATATTGACTGCGTTGCCAGGATCCACCAATACATGTTTGACTCGAGCAACATGTACCTGCAGGGTGATTATCAAAGCATAATAGTGTAGATGACGGTCTTGTCGTGAGTCCTCGTCATTGAATTCAATGGTTTTAATGCGTGGCTTCTTGGTCATCCTCTGGTGAGCCTGCAGACCATGATGGCTTTGGTCCCGATACTGCCAAACCCCGGCCTCCTGAAGATCGTGCTGATGAGCCTTCTAATCGCTGATGATGTTTTATGATGAGGGGTGATATTCTGGAAAGATCTCAGCCATGATGGTGGGTAACTAGTTTCTGATCTTAGATAGTAGTTCACAGTTTCAGTCGTGTTGACCGAGTTATTAATTATCTGTTGGATCTCGATACCAGCATCTCGTGCGGCGTTGTCGTCTTGTCTTGACATGATTGGGCCTTTTCCTTTGTAGGAAACATACAATTTCTTGGGTCCCACGGTGGGCGCCAAACTGTTTATGCCTAAAATTGTACGTCTATGTTAAACAATTATTTATTATTTGTGTCACAAGCAATACAGTAACTGCAACGGAAAAGTACGTAAATATAATGAAAGCAATAAAGAATAAACAAGACGAAATAATTAAGAGAAAGGCAGAGTAATTCTTATTCCTTGAGAATAGCCGGATTCGGTGTTGAATCGCCTCATGTACAATACAATATAAGGAGGGGTATTTACAGTAGTGATAAATAGTCCTGAATAAGGTAAAATACAAAGACTAATAAGACTATATGCCTTTAACTCAAGGCGGTGATATACACTAAACCCTAACTAGGAGACTGTAAATCCTAGGCGGCGGGATTTATACCCTGTGTCCTATGGCCGTGCCGCCTAAACGGCTGTTGGCTCTAGGAGCGGGCGTGTATCCTCTGCACCTAGTAACTTGTAAGATAAGTCTAGTCTCGCCAACTGTACTCGTACTCGCGTAGTAGCAAGTGACGTATTTTTGCCCACACAGAAATCGCTTCGCATTTGAGGATCATAGGATGGATGCCAAACACACACTGTCTGAAATAAATAATAATATTATGAGCCCGTTTGGATTAGCTAATTTAAAGTGGCTGATAAGCATCAAGTGCTGAAAAGCACTTTTAGCTGTTGAAGCTGATTTTACAAATAAGCAGCTATGTGTTTGGATAGAAGTGTTGAAATTAGTAATAAACAGTTGGTATGTTTGGTAAAAAGTGCGGATAAGTACATTTTTTAAATGTTCTTTAAATTGTTTACGAAAAAAATAAATTTAAAAATATTTTTGTATTAAAAATGACAAATGACGAATATAGAATGAGAAGGAGATTGAAATTTTCATTTTAGAAATGTTATTTCATGGATTACAAAATATTTTAGAGATAAAATAGTAAAATATTTGGTCAAATTGAAAGTGCTTATAAGCTGGAAAAAAATAAGTTGGGAATAAAAACATATGGCTATGGCTTATTTTGGCGTATAAGTACTTTTGATACTTACCTAACACGTAGATAAGTCAAAAAGTGCTTATAAGCTGGTTTGACCAACTTATAAGCTTTGCCAAACACCCTCTATTTTTAACAAAGTGATACTTAACAAAATTATTAATAAATAAAACATATTTAATACCTTAAACACGTCAAACATCTCAATCCTTCTATCAAAGGGTACCTTACCCCATGATGGCCATAGATTTATATATATATGTTATATGCAATCCACGACCAAGTGTATAACCTTGGCTGAGAGAGTAAAACTACATAAAATTCACTAGTGTTAATAAATATGTTCAACAATTAAAAATGACAAATATATTAAATAATTAAAAACTAGCAAAAATAATACTTGCCCATGATCTCCCTCAGGAGCAATCCTCAACCTCCCATGTTCATCGAATGTGCCAAGCTCACCAATGTACGTACTCTGATCACTAGACGGTACAGGAGCACAGAGAGACGGGATGATGTAGGGTCGGCAAACTACAATCTAGATGCGATAGGAGTAGATGATGATGGGGATGGTGATGGACTGGAAGATGGCGAAAGCATGAATAAGCTCATACCATGCGGACGAACAACATAACCCGGGGAAGAAAGTGGCTTGCCAGGCGTAGGAATAAACTGACATGGGAGGTAAGATCCAAGCATATAATACATGTTAGTGTAATCCATAGAGGGTGTAGTGAAAAAAATAGGAGGATACGTTGAAAACGGACAAGTTGGAAGAATATGAGGTAAAGGAGGGGAAGTAAGAACGGATGACGCAATCCAAATTGGGATTAGGACCCAACCATCTAAGAACGGATGATGCAATCCAAATTGGGATTAGGACCCAACCATCTAAGAACGGATGCTGCAATCCAAATTAGGATTAGGACCCAAACATTAAGAGCCAAGCAAGAAGGGTGCGAAGATGCAAGGGCAAGAGATTCGGAGATGAGTCAAGGGACCCCAAGCACAAGGATGAGCGCCCAGCACCTAAGTCAGGGCCAGCCTGAGCGCCCCAACACTTGGGCGGAGCGCCCAGACATCACTTGGGCCAGGCAAACCGCCCCAAAGCTAAGGCAGAGCGCCTAGCTTTGCACCATCTTGATCAGTAGCCAACATGGGCGGAGCGCCCAACGCTGAAGAGAAGGCAACTTTTTGTGTGAAGTTCCTATTTTAGCCCTAAGTGTTCTTTTATGTTTAACCCACTTTGGGGCATTTTAGACATTTCACAAGGGGATAGGAAAACTTCTACATACACCCCTTAGTCTTCCATTTCATTTTAGTTAGCTTTGAATATTGAAGAAGAGAGAATTTAGAAAGGCCGGGGCTTCTAGTCCGAAGCGGATCGCTTCGTGAATCTTGTACAACTGGGAACCTATGGAGATTCATCGCTAGTATGAAACCATTGTAAGGTTCGAGTTTCATTTTTCTCTTTTGGATAATTAAATTCACGTCTTGAGTCGAATTATCCGTTCTTTCTTCTCGTTTCTTGCCTCCCCAATCCTTGTTTTCCGATATCTCTTTTGATATCACGTATCTTGCTATTTTCGCTTCCGCATATTTCGTGTTGTATTTGCTTCCGCTAGTTTGCATTGGATCAGTTTGGTATAAGAGCACAGATAGGTTTTGTTCTTACAAACCCTCGATCATGCCAGCTTATCTTTGTGGTTGTTGTTAGTTTATGTTCTTGATCTTGTTTTATTGAAACAGAAGAAAAAAATTCAAAACCTTGAAAATCACAAAAATATTGCTAGATGTTCTTGGCTGAGATGATTCCTTTGGTGTTTGTTATCAGGGATTGGTTGTTATCGCATTCCCGTTGATTGGGTACCCTCAAAACACATTTTGGAGTTGTGAATCAAAACTTTGAAAATCAAAATCCCCAAAGTTTAAAAACCCTAGAATTTGCTCAAAACTTCTTGATTTGGATTTGTTGTGATTGGGTGTTGTTTAAAATCGTTGGGGTTTGTTTGTAGTAGTTGAAAACACATTGGGGTACCTTCGGATTGGAAAAACATCTTGAAAACTTTGGAATTTGGGTGCAAAAGGGCCAAAAACCCGTTGTTGAAGGTTGCAGGAACTAAGAACAGGCGGACCGCCTAGTATAGTAGGCGGACTGCCTACCCAACTCTCTGAAGTTTTTGGGCGGACCGCCCCTTTATAGAGGCGGGGCACCTATTTTCCTGAAGGGCGCCCGGGTAGATTTTTCGTAGGTTTTCGTGTTTCTTTTGCTTCCGTACTTCTTGGTTAGTGTTTCTAGGGTAATTGGCCTACTCGAAAGACACTAACTTTATAGCGTATTAGGACACTCGTGCGTAAAGGAGATCAGAATTCAAAAAAGAGTCGTAGAACTTTCTTGGCCTCGCGCACTCTAAATAGTCGTCTGTACATCGAGTCCCATTAACTCCATTCTGAACTAATAATTGGAAATACTAGTTGTGATCACCGAGATTTCTAAGAGATTGAAGGCCTTGCCCTTGAGTGTTCATATATTGAGTGATACACGTGAGGGAGTGATTTCGTGAGGTTCTTTCTTTTGGTGTTGCAACTATGTCGGAGGATGATTGTGGAGATTATGGCTCATGTGGGGATGATGCGAGTTGCTATGGCTCGTATGGAGATGATGGAGACTATAGTTCCTATGATGATGTTGATGGGGATTACTATGATGACTCGGGAAACCATGGCTCCTATGAGGATGAAGCGGTTCACTATGATGATCGTGAGGTTGATGAAGACAGTGAGGCTTATGATGATGAATGTGTTGATCCTTATGCTTCTAGTCAAGAATACGAGGATGGTGACGCTTCAAGGTACAATGTTCCTACTTACTCTTCTTGTGATGAATATGAGTATGTTGATAGTAACATAGAGAGAATTGATGATGAAGTTGATTATACGAATTATTTATTTGCATCTTCTCTTAGTGTCTCTAATGGTGTGCAAGGGAATAGTAGAGGTCCTTCCATTAGTATGGGAGGATGTGGTGGTTGTTCCATGGAAAAGAAGAAGCTTGCATCTTCTAGGTATGCTAAGCGACCTAATGCTTCTAATTCCCATGTGGAGGGTGGTTTGAGAGATGGTGTTGCTCTTGCTAAAAAAGGCTTGTATTGTTCTATCAATGCCGTGAAGGGTAGTAGTAAGAGGAGTAGTATTGGCTATGGAACCAAGGCGAGAGACACTTATGGGTTCCATGGCAAGGGTCCTTCCTTGACTTCCAACAACATTTCTAATGTTGGAAGAGTGACGGGAAGTGGAAGTTACTCTAGCAATCTTTCTATGAGAGGAGGGATAAGGGAGACCCAAGTTGTTGGTGTTGACACTCGTGGGCATTCAAGTTCTCTTTTGGATGCATCTCTAGGAAACTTGGGTAGATGTAGGTTTGTTGTTGAGGTAAATGGTATTGGAGGGTACTTGCTCAAGATTGATGAGACCGATTCCAATTGTATTAGCACCTCTTTGGTTGATAAATTAAGGATACCATGTCATGCACTAGAGCATCCTTATGAGTATGAGAGAGTGTGGGTTTCCAAGGAAGCTCAGGTACTTCAATCTCATAGGAATTATAAATGTTATATGTGGTGTGATGTATATCCCATGCGGCATGTTGATATGTGGTTAGGTGAGCTGTGGTTGGAAGATAAGAGGGTGCAATATAGTACCATGAAGGATGTGTATCTTGTGGGCATAGGGAAAAGGGTTTTATGACTTTGTACCTTATCGGGCAAGAGGCCAATTGCCTACTAGTGCACCTTCTTTGGCTATGCAAAGGAGGGAGGAGCGAGAACTTTATTCCATGGTTGAAATGGTGCAATAAAAGAGTCCTACAATCACAAAAAATGGTGGTACTAGTGCAAGTGAAGGGTTGACAAGTGGAACAAGGTGAACCCGAAATCACAAGTTTCAAAATCAAGTGGTTTACCAACAAAGAAGAAGGAGACATCAAGTGATGAATCTCTACGTCCTAGATTTCGGTTTGATGTAAAGAGTCCACCTACTCCGGCTATGGATATTCTTGGGCCACGTCCCAACTCGCCTGGATATGAGAGACAAAAGATTGAGAGGAGTAAGGGAGTGACCGATGACATTCCTCGAGTGGAAAAAGGAGAGGATGTGATGAGTGATATGAATGGGATGTCACCACCCGAATCTACACCCGACCTTGAAGAAAAAATGAGGGAAAAGAAAGAGGAAAGAAGAATAATTGAGAGTGAGGGCACCCCTTATTCTAACTTTAACCCTTTATCTTTTTCTTCTATGTGTTTGAATTCTTATGTAGGTATTCTTAGAAGCAAGCCAATGGAGCTTCAACCATGTTTCAAGATGGAAAGATAAGGTGAAGGTGATTCCAAATGTGAGCTACAAGGTGGAGAAACTATTCATAACACTTCAAGTGCATTGAGTGAGCAAGATGGGCACTCAAAGATATGTGTTAGTCCTTCTTCCCTTGAGCATGTTACTTCCTTGTCTTGTGATATTGTTTGTGATAACTCCATACTAGTTGATGATATGTATGATTACAATGTGTTTGCAACTAGTGTAGAGTCATTTGGTCAACTTGTGTGTGCATGTGAACCACTAGTTGAGAGGGTTGAATAGCCACATCATGATGCAAGCTCGGTTTTTATTGAACCTCTCTTTAGTGAAGATAGTAAAGTTGACCTTGTTTATGACCCTTGTTATGACACACCACCTATATTTGATAAAGGAGAAGATGAATTGCATGAATATCCCATTCTTCCCTTTGATTTCTTACTTGATAGTGGTGGTCTCTTGTATCGTAGTGAGGATGGTTGTGACTTTGAGGAGTCTCTAGTGTATGAGATGGATCGAATTATTTTCGATGACTCCTCAAGTGTAAATGTTGTCTCTAGTTTGAGAACTTGAGAAGTGTGCCTATACTAATCCTTTGTATGAGGGCAACTTCAATGGAAATGGTAATTTTGTATCAAACTAGAGTAGACTGTGAGTTTGAACCTCCTTAGTTTGAAATGCTTAACTTTATAGATAATCCATTGTTTGAGACTTCCCTTGAGAGTTTGTCTAGCGAGGAGGGGTGTCTTGGAGGAAAAAGTGGAGGTGAGGAGGTACCTCTTGGTGTGTGTAAGAGTGCTCTTAAGAAAGGGAGTGGAGTATTTGATGTTAGTTGTTGCTTGAACTATTTTACTTACTCCATTCCAAATGTTGATCACACCTTGAGTGTTGGGCATGCCAAAGCAATTGTGTCACCTTGTGATAAAAATGTATTGAAGGCTTGGTACGTTGGTCATGAGCCTAGGGGTCATAGAGAATTTGATTGTTATATCTTGCATGTTCAATGTCCTATTGATCTCTTTAATTATCGTTGTGTTGGATGCACTTTTTTGTCGAGCCAAGTATTTGTTGTCTCCTTGGGAGACATGAGCTTTTTAATTGTTATTGACTCTTGGCTCTATCACAAGAGTGTGTTTTCCACACTTTTGAGCACTAACCTACTTTTGGTAGTAGGAAGTTTTTTGTTTGTGTTGTCTTTGGACGTAGGCTTTGATTGTTTGAATTCAATGATGAATTCCATTCAAGAAGGGGAGGATGATGCAATCTAAATTGGGATTAGGACCCAACCATCAAGAGCCAAGCAAGAAGGGTGCGAGGATGCAAGGGCAAGAGCTTCGGAGATGAGTCGAGGGACTCCAAGCACAAGGAGGAGCACCTAGCACCTAAGTCAGGGCCAGGCGGAGTGCCCCAACACTTGGGCGGAGTGCCCAGACATCACTTGGGCCAGGCGGAGCTCCCCAAAGCTAAGGCGGAGCGCCCCAAATCTAAGGTGGAGTGCCTAGCTTTGCACCATCTTGATCAGTAGCCAACATGGGCGGAGTGCCCAGAGGGTGGGCAGAGCGCCCAAAACTGAAGAGAAGGCAACTTATTGTGTGAAGTTCCTATTTTATCCCTAAGTCTACTCTTATGTTTAACCCACTTTGGGGGCATTTTAGATATTTCACAAGGGGATAGGAAAACTTATAAATACACCCCTTAGTCTTCCATTTAGTTTTAGTTAGCTTTGAACATTGAAGAAGAGAGAATTTAGAAAGGCCGAGCCTTCTAGTCCGAAGCGGATCGCATCGTGAATCTTATACGACTTGGAACCTATGGAGATTCATCACTAGTATAAAACCATTGCAAGGTTCGAGTTTCATTTCTCCCTTTTGGATAATTAAATTCATGTCTTGAGTCAAATTATCCGTTCTTTCTTCTCGTTTCTTGCCTCCCCAATCCTTGTTTTCCGGTATCTGTTTTGATATCACGTATCTTGTTATTTTCACTTCCGCATATTTTGTTCGTATTTTCTTCCGCTAGTTTGCATTGCATCAACGGAGGCAGGAGAGGAAATTTTTTCCCTTCAAAATTTAGTAGCCTTCCCCATAGATGTCATCTCTGTAATATAAGCACAATAAATTAGCACAATATAAGAACAATATAAATTATTATGGAATACATTTATTATGTAATACTAATAAATGACGTAGCAAAGTAACAACATAAAACTACCAACATATAAATCATCGTCAAACGTTTCAAATTCATCAGCTAGTTCTTCTTCCCAGCTCGTCTCATTGTCATCAACAAATTCTTCCTCGCTTTTTTCAACATCGTCAAAATATCATTCCTCCTTGTTTGACCTAGATGTTCCTTCTCCAAAATGATTCTTTTGTTTTTCCACGACTAACCACCGAAACATCAAACTCTTCATCGATGCCTTCACTATGTTGGAACTGATCGGCTATATCTTCATCCGCAATCAGGGGAACACTTGAAACCTCATTTTGAAATGCAACATCTAATACATCATCTACTTCCACTCTTCCATCGGCTAGCCTTTTAGAACAACCCACTAATTGGCCTTAGCCTTGGATTTGCTTTGTTCTTGGCCGGTGGATCAAGAACATAGTATACTTATTTCATATTTTGGGCAATGATGAAAGGATCATAATGTCTATATGACCTTGTGTGATTAAATTCAACTATTTTTGAACATCGGTTTACGCTTGTAACCTTAGGACTCTGATCAAACCACCTACACCGAAAAAACACCAATTTTTTATGAGGCCAACCAGCTATGAACTCTACTTCTAAAATCTCCTGGATCACACCATAATAATCAAAATCTACATCCTGGTCACCAGTACTACCTTTCACACACACACACACACTGTTCTTATAGTTTTCTTTCCCAAGGACCACTCTTCAGTATCAAACTCGTACGCATTGACAAAGTACTTAGACATCCTCTTGTATTTAAGAGATATCATGCAACAATGGGATGTTTATTCATTAGTCGAATTGAGTACCTATGTAATGTTCAAGAAAGTTTAACATGTTAAACCAACTATTACATAGCTGAAAATTTTACGTATTAGTTTATGTAACACTTACAAATTCTCTAAACCAATCTGAAATTTTTTTTATAAGTAGCAGCAGCGCCAAATTGAGTAACAAAGTAACTGCTTGACGCAAATACAAAAATAAATCTCATTAGTTAAAATAATGATGGAACTTGCATGTTAGGCATTCATGTAAAATAAAGCATATCTGTAAAAGGATTGGACTTCAGGACAATTCAACAACACATGTGCTGTAGCTGCTTTTCTATCCCGGTCAATAAAGGGTTTTACTTCATCTCTCTCTGTTCCTCTACCAGGTTGATTAAATATGAAAATGTTGGATAATTCGGATCATTGTTGTCGCCATCATGATGTTGGTTCAGCCTATTTCTCAAACATGGCACATTCTGATCGAAATAATATGAACAGAAATGAGAAGTTTCCCTAGCCAGATATGCCTCACATATTGGCCCCTCAATTTGGAACCTGTTTTTTACATCCCGCTTACACATAACAATAATCCGGCATAAGACATTTATTAAAAAATTTTACTTAAGCTAAAAAAAAACAGAGCAAATGATAGAGGGTCATTACCTCTCGAAAGGATACATCCATCTAAAGTGCATCGGGCCTCCCAGTAGCACCTCTTCCACAAGATGAATTGGACGATGTTCCATACATTGAAGAAAACAAGCAGAATGGCTTTTATCAGCTTAGTTGAGACTACAGGAAAGTTACTTTCCATGCAATTGGGAGAGAGTTTCTTATGAGAATGTGACAATAGTGGTTTTCATATGAGTCAACTTTCCTTCTTTCATATAACACACATTTCTAAGTTTGATACACACCTATCAGGCATCTTCAAATTCTTTACCCAAACACAAATCAATCTTCTCTTATCCAATTCGAATGTATAGCTGGCTTGGGGCATCCGAACCTTGTTGCCGAGTTGAGATAGTGTGACTCAGATCGCCTACAAAGTTCATGAACGTCTAACCTAGCCTTCACGTTATCCTTTGTCTTGTTTTTGACATCCATCACAGTATTAAAGACAGCCTAAAAAATTTTCAATATGCATGGGATCCGGGTTAGGTCAAAGAATATTATCCTTCCAATAAGGCAACTCCCAGAAGATGCTTTGTTTAGTCCAATTATGCTCAACACCATAACCAGGTTGTTTAGATGGCCATTGCTCAGTTACCTTAGGATACACCTTAACCCTATCCCAAATTTCTCGTCCGGACAACCTTCATGCAGGCTCATCAAAATTACTCTGATTCTTTACAAATGCACTAGTGTTATTCCTAAATAGATGATCCATTAGCAAGAATCAATGGTGACAGTCGAACCATGTGTTCTTACCACCACTTGTCAAAGTTAATGCTTTTGTGTCTTCCATAAAACATAGGAAGAGAACTTGCCAGCAGTGGACCACCTAGACAACATTTCATAAACTGAATAGTCATTCATAGTCCACATCAAAGAAGAATGAAGTCTAAAGTTCTATTTTGTTGATACATCATATGTTTCCACACCTTCATGTCAGAATAACGTTACTCATCAATCAATGGCTGCAAAAATACATTAATTGAGGCTTTCGGGTTATGTGGACCCGGGATAATACAATTCATAAACAGATATGGAATTGTCATGCACATTTTCAGCATAAAGTTGTACATCGTGACAAATACGGGAAAACAAGAATAGGGTGTAGAATAGACATCCAATGGAGTGAACCCATCTAAACATAAACTCAATCTGATTTTTCTTGGTTCATTAGCAAATGTCAGATACACCCTATCAAAATCTTTCCATGTCTTACCATCTGACGGATAGCAATAGAATGTCAGGCTGTTTTGTATGCTCATGGTGCCATCTCTTATGATGAGAATAGCTCATTGACGCATAAAACCTCTTTAACCTAGGTATAAGGGGTAAGTAATGCATCGCCTTAATATGAACCTTTTTCTTTTTAGCATTAAGGTCTGGCTTGTAACGAGCCACTTCATAAAATTTACAGGCTTCTGGTTCGACATCATCCTTATAGAATAACATGCAACCATTGACACAATAGTTAATTCTCTCCAAACATAGCCCTAATGTGGAACCAACTTCATAGTGCAATAATAATCAGTTGGTAATTCCATGTTGATCGGATTAAGTTCATTCATAAGCCCAATAATGGAATTCATGGCTACTTGAGATATACTAAAATCAGATTTAATACTTAACAATCTAACAGCAACTGACAACTTAGAATGCACTGAGACTTTATACAATGGACGACTAGTTTCTTCCAACCGTATATGGAGGAGTTTTGCCCCATCATTGAGAGCGTGCTCAACAGTTGGTTGGGATGAATCCTTTGGGTACATCTCAAAAGTATTATAAACAATATCTTCCATTCAGTAAATATCAAAATCATTCCCCACAAACTTACCACTCTCACCGCCATAAGCATTTTGAAAATTAACATCATCATCGCTATCATTAGACTCTCCATGATGAATCCACACAAAATAATTTGGCATAAAAACGTTCTTATAAAGTTGTATTTCAACATCTACAAAATTACGTGCTTTTATGCACTTGCATTTCCCACAAGGACACTTAATCTGCACATGTCTTATAAGTTTATTAAGTATTTTCGCCTTTTCAATAAATTTTTCAACACCTTTTGCAAATTCAGGCCTCATCCGCCACCGTCTTAGATTATTTTTGTTTTACATCCAACTAAGATTTTCATATTCCATATCTACACAAAGATTACAAAATACATATTTAGACATTATTTTATTCAAATAATTTACAAAATAAGATATTTTAAGTTGTGTAGCTATTGTATTGCTTCTGGATAATTTATTTATTTATACTTAATCTAAAGCAAATATGTTAGGTATTTTTTAAGATTTAAATTAATTTACTAAGGCTTTGAAAAAGTTCAAATTTATGTGACAAAGATTTGTTTTAATAGTTGAGCTATTTCAAAATGTCATCCCAAAAGAATATTTCTAAACCAAATCTACAATCCCAAAAATTATATACATTGTCAAGCACAAAAATTAAATTCTGAAAAATATGTATATACAACTTGTTTAGGATGAAGGAACACCTTACATTGGAAGAAAAGAAGTTCTTCCTGATTAACTTTTATACAAACTAATCACTTTAATTGGCAAGATACCCTTTTTTCTAGCTTTTATTCTACAAATTCATGTCTTTTAGTCACTTGGTTAGGAAGAGGTTATTACTAACAAAAATAGCTTTTTCGTCACTTGGTTAGGAAGAGCTTGAGAAAATTAAGTTAATATCCTTCATTAGTTGCAAAAGCAATTGTTCAAGAACACGGAAAAAATATGAATGCTCCAGGACTTTTACCAATCCCAAAACCATGAATGTTCTAACAACATAAGTTCCAGTTTTTAGATTCAGCAGGTGCATCCAAATCCCAACTGATAAATCATCATTAACTTAATATAAAGTTACTACTTTATAGTTTCGCAAACCAAATATAGCAACAGCCCACGAAAAGAAAAAACACCATAAAGTTTAAAAAGATCGCATTTTTATGGAAGATTCTTTGTTGAGATAACCAAACATTAGTAGTAATAAGTAGTTGCAAACTCTATTTCTCCTTTATATTCAAGAGACCAATCAAAAAGTACAAAAAAGTCAAAATTTATGGATGATTCTTTCTTCAGCGAACCAAACAGCAGTAGCAATTGTATTGGTCTAAACTGATTTAGGGTCACAAATTAAATTTGGATTGTGAATACAAGCAAATCTAAGTATCAAAGTCGAAATATGAATAACAAGAGACAGAAATATATGTAAAAGAACGAGATTTCAATATATGCCAGTGAGTACAAATTTTGCCAGAGTTTCCGTATGTGTTTCTGAATAGCTACAATATGAAAACTAATGCTATTTATAGAAGAAATAAGCCTAGCCCACGTTCTCCACAATCAGCCATCTTCAGGCCCACGTTCAGCATGCTCGATAGTAGAGCTAGTAGGTTGAAGTGATGGGCAACTATGTCGCTGGATCCGGGGCATTCCACCGGGGAGTAAGTGTATTTCTGCCATCACATATCTAGCTTCGTCTGGACCCAATCACTTGGCCATTGGGCCGCTGTACAATCTTCTATATACATTTCCTCCGATCATTGAGTACGAAGCCGCTTGAGTCCTTAATTTCTTTGCCTCTTTCTTGTCTTGGGGGAGAGTTCCCGAGTCGAAGTAAGAGATAAACTTACTCCGCCAATCCCACTTGTGGTCCACCGAGTTGACTTCCAATTTCATTTCTCCATTTGCGCAGAAAGCAACCGAACCACTGAATCAGTCCCCGAGTGTGCTTCGTCAACCGCCCAACCCAAATTTGCCAAGGTATCAGGTTCGGTAATCTCCTCCCGAGGTACTTGTTTGATATGCGATTCTTGAAATTGAGTCAAGATTCTTTGTGCTCGGGTCAAGAATTGCTGCATTCTGGGCTCACGAGCCGTATATTCACCGAGCACTTAGTTTACCACCAGTTGTGAGTCACACCTTAATTCAATTCTTTCTAACCCCATCTCTCGGACCAGCTCCAAGCCTGCTAAAGCCGCTTCGTATTCGGCCTCATTGTTGGTTACTTTTTTTAATCGAACTGAATGCCTGACTCTCTCTCCGGTGGGCGCTATCAACACTATGCCTAATCCCGAACCCTTAGAATTAGTCGCCCCATCGATGTAGAGTACCCACAGTCCCGAAGTCGATCCCTTCGATATCGAGTTCTCCTTTTCAGCTTCGGGTAAGATCCCAATACTAAAATCAGCCAAGACTTGGGATTTAATGACCGTTCGGGGTTGATAGGTGATATCATATTCGTTTAATTCTACTGCCCATTTAGATAACCTCCCCGACAACTCCGGCTTATGCAATATACTTCTTAGGGGAAAGGTGGTAACTACTGCTATTAGATGACATTGAAAATAGGGTCATAGTTTTCGAGCAGTAACAATTATAGCAAGTGCTAGTTTTTCCAATTGAGGGTACCTGATCTCAGCGCCGAGGAGTATCTTGCTCACATAGTAGATGGGTTGTTGCTTGCCATCCTCTTCCCGAACCAACACAGCACTAACTGGCACCTCGGATACAACTAAGTGAACTATCAAAGTTTTACCATCTTTTGTTTGGCGAGCAACGGCGCATTAGCCAGATAGCGTTTCAATTCCCTTAGCACTTCTTTACACTTCGATATCCACTCGAAGTGACTATTCTTCCTTAAGACAGAGAAAAATTTGTGGCATCGCTCTGAAGACCTTGAGATAAATCTACTCAAGGCAGCGACTCGGCCAATCAAGCGCTGAACTTCTTTCACCCCGGTTAATTCCTCGTGGATTTCTTCAATGGCTTTGATCTTGTCTGGATTGGCTTCGATTCCCCATTCACACTATGAATCCCAAAAATTTTCCCGACCCCACACTGAAGGCACGCTTTTCATGATTCAACTTCATTTTGTATTGCCTCAAAACAGTGAAAGCTTCTCTCAAATGGCTTAAATGATCTTCCATCCTAATAGACTTGATCAGCATATCGTCTACGTAAACCTCCATAGACTTTCCAATGTAATCTTTGAACATGCGACACACTAGTCTTTGGTATGTCGCCCTAGCGTTCTTCAAACCGAAGGGCATTACCTTGTAGCAGAAGCTGCCTCGGTCAGTGATGAACAAGGTCATTTCTTCGTTCTTCGGATCCATGAGAAATTGATTATACCATGAATACGCATCTAAGAAGGTTAAAAATTTGTGTCCAGCCGTGGAGTCTATTAACCTGTCTATCAGTGGCAATGGGTAGGAGTCTTTGGGGCAAGCTTTGTTTAGATCGGTGTAATCTACACATATTCTCCACTTGCCCTTTTTTTGGGCACAACAACAACATTAGCCAGCCATTTGGGGTACTTCACCTCTCTTATGAAGCCATTCTCTTGCAGCTTCTAGTTTCATCCTCGATTGCTTTCTTCTTGACACCAGCATGCTGCCTCTTCTTTTGTTTTACTGGGGTAAAACGGGGATCCACATTCAATTTGTGGGTCATGATCTCCGGATCGATACCGACCATGAATGGGTCCAAGCAAAGCAATCGTTGTTGGATTTCAAGACTTCGATGATAGCTTTCTTCGACTCTGGGTCCAACTCCGACTCGACAAACACTTTCCTCTCTGAAAAATCTTTTGATAACATGAAAGATTCCAACTCTTCTATAGTTGATTCCTTGGCTTTTTGTTTCCGAGGTTCTTCAATTCATACAGGGATCTTCTCTATCTCTCCTCGGGGGACATCTTGGGAACTTGACCCTCCCTCTTAGTTTGACCCAGGTTGCATTGGTTGCTATTTCTTTGGTCCGGTCGGGATGACTCCACTCTTTAGTGCAACCGAATAGCATTCTCTCGCTACTCATTGCTCTCCTTTTATCGAATGAACTCCCCATGGGGTAGGGAATTTGATCACTTGGTGAAGAGTGGAAGGAACAGCCTCCATGGAGTGAATCCATGGTCTACTGAGGATCATATTATATGCCATGTCCTCGGGTAGAACTTAAAACAGTGTTCCTTGCAAACTCCTTTGATGAATGTTTTAAGTGTGTTTTCACCCAATGTCTTCTCGGTGGAGTTGTTGAAGCCGGTCAACACAATTTCCTTAGGGACAACCTCTCCCTTCAAAAACATCTTTTTGAAGGCCTTGTAGCTGATTATGTTGACAGAGCTACCGGGGTCGATCAGGACTCGTTTGATATCTTAGTCATTTATCCTTAGCATGATGACCAAAGCATCATGATGGGGAAACATCATCCCATCACAATCGTCATCATCAAACACAATTTCTTTTCCTCAGCCTCCAACTCGAGTCCTTTTTTCTATAGTAATCGATAGCTTTGCAAACTTCTTAGCGGCTGCAAAATTCACTCCATTCACCTCAGATCCTCCGGTGATCACATTCACAACTCTCTCGGGGGTTGGTGCCCGAGGTGGTTGTCCATCACCTCGGTTATTTGTGTAGTTTTTCTTCCCCTTATCAGTGAGGAATTCAGCCAGCGCGCCCCTCTTTAATAAGTGCGCCACCTTGAGGCGCAAAGCTTTGCAGTCCTCGGTGCGGTGACCATAGTCTGCATGAAACTCGCAGTGTAGATTTTGATCCTTTTTGTCAGCAGGAGTTCTCATGTCCTTTGGGATTCTTACCCCGACTGTCCCCTTCACTATATTGACCAATTCTGAGGTCGATTTGTTGAAATTGTAATCGGAGATACGGGGTAACTCCCTATTCTTTGAGACCAAAGTTGGGCTCGAGGATTTCCTTTGGTTCGCGCTGGGATAAACCTTTCCACCGAGCCGTTGGCTCACATGCGAATTTCCAAGCCTTTGACTAACATGCTGCCTCGATGAGCTGTATGGTTCATACCTTCTCTTCGAGTTTCCTCGCAGCACCTCGGTGCGATATGAGGACTCGGTTCGATTCTTGTAGTTATGATTTCGGCAATTATTTTTCCACTCGGCTTCCTCCAACCTTATCTTGGTGTATGCCCTGTTGTGCAAATCATCCCATTTCAAGGTTTGATATTGTTGGAGCTCTTTTCGCAACTCAGCAGCGGCCTCAGAGTTTCGAACATTAATACATTTTTCGAATGCCATGATGGCCAGAGTATCATCCATGGGAGGCAACTCCATGCGCTCGGCGTGAAAACGCTCGAGAAAGTCTTTGAGTGGCTCGCCGGGCCGTTGTTTGACTTCAAATATGTCCTCCTTCCTATAAAAGATTTTCTGTGTCCCGGTGTGAGCTTTAACAAATGCGTTAACCAGCTCCTTAAAAGTTTAAATTGACCCCGATGGTAGACGCGTGTACCAGCGTAGTGCTCCCTTCTCCAAAGATTCACCGAATTTTTTCAAATACATAGACTCCTTTTCTATCTCCGTTAAGTCGTTACTCAACATCATCGATATGCATACGGTCACATGTTCAACGGGGTCAGTAGTCCCATCATACTTTTTTATAAATAGAATCTTGAAATTTTTTGGAGTTGGTACTGGAGCAGCCTCGGGCTTAAACAGTAGTTGCCTATATTGGTCAATATCAAGAGCATCTTGGGTCTTAGTCACCCCCGGGGACGCTTTTGAGTAGTTTTTCCACGCGCGCCTCGACACGAGCCTCAACTCGGGCCTCGATCTCCTTGGTTATCTTTCAACGTCTACCGAGGAGGTAGTTTTTGCCACGGTGGGAATCATCCCAAAGTGTGGCGTACTGCTCGGTAATGTGGCCGAACCCCCAGATGTGGCCCCATTTTGAGGTCCCGCTGTTATCGCGCCCATAGGAACGAAGAGCGGGATGCCTCCATTTGGAACCACAGGTGGGACTTCATTCGGAGTTGAACTATTCCTCGCCTCTAACGAGGAACGAAATTCAGCATTAATATTAGCCTGTTCGGCTTGCTGCTCCTGAAGATCTTTTAGGGTGGAAACAACGTAGGCCTGAAAGGCTTCGGTTGAAGCTGAGGATGAAGGATTTGTTGCTGGTGATATTAGAGGTGCATTGGAATTTGGGTTCGATTGAACGCTAGCCTGTCCATCGGGAGTTAGCTGAGGTTCGGCGGGATTTCTACTATTATCAGCCATCTCGTCAAATAAAAACTGAAATTCGAACGAAATGAACGTTCAACTTAGGAACAAAGCATTTATGCTCGTATCCCTACAGACGGCACCAATTTGTATTAGCCTAAACTGATTTAGGATCACAAATCGAATTTGGGTTGTGAATACAAGCAAATCTAAGTATCACAGTCGAAATATGAATAACAAGAGACGGAAATATATGTAAAAGAACGAGATTTCAACATATGCCAGTGAGTACAAATTTTGCCAGAGTTTCCGTATATGTTTCTGAATAGCTACTATATGAAAACTAATACTATTTATAGAAACAATAATCCTAGCCCACGTTCTCCACAATCATCCATCTTCAGGCCCACGTTCAGCATGCTCGATAGTGGAGTTAGTGGGTTTTAATGATGGGCAACTATATCGCTGGACCCGGGGCATTCCACCGAGGTCCAAGTTCACAACCTCGGTGATGCAATCTTGCTGTTCGGCTAAGTTGAATCTACACCGAGCCATAACTTGATATTCGCCATCGGTGATGGGCCTCGACAACTAACTTCGGTGATTTCATAATTTGTTTCGATCTTTAGCCTTTGGAGCATCAGCTCGACTAACTTCGGTTTATGTTACCGAAGTGCTATACGAGCACGTCGATTTTACCCAATATAGTAATTTAACGGGGTATTCTACTTCTCCTATACATTGAACAAACTAATTTTCACGTACAAAAAGATTAAACTTTATTGAAGAATCTTTATTCATATAACCAAATAACAGCAATAATCTGCATACTCTACTTCTCCTTTACATTGGACAAACTAATTTCAAACTATTTTTCATAATTGTGCCAATACTAAAAATATAATAATAATAATAATAATAATAATAATAATAATAATAATAATAATAATAATAATAAGGCGACAAATTACTAACCTGCGCCGCTGGAAAAAGAAGCTGGCCACCGAGAGAAGGAGCTGCGCTGCCACCGGATCGGAGGATATACAAAGGAAAACAATTTGGGATTAGGGATCATAAATTTTGGAAAAATGAAACAAAAATTTTGGATTAGAGATACAGTTATTTGATTTGAGAGTGAATTTGGGAAAATGAGAGTTTTTTCTTGTTTTTGAGAGTGGATTTGAGAGGAAGAGTGTATTTTTTATTTTTGTGAGAAAATGAGAAAAAAGAGAACGAAGAAAAGAGAGAAAGACGTGACTATGTATAAAAAGGGTACCGACAGATTCAGTCCTAAAAATAAAAAAAATAATATTTTATTTACAAAAATTTCAGCCCTATTCGGTCCGAAACTTAAAACAAATTATTTTGTTCAAAAAAAATGGGACCAATTCGTTCCGAAAATTTTTGAAAAAAACAATAATTAAAAAATTTCTGACTGATTCGGTCGAAAACGTCCAACCAGAGGTTTTGGTCCGAAATCTTCGATCAAAAAAGGGTGTTTCTTGGTAGTGTCCCAAGGAATATGTGACTTTAGAGCCAATGAATTGGTGGGTCGTTGTCATATGTAATTTCCCTTGGGACTCCGAAGCTGCATGTGTTCTTTTTCTGAATGAATTCTATGACTTCATTTTTTTGAACATGGGCAAAATCCCCTTCTTCTACCCATTTGGAGAAATAATTCATCAAAACGAGCAAAAACTGTACCTTACTTTTTGCCTTGGGGAGTGGTCCAACAATATCTATCCCCCATTTCATGAATGGCCATGGGGACAAGACTGAGTGCAATGATTCCGCTTGCTAATAAAGCATTCGAACATGATGTTGGCACTTATCACACTTTCGCACAAAGGCCTTGGCATCCGTACCTGTTTCTGGCCAAAATTATCCAACTCTAAGTAGTTTTTGAGCAAGCGATTTCCTCCGGAGTCACTCACCCTCGTGCACCTCACTCATGACATATTCAATCTATCCCAGATCCAAACACTTGGCCAACGGGCCGCTATGCAGCTTTCTATACAGTTCCCCACAAAGCATACAGTACAGGACCGCCTAGATCCTTAGCTTTCAAGCTTCCTTCTTATCACTTAGCAGTGTCCCAAATTTAAAATAAGAAATGAACTTAGTGCGCCACTCCTAAACGAGTTGCACCGAGTTTAATTTTCTTTTCACTCTATCAAGGGCCGAGCTAAAAAGGTGAACAACTAAATTCTCTTCGGGTTCACTGAGCTCGGCAGCGGAGCCTAAGTTTTCTAATGCATTCCTTTCCCCATTTTCCTCCCGAGGAATCTGCTCAATCTTCAACTTCAGGAACTTAGATAAAATTTCCTTCGCTTTGATTAATTTGTTGTTGCATCCTGGGCTCACGAGCCGTAAAGTCCCCGTGTATCTGATTCACCACTAATTGTGAATCACTTTTCAATTTAATTTTCTCTACTCCCAGTTCCTTAGCAAGCTCCAAGCCTGCCATCACGGCCTCATACTCGACTTCGTTGTTTGTAATTGAGTGAAGTCTAATAGAGTGCCAGACTTTTTCTTTGTAGGAGCCACTAAAACCAAACCAAGTCCCAATCATTTAACATTTGAAGCCCCATCCGTATAAAGTGTCCAAACTCTGGTCGCTGGACCCTTCGGCGTCAATCTACGGGGAGCATGTGGGCACTAAAGTCAGCCACGAAGTCAGCTAGCACTTGGGACAGAATGGTCATGCGAGGTTGATAAGTGATATCATATGCGCTCAGCTCAACTGCCCACTTAAGCTAGCCTCCCGGACAGTTCAAGCTTATGCTATGTTTCTCAACAAGAAAGTGGTGACTACAACTATAGGGTGGTATTGAAAGTAAGGCTAAAGCTTACGTGCAACAACTATTAAAGGAAGTGCCAATATTTCTAAGTAAGGGTACATGGTCTGGGCATCAAGTAGAGATTTACTGACATAATAAATCGAATGTTGTCTTCCTCTTCTCAGACCAGTACTGCACTTACGGACACTTCAGATACAGCAAGGTAGACCAATAAAGTTTCCCCATCTTTTGATTTTACAAGCAGTGGAGCATTTGACAAGTAGTGCTTCAAATCTTTCAATGCATGTTGGCATTCCGGTGTCCACTCACAGCTTGTATTTTCTTTTCAAAACTGAATAGAACTTATGCCATCGCTTTGATGATCTCGAGATGAATCTGCTCAAAGCTGCTACACGACCAGTAAGGCGTTGTACCTCTTTGTTCCCATGAGAACAATAGGTATCTCTTCTAATGCTTTGATCTTCTCTGGGTTTGCTTTAACCCCCACTATGACACTATGAATCCATTACCGGAGCCAACACCAAAAGTACACTTCTCAAGATGGAACTTCATATTGTATTGTCGAAGGGCAGCGAAAGCCTCCCTCAAGTTATTCAAACGTTCCTCCACTCGCAATGATTTCACCAACATGTCGTCGATATACACTTCCATCAACTTCTCGATGTACCTCTAAATATATGATAGACCTACCTTTGATACGTTGCACTTGTGTTCTTAAGGCCAAACGACATCAGTTTGTAGCAATAAGTTCCTTGATCGGTGATGAAAGAGGTTTTCTCTTGATCTTCCGGCTCCATTAAGTTTTGATTATAGCATGAGTACCCATCCAAGAAGGTCAATAACTTATATCCGGCCGTTGAATCAATCAATTTATCGATCTGTGGCAACAGATATGAATCTTTGGGAAAAGCCTTATTCAAATCCATATACTCTACACACATTCTCCACTTCCCATTCTTTTTGGGCACGACCATAAAATTAGCTAGCCAATCCAGATATTTGACCTCCTGGATGAAGCCATTATCGAGAAGTTTATTCACCTCCTCCTCAACCACCTTCTTTTTTATATCGGCATGAAGCCTCTTTTTTTGATTTACCGAAGGATTGTAGGGATCCACGTTAAGCTTATGAGTGGTTATTCCTGGGTCGATCCCAGCCATATTGGCACAATACCAAGCAAAGTAGTTTGTGTTGGACTTCAAAAAGGTAATTATGCTTCCCTTTGACTCGGGGTCCAATTCAGAGTCAACAAATATCTTCCTTTATAGAAACTCTACTAACGGTGTGATTGCTTCCAACTCTTCGATCGTGGAATCCTCTGACCTTTGAGTTTTGGTATCCTAAATGCAAGCTGGGATATTTTCTATCAATTCCTTCTAAGGTTTCGTTTCAGCTCACGGAACCAATTCCTCTACAGGTCCCAGGAGCTGTGATTGTTATTTTGATGGTCTAGGTGGAACGACTCCATTCTTAAGAGAAATTGAATAGCACTCCCTTGCCATCCTCTGTTCCCCAAGTATGCTCTGTACTAGGGGTGGGCACTAAACCGAAAAAACCGAAATACTGAACCGATCCCAACTAATTCAGTATTTCGGTATTTCGGTTCAGTTCGGTCCAAGAAATTTTAAAATTTTGGTTTTTCGGTTCGGTTTTCGGTTTCGGGCAACCCGAAATTTCAGGACCCGAAAAAACCGAAGTTTTTTTTTTTTTTTTACACACATATGCCATATATTTTCTAAATCCCTAAGTTACCCATTGTCAGTAAGTAACATGATTCTACATATTGACTGTTTTAACTAAAGGTTCTGCTATTTTTTATTTTGCAGAATAGAGAAAGTATCTAAATGTTCGTTACTTTTTGCATTATAGTAAACCAGCTAGGTTACATAAAGTATGTTAATGGATTGATTAGAGCCGCACAATCTCTAAGTCTGAAAGTTAAATGTGCTCAATCTATACCATTACAAACGAAATTATAGTTTGCTAAAGGTACGAGACCAAAAGTGCACGACATGCTTGATTTGAGAAAGAGGAATTAATAGAGTTTCTTATTTATCCTTCAAAATGTCAGTTATTGTCATGATCAACGTTAAGGTCTTAGTTGTCAAACAAGTTGAATTCGCCTAAAATAATTTATATTCTCAAGTTTTGTTTCTGATGTAATATACATAGACAGATATATGAAATGTCCCAGTGTAAAAATCATTCATAGCACAATTATCTAAATTGAAACGTTACAAAATTACATCAGTGCCAAGTGACGAAACCAATAATTTTGCTAAGAGTCTTTAAGAATTTTTAAAATTTAATAAATATCAAGTAATACTCCTATTTGACTTATATATACAATTATAGTTTTTCAGTATGAACTTTCACTGATTGTAGCTCCGCCATGATAATACCATACTGTACGAAGGGGGTAAATAGTTTCATTTCCTGTAACTAGTCATACTTTTAGTATTAACTTCGTTTAAGTTAAAAGAAATTGAAAGAAATGAGAAAGTGAGAAGACCAAATTATGGTGTGGTCGAGGGGACCAAATTATCCTAGTTAGTCATAGGCTATAAATTTTCTTGTTCGGGCTTTTTTTTTTTTTGCCATAAACTTTGGTTTAAACCAAAACATCGATGTACCGAACCGAAGTACCGAACTAAAAAAATGAACCGAACCGAATTATAAAAATTACGGATTTTTCTACACTTCAAACCGAACCGAAAATCGAAATACCGAACCGAAGTTTCAAAAAACCGAACCGAAGTACCGAACGCCCACCCCTACTCTGTACTCCTGATGGAGTTAAGAACTTGATCACTTGATGAAGAATTGAAGTCGCTGCCTCTATAGAATGAATCCATAGTCGTCCAAGGATATTGTTTTAAGTCATATCCTTGGATATGACCTGAAACAATGTCTCCATAGTTACTCTATCAGTGTGAGTGGTGAGTGTGATCTCACCGAGCATTTTCTCTGTGGAGTTGTTGAAGCCTGTTAACACAGTTGACTTCGAGACAACCTGGTCCTACAACCACATTTGTTTCAAAACTCCTTAATGAATGATGTTCACGGAGCTTCTTGCATCTATCAATACTCGCTTGATATCCGAGTCGTTGATTCGCAGCATAATCAACAACGCATCCTGATGCAGAAACATCATCCCATCAGCGTCTTCATTACTAAACAAAATCTCCCCCCTTCGAGTTACTATCTCGGCTTCTCTTTTCGTGAGTCACAAAGACTTTAGAAAACTTTTTACCTGAATTATAAGTTATGTTATTGACCTCCGAGCCTCCAGAAATCACATTTACCACCCTTTTAGGAGATGGAGGCCTTGGTGGTTGTCCCTCACCCCTATTTTTGGCAATGGTCTTCTTTCCTTTGTGCGTAAAAACTTCTTTGAACATCACTTTCTTCAGCAAGCGGGCCACTTCTTATCGCAAGCCTTTTCAATCTTCAGTTAGGTGGTTGTGGTCTTCATGAAAATCACACCAAAGGTTTTTATCCCTCTTGCTAGGGTCAGACCTCATGTCTTTGGAGAGTCTCACCCCCTTGTCATCCCCTCCAGCACATTCACCAACTCTGAATAAGAAATATTGAAATTATATTCTAAAATTCGGGGCAAACTTGGCTCCTTCCAGACCAAAGATAGCCCTATGTTGTCCCTTCGAGCAGAATTATTGTTTCTGTTATTCTTATTTCCCAAACTTTGGCTCACATGCTTCCTCAGGGGGTTATAAGGCCCATATTGAGACCTTGAATTTCCTCTCGGCGTCTCATTCCGTCTAGACGACTCAGAACGTTTTTTGTATTTGGAATTTCAGTTCGCATGCTTCATCTCCTCCTCCACTCTGATCTTAGAGTAGTATCTAGTGTTTACATCATTCCAAGTCGTGCCTTTCCATTCTTGCAAATTTTTCCTTAGCTCAACACACGCCTTCGAGCTATCAACATTCAAATTATTGGTGTAAGCCAAAACTGCCAAGTCATCCTCCATCGAAGGCATGAGCATCTCTTTCGCCTGGAAGCATTCGGTGAAATCTCGAAGGGGCTCCCTCAGCCTCTGTTTGACGTGGAAGATGTCTCCTTTCTCTTATGGAACTTTTGGGCTCTGGTATTTGCTTTGATGACAATATCAGCTAGTTCATCAAATGACTTAATAGATTCAGTAGGTAAGTGCATATATTAATTCAACGCTTCCTTCTTTAATGTATCTCTCAATTTCTTAAGGAGCATGGAGTCTAACTCCAACTTGATTAGGTTATTCCTCTTCACCATCGCCATATACTCGGTAGTGTGATCCGTGGGGTTGGACGTGCCATCATATTTCTTTAGAAACTATAGTTTGAACTTTTTGGGGATCGGAGTCGGAGCAGAATACGGTTTGAAAGCTTGTTACTTGCACTTGGAAATATCTATCAACTCTAGAGACTTTGGTGCTTCCGGGATCTGTTCCATTCGGTCTTCAAAATTATCCTCGAACACCTTTTTCCATTTTTAGAACTGGTCCAACAGGATACTCTATTGCATTGTGGGAGTCTTCTCAGCCACCACAAGAACGGTGCCCAAGGGTACAGTTTCCCAGCTGACCAGACTCGTCTATGTGTGGAAGTCCCCTTGTTATTACACCTTAAGGAACAGAAAGAGTGTCTCCTGCTGGAATCACGGGTGGTGTGGTTGTAGGTCTGAGACTCTCGGAGTGTGTTTATAGTGAATTGTGCACCCGCTCATTTATTCTTGCCTGCTCCGCCAAGGCTTCGCGAGTTTGAACCATAAAATCTCTAAGTTGTACTTGCCAGGAATCGGATCCTAAAATACTTTCCCTCACATTCATCGGGGGATCTGCGTGCTCAAAATGAGCATCATCAGTGGTATGATCCTTACAAGCATGTGGCCCAACGGGCGTGTTTGATCTCCAATAGTCTGGTTCTTAATGTTATCAACCATATTGAAGGATCGAAATACATGAACTGAAATGTGCATAGCAACCTTGGAACAACCTCAATTGTTTGAGCCCCACGGTGGTTGTTGTTTATGCCAAAATTTGTACGTCAATGTTATACACTTAAATTTATGAAAGGGGCCACAAACATTACAGTAAAATACGATAAAAAGTAAGTAAATAGAGAGAAATAATATACAAGAAAGTAAAGAGCTTTTATTCCTTGAGAATAGTCGGATTCAGTGGTGAATCGCTTGATGTAATATACAATGCGAGGAGGGGTATTTACAGTAGTGAATACCAAGTCCTAATTATGGTAAAATACAAAGACTAATTAGGCTCATGGGCCTATTAATTCAAGTCGGTGGTATACACGAAACTTTAACTAAGAGACTGTAACCCTAAGGCGGTAGAATGTATGCTTTACGTTCTACGTCCGTACCGCCTGAACGGTTGTAACTCGTAGAACAGGCGTTTATCCTGTGTGCCTAGTGACTTGTAGGATAAGTCTAGTCTCACCAGCTGGACTTGTATCCCCGTCACAATAGGTGGCGTAGTTTTTGCCTACACAATCAGTCCCCCCCACTTGCTGAGTGCTGACGCAAGGAGTCAGGAAGTGAAAGCGGTGCGAAAGATATCTCACTGACTCCTTGAAACCCACAGTCTCTTTCAAAAAGACTGATGCTGATTTATTCGAGAACTTCTATGTGTCTTAATCTGATTGGCTAATATCGATTCTATGCACCTTTCTAAGAATACTTTTTGCTGCGCCGAATCGTTTCATTTCTCAAGCCATAATTATACTTGACCATATCGTGATCTGTTCTTATCTCTTTCAATAGATAAAGTGACACGACCCGGAATCCGGCTAGGCCGTGCGGGCACCCGACATCCTTCCCTGGACCCGTCGGGCGAACCCTTACCAATTAAATTAGGAAAATAAATATAATAATTCATAAATAAGGACAAGACTTAAAAAAATATACAGACATACTGATACCTCTAAGCTGTACAAAAGAAATTACAGCTGACTACCCAACATACTAGGTTTAGGGTTATCCAGACCAGACATCTAAGAGTACAAAAGAAGACAGATACCTCCTGAAGGGAGCAAAATGCAACTGAAATAATGAACAATAAAGTGGTGGCCATCCGGAATAAATCTGGCTCACCCTGACAGATGAAGTCGTCTTCGCTCCTGAACAACGCGGCGAACTCAATCCTGGAGCGAACCTGCCGAAACGAAATAGATAGACAAGAAACAAACAACAAACAAGGGTGAGTCAAAAGGACTCAATAAGTGGGGCAGACTAGCCATCTCAAAGAATAGGATAGCTAGCCAGGGAGAAAAGAAACAGATAAACAAAATTCCTCTTATTCAAATTATGAAAAGGCAAAGCCAAATAATAACTAGAAACACGTATGGAATCACAAATTCATTAAATCCAGGAACGTAAGATAGCCAGAACATATAGGTATCCCGAACGTATCAACAATCAGAAATACATCTTGTTGCGGCGTGCAACCCGATCCATATATTCATCCTGTTGCGGCGTGCAACCCGATCCATATATTCATACTGTCGCGGCGTGCAACCCGATCCATATATTTATACCGTTGCGGCATGCAACCCGATCCCCGCAACTCAGAATACGAGCCAGGAATACATAGGCAAACTGAAATATGTCCACAATATGGTATACATACCGCATACACAAAACACAGCATGATAGTCACACAATAGTCAGCACGCGGTGCAATGAAATGGGATGAATGCAGTATGATGCAATGGTGTCACATGTGCCAAATAGATGGAGCGGAATCCTCCTGCTCCGAGGGCGGAATCCTCCTACCCTCAATATGATGCAATGGAGCGGAATCCTCCTGCTCCGAGGGCGGAATCCTCCTACCCTCAATATGATGCAATGGAGCGGAATCCTCCTGCTCCGAGGGCGGAATCCTCCTACCCTCAATATGATGCAATGGAGCGGAATCCTCCTGCTCCGAGGGCGGAATCCTCCTACCCTCAATATGATGCAATGGAGCGGCATCCTCCTGCTCCGAGGGCGGAATCCTCCTACCCTCAATATGATGCAGTGTAATGCATATGAATGCAATATGGTGCAATAATAACCCTTCACCGGCGCGGGACTCTCGTCGACAGCCGGGAAGTGTATGTCAACTCACAACCAAAGTACCATGCTCAGATCCTCAATGCACTACCAATAACAGGACATAACATATCCGTATAAAATGTAAATCCAAAGATAAGGCGTAATGAGTACGCCTATCGGCAGCTACATACGTAAGGAACACGTTGTAGAAAATCCACGAGGCCAGGTGCCTCCAAAGAAATGGATATAAACACTTACCTCTTCCAAAAGTTGGCATTGTTAATCAACAACAGCTTTATCCTTTGGTTTCATTGCCAAACGATCCCACTCTATTCAATAAGCAGAAAAATATATCAAATTAGGCTAAAGGCTTCATTCCTCACATCTTAGGGCAATCCAGGTAGGAACCTGATACCCTATTCGCATACGCAATACGCAGGCCAGGCCTATATACAGGGTTTAAGGTCACATGACCAAACCCTAAATAAATTACATTTATATGTTGCCCATAACTCACTGAGTACGAATATATAATCAATTTCATTATCGGGATCCATTTGACCCTTTAAACTATCAATTTACGTCATTAGGGCGATGTCTAATATCCATATTTTTACCGTAAAAATATATTCAAACATATGTAATAAATTCAAATAATATATTAGGATCATTACCTGAAGATTTGGGGTAGAAATTCCACTATTTTTCCACTCCTTTTTCCCTTTTTCCTTCTCTCTTTTCTAATTTTTTCTTTCTGTGCGTTTTTTTGTTATGTTTCTGATATGTATCGAAGTCATTGTGCTAGGGGATTAAATCCCCTAAGCCACCGACCCTCTTTTCAATTTTTTTTAATTATTATTATTTTCTTTTTTTTTAAATTCGCTACGACGATTAAAATTGAAATGGAACCCTAGAGAAGTCGAAATGATCCCAAATTTTTCAAGTAATACAAAATATATGTAACATACTCGCGAAGACGGATCTCAAATCGGACTTCCGAAACTCAAGATACGGATTTAAATGGAAAAGAAGTCAAATTATTTAACTTTCGGTATTTTAGCGGAACTAGCCGAACAACATCGAAATTCACTTTCGAAAGTTTACAAAAATCACACATAATCATACGAACCTAATGGCACTTTCGGATTTTGAATCGGAGCTCATTCGGCAAAAACCGAGCTTGAAAATCTCTTTTTAATATTTATTGCCAATAAAAACTGAAACCTTCTTCCGATGCCTACCAAACGAGGTCTGATTTAGCTCAAATTTTACAGACAGGTTCTAATGGACATTACGAATATTTTAAAATTATCGGCACGCCAATCGGAGTCCTAACTTCCGAAACGACTGACCGAGGTCGTTTCATTCTCCTCCACTTAAACTCTCGTTCGTCCTCGAACGAACCTAAATCTAAAGCAAGATTTACGCAGATAACAAGAGAACTTGAACGACCTTCATAAAATATCCCACGGACATTATCTCATGATTGCATAATCATAATTATAACACGCACTCGAACTTTTTGAAATAAACATATCTGGATAATATCATAACGCCATTGCCCAGCTTATTCCGACTAAGCTGATCCTTCCTCGATCACGAGAGGAGAGCTCTACATTTTCGAAACAAAGCTACGAGGAAATCTGGATGGATTAACATGATTCTGCCAGCAAATCACCTCGTTGATACACTTTTCGATATAGAACAAGTCGATGAAACAAAGAATTAGCTTACGCTTCAGCAATGCCTTAGAGATTTAATATTACCATTCAGTATTTGGAGGAAGACTCCTCCACTTAAAGCACAAACTCATGCAACCATTTGAATAGGAATAACCATCCTCGCACAGTCTGCTGGACTAAAGAAGATTTAGCTAAAAGCTGAACATAGACAGACCTAAGCTACCAACTACCCTTTCGAGTTGCCAAACAGCTGCAACTCTCAAGTTCACAACTCCATATCTTTGCCGTAAACACCATCGCCTGATGGATGGTACTTCTATATAAAAATTTCGGCAGAGTTTCCCTTGAAACTGGATGATCCGCAAAAACAGAACCAGCACTATACTATACATGGGAATGGATACCCGGATAAACTGATAACATAAACATGTTAAACGGATAGCAAGATGAGACAACTGGACCAAAACAATAATATGCTTACCCGGCCACAATAACACGTACTCTGGCTCAACACAGGGAACATCACAATAGGTTACTGATCGCCTAAGCTCACTAGTGCCGGACGAAGAAGAAATGGAAATGGATCGAGGATAGAAATAATTAGAACTTCGAGAAGCTCATCTTCTTATTTACTTGGCCACCAGAGCTAGATTACTTCCGAGTTAAGCTAGCCAAAGAACCGCAATTGAAGAAATAGACATTAAATAAGCTTTATGGAAAAACATCCATACCAATCTTAACCTCCCAATAAGAAGAAAACTCTGACAATTTACCAGAATACCCTTTTATAATTAAGACAAGCTCATAAAATAACATGACTCAACTAGAATCTAAAACCAAGAGGAGAAACCTAGATCGAGCATTACTTACCAGCCACTTTACACCGGAAAAAAAAACGACACTTCCTGATGGTGACGAATAAGAATCCCATCATCCTACCAACATGGAATCCCGAGAAGAGAGGTATACTAATTTAATATAATCATAAAATGTGGCACAACAAGATGCCAGGCAGACGATACCGACACTCACTCCCAAATCTCTCACATTTAAACTAGATAAACTAGTAGGGTCCTCACAAATGCCAAGAATAAATCGTATCAGAAACTCACCCCTCTAACACAACCGATTCTTAATTACGACAATATCCATGGAAACCGTCGAACATGATAAGACACACCATTTTCAGATCGATCGAAAAGATAAATCTTACTTACAGATAAGGGAAGAAGGAATACATGGGTGTACTACATCGGATGCCTCAGCATCCTGCCAGACTAGCAGTTCATAGAACTGCCTCTGCAGCTGAGCTGAGCCACTCCCCTGATAATTACTTCTAGAAGAACCACTACTACCACGCTCTCGACCTCTATCGAATGAGGGCATATCTCTGGCTGATTGAGATCTAAATAAAATCCTCTGCGACTATGCACGTGCCTGACGAGAGAAAGAATGACTGCCTACTCGCCGGAGTAAGAGAAAACTCCTTAAAGGATAGCCAGACTCACGACAATGATACCATCTTTTCGCTGAAAAAATGGAAGCTGGAAAGATTGTTGATAGCTATAAAGAGAAGACTAAATCTGATCTTGATGAGCTACTGGCGCACTCTAAGAATCAAGTGACATAAGCTGAGATAACTTAGAAGGTGACCTCCCAAAATAATCAAAACTCTTACCTCCAAATGAGGTACCATGGTTACCCACTAGGGCCACGGGATCTCTTGCTCTCCCACTCTAACTTATGGTATGCCTCGTACCTCTAAGCAATATTAATAACAACATCAACTGAAATCTCGACCTCAATCTCTCGAGCCACCTGGGATCTCAAGGAAAAAAAGAAAGGTCATCAATAAATCTTTGAATCTCTCGAAAGGCTCATGGACTAGTTCTAATGCATATTCAGTCATTCTATAGAATTCAATCTCATATTCTGAAACACCAACAGGCTAACCGACAGGCCACCCTATCCAATTGACTCAAACTGGAAACACTTCTCATCTCGCTCGCTACTCGAAAGGAACTTTTCCACGGATCTAGAAGAAAAATCGAACCAAGTTAGCTAATAAGAGTACGGTCCACCAATCCAGGGCTGGACCTTAAAACTGGAAAGCAGAATAATCAACACCATACCGCTCGATATGATCAAGAACCTGAAGGATACGCTGATATCATTTTATTTTTAAAATTTACGCAGGGACTATCAGATGAGTGGCTTAAGAATATCGGAAGGTTCAATTAGGTAAAATAATGCAGCGTTTTCGGATACTCGGACTGAGCCATTACTCAGGCTAACTAACCAGCCAGAACAACTGGAGGCAAAACACATGCTGCCTCCGGAACATATTTTACTGCGGCAATATTAAGAACCGGAAAAGGAGCTCCCTGAGATCGAACGTCTGCACATACAGCAACCTGATAGGCTGCCCAACGAATAATAGGTTCTTACGGTATCTGCGTCGTCAAGATTCTCGTAAAGACTCGTAGAGAGCCAAGGGAACTACAAGGCCCTGCTCCCTTGCCCATCGCGAGCTCGTACATCTAGGGCCTCCTTAACTAGGTCGTCAGCACGATAAAAAAAACTCTCGGCGCTTCGTCGGTGCTAGCCCCACTCTAGACTGCTTCGTCTTAAACTCATACCGTTTGTGGATTTATCGCACGAGGGTTTCACAATTACCACGAAGGAATTAATGAAAATAATTTTGCATCTTAGACTGACGCACGATCAGAAAAGAAGGAAGTGAAACTTCCTAAATGCCATCATAGCCCCTCGTAGATAAGTACGGACGTCTACGTACCCATCAGCGAGACTCTACTAGACACTGTCTTAGTCTGGATAGACTCTAAACATGGCTCTGATACCAACTGACACGACCCGGAATCCGGCTAGGCCGTGCGGGCACCCGACATCCTTCCCTGGACCCGTCGGGCGAACCCTTACCAATTAAATTAGGAAAATAAATATAATAATTCATAAATAAGGACAAGACTTAAAAAAATATACAGACATACTGATACCTCTAAGCTGTACAAAAGAAATTACAGCTGACTACCCAACATACTAGGTTTAGGGTTATCCAGACCAGACATCTAAGAGTACAAAAGAAGACAGATACCTCCTGAAGGGAGCAAAATGCAACTGAAATAATGAACAATAAAGTGGTGGCCATCCGGAATAAATCTGGCTCACCCTGACAGATGAAGTCGTCTTCGCTCCTGAACAACGCGGCGAACTCAATCCTGGAGCGAACCTGCCGAAACGAAATAGATAGACAAGAAACAAACAACAAACAAGGGTGAGTCAAAAGGACTCAATAAGTGGGGCAGACTAGCCATCTCAAAGAATAGGATAGCTAGCCAGGGAGAAAAGAAACAGATAAACAAAATTCCTCTTATTCAAATTATGAAAAGGCAAAGCCAAATAATAACTAGAAACACGTATGGAATCACAAATTCATTAAATCCAGGAACGTAAGATAGCCAGAACATATAGGTATCCCGAACGTATCAACAATCAGAAATACATCTTGTTGCGGCGTGCAACCCGATCCATATATTCATCCTGTTGCGGCGTGCAACCCGATCCATATATTCATACTGTCGCGGCGTGCAACCCGATCCATATATTTATACCGTTGCGGCATGCAACCCGATCCCCGCAACTCAGAATACGAGCCAGGAATACATAGGCAAACTGAAATATGTCCACAATATGGTATACATACCGCATACACAAAACACAGCATGATAGTCACACAATAGTCAGCACGCGGTGCAATGAAATGGGATGAATGCAGTATGATGCAATGGTGTCACATGTGCCAAATAGATGGAGCGGAATCCTCCTGCTCCGAGGGCGGAATCCTCCTACCCTCAATATGATGCAATGGAGCGGAATCCTCCTGCTCCGAGGGCGGAATCCTCCTACCCTCAATATGATGCAATGGAGCGGAATCCTCCTGCTCCGAGGGCGGAATCCTCCTACCCTCAATATGATGCAATGGAGCGGAATCCTCCTGCTCCGAGGGCGGAATCCTCCTACCCTCAATATGATGCAATGGAGCGGCATCCTCCTGCTCCGAGGGCGGAATCCTCCTACCCTCAATATGATGCAGTGTAATGCATATGAATGCAATATGGTGCAATAATAACCCTTCACCGGCGCGGGACTCTCGTCGACAGCCGGGAAGTGTATGTCAACTCACAACCAAAGTACCATGCTCAGATCCTCAATGCACTACCAATAACAGGACATAACATATCCGTATAAAATGTAAATCCAAAGATAAGGCGTAATGAGTACGCCTATCGGCAGCTACATACGTAAGGAACACGTTGTAGAAAATCCACGAGGCCAGGTGCCTCCAAAGAAATGGATATAAACACTTACCTCTTCCAAAAGTTGGCATTGTTAATCAACAACAGCTTTATCCTTTGGTTTCATTGCCAAACGATCCCACTCTATTCAATAAGCAGAAAAATATATCAAATTAGGCTAAAGGCTTCATTCCTCACATCTTAGGGCAATCCGGGTAGGAACCTGATACCCTATTCGCATACGCAATACGCAGGCCAGGCCTATATACAGGGTTTAAGGTCACATGACCAAACCCTAAATAAATTACATTTATATGTTGCCCATAACTCACTGAGTACGAATATATAATCAATTTCATTATCGGGATCCATTTGACCCTTTAAACTATCAATTTACGTCATTAGGGCGATGTCTAATATCCATATTTTTACCGTAAAAATATATTCAAACATATGTAATAAATTCAAATAATATATTAGGATCATTACCTGAAGATTTGGGGTAGAAATTCCACTATTTTTCCACTCCTTTTTCCCTTTTTCCTTCTCTCTTTTCTAATTTTTTCTTTCTGTGCGTTTTTTTGTTATGTTTCTGATATGTATCGAAGTCATTGTGCTAGGGGATTAAATCCCCTAAGCCACCGACCCTCTTTTCAATTTTTTTTAATTATTATTATTTTCTTTTTTTTTAAATTCGCTACGACGATTAAAATTGAAATGGAACCCTAGAGAAGTCGAAATGATCCCAAATTTTTCAAGTAATACAAAATATATGTAACATACTCGCGAAGACGGATCTCAAATCGGACTTCCGAAACTCAAGATACGGATTTAAATGGAAAAGAAGTCAAATTATTTAACTTTCGGTATTTTAGCGGAACTAGCCGAACAACATCGAAATTCACTTTCGAAAGTTTACAAAAATCACACATAATCATACGAACCTAATGGCACTTTCGGATTTTGAATCGGAGCTCATTCGGCAAAAACCGAGCTTGAAAATCTCTTTTTAATATTTATTGCCAATAAAAACTGAAACCTTCTTCCGATGCCTACCAAACGAGGTCTGATTTAGCTCAAATTTTACAGACAGGTTCTAATGGACATTACGAATATTTTAAAATTATCGGCACGCCAATCGGAGTCCTAACTTCCGAAACGACTGACCGAGGTCGTTTCATAAAGGCTTCGTGATAGTGGTAGAGTCACAAATCTCCTTCAGAAAAATACTTGATCTTCTTCAAAGTTCTTCATGAAAGAATGGTTCTTCTATCTTCAAATATATAGGCTTTTAATCCAAGTTTGATATTTCCAGAAAAACTCATTCATTCTGAATGGATGGTTTATGAGAAAATTGTAAGGAAGAAACCATCTGTGACTTTCCCATTCCTTTTCTCTTTCTCCCATCTGTGACTTTCCCTTTCCTCTTCTCTTTCTCCATCTGTGGTGGGATGAATGGAGTCCCCCGAGTTATGAAGTTTGATTGAGATTCTAATGATATTCTTCGGAATGTCTTCTTTGTGGCATGTGCACTGATTACGCTGTGCTCTTCTTCTAACACATCAGTTGCTGTGATATTCCTCTTGCCATGCAGGGTCAGGACACTTGGCCCTTTCAGCTGTCATGAGGCTTCTCTGCCAGGATTTTTCTGTTGCTCAGGTAGCCTCTTTGACGGAGTAGGATTAAAGCCTACTTGTCTGACTCCGTTCTATGGCAGGCAAGAGGACAGAGTTCCGAGCCATGGGTGGATTAACGAGTCACCAAGCTCTAACTATGCTCATGCTTCGGGGTTGTCTCTTGGTTCGGTTGGTTGGGCCATATTGCTACTGCAACGCCTCATCGGCCGCTTGATGTGGGATACCAAGGGAAGAGGCTCCCTTATGGTAGGTTCCCATCTCAAGACTTCCTTTCCACGATGAGCTCCCAATAGCGCTTGAAGATCTACGAGGCAGTGCACTCCCTTTTGACCAGCAGGGGTTGAAGAAGACCTTCTAGTTTCTCTTCGAGTTCTGCAGAAGAGATGGTGGAAGGTTGTGTCCGTGCTCATCACTTCTGAGGACCCTTACTTTGACCAAGGTATTCGGGTCTTGGTCACATTAGAGGTCGTGTGCCAAAGGTTGCTCGGGATGACATATCCCTAGATGCTAGGAGAACTTCAAACTGCTTAGGGTCTTGTAGCTACAATCCAGATGAAGGATCTTCAGCCGTACAGATTTCGAAAAGTTTGAAGTTTTTAGCCTCCCCTTTCCTTTTCTTTTTTTACAATTGTTGTGAACAAAGTTGTATTCAGGAAGAACTAGTTGTATATTATGAGCCTACGGGCTGTTTGTTATTAATGAAACGTATGTCCATTAACATTCTTATGTATACTTGTCCATTATGAGCCTAGGGTAGTGTCTGTAAAAGACGGGAGTGCTCACTGAATGGCGCTTCATTTGCGTTAGTAGTTGACGGCTTATGTTGCGCCTGTGAAAGGCGGCTGTTTTCCGCTCATAATGGGATGACTTTAGCTCATGCGCCAACGGGCACTTTTACGTTGTGATTCAGAACGTCGTTGCTTGTTTACTCGAGTATTTTAAGACTTTCTGGAACTATGCGGGCGGGCGTCCCCAACGGCATGTAGGTGCAAATTTTGTTGAATTAACGAGTTCAACTTATGAATAATGTCTGGTGGCTGAGCTAAACGTGGTCTAGCTCTAAGTGAGTAGTTTACCCTACTTTTTATAGTAAAATCTAGCTGGGGCTATGAATAGTTGGATCGTAGATGGATCTGAATTGTAATCGTAAAATTGACTAAGTAAAATAGTAGTTTTATTGATAAATAGGGGCGCATGGCTTGAGTTGTTGTGGGTGAAAACCCGTAATGTGAGAGACAAGCATGTAAATACTACAAAAAGAAACTAAAGACTTGATTTAAAGTAAATACTGAGAAGGATTATACTTTCATTACTGATCGGAGGTGTCCGTCAGGGTTCCTTCATCGGAAAGTGTCGAGCCTCGAGATGTGACCCGCAGACCGCTGACAATCCGATGGTATAAGTCCCCGTTGATTAAACAGTAGTGAACTGCCTGCCTCCGCTGCTGTCTGCTTTCTAACTTGTCTTCGGGGAGTTCTCCCCTGTCAAAGTAACTCATCAATGTGTGACGTTTCGAGATGGGACATGTGTTTGGAACTGCAAGGTTCATAAGGTCCGTGGGGCTCAGTTCAATTACTATTTGTTGGTCGTCTGAATCAATATGCAAATCCCCGGGGAGCTCGCCTTCATTTGAGTTTTCCTCCTTATAAACAAACTCCCATTTGCGAAAAATTTTCAAAAGTGCTTTGATTTTCCCTTGCTATCCTGGCGCACAGATATTCTCTGTGGTAAAAAACCCCCACTCGCTCGAGTAAGCATCAACTAGAACTACTGAAGAGGATGACCTCCCTAGCCCCCAATATGCAGGCTAAGTCAAGAGCTTGATTTATGGCCTCATATTCTGCTTCGATGCGCGGAACTTTTACGGTCTTGCAGAAAACCTTCCCAGTGGGCGTCTTGATCCATAAATCAAGTTTGGCTTCCTCTCCTTCGAGATCCACGTCCGTACGGATTCCCCAGGGCCCGGGCTTGATTGTTCCTGCATGCTGGATTGATTCCTCCGCCTTTGCTGCTAATTCTTCCACAAAATCTTAAGTGAAGCCTTCCAAAGCTCGTGATTAGATGGCCGATCGTGGTTAATAAATGATATCATACTCTCTCAACTCTTCGGCCCATTCTGCCAAACCTTTTGAAAACCCAGGTTTGGAGAGAATACCCCGTAGAGGTACCGAAGAAACCACACTTACCGTATGGTTGAGAAAATACGGGCGCAACTCCTGAGTTGCCATGACCACGACTATAATAAATTGGACAAGTAGAGGTAGAAGTCTATATGGATATGGAAGCCCCTTTGCTAGCATATTTTACCGGAAGCTATCTTTCGTCTTCTTCTCGTACGAGCACTACATTCCATGCTATTTTTGAAATCAAAACATACAGCAACAGGTGCTCTCCCTGGACCGACTCGGTGATTGTTAGAAGCTGCAAAAGTTTCACCTTGACTCGAGCCAATAACAAATAGCAGTGTATCACCCATATTGGCTAGTCGTGCTTTACTAATACCTTGGTTAATGGGTACCATAGCTCTGCTGCCTTGGGGATTGATTGGCTCATTCCTGATAACCGCTCCCTCAGCACTCTAGTCTCTATCTTAGCCTTTTGCCCCATCGTTTTATACCAAGTTGATTCCTCATCGATCATGTTTACTTTCACTGTTGGTTCTTCGACCAGTCCTCTTGCGGATGTCGGACGGTTTTGGGATGAAGGTCGCTCACTCTGTAAATCATTAATCCCATAAAAGGTACGATATCTAAAAACTTGATGGAGCGTTGAGGGCACTCCCTTAACACTGTGTATCCAAGGCCGTCCAAGGATGACATCATATGACACATCACAGGTGAGTACCTGAAAGGAGGTTATGCTCGTCATGTCTGGGATATGAACCGGTAGAGCTAGTTCTCCATCAGGTTCTTCTTGAAGGAAGTTGAAACCAATTATCCTACGCTGGCTTGGCGCCATCTGATAGTCTTGACCTAACTTCTATAGTACCTTTCTCCGAATAATGTTCACATTGCTCCCTAGATCCCCTAGAGCTTGCTCGATCTGAAGATTTGACACCCTTACGGGGATGATGAGAGCATCTCCGGCTTTACTTTTTGGAGTGAAAGTGATAGTGCTAACGGTCGACGCTACCCTTTCAGTCCCCTGGCCAGTGACAGGTCCTAGAGTTGCGAAGATCGCATTAATATGTCACTTGTCCCTAGATTTTGGTGCTCTCGAACATCTTGGTCCAAGTCCCTAGATTTTGGTGCTCTCGAACAACTTCCAAGTCCCTAGATTTTGGTGCTCTCGAACATCTTGGTCCTTCTTCAATCAAAACAATGAGGTGGACCTCTTTTAGTAGATCCTTAATTTCCAACATCAGTGCTTTGCAATCGATGGTAGCATGGCCATTGCTACGATGGAAGTCATAATAGGCCATTGTATTCCTCCCGGTTGCTCCTTTAACGATAGGCAACTATCTTACTTTTGGTCCTAGTTTACCGAAATGATTGGCAACCAGTTCTATGGCGTTGACTCGCAAATCAAAATCTCAGAAGTTACGGGGCTAGGTTTGTTTCTCCAAGGGTCCGGGCCCTCGGGTATTCCCTTGCTTTGTCGATCCTGCTTGGCTCTGCATTTTTCCTTTTACTCTACTCCCATCCCCTTCTCCCTCAAGGGACAGAATACCTTCTCGTTTTCTCCATTCAACTTCAGGGTTTTGAGAGTGTTCCAGCTCCATGCGGGGATTTTTTATGTATCCTCTGATGTAAGGCACCCCATGTCGACACGGGATGTTGAGTTAAGCTCCACTGCAATTTCCCTGGTAGCTAGCGACCCTTTGGAATTCAAGCTCTTGCCAAAAGCTACCACAGCGATATTATCGGGGACTTTGAGGAAGCTTTATGTGTTTCCTCTGAAACCTTTCAAGATAGTCTTTTGACAACTTGTTGTCGCGTTGCTAAATCTCAAAGATATCCTCCATGCGCTTCTCCCATTTACGGGCGCCAGAGTGCGCTTTCTTGAATAAATCTTGCATCTGGGAGAATGACTTGATGGAGCCCATCGGTAGCTGAGTGTACCAAGCGAAGGCGCCTTTAGTCAAAGTTGAGCCAAACCTTTTCACCAGAGCATACTGGATTTCTTCCTCTAAGATTTTGTTGCCCTTGACGGCTGTGTAATACACAACAACATGCTCATCCAGATCCAATATTTCGTCGTACTTCAAGTTATCCGGCAGGCGGAAGTGCTTTGGTACGTGGATCGGTGCAGCACTTGCTTTGTATGTATGCTTAACAAACTTTTGCTCATATACGGTGGTAACCTGAGGTGGTGCACCCGGTATGTTACCGATCCGATCGTGGATGACCTTCATCTCCTTTAGGATGTTCTGAATGACAAGTGTTCCTTTGAGGTCTTGATTGTTGACTGTCGTTGAACCTAAGGAAGCGGCGTCCATGTTGAGCCTGCAATTAGGAGCGAACGCTGGAGTATCGTTCATGGGCGCTGGTCCTCACGGGGATGATGGTCTCTGAGACGATCCAGCAGACATAGTTCCTAATTTCTAGGATATACCATCGACCATGTTGACCGATTTTTGCTCTGCCCGTGCTGACAGGATTATGAGGAGATTAGCAAGAAAACCTCTAAGATCAGAAATACCTCCACGTGGCTGATCACCTTCACCATTGCTGGGCACATAGACTGGCTCTTTGGCAGGATCACTCGACTGCATGCTGAGATCACTAGGTTCCTATACGGACTCGTCTATAGCGTCAACAGTGTTCCTTGGGGTGTTGTCATCTGACATGACTGCCCCACGTGGGCGCCAAACTGTTTATGCCTAAATTTACACGTCTAGGTTAAACACTTAAATTTATGAAATGGGTCACAAGCAATATAGTAAAATACGACGAAAAGTAAGTAAATAGAGAGAAATAATAGACAAGAAAGTAAAAAATCTTTTATTCCTTGGGAATAGTCCGATTCGGTGATGAATCGCTTGATGTAAAAAACAATGCGAGGAGGAGTATTTATAGTAGTGAATACCCAATCCTAATTATGGTAAAATATAAAGACTAATTAGGCTCATGGGCCTATAAACTCAACGCAGTAGTATACACGAAACCCTAACTAGGAGACTGTAACCCTAAGGAGGCAGGATATATTCCTTGCGTTGTACGCCCATACCCCCTGAACGGTTGTAACTCGTAGAACAGGCATGTATCCAGTGTGCCCGGTGACTTGTAGGATAAGTCTAGTCTACCAGCTGGACTCATATCCCCGTAATAATAGGTGGTGTATTTTTTTCCCACAAAGATGTCAAATTGTATGCCCTAAATTTGGTGTTTAGGTTTATAATTGAATTTGTTTAATGGTTACAAGCAATCAGATGTATCAAGATCACAACCAACTAATCTAAAGATGAAATAAGGGCAAGAATGGTTATAAAAATAGTAAAATGATTGTATTATGAAGAGAGTACAATTTGATAGAGTTTTTGCATGTATTTGTAGATGCTTTTTACAATGGGATAAGGGAAGTATTGATAGGAGCCTGAGCTAAATCATCTATGAATATTAATGAGCCCACGTCCCCCACGTTTTGATCGTGGGAGACCCACGATCTTTCTCTCATTTAATGTGAGATCGTAGGGCAGTTACAGTTACAGATACAGAATGTCGGATTTGTCTAACTCGGACACTCCATTGCTTCTCCCCCTCAGACGGTGTAACCCAATACTCATCTCCGAAGTCATTGATGTAAACTGTCACAGGGGTGATTTTTGATCACTTGAACCCGCCGAGGTTTGCCCCGTGCGGCAGCAACGCATCCTTGCGAAGCTCAGCCTTCCCAACGCTTTGTTTATATAATAGGGTCAATTGATTGCGTTTAAGTACTTAGCACATACATAGGCAGCAAGATAAGTAAGAGAGGAACACAACGATATACGGGAAACCAATTCCTAACCTTTATATTAACCCGAAAATACAAAGGAATGGCCAGCCATGGCCAAACGTCTCCTTCCCTAAGGAGTACGTTTATTCTAAGTGTTGTCTACATTATTTTCTGTCTAAGTTGTTTACAATGAATAAAACAATCTTATATACAAAGGGGATCAGCCACAAAGGCATTACAAAAGGATAGGGATGAAATAAGACACTTGGCAGCCCACTTTCCCATGATTTCAGCCATGTCAGCCACGTTTTTAGCCATGCTTCAGCGCCCAACCGCCCGCTCATGTGCCCTGCACATGCCTTCAGCATTCAGCCTTCGTCCAGCCGACTCAGCTCATCGTTCAGCCGACTTTGCCTTGTCGTTCAGCACATTACGTCCCAATTTTGGCCAAGTGCCATGCACTACACTTAGCCAAGCCAATGCTTGCCTTGGCATCACAACTTCATGTCATGACACCCCGTTGCCCACAACGTCGTTTGCCCGCTGTCTCGTTCGTTTGCCACACGACAACCGAAGTCGTTTCAATCATTGCCCACACTTAGACAATCACAAGACACAAGGCTGCCTAGCCGTTGTGCCACCAAACGTTAGACAATCAGCCCATACATGTTCTTGATCCCACCAAGCACATTAAGCCTGCACTTGTCCAACCGTTCGTCAATCATGTTGTATTTCACTCGTTCTTGCCCATGGCCGAGTCAACATGCCCAAACTCGTGCCATGGCCGAATCCCACAAAACCAAGGGTCTAACAAACCACCCACACCACCTGAATTCGACGCCCTCGTCGAACAGATTCAACAACACCCACAAACGCAATGAAACACCACAAAAGTCACAAAAATCGTTTGCTACATTTTTCCCATGCCTTTGCCCGTTTCCCTTGCATGTTTTATGTTGTTGCAGCACCTTTGTTAAGCCCTCCAAGCCGTTCATCACAAACAGCCCACATACGTTTGAAACTTGCAAAGAAATCACAAGCCAACAACCTTGAGTCTAGTGTCTAATTCGTTCCCAATGCAGCCCCAATTCGTGCACAAAAAATTCAACACGTTTCTCCCATTTGTTCATCTTGTCTCCTTCAGTTTTGCAAGCCCCAACACGTTGCTATGCTCAAAAATTGAGCAACTATGCTGATTTTTCCCGAAATCAGCCCACAAACGACAGAAAAATCACGTTTACTTACTTGTTTTGCCAATTCCAAGTATTAGACGGCCTCCCATTGAATCAAAGCCATCCCGAGCCCTCTCTTGATGTCTTGATCAGCCCGTCACACGCATCAAACAACCTGCTCGCTCTGATACCAGTTGTCACAGGGGTGATTTTTGATCACTTAAACCCGCCGAGGTTTGCCCCGTGCGGCAGCAACGCATCCTTGCGAAGCTCAGCCTTCCCAACGCTTTGTTTATATAATAGGGTCAATTGATTGCGTTTAAGTACTTAGCACATACATAGGCAGCAAGATAAGTAAAAGAGGAACACAACGATATACGGGAAACCAATTCCCAACCTTTATATTAACCCGAAAATACAAAGGAACGGCCAGCCATGGCCAAACGTCTCCTTCCCTAAGGAGGACGTTTATTCTAAGTGTTGTCTACATTATTTTCTGTCTAAGTTGTTTACAATGAATAAAACAATCTTATATACAAAGGGGATCAGCCACAAAGGCATTACAAAAGGATAGGGACGAAATAAGACACTTGGCAGCCCACTTTCCCATGATATCAGCCATGTCAGCCACGTTTTTAGCCATGCTTCAGCGCCCAACCGCCCGCTCATGTGCCCTGCACATGCCTTCAGCATTCAGCCTTCGTCCAGCCGACTCAGCTCATCGTTCAGCCGACTTTGCCTTGTCGTTCAGCACATTACGTCCCAATTTTGGCCAAGTGCCATGCACTACACTTAGCCAAGCCAATGCTTGCCTTGGCATCACAACTTCATGTCATGACACCCCGTTGCCCACAACGTCGTTTGCCCGCTGTCTCGTTCGTTTGCCACCCGACAACCGAAGTCGTTTCAATCATTGCCCACACTTAGACAATCACAAGACACAAGGCTGCCTAGCCGTTGTGCCACCAAACGTTAGACAATCAGCCCACACATGTTCTTGATCCCACCAAGCACATTAAGCCTGCACTTGTCCAACCGTTCGTCAATCATGTTGTATTTCACCCGTTCTTGCCCATGGCCGAGTCAACATGCCCAAACTCGTGCCATGGCCGAATCCCACAAAACCAAGGGTCTAACAAACCACCCACACCACCTGAATTCGACGCCCTCGTCGAACAAATTCAACAACACCCACAAACGCAATGAAACACCACAAAAGTCACAAAAATCGTTTGCTACATTTTTCCCATGCCTTTGCCCGTTTCCCTTGCATGTTTTATGTTGTTGCAGCACCTTTGTTAAGCCCTCCAAGCCGTTCATCACAAACAGCCCACATACGTTTGAAACTTGCAAAGAAATCACAAGCCAACAACCTTGAGTCTAGTGTCTAATTCGTTCCCAATGCAGCCCCAATTCGTGCACAACAAATTCAACACGTTTCTCCCATTTGTTCATCTTGTCTCCTTCAGTTTTGCAAGCCCCAACACGTTGCTATGCTCAAAAATTGAGCAACTATGCTGATTTTTCCCGAAATCAGCCCACAAACAACAGAAAAATCACGTTTACTTACTTGTTTTGCCAATTCCAAGTATTAGACGGCCTCCCATTGAATCAAAGCCATCCCGAGCCCTCTCTTGATGTCTTGATCAGCCCGTCACACGCATCAAACAACCTGCTCGCTCTGATACCAGTTGTCACAGGGGTGATTTTTGATAACTTAAACCCGCCGAGGTTTGCCCCGTGCGGCAGCAACGCATCCTTGCGAAGCTCAGCCTTCCCAACGCTTTGTTTATATAATAGGGTCAATTGATTGCGTTTAAGTACTTAGCACATACATAGGCAGCAAGATAAGTAAAAGAGGAACACAACGATATACGGGAAACCAATTCCCAACCTTTATATTAACCCGAAAATACAAAGGAACGGCCAGCCATGGCCAAACGTCTCCTTCCCTAAGGAGGACGTTTATTCTAAGTGTTGTCTACATTATTTTCTGTCTAAGTTGTTTACAATGAATAAAACAATCTTATATACAAAGGGGATCAGCCACAAAGGCATTACAAAAGGATAGGGACGAAATAAGACACTTGGCAGCCCACTTTCCCATGATTTCAGCCATGTCAGCCACTTTTTTAGCCATGCTTCAGCGCCCAACCGCCCGCTCATGTGCCCTGCACATGCCTTCAGCATTCAGCCTTCGTCCAGCCGACTCAGCTCATCGTTCAGCCGACTTTGCCTTGTCGTTCAGCACATTACGTCCCAATTTTGGCCAAGTGCCATGCACTACACTTAGCCAAGCCAATGCTTGCCTTGGCATCACAACTTCATGTCATGACACCCCGTTGCCCACAACGTCGTTTGCCCGCTGTCTCGTTCGTTTGCCACACGACAACCGAAGTCGTTTCAATCATTGCCCACACTTAGACAATCACAAGACACAAGGCTGCCTAGCCGTTGTGCCACCAAACGTTAGACAATCAGCCCACACATGTTCTTGATCCCACCAAGCACATTAAGCCTGCACTTGTCCAACCGTTCGTCAATCATGTTGTATTTCACCCGTTCTTGCCCATGGCCGAGTCAACATGCCCAAACTCGTGCCATGGCCGAATCCCACAAAACCAAGGGTCTAACAAACCACCCACACCACCTGAATTCGACGCCCTCGTCGAACAAATTCAACAACACCCACAAACGCAATGAAACACCACAAAAGTCACAAAAATCGTTTGCTACATTTTTCCCATGCCTTTGCCCGTTTCCCTTGCATGTTTTATGTTGTTGCAGCACCTTTGTTAAGCCCTCCAAGCCGTTCATCACAAACAGCCCACATACGTTTGAAACTTGCAAAGAAATCACAAGCCAACAACCTTGAGTCTAGTGTCTAATTCGTTCCCAATGCAGCCCCAATTCGTGCACAACAAATTCAACACGTTTCTCCCATTTGTTCATCTTGTCTCCTTCAGTTTTGCAAGCCCCAACACGTTGCTATGCTCAAAAATTGAGCAACTATGCTGATTTTTCCCGAAATCAGCCCACAAACGACAGAAAAATCACGTTTACTTACTTGTTTTGCCAATTCCAAGTATTAGACGGCCTCCCATTGAATCAAAGCCATCCCGAGCCCTCTCTTGATGTCTTGATCAGCCCGTCACACGCATCAAACAACCTGCTCGCTCTGATACCAGTTGTCACAGGGGTGATTTTTGATCACTTAAACCCGCCGAGGTTTGCCCCGTGCGGCAGCAACGCATCCTTGCGAAGCTCAGCCTTCCCAACGCTTTGTTTATATAATAGGGTCAATTGATTGCGTTTAAGTACTTAGCACATACATAGGCAGCAAGATAAGTAAAAGAGGAACACAACGATATACGGGAAACCAATTCCCAACCTTTATATTAACCCGAAAATACAAAGGAACGGCCAGCCATGGCCAAACGTCTCCTTCCCTAAGGAGGACGTTTATTCTAAGTGTTGTCTACATTATTTTCTGTCTAAGTTGTTTACAATGAATAAAACAATCTTATATACAAAGGGGATCAGCCACAAAGGCATTACAAAAGGATAGGGACGAAATAAGACACTTGGCAGCCCACTTTCCCATGATTTCAGCCATGTCAGCCACGTTTTTAGCCATGCTTCAGCGCCCAACCGCCCGCTCATGTGCCCTGCACATGCCTTCAGCATTCAGCCTTCGTCCAGCCGACTCAGCTCATCGTTCAGCCGACTTTGCCTTGTCGTTCAGCACATTACGTCCCAATTTTGGCCAAGTGCCATGCACTACACTTAGCCAAGCCAATGCTTGCCTTGGCATCACAACTTCATGTCATGACACCCCGTTGCCCACAACGTCGTTTGCCAGCTGTCTCGTTCGTTTGCCACACGACAACCGAAGTCGTTTCAATCATTGCCCACACTTAGACAATCACAAGACACAAGGCTGCCTAGCCGTTGTGCCACCAAACGTTAGACAATCAGCCCACACATGTTCTTGATCCCACCAAGCACATTAAGCCTGCACTTGTCCAACCGTTCGTCAATCATGTTGTATTTCACCCGTTCTTGCCCATGGCCGAGTCAACATGCCCAAACTCGTGCCATGGCCGAATCCCACAAAACCAAGGGTCTAACAAACCACCCACACCACCTGAATTCGACGCCCTCGTCGAACAAATTCAACAACACCCACAAACGCAATGAAACACCACAAAAGTCACAAAAATCGTTTGCTACATTTTTCCCATGCCTTTGCCCGTTTCCCTTGCATGTTTTATGTTGTTGCAGCACCTTTGTTAAGCCCTCCAAGCCGTTCATCACAAACAGCCCACATACGTTTGAAACTTGCAAAGAAATCACAAGCCAACAACCTTGAGTCTAGTGTCTAATTCGTTCCCAATGCAGCCCCAATTCGTGCACAACAAATTCAACACGTTTCTCCCATTTGTTCATCTTGTCTCCTTCAGTTTTGCAAGCCCCAACACGTTGCTATGCTCAAAAATTGAGCAACTATGCTGATTTTTCCCGAAATCAGCCCACAAACGACAGAAAAATCACGTTTACTTACTTGTTTTGCCAATTCCAAGTATTAGACGGCCTCCCATTGAATCAAAGCCATCCCGAGCCCTCTCTTGATGTCTTGATCAGCCCGTCACACGCATCAAACAACCTGCTCGCTCTGATACCAGTTGTCACAGGGGTGATTTTTGATCACTTAAACCCGCCGAGGTTTGCCCCGTGCGGCAGCAACGCATCCTTGCGAAGCTCAGCCTTCCCAACGCTTTGTTTATATAATATGGTCAATTGATTGCGTTTAAGTACTTAGCACATACATAGGCAGCAAGATAAGTAAAAGAGGAACACAACGATATACGGGAAACCAATTCCCAACCTTTATATTAACCCGAAAATACAAAGGAACGGCCAGCCATGGCCAAACGTCTCCTTCCCTAAGGAGGACGTTTATTCTAAGTGTTGTCTACATTATTTTCTGTCTAAGTTGTTTACAATGAATAAAACAATCTTATATACAAAGGGGATCAGCCACAAAGGCATTACAAAAGGATAGGGATGAAATAAGACACTTGGCAGCCCACTTTCCCATGATTTCAGCCATGTCAGCCACGTTTTTAGCCATGCTTCAGCGCCCAACCGCCCGCTCATGTGCCCTGCACATGCCTTCAGCATTCAGCCTTCGTCCAGCCGACTCAGCTCATCGTTCAACCGACTTTGCCTTGTCGTTCAGCACATTACGTCCCAATTTTGGCCAAGTGCCATGCACTACACTTAGCCAAGCCAATGCTTGCCTTGGCATCACAACTTCATGTCATGACACCCCGTTGCCCACAACGTCGTTTGCCCGCTGTCTCGTTCGTTTGCCACCCGACAACCGAAGTCGTTTCAATCATTGCCCACACTTAGGCAATCACAAGACACAAGGCTGCCTAGCCGTTGTGCCACCAAACGTTAGACAATCAGCCCACACATGTTCTTGATCCCACCAAGCACATTAAGCCTGCACTTGTCCAACCGTTCGTCAATCATGTTGTATTTCACCCGTTCTTGCCCATAGCCGAGTCAACATGCCCAAACTCGTGCCATGGCCGAATCCCACAAAACCAAGGGTCTAACATAAACCCTCTACGTGTAGCCTCCCCATGGAATTGCATCCGGTCACCATGTGTCCATAACCAAACACGTGACACTGAAACATGTATCAGCCATAGTTTAGTCAAGTATGGGTCTCTGTGTATGTGCTTCACTTCTTCTTTCATTTCGCCTTGTGCTTCATTTGTTTCACCCTAAACTCATGACACTGAAATAGATGGATTAATTGCAATTATCTTATTCAATCTTGATATTTAAAAAATGGTAATTGTATAATGATCCCATCACCGATCTCTAGAGACGTGGTTGCAAAATTATGTGTCAAGATTGGGATCTTGCAATTCATGTGTTGGAATTTGTGCTAATATAGCCCATAAAAGTTTCCACATTTATAGAGGTAAATAGAATAAATAAGCAAAACGTTAAATTCAATGGGAAGTTAGAAAATCGAAGAAGAGATAGTAATAATAGAACGACAATAATGACATGTTAAATGCAAAAACATGAGTAAATAGAAAGTACGTAACGTTATCTTTATTTTCTACCTAATCTTCTAGTCCAAAAATGAAATTATAGGCTAAAACTTAAGAAAATAGGTAACTATTTTTTTCTTCACTTATTGATAGAATTGATTGCTAAAGAGACGTGCCAAGTCATCTTTTCTAGTTCCTCAATTTGATTTTATATTTGCTAACCTATTATACCATTATAGTAGGTTAGCATTGTACCCTGAGTTCACCCAAATACCACTAACAACACATCAAATAATAGTGGTAAAAGGGGCCTTTTTTGTCTTTTCATACAAAATACTAAAACTGAGTTTCCTTCTCCTCATTTATCCATGGTGAAGATAGTCCACCCCTATCAAGTCTCCTCTCTATTGTTCTCTTATCAAGTTTAACCATAATGGCCAAATTAAAGTCGTTTTGCCATTGCTTAGTATTACTTCTTTTCTCAAAGCTATTCCTTTCTTCTTGTAAGCTGTATAATTTCTTCACTCTAAAATTTTTGAGGTTGTCTCCATTAGAGCTATGAAGAATTTGTTATTTCTTGCCAATGACCTTATCTAATATTTTTCTGCTAATTAATTTATGGACTCAATTAGCAAAGAAGAGGACAGTTATGTAAAAATTTAATTCAACAAATACGAATTGCAGAAGAATGTAGAGTTACAGAAAAGTTCCTCAAATCCAATTGGGAATCGCAGAGCCAGTTTTGGACTAGAACATTTTTTACGGCTAGAGAGAATCAGATGGGTTTTGGGAATTGTGGAGGGAAATTTTTAAAATTTGAGGAGAGAGACTAAAATGTCCATATTTTAATAAACTTTTTGTTAGTTGTTAGGGGTATTTAGGTGAACTCAAATATGGGTATAATGTGTGTGTGTGTATATATATATATATCGCACATACAAGTATACGTAGTCGATAAATAATAAAGTGCTAAGATCAAGTATCGTTTCCATGAGAACTATTATTAATAACTGTAGTCTAGTAAACAATTTCCTAAAATCTATTCAGCGATATTTTTTGATGGTTGTGATTCTTACTAACTAAAGAAAAAAATATTTTCAAAAAATACAAGTAACTGAAAGCAAGTATTCGGGAACAATTTGTGAGTTGTTATCAATAAGAGAGAAACAGTCCAGAGTCAGAGAGATAAACAATCCAGTTGAGTTTTTCAGTTGATTCTGCTTCTTGATTTCCTAGATTGCTAACAGGTTTAATATATTCGTGAAAACCTGTCGATTCTTCACAACTCTATGCAAGCTACTCTAACGCCTATATTTCTATGGAATTAAATCACATGCATGTATTAAGAACTCTGTATTTAGCTAAGCAAGGTAAATAGGTATAAGTCTTTCTATATCTGCATGCAAATCGATTCCCTAATACTCAGGTTCACAACCAGGCCCTATTCTTTCTTATGTGCGTTCATAAATTCCTTCTGTCGAGTTCAACTTATAAACCGTAAATAGTGTTCAATTATCAGGCTCTAATAACCAAATAATTAAGCACTAGAAAGATTAAACAAACCTTAGCGGTAAATCAATAGGTAGAATTCAGCTTTCAAACATCAACCTTCATGTAATTGCCCTAACTCTAGAACGATATGTTTAGCTATGCATATTCATGATAACAAAATAATAATTCATGTAAGAAAGATGAAATATTGTAATAGATGATAGAAACAATCAAAACCGTTGGTTCAAGTGTTAAGAACCCAATATTTGCTCCAAAATTTGACTTCCTCTTCTAAAAACGCCACTATAAGGGTTTTTATATTGATTACAAAGTGCTAGGATAAGTTAAACCAAATCCTAAACTAGTTGGGAAAACTTGTTCTCACCAGGTTCAAGGCTTTCTTGGAAGCCTCGCTTCCAGGATAGCTTCCAAATTCAAGGTTGTCTCTGAAGCTTTGCTCTCAAAACAGTTTCCAATCTTCAGGGCTTTCTCGGAAGCTTTGCCTTCAAAACAGCTTCCAACGTCTTAGTTTAGTCCTATCCTTGCTTTCCAAAATATTTTTCTCCAAAATATTCCTAAAATCACAAACATGATAAATGAGCGCAAGAATCAACATTATCATATACATATAATGAGCACATAAAGTACCAAAATTCGAGGAGATATTTAAAATAAACTAGGCGAATATCATCAAATATCATATATATATAAAAAAAAAAAATTATGAAGATATTTGTCTTAGGATTTCAAAAGAAGAAAATAGTAGTATGTCTAAATTGAGATTTTAACTTATGTCCTAAAATAGCTTCGAAACAATCTTTACCACTATACTAAACTTGTCTTTTATATTAATTGAACTCAACAACTAATTACCATACATCAGTATATTTTATTTTTTCCCTTTTCGGGACCGGTATTTGCAAGACCGTCATCTGATTATTGACCTACTTTTGATACTTGTGTAACAGCCCAAGCCCGCTAGTGATACTGTCGGCTTTGAGCCTGGGCCCGCATGGCTTTAAAACGCGTCACTAGGGTCTAAGGCATGTATACTTTTATACCCAGCATCTCTCCTTGTGTTATGCCGATGCGGGATACTTAATCCTTAGCTGGGGTGTCACATACGCGGGCGGGGCATATGTGACACTCCAGCTAAGGATTAAGTATCCCACATCGGCATAACACAGGAAAGATGAAGGGTATATAAGTATACATATCTTACACCTTAGTGACGCGTTTTAAAGTCGTGCGGGCCTAGGCCCAAAATGGACAATATCACTAGCAGGCTGGGCTGTTACAGATGGTATCAGAGCCACTCTGTGTCAGCCTTGTCGATGTGGGTCAGAGTTCAAGTGAGTTTAGGCGAATCTCAGGTACGTGAGGCAAACCTCAGTGTTGAGCCTAGGTGAATCCCGTCTACGCAGGAAAAACCTCAGCGAAGACGTTGAGTCCATAAGAGGGGGTGTATGTGACACCCTAGCTAAGGATTAAGTATCTCACATCGGCATAACACATGAGAGATGCTGGGTATATAAGTGTCACGACCCTTTTTTAACACAACACAACACTAAATAAATAGAATTGCGTATTTAAAAGGTTATGACGGGTGTTAAAGGTACACAATTATTTAAGAAAAAATTCGGAGTCGCCAATTGACAAGTTAAAGGTGTGCCAAGTCACCAAAGTGGTGTACCTGGAACACCCTTGACTCGTCTAATGGTCTGTGTCAGATATTCGGGTAAGGTTCTCAGTTGACTCTCGGGAAGGTATTAGGCACCCTCGAGTTCCGCGCCGAGCACCGTTGTTTTACTGTCGCATTTTAAATTCATTGAAATATGGTTGTTATATCATTGCCGTTCATTTAAAATTACGCTTTTATTTGTTTAAACAAAATTGTATTAGGTAACCCGCTGGGTATACCTTAGCGCAAACTTGCAACTATCATTTAAAAAAAAAAAAAAAACTTAACAAGACTGCCAATCATTTAACAAAGATGTGGGCTGAAATATTTGCGAAAACATGGACCGTTTTGAAATCTGTTTGCAAAAATAATCACTTTCAATCCTATATTCTAAATGAGTTGTTTTCTTGCGAAGTGAATGTGTGGCCAAATTTCAAATTAGACGTCCTACTCATTGCCTATTCGTCCAAATTTTAAAAGATATTGCACCTCGTGGCTATATTTGCAGAAAACAGTGCAGCTTAAAAATGTGTTACATTTTCTTCTTGCAAAATAAAATCTGTCTTTGTTAATTTCAGATTGTCGTTCACTTTCTTACCCTTTTATTCAAATGCACCCAAAGCAACACTTTATAAACATTGTAAACATGCTCACGAGTACTAGTAGCCTTTCTATTTTAGCACAAGAACAAATTTTAAAGAGTTCTAACACAATAAGCAAAGTTCAAGACTTAAAACATACTAGTTTCATTCCATCTTTTACTCATGCATAACAAACTCAAAATAAATACAAAAGTTAAACTTTGTGTTTACCTCTATAACGAGACCTTAGAATACTGCAATGTAGATCCCACAAAGCTAAACCAAAGCAAACGAACACAGCAAGGTCACCAAAATTCAGCAACTAGACAGCCCTTTTAAACCCTTAAAACTTAAGATTTATACCCCAAAAGTCCCTTGGTATGAAGGCTTTTGGTTCTAAATCTATCTCTTAAACTTGCTTTTTTTTTCAAGTATTTGCTCTCAATTAATTGTGTTCTTCAGCTGGTTGTTTTTTCTTGTGTTTTTCAACTAACTCCCCCTTTGGATGAAGAGTAAATGCACTCTTATATAGCTGAAAAATTGGGGTCAAAAGGTGGAGTGTAGACTTATACAAAAGTACAAGCTCACACCCCTATACTTGAGTATCTTCAGAGATAGTACAGCAGCCCTATGACATCCTTTCAGCCACCCTATGCTGTCCCAAAAGCTGAAAAAGTAGGTTGTCCTTTCAAATGACAGCCCATCACATCAACAAACCCAACTAAACTAAACAAAATAGCTCCCAAACTAAATGACAATCTGACTTTTAAACTAAATTATGTTTCCTAGCTTAACTAAACAAAACAAACTAAACTTGCAATTAACCAAAGATACAACCAGATTCTAAATTAAGCTAATAGAGTCCAAACTCAACTTTTTAAGAGTTTTAATAACTGGAAAAAAACAAATCAGCCCCGCAAGCTTCGTCACATCATTTAAAAATCATCATAGCAGCCCGCAAAAACTCACCATAGCAGCCCCAAACGTCGTAGAACAGCCCTAAAACGCCATCATATCACGGTCATCAATGAACAATCAACATCACAAAAATAAAGGAAAAAAGAAAAAGCAAGAAAGTAAGTAACATAACAAAAAGAAAACACGGTCAAAAAAAGAGGGGAAAAAATAAGAATCTTGAGCAAATGGGGTATGGAAAGTGGTAGAAGAGGGTGAGAGAAAGAGGAAACACCAAACACTTACCGGGAAAAAGGAAAAAACGCCGGAGTTCAAGTTTAACCGAAACTTTGAGGCCATATCTGCGAAAAACGGTTATGAATTTAGATAAAATAATACCAGAAATGGATAGAGGGGCTCGATAGCTTTCCGGAATGGTATAGTTTGTAATTTTCCGACCACCGAAAGGCGGTGGTCCGGTGGCGAAAAGGTGGTGGCAGAGAGTGGTGGCGGGATTTTCTGATGGTGAGGAGAAAAATGGCTAGGGTTTGGCCAAGCCATAGGCTTAGGTGGTGTGAGTGATGAAAAATGAGGAAAGAGAGCTTATATACCTAGGGCTTTGGGTGGGCTTTTGTTTATTGGGCCGGGTTTAGGATTGGGCTACATATATTTCTACCAATGGCCATTAAAGACTCATAATTTTCATATTTTCTATCCTAATTAATGACAATTTTTTAGTTAAAATAAAAAATAAAATTTAGGAAAATTTCGGCAAAAATCCTAAGAATCTAACACGGCTATTTTGAGCAATTTTTCTGTATTCGTACCAAAATTAGGTGATTACAGCTGCCCCTCTTTGTTCGGGAACACGAAGATTTTTCGGACAAAGAAGTAATCGACAACTAATTTTTGCTTTTCGGGTCTAGCCGAGAGCATGCCTACATATCCCCGGACTAAGGAATCAGGTCAGTGTAGTTCCTCACGTGCGGTAGCTGGGACTACCGCATTCGAACAGACGCTAGACTCTTCTAGACTCACTAAGACAAACACTAGACACTCTAGACTACTAAGATAAACTAGAGACTCTCCTAGACACATTTGGGGCTGATATTAGACACTCTTAGGTACACAAAGGCTGTCGTTGCTGATTACTGGTCGCTTGCTGGTGGTCATGGCTTTTACAAAGAAAAATAGAATTACAACATTGAAAAATGTAAAAGTTACAATTCCTAAACTACTCTTCATGCTTCCCAAGCTGATGAACTGGTTTGAAGCTCCCACTAATCAAGTGGTTTTTGAAAACTTGAAATTGTCGTTCGGGCGGGCTTTAACTTGAAACTTGAAATTGCCGCTCGGGCGGGCTTTAACTTGAATGTTGAAATTGCCGCTTTGACGGGCTTGACTTGAATGTTGAAATGCCACTTTGACGGGCTTTGCCTTGAATGTTACAATTGCTGAAACTTGAAATTGCTGCTCGGGCGGGCTTTAACTTGAAAGTTGAAAATGCCGCTTTGACGGGCTTTGACTGAAATACTGAAATTGCCGCTTTGATGGGTTTTGACTTGAAGCTGGGGATGGTTGCTATCTTTGAGCGGGAATAACTTGAAAAGGAAGTGGTTGCTATCTTCTAGCGGAACTGACTCGAAAAGGAAATGGGAGCTATCTTTTAGGGGGACTGACTCGAAAAGGAAATAGGTGCTATCTTTTAGCGAAACTGACTCGAAAAAGAAATGGGTGCTATCTTTTAGCAGGACTGACTCGAAAAGGAAATGGGTGCTATCTTTTAGCGAAACTGACTCAAAAGGAAAATGGTTGCTATCTTTTAGCATAAATTGACTCGGAAAGGAAATGGGCCCTATCTTTTAGCGAAACTGACTCAAAAGGGAAATGGTTGCTATCTTTTAGAATAAATTGACTCGGAAAGGAAACGGTCGCTATCTTTTAGCAGATCTTGACATGGAAAGGAAATGACGCTATCTTTGAGCGAAACTGATTCGAAAAGGAAATGATCGCTATCTTTTAGCGGAAACTGACTTTAAAAGGAAACTGACGCTATCTTTGAGCGGAACTGAGTCGAAAAGGAAATGGGCGCTATCTTTTAGCGGGACTGACTCGAAAAGGAAATGGGCGCTATCTTTTAGCGGGACTGACTCGAAAAGGAAATAGGTGCTATCTTTTAGCGAAACTGACTCAAAAGGGAAATAGTTGCTATCTTTTAGCAGAAATTGACTCGGAAGGGAAACGACCGCTATCTTTTAGCAGATCTTGACATGGAAAGGAAATGACGCTATCTTTGAGCGAAACTGACTCGAAAAGGAAATGACCGCTATATTTTAGCGGAACTGACTCGAAAAGGAAGTGGTTGATGCTATCTTTTAGCGAAACTAACTCGAAAAGGAAATGGGCGCTATCTTTTAGCGGGACTGACTCGAAAAGGAAATGGGCGCTATCTTTTAGCGGGACTGACTCGAAAAGTAAATCGGCGCTATCTTTTAGCGAAACTGACTCAAAAGGGAACTGGTTGCTATCTTTTAGCAGAAATTGACTCGGAAAGGAAACGACCGCTATGTTTTAGCAGATCTTGGCATGAAAAGGAAATGACGCTATCTTTGAGCGAAACTGACTCGAAAAGAAAATTGACGCTATTTTTTAGCAGAACTCACTCGAAAATGAAACTGACACTATCTTTGAGCAAAACTGACTTGGAAGGGAAACTTCCGCATTATCTTGGGGGAGTATGTTATTGTGGTTGACATCTTCCTGGTGAGTTATGTCCTCTCTGTTCACCCGCTCATGATTAGCCCATGTCTGGAAGCTGTACAGTCCACACATTTTTCACATGTGGCTTTGACTTGAAAGCTGCAAACTCTAACCCATTATCTTAATGGGGTCTTGTCTGGAGATTTGAAAACCTTAGCCATTTTTCAAAGATGGGATTTTGTCTGAAACTCAGAACAAATGCTCCCGATTCATGTGATCCTTGATCTTGCTGACAATGTAGCAAATATCACAATGGCTTTCTTCATCATGACTATACAGACCCTGAATCATGTCCTCGCAAAATAAACTTGGGGTTCTTGTTCAAACAATATCTTGATATTGTTGATGTATTTTTGATCCACCCCAAAGTCCACCAATGCCAAATAGTTTCTCCCAATCTTTAATCACTCCTTGGTAGATACAGCATGTCGTTCCATGGTGACTTTCCTGGAACAATCTTGGTGTGTCATTCTCATACGAGGTGCGGCACGAGCTTCCATTGCTCATTGGTTCCCGAACAATGATCTGGTACAACTAAGAAACCTGTAAACAAGCTTTGCGAAACTTTCTTTGCTCGTTTCAATGATATCAAAGGAGAGGAGTGACAAAAAAAGTAAAGACAAACTGAAGAAATTCAAAGAGGAGACATCGAACGAAAGATGTCCCTGAATGATAGGGAGAAAAATTATTTAGGGGTGAATGACGGGCTCAAGGAACATGACATACATCTTGGAATAAAGTCTTGACCTTTTCAACACGATCTATCCTTGATTTTACCCCAGTTCGACAATATAGAGGCAATTGCTTGCTTGGTCCGATCATGATGAGAAACCGGACATCCCTCATTCGACTAGTGGTGCCCTTTCAAGTTTTCACCAACTAGCCTCTCTCTTTGTTCTTTTCCTCACAATGGTCTGTGGCGCCCTTTCAGGTTTTTACCAACAGGATTCATTTTTCTTCTCTCTCTCTCTCTCTCTCTCTCTCTCTCTTTTTTTATAACAATTTCCATTTGACCTCTTATCCCCTTTTTCGGTCGATCTCGTCTTTCTCCTCTTTCTTTTTGAGTCAATCTGTCATTCCTTATTTTGACTTCTCACAGAAGTTTCTGTCCTAATGGAAATCGTACTCCCATCTCTTGGTTGCGATAAACTTCGACTTTCCTGAGCAAACTCATATTTTTGTTGTACATCAATGCGCTACATTCTCAAGGATCGGTCAGAAAGGTCTTTATTTGGACCGTAGCGTAGGATTTGGTTAGGCTAGGAAGAAAAGTGTTTAGTATCAAAGCTCAAAAGAAACATCTCATGAGATGGCCAGATGAACATTGCAAATTTTGAAATCGCCGCTTTTGAAAAGTAACAACCTTTTTCTTCCCCCAGTTTAGCAAATTGGGGTTTTTCTTTTTTTTTTTTTTTTCTCTTTGTTTTGAAAAGCGATATAAAAGATTCTCATGAAATGACTTGGTGAATAATACAACCCTTGGAATCATTTTCTTCTGAGATAACATCAAACTATAGCCCCAGTTTAGTAAAAATTGAGGAATTTTTTTTGGATATTCTCTGTTATGAAAACATAGGGGATATTAAGACGTTCCCCCAATACTAACACAAAGAAAGCAAAAGGAATATTGGCTTTCTCATTTTTTTTAAGAAGAAAGAAGAAAAAGAAATATCTGCCCTAGTTTATGATAAACTGGAGCGCTTTGAGTTTCTTCCCCGACTTCGAAACTGGTATGCTAAACATCTCATGAAACATGTGAATGAATGTTACAAAAAGTAGAAGTTTGTTTTTATTTTTCTGACCCCAGTTCAGCATAAAATGGGGATCTAAATTTCTTTTGATGTTGGCCGCAAACTTGGAGGCAAGTTTTGCGTCAATAAAAGAAAACGGGAAAAGAGGAATTTTCTCCTGTTGCGACCGCACCGGAATGGTTGCCTACGTATCCTTTTGAGAGGAATCAGGTCAGACGTAGCTCTAACAACTTAATGCTAGTTTTTGTGTTGTTGTTTTTGTTTTTTTTCTGATATTCTCTTTTTTTTCACTGGTATAATAACATTTATTTCAAAGGAGGGTAGCCGAAAGAAAAAAATACACAAAGCTCAAAGACTAGTAAATTGGTAAAATATTTGGGTAGTAAAAACGAAAGTCGTTCGTCATCCCGACCCGAGAATGCCTCGCATAGATATACAACAAAATAAGTCGACCTAAAGTCACAAGTAGAGACGGGACTTAATCACTCGGTATCCTTGGTTTTCGCTCCAACAGTGATCTTGAAAATTACACTTGAAACTTCCGACCAAAATGGTTATGCACCATTTTCAACTCTTTGCATAATTCCTTTATCACAGTCATCCTCACCGTCTAGTTAGTTCTTAGGCTTGATATTAGACCATTTGTTTAGATCAAGATGCAAATTCCGCACATATGTCATGTTACTAAAGTTGACAAGAATAAAACTTCAAGAAACTAAAGGATAAAAATAAGGAACAAAAAAGACAAAATATTTGAGACAGGGAGTAGATCTCGCTTTTTATTGAATTAAAGACATGAGGGTTTGAACATCAGAACAAGCAAAATAATACACCTGGATTACAACCCTGAAATAACCAAGTGCACAGAAAGTTCGACAAAATAAGTTGACAAGTGCTTCTCAATTGTTCATTTTCATATCATGTCCAATGTACTGCTCTCATGCCCTGTCGAAGCCGTCATCAGATTGTACTATGTTGGTTCCATTGGCGTGCTTCAAACTTGACAACATCTTCTTCTTTGCTTCATTTTCTTGAAATACCATCAGGGTAGACATGTTTTCTTTGGGAAAAATGAATGACTGTGTAAGGCAATGAATTGGCTCAACGACTACATCTTGCATTGTTGCATGGACAGTTGATTTATTTGGCCTATCGATTGATGCAACAATAGATGAGTCATGGCGTCTGATGTTTTTGGAAGGACCAACTGCCACAACCTGCTTGGCGCCATTCCATTTCATTTCTTCTTCTGTGAACAATGTCCCAATCATACGCGTGTCCTTTTGAACATCGTGAACCGAAAAAGAGTTTTGGTTCACATTTGGTATCTCATCCTCCACCACCATTATTTGATTGTTATCGATCATTGCTTGGATTGCCCTTTTAAGTTCCCAGCATTGCTCAGTATCATGTCCAGGCGCTCCAGAATGGAACATAAAACAACGTTAGCGATCTACTTTCCCGATTGGATTCATGTTTCCCGAGATTGGTTTCAGTAAGTTAGCCTGTTGCAACTTTTCAAAGAGTTTGGTGTAAGATTCTCCAATTGGTGTGAACTTAGTCCCTCCCCTCCGTCGCAACTTTTTGTGACTTGTGCTTGGACAGGAACACGGATTCTTTCGTTTTTGGTTGGGAAGGTCAGGCGAAGCTTGGAAATGGTTGTGTGGGGTGTTATATGTGGCTTGTGAGGTTGGTGCGCACCATTGCGGATAGGAAAATATCGGAGCATATGGCTGCGCTTTATGGAGTGGAGGAGCAGAGTAATTTGGATTATCTGGGGAATAATGCTACTGATGATGCTTTTGTGGAGTTTGGGAATATGACAGAAGTTGTTTGAATTCTCTTTTGTTCCACTTTTTGGGATCTCGTTTCTTTTCTATTTCATTGCAAAGACTCTCTGGCCTAGCTCGGACAGTGAATTGTGGAGCGGAGGCCGATGGTGGAGCAAATGGAGGTGGTGGTGCCAGAGGACACATTGTGGAGGATCCCGCCACTTTTGCAAAACTGTTGTAGTGAGGAAAGTCGGGAGAGTATTGAGGGTCCTCAACTGTAGTAGGCAGACCATGTGCTTGATGCACGATGGTCGGTGCAACTCCTGAGAAATTAGATGGCACGGGAGGAGGTGCATGTCCCATGCTAATAGCATGATATAGTTCAGCCACCAACACTTTCATATTTTTGACCTCTTTTGTTAACCTCTCATTCTGCTCAAACACCAACTTTTTCAGATTTTTGACTTCTTCAGTCAACCTCTCATTCAGCTCAATCAAATGCTCGTGATCTTCGAACTCAGAATTCCCACCTTCAGACGTCATGATCATGGGTCCCACTGATCTTGTTCTGTACGTGTGATATGATGCCAGAATTTCCTCTCAAGTTACCGCAGAATCCCAAACACTAGTGACAAACAGATCGGGTTAGCACAAAAATGCACACTGGCAAACCTAAGGTTGTTATGCGTCATCCTGAAAAGGTTCACGGCATAAGCCGCGTGTACCAATTGTATCCACCAAAATATGTCGCGTTAGACAAAATCATGACGCAAATCAAAGCGACACGTAATTCCAAACAAGGACGAACTTGGAATTTCTTTTTCCTTTTTCTTTCCCCCCCCCCTGACTCAACAAACGTAATCTAGACAAACGACACGAGACAGACTCAAAATAAATTGCTTGACATGATGCACGAGTCAAAAGATCTATACAGACTGACATGATAATGGTGGGTCCACCCGGACGGTGAAAATAATGAGACTCGACATTTGAGCGGAGTCAGATTACTCCACGAGGATTGACGCAAATACAACTTAGCTAATTGAAATTTATTGTCTGTACCCTCACTTGACCTTAGACAAAACAAAAGAAAGCAGACCCTAAAAAACAACAAATTTTTTTCTCTCTTTTGTTTTTTTTTTTAAATGAGAAACCAAGACTTAACCGAAGACACGAACATAACTTAAGAACGGATTATGAATCAAACTATTTTTTTATCCAAAAAGTGACTCCAAAATCGGACATTACGAAAGATGAGCATAAAAACTTGATTTTTGAAACAAACTCTTCGGTTTGATTTGAAAATGAATCTTAGAGTATTTTCAAAATTTGGTCATTATGAGGACACAAAGACACAAAATATTACACGAATTAGATGCAAAATTGGTTTACAAAAATTGGCCATTATGACAGCGTAAAACCCCGATAAATTATTTTCCACAAATATGGACTTGACTTGGACACAGACTCAAAGGCAAAAAGGGGTCCCAAAATTTAGCCATTAAATCGGCGCAAAACTATGATAAATTATTTTCTAATACTTGAGACCAAACCCGGACACAAAATTAGACTCTAAAAGTTCTTTAAAAAATCGCCATTATAACGGCGTAAAATGACAACTAAAGATATTTTCAAACACTGGACTAAACCCATTTTTCTTTCTTTTTTTTTTCAAAATTCGACACCTACCCCCGATGATCGGTCAACATAACAACCCTCTTTTCTACAACAAATGCAACACATAAGATGCCAGTAATGTGTATTTTCGGGACACGAGCCCATCATGACACGAAGGGGTCAGCCTAGACAAGTGCAGTACCGGTGTACCGCACCTCATTAAGTCAAATATGATGCAGATAATTGGGCGTAAAGGTTTAACTCTAGGTAACACAACTGACTCAGTATCTAGACTGGCTGAAAAACCTGGTGGACAAACCGGGCGGAAAAAGCATCAGGGCCATCCGGAGACAGTGTGCCCGCCTAAAATCCCGTCACGCCTTCCTCCTAAATCATGGGCAATTTAGTAAGAAGTCCCAGATGCCACAGGCAATCTGGTAAGTGCACGTGTGCGTGTGTTTCAGAGACTCTGAGGGTTGCGGAGGAAGACAAATTATATACAGTTCAAAAATATCAAAGAAGTAACATTCAATTTTTCCTATGATAACGGCAATAATATAACAACCAAATATTTAATAAATTAAAACATGCGACAATTTATCAAAGCCGGAAATTCTAGTTTTCACTAATTTCTCCAGCGGAGTCGCCAAGCTGTCACGACCCTTTTTTAACACAACACAACACTAAATAAATAGAATTGCGTATTTAAAAGGTTATGACGGGTGTTAAAGGTACACAATTATTTAAGAGAAAATTCGGAGTCACCACTTGACAAGTTAAAGGTGTGCCAAGTCACCAAAGTGGTGTACCTGGAACACCCTTGACTCGTCTAATGGTCTGCGTCAGAGATTCGGGTAAGGTTCTCAGTTGGCTCTCGGGAATGTATTAGGCACCCTCGAGTCCTGTGCCGAGTACAGTTGCTTTATTGTCGCATTTTAAATTCATTGACATATGGTTGTTATATCATTGTTGTTCATTTAAAATTACGCTTTTATTTGTTTAACCAAAATTGTATTAGGTAACCCGCTGGGTATACCTTAGCGCAAACTTGCAACTATCATTTAAAAAAAAAAAAAAAAAAAAAAAAAAAAAAAAAAAAAAAAAAAAAAAAACTTAACAAGACTGCCAATCATTTAACAAAGATGTGGGCTGAAATATTTGCGAAAACATGGACCGTTTTGAAATCTGTTTGCAAAAGTAATCACCTTCAATCCTATATTCTAAATGAGTTGTTTTCTTGCGAAGTGAAGGTGTGGCCAAATTTCAAATTAGACGTCCTACTCATTGCCTATTCGTCCAAATTTTAAAAGATATTGCACCTCGTGGCTATATTTGCAGAAAATAGTGCAGCTTAAAAATGTGTTACATTTTCTTCTTGCAAAATAAAATCTGTCTTTGTTAATTTCAGATTGTCGTTCACTTTCTTACCCTTTTATTCAAATGCACCCAAAGCAACACTTTATAAACATTGTAAACATGCTCACGAGTACTAGTAGCCTTTCTATTTTAGCACAAGAACAAATTTTAAAGAGTTCTAACACAATAAGCAAAGTTCAAGACTTAAAACATACTAGTTTCATTCCATCTTTTACTCATGCATAACAAACTCAAAATAAATACAAAAGTTAAACTTTGTGTTTACCTCTATAACGAGACCTTAGAATACTGCAATGAAGATCCCACAAAGCTAAACCAAAGCAAACGAACACAGCAAGGTCACCAAAATTCAACAACTAGACAGCCCTTTTAAACCCTTAAAACTTAAGATTTATACCCCAAAAGTCCCTTGGTATGAAGGCTTTTGGTTCTAAATCTATCTCTTAAACTTGCTTTTTTTTTCAAGTATTTGCTCTCAATTAATTGTGTTCTTCAGCTGGTTGTTTTTCTTGTGTTTTTCAACTAACTCCCCCTTTGGATGAAGAGTAAATGCACTCTTATATAGCTGAAAAATTAGGGTCAAAAGGTGGAGTGTAGACTTATACAAAAGTACAAGCTCACACCCCTATACTTGAGTATCTTCAGAGATAGTACAGCAGCCCTATGACATCTTTTCAGCCACCCTATGCTGTCCCAAAAGCTGAAAAAGTAGGTTGTCCTTTCAAATGACAGCCCATCACATCAACAAACCCAACTAAACTAAACAAAATAGCTCCCAAACTAAATGACAATCTGACTTTTAAACTAAATTATGTTTCCTAGCTTAACTAAACAAAACAAACTAAACTTGCAATTAACCAAAGATACAACCAGATTCTAAATTAAGCTAATAGAGTCCAAACTCAACTTTTTAAGAGTTTTAATAACTGGAAAAAAGCAAATCAGCCCCGCAAGCTTCGTCACATCATTTAAAAATCATCATAGCAGCCCGCAAAAACTCACCATAGCAGCCCCAAACGTCGTAGAACAGCCCTAAAACGCCATCATATCACGGTCATCAACGAACAATCAACATCACAAAAATAAAGGAAAAAAGAAAAAGCAAGAAAGTAAGTAACATAACAAAAAGAAAACATGATCAAAAAAAGAGGGAAAAAATAAGAATCTTGAGCAAATGGGGTATGGAAAGTGGTAGAAGAGGGTGAGAGAAAGAGGAAACACCAAACACTTACCGGGAAATAGGAAAAAACGCCGGAGTTCAAGTTTAACCGAAACTTTGAGGCCAGATCTGCGAAAAACGGTTATGAATTTAGATAAAATAATACCAGAAATGGATAGAGGGGCTCGATAGCTTTCCGGAATGGTATAGTTTGTAATTTTCCGACCACCGAAAGGCGGTGGTCCGGTGGCGAAAAGGTGGTGGCAGAGAGTGGTGGCGGGATTTTCTGATGGTGAGAAGAAAAATGGCTAGGGTTTGGCCAAGCCATAGGCTTAGGTGGTGTGAGTGATGAAAAATGAGGAAAGAGAGCTTATATTCTTAGGGCTTTGGGTGGGCTTTGGTTTATTGGGCCGGGTTTAGGATTGGGCTATATATATTTCTACCAATGGCCATTAAAGACTCATAATTTACTACAATTAAAACCACATAAATTTACAATACTATCACAATTAAACATAGAGTCATAGTTAAACACATAACAAGTATTTTTTTGGCAATTTTCATATTTTCTATCCTAATTAATGACAATTTTTTAGTTAAAATAAAAATAAAATATAGGAAACTTTCGGCAAAAATTCTAAGAATCTAACACGGCTATTTTGAGCAATTTTTCTGTATTCGTGCCAAAATTAGGTGATTATAATAAGTATGCCTGTCTTAGACCCTAGTGACGCGTTTTAAAGCCGTGCGGCCTAGGCCCAAAGCGGACAGTATTAGGCTGTTACAACTTATTAGACATTTTTTTAGGGTTTGTGATATCAGAATCAGACTAAAATGCAGTTCAATTACGAAACTATAACAACTATCACTATCTAAACTAACGTGTGTTTCAAATTGAGTACATTGTATTCTAAACAGTAAGGGGTCGTTTGGCACGTGAGTGAGTTATACCGGGAGTATACTCCCAAGATAATAATTTCAGGATTAAATAATGACGAGATTTTTTAATGGATATAATTTATTGATAAATGTTTGGTTCATTGGACTAAAAATGAGATATACTAGCTATAATATAAAACGTGCTGGTATAAAGTAGATTAACTTGGATAAACTATTATTTCCTATTTGACCTTAACTTACTCAAAACTTTAGAAGAATGGCTTTGGAAAAGGGGGAAATAAGTAGTATTTTTCATGTTAATCCCAATATCCGTAATTTCAGAATTATAATTCCACATGGAGTGTGAGATAAAAATAGTACCACAATTGTGAGATATATTATCCCGCAATTAACAATCCCAAAAAAAAAAAAAAAATCCTACCAAATATGAAATAATATAATCCCAAATTTAATCCCGAAACTATAATCCCTTATTCTTCGTACCACACAATCGCTAAGGATTTATCATAACATGATTAGTTTCAGTGGGATGTCATCAACATACAACTCTCCTCCTTTAACGAAGCTTGGAGCAACATTTGTCCACAAGAAAACAACACATTTGATTATAGCTTTGTGTAATATATTTAAGTCGATCTCAACTTATTTGGGACATAGGTATAGTGGTTGTTGTTGATGATTTTACTAGTAGTCGATCATTACGGTTAGACCAATGGGAAATTTTGTAAAATCATGTCATAATTTAATTAGGTTGAATTGAGGCGTAGTTGTTGATGCACATATCTGAATAAAACAGGGTTGGACTTGGATGGAAACGCATTGTCATTTCGTCTCTTCCCGTTTACTTATAACAAAAAGTTTCAGCCATCGTTTTTATCAACTTCTTAACCAACTCCACTTACACAAAAAAGAAAAAAAGTAAAGGGAAAATTATACAGATAGACAACTTAAGACACTTAATTAGCTAACATAACTATATTTTTAAAAAATTATTGAACATAGCAAATTTTTATAGGTATTTACAAAATATAACTATCTATGGTAACTAACATGAAATCCTTAAACATAGGCACAAAAGAAATCACTCCTAAATTAACTACCCTTAAATTCTCTATTATCAGACCTTTTTTCTCCTAAAACGTAATTTTTGACACTCTCGTTTCTTTCACCTAATAAATTAACCTCTATTTTCTTTGCCACTTTTCTCTTTGATCAGTAAACTTTTTTAGTCCTAATCTCTCTTTTCTGCCCCAATTGTTTTAGTGATGTCTGAAGAAGAAGAAGAAGAAGAAGAAGAAGAAGAAGAAGAAGAAGAAGAAGAAGAAGAAGAAGAAGAATTGTTACCCTCATCAATAGGAATTTGTTCAATTTCTTCACAACGCCAGAGTGCAAAATACAAAACTCCATCCAACACTTGAACAGCCTCAATCTACAAGGAGAAAAACTAGACATAGTTCACCAAAAAAAAAAAAAAAAAAGGTACAATGAGTAATATAACTGCTAAAAATAAAGGGAAAAAAATAGTTGATGATGATTTTGTGGAGAATGTCTTTGATGATGATTTTGTGGAGAATGTCTTTGATGATGATATCAGCAAGAGATTGAAGATTCAATCCGTGGTTGGTTTGACAAATTATTAGTTTTTAAAGAAGGCATACGATTTTTGTCTAGTCATATAAGTTTTTTATCCTTAAAAGTGACCCAAAAAAATAATTTTCATGTATTTGTATGATGTCTGCTATGTATATGAAGTTCTTTTGTTTATTGTAAAATGCTTGATTTTGTATCTTTAGTAATTTCTTTGTTAACAACTCAATTTGTATTTATATATTCATGTATAACTTTTTATATTTGTAAATTCATGTATAACTATGTATATCAATCTTATAGTTAATATCTATAGTCATTTATTTCATTGTTTATATATTCATGTATATAATTTGTATATATACCTTATTGTTGGTTCGTTTTCATTGCAGGGTTGTACTTTCTATGTTTCTGCCAATCAAGTATTAAGCAAAGATTCTTATTGGGCAGTTATTACTGTGGATATTGCTAAAGACTTGAAGGAAAAATTGACAAATGTGCAATTGAATATGTTTAGGGGAACATGCTTTGGGTAGTTTTTGGATTTGTCAAAGGCTCATGTACAAAAAGAACTGATACTAGAGTTGATGTTGAGGGAAAATGAATTTGATAGCCTAATACCTTTACAATTGGCACAAGGTTGAATTTTGACATTAGAGAGTTTGTATAACTTTGTATAATTATGTATATCTTAGTATTTTTATACATTTATTGTATTTTTTTGTATATATTTACTTTGTATAACTTTGTATAATTTAATATAACGTTCTATGTATTCTTTCGTATTTCTATTATCAACTGTATTTCTTAGTATGTCTTTACACTGTATAACTTTGTATAACTATGTAAAATTTTGTATTTCTATATATCTACAAGTGTATATCTTTGTATCTACATGTATTTTTTGGTGGTTTTTCCCGGTTGAGGTAGTGGATGGTGGCGGGGAAGGGACGTGATAGTGGTGGTTAGGTTTGTAGGAAGAAGAAGATAGAATGAACACCAATTTAGTAAGATACCATAATATTCTATAAAGTGTAAGAAAAAATATAACTATATTATGTAAACAAAATAGTATAGCTATTTTATGTAATATACGTCTCTAATATTGTTTATTTATGTAAAAATCCCACAAATAAAGGGTAAATTACTCAATAAGCACATGAGTAGTACTTATTTACTGTTCCTAGCCCCACTTTTCACTCCCTTTCTTTCTCTAGCCATTAGGTAATTTATAAATTAATTCACCTATTTTATAAATTAATAAAAAAAATTATCCATTAATTTAAGGGTTTAATTAATGTTAATCTCATATTTGTAAATGTTATTTTAAGAATTAAAGACATGAGTTATTACAAGAGTCTATTTTTTTTTAAAAAAAAAATCTCTTTATTGTTTCTTTCCTACTGCTAGTTAATAAAATATTTTCTTTCCATTAAGTAGTATGCGTAAGAATAAATAATATTTCTATAACTATCAAATTCAACTTTTATTATATTTCCTTTCCCATTGCATATTTATTTATATTTATATTTTAAATGTACAAAATAAATATTTCAAGAATTTATTTTTAATAGTTATAATATAATAATGATTCAGTATATTATACACACACACATAGAGCATATTTTACTTATTTTTCTAATATTTATAATCTTATTCATATTATTGTGTTAATATATTTAAAAAATAATTATGTATTTATGTAGAGATCATAATGAATTTGTTAATTGTGTTTTGAAGCCTATAATCACCTATATACCATATTTAGCGCAAAATCAACTTTTTAACGATTTAAATCCTCCCCGTCGGTGTATATATAAAATAAATATTAGTAATATATAAACAATACATACATAATATTTTAAAAAATTAAGAGAATAATTATTCAAATACACGATATGTATGATATTAGATATTTTATATTTAATAAATAAATATTAAATACATGATATTATTTATGTACTATTTGTGTAGGATTTTTTACTATTTTCTTATGTACAACAAACAGTACATAGACAATAATGTGTTAAAATATTAAAATATTCGATATGCAAGTATTTTAGGATTACTTAAGAATATTTATTTATATATTATTAATTGTATTTCATACAAAAAATATTTACCCATTGTATTAGGGATTAACCACAATTTGAAACATTAAATAATATCTAAATTTTTGATACATTTAGTAACTAAATAAATATTACATACATAATATTTTAATATATAAATATTAATTAAATATTAATATTAATATATAAATTCTTATTAAATAAATATTACATACACAATATATTAAAATATTAAGTGGTTAAATATTAAATACACAATATGTAATAAAAAAAATATAGATATCATATATCGTATATCAAATAAATTATATTAAAATTATATTAATATTTATTAGAAATATTAATAATTTTATAAATATCTAATAAAATATATAAAATATAAATATCATACATATATTGTATATCAAATAAATATTAAAATATCATACATATATCGTGTATCTAATAAATATTAATATATAAAATAATAATATTTTATAAATATCTAATAAAATATATAAGATATTAATATCATAAATATATCGTGTATCTTTTAAATAAAAATATAAAAATTTCATATATGGTGTATCTAATAAATATTAATAGATAAATAAATATTAAAGATCATACATATATTGTGTATCTAATAAATATTAATATATAAAATAATAATTCAATAAATATTACATACATATGTTAAAATATTAAGTAATTAAATATTGAATATATGATATGTAATATATATTAAATTTCTAATAAATAAATATTAGTATTACTATTTTAATACAATATATCACTATTTGAATATGGTGTACATTCAATATTTATTTATTTTAGTATTTTATATTATTATTTTTAGGTGATATGTATTTTGTTTATGCAAATATTAAATATGACGACTAAAATAAAAAATAAAAAATAGTATTATGCAAACTCTTTTTTTTAGGTGATATATATTTTATTTTTTTAGCATTAATATATATCTTTTATTTAAGAAAATAGTATTGTATGATTATTAGCACTAAGATTTTTTTCTATTATTTTAGTGCAATATTGTGGCTACCAAAAATAAGGGCTAAAGAATAGTAAATATTTTCATATGGACTGCTATTTATGTAAAGAACCCATAAATAAAATACCTTCCTGTTGGCAGACTTAGGGAAAAGATTTGCTGTCTGGGTTGCAGACCTTTTATTACATTTACAAAATAATTATCCTAGGAAGAACAAAGTTGCAAAAACATTGTGTATTCTATGCTAAATGATCCACACATAACTCCTATTATCCAAACTATCATAACATTCAATGTGCCCCTACCAGTTGCTAACAAACTCACACGACGCATTGCAAAATCATTATACATTCTAAGGCCAATACTCTCATTCTCTCATAGATTACATGTGACTCCTGCGAACTAATGGAATTGCTCACAGGCAAGACTGATAGATAGAATTCCAAGTATTTCTAAGTATCAGCGCTGACCTTTAGACTTTCACTAAGATGGCCCTGAAGCAGATGCCTTCAACTTCTTGGGTGGTGGATTACCACCAGACAGTATCACATAGGAGTAGAAGCAGAACATTGCAGCACTGGAAATTTTAGCAACAGATTAAACATAATATGGCAAATGTCAATGAACATTCAAGAGCATAATCAAGAAATGAAGACAGTTGCGATACCTGGTGGCAGCGTAAAAGCCACTAGGGAACAATTTTCCAGTCTGCACCAACAAAAGAAAAAAAAAAAATTATTAGACAATGCAAACCCTGCAATAAGCCAACAGAAGACTTTGGCAATATGAAGAACTACCAGTGAGAAGGTCTTCATATTTTTCCACAGAAGGGTCACAGCAAGTACTGCAGAACAAAACAAGGTGAAAAGAGAATGAAGAATTAGCAAAAGGAACATACATTCTGCAATTCAGTTCAGCAGGTCAGGAACCAGAAAAGAGTTCACTGAAATCTTCAACTCCAACAAGCAAATGTTCACAATTGTATAAAAAAGATACATAAACGTGAATCAAAACCTGCATTTCTTTCTATGGGTAGCAGCATATTTATACAAGGTTAAATCACAGCGAAATGCATTTTAATATTTATTTCAGAAGATATATTTCCTTGCAGTCATATAGGTTGAAATTTCACATTATGTCTTTTTTTTTTTTTTTTTGGGTGCTTCACAAAAGTAATTGATAGCTCATTGAGAATCATATAGCAATAATGGAGAACTTTATGATGTGCCTTGAATTAATGTGTTTTTTCAGAGAAACCTTTGAAATAATGTGTTAAATTAAGCTCGTCAACAAATATTAGAAACTGCATACATGAGAAAACTAGAAAATTAGCTTTGCTTGTGATTCCACAACAGAAGATATTGAAAATGTTATAGTAGGTCGGAAGAACGGATGTTAACAGCAACCACCTCAAGATTGGCCATGGTGACATGGCAATCCACAACCCGATAATAATTCCAGCGTCCTTCTCCCTAAATCAGCAATTATATACAGTTCCACAACTATAACATTGCAGCACCGATCTCACAGCATACCAACTACAAGACTTCCATCTGTTCAATATTTTTCAGATGGTAAGTAGGTATTTCTGAAGTTGTAAATAGCCAGATGCTTTACAAAAATGAAAGATAAAAGATTATGAAGTGTATAGTCACAAAATAGATGTTGCCACATTCATTGGGCCAAATTCCATCAACACTGCAGAAAGGCACTAATAGTTGGAGTTCAAAACGAGTGGCATCGAACAACTATTTGTTTCAATCGAGCCACGTCAAAACATGCAAATGAATACTTTAACATTCATTAATCAAAAGGTTCTCAGTAACACCTAATCAGTTAATTTTCAGTACTAAGCTCTTTCAAAGGTCTAAGCAGACACGGAGTGTCAGCTTCCTTCTCTCTCTCCAACCCCAAAAACTACGCAAATGAATATCCAGAAAATGGAAGACAACTCTCTGGATTGTTTGGGGAACTTACTTTCCTTCTTTCGCTCGTCCCCTTTTTCATTTTAGCATGAAAAATGTGCTTATGACCACAGTCTACTTACAGCGGAGGAGCTAAAAACAAAAAATTGCCTTGGGAACTGAGCTCAATGATTATTTTGGTTCATATACCGATCAGGTTATGGATTCCGTAGTTATTGTATTAATTAACATGTCTATGATCACATACAATGCTAAACATATGATCACATACAAAAGAGATTACACTGTCCCTGTTCATCACCAATAACAAGGTGAAGACCGCCCAACAGCCACAATGAGATGAGGCAGAAAAACAATTCACAATTAACCGACAGGAGACCAGCAAATACCTGCTTGACCAAGTATGAATGGGAAGCTAGTTTTCCCTTGTCTCCAGACCTTCATGCTAATGGTGCTGAGGGCCAATAACGCACCTCCAAAAAGAACACCACTGCCTAATGTGGCAGGATTTCTTGAGAAAACAAAACCAATAAGTCCCCCCGTGAGAACAAAACCACCTGTAATGAGAATCTATAAGTTGTTGACAATCAATTGAGCAGTGCAAGAGATTAAAACACCTTACTGTAAGGACAAAAGATTACGTTAGATCTGAAGGATATTCAGCTTGAATGACTTCTCTAAGAAACAAAACAAGAGATTGCGAGAATGGGGTCCACTTAACAAGAATTGGGAGATGATGTATGCCAAAGAGATAAGAGTGCCAATTGTTTGTACCAGCATAAGCATAATGATCAAAAGTATGAAAAAATGGAATGCCTTAAATAGAGTAGTACTATATGTTCCTCAGCCTCCTCAGAGTATGAGTGGATACTCACCGAATGGAATTCCTAAACAAAAATCATGAATTTTTGCTGCCTTTTTTGGCTGGCTGCTGGAGTTTTCTTGCACTGACTCATTCATTTCATTCCTAGTTACATGTTCCTCTGGTGCAGAATATGAATTTAATGAAGTTCCATTAAGTGATTTTGATGAATCTGCTGCATAACTTAATGTAGTCCTGCTCTCTAAACTGGATCCATCCGTGCCATGCCCAACGCTATTCATAGCAATTACCTGAAACCCAAATCCAAGACAAGCAAAGTTTGTCTGAGTGAAGGAATACATATTTCACATGGAGAGTCAATCACTCTACAGACTAAAATGTCAAACTAAGGAGCAATATATCAGAAAGGGATAAAAATAAACAGTTACATATATATTTTGAAGTCAAATGCCTACTGTTAGCAAAATTAACAACTCTGAGTTCGCTTCAAGGAAACATAGAAAGGAAACGAGTAGGAAGGATGGTAAAAACCCAACCTAGACAGAGCAATTTTAAATAATGACCGAGTACAAGGAAACATCAAGAAGACTTGCGAAGTTCACTTAGCAAATTTGAAAATCTCATCTCCTATAAGTCCATTCTGGCAAAACCATATCCAAAAATGGCAAGTATGTGCCAATCTTCAGCTTTACAATCATAACCAAATTAGAATTAAGGTTAAAACATATCAATAGTTCAATCAGCTATGTCTCAGTCACAAAGTAGTTTGGGTCTGCTGTACGAATCATCTGTAATTTTCCACATATGATTGGCAAATATGCCTGATAAGTTCGTCCTACCAACAGGGGGAAAAAACATGATAGTAAAACTCTAAATGATCAACTAAATATGAAAAGGCTAATTGAGTTAAAGGAGTCTCAGTTGACCAAAATTGTACATAAGCACTCAATAAAAAGACAGCCCCACAATATTTCATATAAATCGTTCTTTTCCCAGCATTAGCTTCCTTATAGTCAAGGCAGATTCCATGATCTTAAACTAGTTGTATGGAGTACCATCATGCTCTTTAGTCTTTGATATAATGTGTGCAAACTCAACATAAACATATACTTTAAAGAAATTTATACAACACTCCTTCCTTTTTAGTCCGACACATTTCTTTATTTAATAACAATTAACTTTACGAGATGATTCACCGCCACACAAATTTCAATAGTTTGTTTTAAACCACAAGTTTCAAAAGTTCCTTTCTTTCTTAAATTATGTGTCCAGTCAAACACATTCACATAAATCCGGACGTAGGCCTCTGCAAACAGTAATCAAAGGAACATTTAACAGACAAAAGAAAAACTAAATTTTCGCAGTTACCCAATAAGAAATTAAGGGAAAACATGTATTGGCAACAAAAGTGGACAAATAAAATTCATAAAAATCAAATCTTGAAGGGAAAGATAGTACCTTTAGGGGAAAAGTAGAACATGGTTGTAATGGTCTATTGTGAAATTGTACTAATCTGTGATTGATTGAAGAGAAACAAGAGAGCTGAGAGATTGCTAAAGACATAGCTGCTTACTATGACTGTTTGATTCTTGATTTTGCTTACAACTTCTCAGTATTAAACAGTTTTGAGAAAGTCAATAATGTTAGGTGCCTGCAATTAACAACTTTGAATTGACTAAGGATTTGTGTTTTGACTATGAATGAATAGATTGTAATGATATGGAAGAAAGTGTGAAAAATCAAACAGTTTACTTTCTTCAGATCTGTTTATCCCTAATTAAATTTGCTCACTTACCACTAAGGGTGGCTAACGGTCCGGTTTTGACCGGACCGGACCGGAATCGGGCCGGAAACCGGCTCGGACCGGTCCGGACCGGTTGAAACCGGACCGTTGGCCACTAACGGGCCCCGATCCCGGGTACCGAACCGGTGCCTCGAAAAAAAACCTGGAGGACCGGATAAAAATGGGACCGGAACCGGCCGGACCGGACCGGTCAAAAAAATAAAAAAAAAAAGAAAAAAACTGCCCGTTTCTAGCCGTTGGGCAACGGCTATTTTGACCTCCTAGCCGTTGTTCAACGGCCAAAAACTGCCAAATACACCCCATAACCACCCTATAACCACCCCCTAACTATTTTTTTTCTATAAATACCCCATTATTTCATCATATTTTTCACACAAATCTTCCAATTCTCTCTAATTCTCTCAAATTTTCTACAATATTGCTATTGTTCTACTTTGGCTATTTGTTAAAAATTTATAATTTGGCTACTTTATCAAGTTCTATTTGGAGTTTCTATCAAAGTTATATTGTGCTACTTGGTGAAGTTTATAAATATCAAGTATTGGGTTAATTGGAGGCGCTACGTGGTTGAAAATATCAATTTGGCTATTTTTGCAATTTTTTGATTATCAAGTATTCAACTAATTAATTGAAGTGGAGGCTCAAATTTCAACTTCACCTCAATTATACGGTTATATTTGGTTGGTCGTTCCTACTTCTACTCTTTTATTATTTTTTGTCATATATATTTATTTTATTTGCTATTATTATGTCTCAACGAGGTTCAATTGGAACTAGTAGTGGGGGGCGGGCACGTGGTCGTAGGGGAAATAGGGGTAAAGAAATTGCTGGTAGTTCTAGTCGGAATACCCACCACATAGATGATTCTCAACATTATCATAATATTAGCGCTGATAATATACTTGATCACGAAATGTTAGAAACACGATATGGGAATCAAAGCGGGGGTAATTTAGAAGAAACACCTGAATTTCAAGCTAGTCCACCCGAAGTTCAGTCAGACTTGCCTCCTGCACCTCCTACTAGAATACCGGCTAAACGTAAGGATAGATCTGATGTGTGGGATTTTGCATCAAAGAATGTTGAAGCGCAGACGGCCTCCTGCGGGCTTTGTGATAAGGTGTGGGTTTTTAGAACTGGGGGTAATGAGGGTGGGACGGGTAAACTTAGGCAGCACTTACAAAAGAAACATCCTAAAGAATGGGCAACGCGGGCGGGTGGTATATATTTAGGGACCGAACATGGGGGAGTAGCGCATGATTCTTCTTCGGGTATCCAAGCAAGAATTAACCATTTAACAGGAGGGCTTCTTACTTATGATAAACAAAAGGATAGGGAAGAAATTGCTAAACTAGTTGCCCTCGAGGGTTTACCTTATAGTTTTCCTTCTTCTACTGGTTTTGTTCGTTATGTTCAGGCTGTATATAATCCCTCTTTTAGAGGTTTTCCAAGAACTACTGTTAAAAATGATATTATTAAATTTAAGAACGAATATCAGGATTATTTGCGATATATGTTTGATAACTTTGACACTAGAGTATGTCTTACTACGGATATGGGTCGTTCTACTAATGGATGTGATTATATTACTGTGACTTGTCATTGGATAGATCCTGATTGGGTTTTTCAAAAACGTATTATTGCTTATAAAATTGTTGATGAACCACACACGGGAAATTATATTTGTAACAAAGTTTCATCAATTTGTCGTACGTACTGTTTGTCTAACAAAGTTTTTAGTATTACGGTAGATAATGCTACAAATAACACAGACGCACTTAGGAACTTGATACCTATTTTGAACCCTCCTTTTCCTGAATTTTTTCATGTTAGGTGTGCATGTCATATTTACAACTTAGTAGTCAGAGATGGTCTTACCTTGTTTAACGACATTATAAAAAAGGTGCAGATAGCTATTACTTATATTTTTAGAAATAAAAACCAAGAAAGAAGACGAGAATGGGAAAGAAAATGTGTAGAATTAGGAATGCCAGTTAGGAGAGTCCCAAAGGAAGTTTGTACTAGGTGGAACACTTTATATGAGGCATTGAATGTTGCTTATGAATATAGACTGCCTATTTCTCAAATGTATAATAAACATTTTATGGAAATCTATCACCTTAAAGATGAGGATTGGCAAGTTGTTCAACATCTTCTTCAGTTTTTACATAAATTTTATCAAGCTACTTTAGAATTTTCCGGTCAATATTATCCAACTACTCCTACCATGTTATATTATATAGCTGGAATATCGGAATTATTGAAAATGTATAAACAATATGCAGTTTACTTACCGGCTGTAGAGTTAATGATTGAAAAGTTTAGAAAATATTTTTTTCCAATTCCTCCTCTTTTTTACATTGCTTCTGTGTTGCATCCTGCTTTTAAAATTAAGTTAACTGAACGACTTGTTAGAGAAGTATATGCAAATTTAGAAATTACTCCAGAGGAAATTGCTACTAACAAGTTTCCAAGTGTAGACGAGGCTGTTGCTAAAGTTTATGCAGATACCGTGGCTGTTTTTGCAAAGTATAGAGCTTGGGCAGACACTGCAGAGCCAACGGAACCAATACTATCCACCGGGCAAAGTTCTTCACAGGCAGGAGCAGGAATGCGCACTTTTGGGGGACTTGACGAAAAGTTGCTTTCAGAACAGGACGAGTACGGAGAGGAATACAGCGAGTTCCAAGTGTATTTAATTCAATATCCAAAGAAACTTAACAACTTTGGAACTGCGAATTTGTTGGATTATTGGAAGAATCAAGAATCGCAATTTCCAATTCTTGCAAAAATGGCCCGGGATATATTAACAATTCAAGCTTCATCAGTTGCATCGGAAAGCGCTTTCAGCCAAGGAAGATTTCAAATTGGAGATCACAGATATTCGTTGAGAGAGGAGGCAATGGAGATAGGAGTTTTATTCAGGGATTGGATAAGAGCAGAGCGAAGAAACTTTGGTCTACCAGAACTTACTAAGGAAAGGGGCAGAGCATATATCGATCAAATTTTGAGCGACGGAACAAGTGAAGGGAGTCAGACCGGCAATGAAGAAGAAGAAGAAGAAGAAGACGAAGAACCAGAAGGAGATGATGAACAAGATCAACAACGGCCAGTTCCAAAAGAAAAGCCTACAAGTGTCCTCAAGAAACTAGCTAATATGTTTAAAAGAATGTAATATTCTAAATAAGAATTTTGAATTTACAAGTTTTTGTTTAGATGTAATTTGCACTTCTTATATCTTAAACAATTCAATAAAATTGCTCCAAGTCTTGGAATTCAATCACAACTATTGTCTTCATACTATTTATTTTTAATTTATAGTTTGCGCAAAAAATACTACAATTAATTACTAGTTTGTAAATTAGTTCAAATATTGAATTTTGAACTTAAAGAATTAATTCAAAAATTTGAATTTACTAAAATTAATTCAAAGTTTGAAACTTTGAATATTGAACATAACAAATTAATTCAAAACTACAAGTTCAAATTATAAAAAATACTACAAGTTTTTTTATTCTAAGTTTAAACTTTAATATATACAAGTAAAAACTAAATAATATTTTGTTGTAATATTTTTCAAAGTTTCCATCACTTTAAATAAAACTCAATGGAAAAAAAAAAAAAAACTTATTTGGGCCGAACTGCCGGACCGGACCGGATCGGCATTTTGGCCCAACGGCTCTCTTTCAAATATAGCCGTTGGCCAACGGCCAAAAACGGCTATATTTGCCTATCACCCCCCCTAAACGCCCCCCATAACCCCCCAACCTATTTTTATCTATATATACCCTATTATTTCATCATTATATCACACAATTTACCATTTTCTATCAATTTATCTCTCAAATTACTCTCAAAGGCTATTTTCTAAATTTCTTCCAAAATCCAAACAATTATAATGGCTGAAAATCAAGCTCCCGCTGCTCCCGCTGCTCCTGAACGAAAACGTCGTTCTATAGTGTGGGAACTTATTACGAAAGATACTGAATCTCAGAAAGCTAAATGTAGCATCTGTAACAAAGAGTGGCAACTTTACACTGGACCCAACAATGGAGGGACGGGAAAGTTTAGGCAACACTTAAAAAAAAACCACAGAACCGAATGGGATATAATAAATGGCTTTATTCCGCGTGATTGAAAATTTGAAGAGATGGCTAAGGGAATATCTATTTCAATTATGTATTTTCGAATTTCTAGTTTATTTAGTATCTTTGTAATTTTTTGATTTCTAGTTTGTTTTGTCATTTCAATTATCTATTTCTCATTCAATAAACGTTTGTTTTGTTTCATAAACTTTACACTGATAAAGTAACAAACTAAAAGACGTCGTTCAATTATTTATTTCTCATTCAATAAACTTTACATTAATAAATTTTAAAATATAATTTACATAATTATTTTGTTAATTTGTTTCATTAAAAAATATAATTTACCTAATTATCACAAATGATGTTTAAATAAATTGTTAAGTTTTTCAAATTTTAGTTTTATTTGCCTAAAAAAAAAAATAAATAACAAAAAAACCGTTAACCGGCCGGACCGGACCGGTACCGACCGGCCTAACGGTCGCCGGAACCGGTTCCGATCCGGCTCCAATATTTGAAACCGGCATGGACCGGACCGGTAGACCGGAATTCCACCGGTTTGAAATTTTTTTGGCCCGGAACCGGACTCCGGTACCGGTTCCGGACCGGACCGGACCGCTGGCCACCCTTACTTACCACTGTTACCAGTCAGTCTAGTTTGGTTGATGGATTAGTTATACAAACATTGTTAGTATATCAGAATAAATAATACGAAAATTGTGGAAATTATTATGTTAAGATATATTTGTATATTTACGGTAACAGGCGATCGATTTTAGCGAATACTTTACCGATGTTGATATGCAAATTGCAGATTCGATGACACAGATGACAACGAACTAAACAATATACGAAATAACAAATTTGATTCAAGGGCAAGGATATAATCGAACAAGCCAAAACAAGTGGCAAGTTTATCGATTGAGATAGTGCACGTAATTGCCCGCGAACGATTGGTTCTTACTAATTCCGAACAAATAAACTATAAGCAAAACAGATATGTATTGATTTATCGAACAAGTATTTAATTATCAATTGACTTCGTATCGAACAGATGACTTAAACCAGAGTTCGATGAAAGGTGTTTTTGTAGAATTACGATGACAATACTGATAAACAAGCAGGATGATACAAATCAAATGATGATTACTTGGTTATAACGATGAAAATATGACTTAAGAACCGAGCAATAATCTTGTTTAATCGATGTTATGATCAAAGCAATGGCAAACAATCAACAAGATTAACGACGATAAATAAATACGACGAGCAACTGAAATATCAAATAAACAACTGAACAAATAGCGAATTAATAAATGAAAACGATAAAGCTTATTGTATTGATTGATCGAAGGCTTGTGCTCCGTTGAAAGAGAAGAATCCTCCTTCCATAATTGAACCAAGCAGCGATTGCACAAGTACGCTGATCACAATAGTGGTGGCGTAATGACGGTATGAATGATAGTAATGATGATGGTATAGTGGTAAAATAAAGAGGTTTGCTTTGTTCAGTAGAACGTAAGTTTACAAGTAGGGGAATAGGGGATTATTTATAGGATGAGAAGTGCAGAGTCTCCAACTCTAGAAGGACTCAATTGTCACACGTTTCTCCATCAGTCACGTAGTTGTAGTTGCCCACGTCTAACAGATTCCGCTGAATACGGTCCGACAAAAATGGGACAAGATCAACCATCCTTATTTGATACAACAATTGTCTTTGGAGTCTTCCGATCAACGTTATCTTCCTCCGATCAAACTCTATCGATCAATGCTATCTTCCTCCGATCTCATTTTATGTTGTCTTCGATATTCGCTCCCATCTTGCCACGTTGCTGACTGCGTGTCACATATGTGATCGGACAAAATCCGACCAATATAGATAGTCTCCCCACTTGCCAAGTGAGTGTCCGAAAACTTGGTATGTGGCTTCAAACTTAAGGCTGGAAAACTCGTGGAGCGCTTGTGGCCCTTTATTTTGAAATGCTAAACCGTCAATTTCAACTTCCCATCATTGCATGTATCATTACCGAGGCAATGATGACTCTTTGCCTTATAAATATCACCCTTAAACCAAATTTCCAAACTTTACAACTTACTTGTCAAACCATTCTCACAAATTCTTGCCGTGTTGTTCAAATTCTTGCTGCAAATCCTCTATTCTGAAGCTTTAATCTTTGTTACTACCCCTTTTTTTCCTATCCCTTTCTTAAGTTGAACTTGCTCAAAATGTCTTCTGCTTCATCTGCTCAAGATATTGCTGACGTTACCGTTTCCTCCACTCCTGCTTCCATGACACCGCCGCAGTCTGTTGTAGTGGTGGAACAAGTAGCCGCCGCCGTCGGCCCTTCTGAGGATAAAAAGGACAAAAGGCGAAAGGAGAGAAAAACCAAAGGATTTTGGCCCCAAAAAACTTTATTCGGAGATTCTTCCAAAGAACTTTACTTTCGACAACGACTGCAAGGTCAACGTTCAAAATAACGCAGAGAAGAGGAAGAAGAAAAACATTCCCATCGACTTTGTGTATGGTGCAATCACCCCTGATTCGATGCCAAGAGTTCGGGAAGATTGTGGTCGGAAAGTAGATATGGTCGACGTGGTATGTCCTCCGAGGAAGTCCACATTGGCCACTCACCATGAAGGTCATTCAGTGGTGTTAACTTATCCGTTTACAATTGGCTTCACTCTTTCGATCGATCCTTTGATCGAAGAATTTTGTCGAATGTACAATGTATGTGTTGGACAACTTTCCCCGTCAATATGGCGAGCGGTGGTGATAATGTGTTTTATTGCGAGGAAGACTGAAGTAGAGCTGACACTTCGTCACATTCTCAATATTTACTCCCCTCGAGTTTATAAAGCGGGGGTGATTAATCTTGCTAAACGAGGTCAAAGGGCTCTGATATCTGATAATGACGACGATCTCCGAGGATGGTATCAACACTTTTTTTTCATCCCCACGGATCAATTGACTGCCCCCGGAGCAGAGCCACTTCCTAGCAGGTGGAACCGAACTCGTAAGTATTCGATCACTTTGTGCTTTTTTTAAATCATCCAACCTCCTTCTAAAACTCCTTATATTTTTGTATCTCCAGCCGACAGGGTTTTATTCGATCTAGTTCCTGACATCGAACAAAAGTTGATTAAAGTTTTGGATAAGACAACCAACGATGAAAGAGCTTGAAAACCGATTACAACTCTATTAACGTTGAAAGCTTAAAATCATGGTATGCTTCGCTCTTTCAAAAATGTATTTGGATTATTCCTTCTGCTAATGTGAATTTTCGTAGGCATTACGGGCGCCGGAGGTGAGCCCAGCGACGAAGAGGATGACGTCGAGGAAGAAGAGAAAACTGATTATGTTCCTCCTCCAAAGAAGAAGAAGAAGAAGTATTTCAAGGATTTAAAGAGCAAGTATCTTACAAGGAATATGGAAAAGGAACAAGGGGTGGCTTATCGACTAAACCCCAATCTATCGAGGAAGTAATTGCTGGGGCGACTTCAACTGTTGCATCGGCAAGGGCTGCCGGAGAAACGGCGCCTGTTTGTGTTGTCCTAGATGATGAGGCAGGAGAGGAATCGGGTTCCAACTAGTTAGTAAGGCGCCCCAAGAAATCGATGAAAGAGAGGCTTCAAGAGACAACCATTCAACTTAGAGTGGCCGAGCAAGTCGAAGACTCTTCAACTGACCTTAGGGGCGAAGGTCGTCTTCATTTGTCTCCAATAGCTGAAGGTCTAGAAGTTACTTCGGGATCGGGGGTTTGCCTAGCAGAGACAGTGCCATCGTTTCTTTAGGCGTTGTCCCCGAAATCGGGGAAACAATGATCAAAGCGATAGATCAAAGCCTCGAGGAAAGGGAAGATACCGGCTCTAGATCGACAAATGGTCACGACGAAGTCTAAATACGATGAAAGTACAGGTTCTTCGTTTTTTGTTGTGGACCATGCTGATCAAATAGTCCCTCTTCCTTGAGGTGAGGATGCTGCAGCCTTTACCGCTTTAGGTGCCTCCGAGGAGTTGGGTGACAGGTCGGTTACAGTGACCGTGCCTCGCAATGTTGATCTGCTTAGGTGTCCAAAACACCTTGTCGACTATCTCTTCGAGGTGATGGGCCCGATGGAGCAAGCTTGGTTGAATGTGCATAGTGACTTGAGTCTTCCTTCGCATATCGCTTTTGCTGGCTTCAGGGTAACTTTTTTTTTTTTTTTTTTTAACTTCTTTTTCCATTTTCTTCGAATATAACTACCACATTCAATTCCAACTATGGTTTTCTTTCAGAACACAATAATGGCTATCGAAACAGCTGATCGAATTCGCCAACTCCAAGATGAGGCTAGGGTTTTGAACGAGCAAATTGCCCAGCTTACCTCGGCTGGGGAGGAGTGGCATAGAAAACTGAAGGCTTTGGAGGCGGAGCATGCTGAGCTTGTAGCTAACTTTGACAAGAACACGAAGGAACACGCTCTTCGTGAATCTGAATTGGAATCTCAGATTCAAGCCTTGAACGATCGGCTCAGTCAGCACGAGGCCAGTATGGAAAGCAAGTGTGCCGAACTCAACTTTGCCTTGGAAAACAAAGATCGAGAGCTTGTTAAAGTGTCTGAAGAACTCCAAACTCTCCGTGGAAGCAATGAAGATCTAAATGCTCAAGTCAACAGCTTAACAGAGAGAATTCGGGTTCTTCAATGGGAATCGGTTACTCTGAGGCGCAACCTCGAAGGGGAACTTGAGAAAAAGAAGGATATGATCCTTGCTGAATCGAGGCGTGATGTTCTAAGGGAGATGCTCGATTGCAGTGTTGAAGTGTTGATGTTCCCACTGAGTTGGATGAAGCCATAGCCATTGTGAGGCTTGCTCGTGAAGACCTCGGCCTCCCCCCAAGCTCCTCCGATGAAGGCTCTAACGGAGATGATGATTGAAAGCCTCAAGACTTGGTTTTCATTTTTCTTATGTTCAACTTTTTCGACCAGTAGTTTGGTCGCTTTTGTTTAGAAATGATGAGGCAGTTGGCCGATTAATGTAAATATCTTGTTCGAATGAATGAATTGCTATTTATGAATTTCTCTTTATCTATTGCTTCAAGTATTGCTTTTTCGAATAAAGTTTTGTCTTGGCTTTTTGAAAGACAAGTTAGTTCAATCGTTCAAAGTTCTAATGTTTTAGCAATAGTCGACGGAAAACGATGAAATGATTGGGGCCCAATGTACTTAGCGCATAGTAAAGAATGACTTCTCATTTTCACGTAGTGCACTCTTCGAACATTTCAAGTTCGGGAATTCGCAATTTAACACTAAGTTATCATCGAAATTGTAAAGTTCAACGAAATTGTAAAAATCAACAAGGTAAGGATCGATAAGATAAAATGACAAAGTGTTGTATTTTATTGAAGTATTGGCCGTTGTCGGGCGCTTGATATATCGCTCGATGAATCAATTCAATCGATTACAAAATGTGGCTGTTTAATGGCGCTTCTGGTCGCTAATGGACCGTTTACATTTTGCTTATGTTTGATCTAAACGAACAGTCCCCAGTGTGACTGTTCGAAAATACTGGAGTTTGAACTTTCCCTTCGGATTTAAGCGAATCTCTCATTTCTTCGTTTAACTTCCCCTTCAGATTCGAGCGAATCCCTCGTTTCTTCTTCAAACGATCACGATTTCATCCTCGAAAGAAGTCCCGGTTTCTGGGCAGTCCCCAGTCCTTGAGTGCGCAATCATCTTACTACCTCCATCCTCCCCCAGTGTTTGGGTGTGAAGTATGAGTAATCGAACACTGGACTTCGTTTTATGATTTCTGAAACGAACACGTTGAAAAAAGAAACAACAGGGGAAAGCCTTAAAAATGAAGACCACGTTAGAGTATTCGTCAGACTTATCGACCCTGATTGGAGCATTTTGAGCTTAAGTATTCGTGGGTGATGTTTTACATCATTCGATTCTAACTATGCCTATCATCTAAAAGTGTTAGTATCAAACAATCAATAATCAAATATGTCCGATAGAGGAAAAAAGAGATTTACACAAAAGAGAAAAAGTAAAATCCGATCATACGATACCGTGGTTTTTTCAGAAGTAATACTTTTTAAATTGTGTAACATTCCAATTGAAGTCAACTGGCTTTAAGTCTACTGTTTCGAGCTGATATGAGCCCTTTTCGACTACTACTTTGACCCGATAAGGACCTTCCAAATTTGAGTCCAACTTGCCGTCGTTAGGCTCATCTTTCTTCGCTCACTTTATCTTTAACACATAGTCACCTACGTTGAAATTTTTGCACTTTAGCTTTTTGTTGAGATAATTTTCTGCCCTTTGTTTTTGCGCTTGTATTCGAACTAAGGCTAGATCTCTTTTGCCTTCGAGCAGGTCCAACTCAACTAACATTGCCTCTTTATTTGATTCATCAGTTGAATGTGTAAACCGTAGACTTTGTTCACCCACTTCGACCAGAATCAAAGCTTTTGCTCCGTAGACAAGTGAAAATGGAGTTTCACCAGTGCTGTTTTTCACTATTGTTCGATGAGCCCACAGCGCACCCGGGAGTTCGTCCGACCAATTACCCTTTGATTCATCCATTCTTTTCCTCAAGTATTCCATTATTGTCTTGTTTGAAGACTAGGCTTGCCCGTTTGCACTTGGATGATAGGGAGTCGATGCAATCCTCTTGATTCCCTATTTCTTGAAGAAACCAGTAATTCGTTTCCCAACGAACTGTTTCCCGTTAACATAGGTGATTTCCTTTGGTATCCCAAAACGACACATAATGTTTTGATGGATGAATTTGATAACTTCTTGCTCTCTTGCCTTCGCTAAAGCAACTGCTTCTACCCACTTAGAAAAATAGTTAATTAAAATTAATATAAATTTTACCCCACCGGGCACTGTTGGTAGCGGCCCGACTAAATCCATCCCCCACTTCATGAATGGCCACGGTGACGTGACCGAATGAAGGGGCTCCGCTTGTTGATGTATGAGGTTGACATACCGTTGACACCCGTCACTCTTTCGAACGAAGTCCTTTGCATCATCTCCCATCGTTGGCCAATAGTAACTGGCTCTGCTTAGCTTTCATACCAACGACTTGCTTCCGGAATGATTGCCACATTCGCCTTCATGAACTTCCCTCATCACATAACTTGTACCGTCTGGCCCAACACACATTGCTAAAGGGCCATTAAACATTCGCCTATAGAGTTGGTTGTCTAAAAGGCAATATCTGGCCGCTTTAGCTTTGAGTGATCGGGCAGCTTTTTTGTCTTGGGGTAGAATACCTGACTGCAAATAAGACAAATATTTGTTTCTCCAATCCCAAATGTGATTGACACTATTTACCTCCTTAATACTTTGACAGAATGGCGACTCGAACAAGTGTACGACTGTTTCGTCGAGTTCCCCTTCGATGGCTGCTGCAGAGCTGAGGTTAGCCAAGGCATTTGCTTCGATGTTCTCTTTCCTCGGGATTTGAGCTATCTTCCACTCCTGAAAATAAGCTAAAAGATTTTGTACCTTGCTGAGAAATTGTTGCATCCTTGTATCCCGAACACTAAAGTACCCTTGGATTTGGTTCACCACTAGTTGGGAATCGCTTTTGATGTCCAGCCGCTCGATTTTCAAATCCTTCGCAATTTTTAGACCTGTATCAAGGGCCTCATATTCAGCCTCGTTGTTAGTTTTGGCATGTAGTTTGATCGCATACCTCAGTTTTTCACCGGTTGGTGCTATTAGCAAGACTCCGAGGCCAGTTCCTTTCACGTTCGAAGCTCCATCGGTATACATCATCCAGATTTCGAGGTCTGGATCCCTCATCATAAGTTCTTCTTTTTTTGCCTCCGGAAAAATGTTGGCACTAAAATCTGCTACCAGCCAAAACTTGTGATTTGATGGCAGTGCGAGGCTGGTAAATGATATCGTACTCACTCAGCTCGACCGCCCATTTCATCAATCGTCCGGAGAGATCCGACCGATGTAAAATACTTCGTAAAGGAAAAGTAGTTATGATAAATATAGCATGACATTGAAAATATGGTCTTAGTTTTTGTGCTGCTATAACTAGTGCAAGTACAAGTTTTTCCAATGTGGATATCTCGTTTCCGCATCAAGTAATATTTTGCTAACATAATAAATAGGAAATCGTTTACCTTCGTCCTCGCGAACGAGGACTGGACTCACAACTACCTCGAAAACAACCAAATATATCAGCAACACTTCTCCTTCGATCGGTTTTGAAAGCAATGGAGGATTGGACAAGTATTGCTTCAATTCTTTGAGGGCTTGTTTGCATTCCGGCGTCTAATCAAAGCTAGTGTTCTTCCTTAGTACTAAGAAGAATTTGTGACATCGTTCAGACGACCTCGAGATGAACCTGCTGAGATAGGCTACTCGACCAGTCAGTTATTGAACTTCCTTCACCGCTGTCAGCTCTTCGGGTATGCTTTCTATTGCTTTGATCTTGTCCGGATTGGCTTCGATCCTTCTCTATGATACGATGAACCCCAAGAACTTTCCGGATCCGACCCCAAACGCACATTTCTTTCAAGTGACTCAGATGATCCTTTCCCTCCAACGACTTAACTAAAATGTCATCAATGTATACTTCCATCGTTTTCCCAATCAAATCCTTAAACATGGTGGTGACCAACCGTTGATAGGTAGCCCCGACGTTTTTGAGACCGAAGGGCATGACCGTAACAGTAAGTCCCTATGTCTATGATAAAAGAAGTCTTTTTCTGGTCTGCTGGGTCCATCGAAATCTGATTGTAGCCTGAGTAGGCGTCCAAAAAGCTCAACATTTCGTGCCCTGCCATCGAATCGATTAGTCTATCGATGTGAGGCAACGGAAATGAGTCTTTCGGGCAAGCTTTTTTAAGATCGGTGTAATCGACGCACACTCTTCACTTTCCATTCTTCTTCGGTACAATAATAGTGTTTGCCAACCACTCTAGGTACTTAACTTCCTTGATAAATCCATTAATCAACAACTTGTCTGCTTTATCATAGATAACTTTCCTTCGGAAACCACCATTTGGTCGCTTCTTCTGTTTCACCGGTCGATGTTTTGGGTCGACGTTCAGCTTATGCGTAGCAACTTTGGGATCGATTCCTACCATGTCCACGTGGGACCAAGCAAAATAATCAGAATTATCTTTGAGAAAAGATATGATTTTTAACTTTATTTCGGGATTTTAACTCTCTCCCGACATATACTTTTCGATCTAGCTTATCATCGAACAACACTACTTCCTCCAACTCCTATATCATAGAGTCTTCTACTTTTTGTTTGTTCGGTTCCCTGACGCATGCCGGAATCGTGGCGAAGTCCTTACCTGTTGGACTTGGCTCCGTTTCTTCATCTTCGACCACGGATTCCAGTAGCTGTGATTGCTATTGTACAGCGCCGTCCTTGACGGCCACTGAGTAGCATTCTCGAGAAGTCTGTTGCTCGCCTCTAATTTCACGAACTCCCCATAAGGTGGGAAATTTCACAACTTGATGCAAAGTCGATGGAACTGCCCCCATAGCATGGATCCATGGTCGACCAAGTATCACATTGTAAGACATATCTCTTTTCATCACTTGAAACAAAGTATCATGTTCGATGCCTTCCGCATATGTCTTCACTGTAATTTCCCCAATGGTTACTTCGCTCGAATTATTGAATCTCGATAAGACCGTTGATCGAGGTACGATCTTATCGTTCAGCTGCAACTGCTCCACTATCCTAGAGTGAATTATGTTGACCGAACTGCCTGCGTCGATCAACACTCTTCTTACATCGGCATCATCAACTCTTATTGTAACTACTAAGGCATCATGATGGGGATGAATCCTCCCATCAAAATCAAAATCCCCGAACACGATGTCATTGTTCATATCTCTTCGCGTCCTCTTATCTCTTGTAAATGAAACCTTTGCATATTTCTTTGTGGTATAAGTTACTCCACAAACATCATCTCCTCCAATGATGACATTCACCGTCTTCCTCGGAGCATGAGGTTTTGGTGGTTGATCATCTTTTTTCTTGTTGAAATTATTTCGTCCCCTTTCGGTCAAGAGTTCCACCAAGTGCTCATTTTCCAACAAGTTGGCTACCTCATATCGTAACGCTTTACACTCTTCGGTCGTATGACCGTGATCATGATGAAAATCACACCATAAATTTTAATCTCTTATGTTCGGATTCGTCTTCATGTGGCTGGAGAATTTCACAACTTTCTCACCCATTCCCTTCAAATGATTCACTAAACTAGTCGTTGACACACAAAAATTGTACTCTGAAACTTTAGGAGGCAGTGGTCGATCTCTTGGTGCTAAGGATGGACCCGACTGCTCCTTCTTTGGTTGATTCCTCGAACTACAAGCTTCCTGGTTATTTCCTCCCATTCGAGGGAAACTGTAGGGTTCCATAGTTGATCCCTGTAGTTTCGCCTATCGTTTTCGACTCTCTTAGGTAGTCGTTCGTACCGTCGATTGTACTAGGCTAACTGGAACTCCTCTTCCTCAGCCCTGATCTTTTGTTCACACTCACGATGCAGATCATCGAAGGTCCACAGAGTAACCTCCCTCAACCGATCTTTCAACTTTCTGCATGCCTCCGTTGAATCATTACTCAGATTATTTGCGAAGGACAAGCAAGCCCACTTTTCCTCGACATTCGGGATATTAATCATTTCATCGTTAAACCGCTTCAAAAACTGTTTGATCGTTTCATTGGGCCGTTGCTTAATGTTCAAAATATCATCCACTCTCTGTTCTATATTTTTAGCTCCAGTGTGTGCCCGAATGAATTTAGCTGACATGTCATCGAAATCTGATATCCCGTTTTCAGGTAACTGCATGTACCATTTCATTGCTCCTCCCCTCAGCGTTTCACACAGAAATTCTTCAAACTAATTGAGTTGATCTCATTTAATGTCAAATCGTTCGATTGTACGGCAATCGAGAACATGTCTATGTGATCCCTTAGATCTATAGTTCCATCATACCTTAAACTCTCCGGTAGCTTAAAAGTTTTGGGAATTGGTAATCGGGCTGCACTTGGGGGAAACGACCGCTTTGAGATCGATTTTTAGCGGCGTCCTCCATTAATTTGGAACTCCTGGCAATTTCTCCATAAACGATTTCATCTTATTGGATTTCTTCTCGACTGTATCATTCAACAACGTCTGCATTGTAGCCAACATCCTTGATTCCGTCACGATGCAGGCCGGAGCTCCCTTAGCCACGACGGCCGTACTTAATCCTCCGTATCCAACCCCCATTGTAAGTCCCCCTATTATGCCGTCCTGAGGAACCGAAGTTGGAATGCCGCCCTGAGTAACCGAAGTTGGAATGCCCTGAGGTGTGATCGGGGAAGTAGGCGCTGCATGTCCGATAGAGCCAGACAGAATCTCCAATTGCCTGTGTATCGATTCAAACTGTGCATCGTGTCTCTTCAAATATTCCATCGATGCCATATTAGTATCCACCGATGTAACTTCGACCGTGGGTTCCTTGCCAGGTCGACGTCCTTGAGGCGCGTTCAACTGTGAACCAGTAGGAACGTTGTCGTGAGGCGGATCCTTCTCGTGCTGGATTGATTCGTCGACCACTTCTTCAGCCACTAGAGCTTGAACCCTGTCACTGGGATTAAGTTGTTGTTGGTCGTTCAAAGCTGTGGTGGCATCAATATTGTGTTCATCTGCCATTGCAAAGCAAGAAAACGAACGTACGTAGTATCAATGATCAAATCTCGGAACAAATCGATTGTCTAGGCCCCACGGTGGGTGCCAAATTATATATCCTAAAAACTAATTTCAGGTATTACAATTAAATTTATATTTAGTCGAGCCTTAGGCGACCGTTTATATCTTGATTCGATCAATTGATAAGCAGTTTTACGTTAACAGGCGATCGATTTAAGCGAATACTTTACCGATATTGATATGCAAATTATAGATTCGATGACACAGATGACAACGAACTAAACAATACACGAAATAACAAACTTGATTAGAGGGCAAGGATATAATCGAATAAGTGAAGACAAGTGGAAAGTTTATCGATTCAGATAGTGCACGTAATTGCCTGCGAACGATTGATTCTTACTAATTCCGAACATAAACTATGAGCAAAACAGATAGGTATTGATTTATCGAACAAGTATTTAATTATCAATTGACTTCGTATCGAACAGATAACTTAAACCAGAGTTCGATGAAAGGTGTTTTTGTAGAATTTATGATGACAATACTGATAAACAAGCAGGATGATACAAATCAAATGATGATTACTTGATTAAAACGATGAAAATATGACTTAAGAACCGAGCAATAATCTTGTTTAATCGATGTTACGATCAAAGCAATGGCAAACAATCAACAAGATTAACGACGATAAATAAACACGACAAGCAACAGAAATAGCAAATAAACAATTGAACAAATAGCGAATTAATAAATGAAAGCGATAAAGCTTATTGCATTGATTGATCGAAGGCTTGTGCTCCGTTGAAAGAGAAGAATCCTCCTTCCAGAGTTGAACCAAGCAGCGATTGCACAAGTACGCTGATCACAATGGTGGTGGCGTAATGACGGTATGAATGACAGTAATGATGATGATATAGCGGTAAAATAAAGGGGTTTGCTTTGTTCGGTAGAACGTAAGTTTACAAGTAGGAGAATAGGGGATTATTTATAGGATGAGAAGTGCAGAGTCTCCAACCTTAAAAGGACTCCATTCTCACACGTTTCTCCATTAGTCACGTAGTTGTAATTGCTCACGTCTAACAGACTCTGCTAAATACGGTCCGATAAATGCGAGATTAGATCAACTATCCTTATCTGATACAGTAATTGTCTTCGGAGTCTTCCGATTAACGCTATCTTCCTCCGATCAAACTCTATCGATCAACTTTATCTTCCCCTGATCTCATTTTATGTTGTCTTCGATATTCGCTCCCATCTTGCCATGTTGCTGACTGCGTGTCACATATGTGATCGGACAAAATCTGACCAATACAATATTTCCATATTGTTATTGCATGTATTTATTATTTTTAATTCTACTCATATAATATAATACAAAAATTATCATACAATTTGTATTCTATTGTACAATAAAAAAATACTATAAGGTATAAACAATAAATATAGAGAGGAAAGAAAGAACTTTTCTTATTATATTTCAAGTATTCAAGTGTGTCCTTCAATGATCCAGAACATTATAATTTATAAGATGAAAAGATCATCCAAATGTTACAATATTAAGTGCCCTACTTCATAGATACATGTAACTCACAAAAGGTTCATTTTATAGCAAGTAGTGGAGAAGTGAATGGACATCCACAATAAAGTGGATTTATAACATTCCCCCTTGGATGTCCATTAAAGATAATGTGTCTCATTAAAACTTTACTAGGAAAAATCATAGTGAAGGAAAAAAGAGTACACACACCATATAATAGGCATTGAGAGCTGCCTCATTGAAAACCTTACAGAGAAAACCCAATTGGGACAAAACCTTATTAAGAAAAAAAGAGTACATCGCGTATTTTACTCCTCCTGATGACAACATTATTTTATATCTTGAAGATGTCACGTTCCAAGTTGTATATCAGCTTCTCAAATGTTGAGGTTTGCAATGACTTAGTGAAAAGATCCACCAAACTGCCACTTAAATGAACTCTACAACATTAATTTCATCATTCTCTTGAAGATCATTGAAAAGGCATTTTGCTGAATATTTGTCTCCTTTAGTTGTATCTTCCTTTCAGCATAATTATATATGTAATATTTCATATAATTTTGTTGGGATATTCGTCTTCAAAGAAAGACCACAATGTTGCTAAATATGTCGAGTCCTTGATCTCTATCATTCATATTATCGGCTAGCTTCATGCATAGCTATTATCTCTTCATGATTTGAAGATATAGCATCAATAATTTATTTTGTAAAGGGCCATAATATGGGTGTTCTTCCACAACAAATAAATAGCCAGTTGATATCGGGCTTTTAGATCAAGTAGATATCTTGTATTCTTCCCATGTCTTTGCATTAGGGAAGAACTATATCCTGCCAATAAGCTTATAACAAAAGTTATAACTTGGTGGTGTATTGTTGGCGAGATACTTCAATGTGCCCATTGCATAAAAATATGATATTTGTCATCCGAAGAAGCTCGCTAATAAAGCGATTTTTCCACATGTGGCCGGATGTTTTAATTCGTATAAATATTTATGAAGTTTTATTGATCATGTTTCCTGGGAACTTTTATATGCTTCAGGCGTTTTGAATCCTTTGGGGATTTTAATAAATATATTGTTGTTCAATGAGCCATATAAAAGGCTGTTGCAATATTCATAATACGCATATCATGCACTGCCAGACATACAACATACTTGAAGGTGATTGCATCCACCAAAGTAAAATATAGGTCCATATAATCAATGTCAGATCTTTGTGCCTCAAGTCACATTATATTTAACGACTTATTTTTATCAAATTTTTTTTGCACAAAAATATCTTTGTACACCACTGGTTTTGCACCTTCAGGTGTTCGGACTATAGGTCCGAAAACTTCACGTCTCCTGAGTGGAGCCAATTTTTTCTTGAATACGTTTTTCTATTTTGGCCAATAATTTCATGTCTGTATTCCGAACAGACTTAAGCTCAAGATCCTCGTAATCATATAAATATTGAGCTTTAAAATATATGAGACAAATCATCGACGATAACTTTATATCGGTTCCGGATACGACATAACGTATTGAGATCTCTTCACATTCATAATTTTCAGGTACTTGAACCTCTCCTGATGAGGTTTTATGAAATGTTATGTCGTGGGATCTTCTAGAGTCTTGCCTCTTTATTTAACCAACGCAAATAATTGCTCCTTTCCTTTTTCAAGGACTTTTACTTTTGGAACCGAATGGTCTACCACGCTTCACGCGTACCTTAGACTCATTTGCATAAATAGATTGTCCTACCAGGACAGCAAATCAACCTAGAGCATTAGCAGGTGGAATATAATATTTAGCCTTGGGTCAGTAATGCGTCTGACAGTGACTTTCATTATCTTTAAATGAGGATCATAATCATATGATAATTTAATTTATTTATTCCTCAACTGCTTTAATTTTCTCCCCCTAATGTTAGTCAAACTAACATTTGTTCCCAACCTTATATGGGATCCATCTTTGTGCGTTATGGTGGAGCAATTGATAATATACCGCACATTTAAATTATTAGATGAAATATATTTGGTTCCTGGCACTGACCCAATTATGAGGGGAATTCATTTGATGGCATGTCGCGTATAAGTGTTGCTTTATGGATATACCATATCTCATACCTGATTTAGGTAGCTTTATTTTCATATGCACGGTTTAGCCATTAATTGGAGGCTTTCAATTATATGAATCTGCTAAACCAGCTTGCCAATATTATCAAAAAAACTTGTCTTGATTGCATAATCTGGAAATATGCTCTTAATAAAATTAATTTGAGCAAATACTTAACCGTGCAAGTATAATTGTAGGTTTATAATAACGCACATGTGACATTCTCATAGATGTGTCTATCATATAATAATTATATGGTCCACATGGCAGGTGAACGAGCTCATATTCACTTTTTATACATTCCAGAAGTGCAGAGATCCCGATCCCAATTTTTAGCTGGTCTAATATATTTTATCCTGAGAACAACCAGCACAAATAGAATTCTTGAAGAATCCTGATTCTTCAGTATACACCCATGCGAATTCTCATTTATATATTTTGTGCAACATATTTGAACCGGGATGTTCGAACCGGTCATACAAACTGATAAAATTACTTATTCTAGTAAACATCTAATTTACGATAGCATGGATTTTTCGTATCTGTGGCATGCATGTGATTCCAACATGCTCTTATTTATGTAGTACAAACTGGAGGAAGAGGCGGGTAACTCTTTATATACAAACATCCTACCCGCTATGACTGTAGTAATATGAAGAAATAAATCTTTCCATATTTGTAGTCTCAATTTGATAGCCGTTTTTGGCGAATATTCTTGAAACAAAACATGTATGTTTTATTGAGACTTACTACAGTAAAATATTTCATCAATTTCATTCCTCCAGGTAGTAATAAATTAGCTCTTTCAAAGCTCTCAATTAGTTTTGTACTACCAATATATTATGACACACCAGCCATATGGTGAATATCTCCTTCAAGGAGAAAATCATACAATCATGGTCAAATCATTAAAGGCAAGATCGATTTCTTGTTTTACTTGCTCTTGTGTAATTCACAATAATACATAATATTTACGTACGATCTGTACGTGAGCAATGACTATTTATACCATAATAAAGGACATATTTATTTTTCTCAAACCTCTTCTGGAGGTGAGTTTTTTATTTTTTATAAGCCATGATGGGCCTGTCCATATTCATAAACTTTATCATATATTACCACATTCACTTCTGGGAATAGGTCTATATTCATAATACTTATTACAATTATCTCATTCACTTCAAGGAATGGATATTCATTGATGACATTATTATCTTTACCGTGAACGGTTATTTTGAGAACCCTTATTGTTCTCTTATTTATTTCAGTATGATGACCATTGCTTCGTTCATTGCCTCGCCCACCACTATGGTCTATGCCATGGTAATTACTTTGTCGTCTTTTAGACATAAAATTATTTTGTCTTCTTTCAGACATAAAATATTGTGTCTTCTTTCAGACATATTATGTGTTGCTACTACATTCACATATGAGAATGGAACATATATTGTGCTTCCACATTCACCTTAGGGAATGAAGCATTATCTGCTCCCACATTCACCTAATGGAATAGTGTATATCTAGTGGGACGGGTTTCATGATCCTTTATCAAAAATACTTTAGCTTTTTTATAATACTTTAGTTTGCCTCAATCATCATTATGTCATCAATATGGCGCATTGGGACTTAAACCCAATTGCTTAGCCGTATAAAAGTGTATTAGGTCGTAACTGTTAGGTCCTAAACCCTAACGTTATCGTTCATAGTTACATCCTTGCAAGACTTAAACACGCCATCATAAAACCTCTTTCGAAATATTGCAGCTATATGAGCAAATTTGAGGCGTGTAATATAGAAAATATTTCTACCATGTATTCATTAGTAACAATGGTGAGAAAATATGACCGCTCTTGATGGTCATGTATGCCTTGCAAATTCTCGTTCCAAGAGTTTATTCATTATTAAATCAATACATAATTATGTTACTAAAAATAAGATTCAATAGTGTAGTTAGGTAATCACAATTACAAAAATCAAATAAGTCCTTTTGATGAACCTTGTTAGCTGATCTTTTAATCATTGCCATCTTTCGCTTTTTATTTAAAAAGGCATAAAAATTTCAAACACTTCCAAGACAAATCTACATTGGACATATATCACCGATTTGAAATTCTTTTGATACCAAGATAAATATGAAAACCGCTATAAGTAACATAGCAAAAGTAAACAAAACTTTATAATTAGGAAACATACCTTTTAGATCACCATGGATAATACATATTATCATGGATACATAACATGTATATTATGTCAGTTGATCCAAGATCAGAAATTCATATCAATTATCACTTTTATGGTGGGTGCCTTAAGTACTAATCTGGACAGACATATTGCTTTACAGACTTCTAAAAATTTTGTTAGTGTACATTTGTTCAAAATTATTTAGAATAAAAAAAGACATGGATATACTAACCTTGTTGGTATGCCACGTTTCCAATCCTTAGCTCATATATTTGCATAAACAAAACCTCACCTTTTCGATTCTAGCACTAATTACGGCCATCTTATATCATAGCCATCGCTCATGGATACATTGATATAACTCAAGAAATATAATCAATACTTAATGTTACCTTTAAAAATAATAATATTACAAAAGCATGTTGAAGAATCAAAAACCTTCTAATGGTAGGTTGTATTATATATTGCACTGCTAATTAAATACAATGATAACATACCAAAATTTTGGATGTTGTCTCTGAAGACTGCTAGCAGCACTCCTATGAAATAAGAAGGGGTTGCCTTTAGAGAAGAGCAATTGTGCTGATAACGTGTTGTAACATAAAAAAAATACTACAAGGTATAAACAATAAATATAGAGAGGAAAAGAAGAACTTTTCTTATTATCTTCCAAGTATTCAAGTGTGTCCTTCAATGATCAAGAACATTACAATTTATAGGATGAAAAGATCATCCAAAGGTTACAATATTAAGTGCCCTACTTAATAGATACATGTAACTCACAAAAGGTTCAGTATATAGCAAATAGTGGAGAAGTTAATGACATCCACAATAAAGTGGATTCATAACATATTACTATTAAATATAATATTTGGTTATTTTAACACCAATACTTAAATGTCTTGTAAAGTTATATGGGGATTAACTAGTCATACTGGCCTATATGACTTAATTCACATTTAAAGTATGCGTCTTATAAGTCACCGTCAGCACGCCACTTATGTTTTATTTCTTTTTTTAAGAAAATATACTACTGGACAAGAGTCTAGTGGCTAATATATTAATAAAAACCAAAAACAAAATTCAATAGTCATTATGTGACTTCAACACTTTAATACTTCCATATGTTTTATCTTCTTCTTGTCATTGGAAAATGGGTTTTACAAATATACTCTTTGTTTGTGCCTAAAACTTGATCCACAAAAAAAATAGTTAAATTTGTATATAGAGGGTTACAGTAAATAATGAAATTTCGATGAAGACGAAGTAGGGTTAGTGTTGTATTGCTTGAGTATTGAAGAACACAAGTATAATTCTAGTTGAATTCCCGTGTCCATATTACAATGAGGTAATTGGGGTATTTATATTCTAAACTTTACCTCATTCCCATTTCTAATATAACTCCTTTCGTAAGGTTCGAGGCCAATTACAGGAGGCGGTTGCCCAAGTTTTACCCTAGATAGGAGTTAGGTTAAACTAAGCGTGGCTAAACTGTAGTGGTGCACCCGTCAGTCTTGCGTCCGTTCGGCTTGTGCGGCCATAGCTTAAGAAGTTGACGTGTACTCCTTAGATTCTCAACGCCCATTGTCCTTTAGGCTAATTCAATATGGGTCAGCGGGCTTTTAAGTTCGTTAATTACAGGTGACATAATTTATACACATACATTCAATCCCCCTACTTTCTGACTGCTGGCATAAGCGCTTAGGAACTGAATATTCATTTGAGCAGGAAACAACTGCACTTTGCAATGACTCAGTTCGACGGTTGTTGTTTCAAAACTCAAGTGCTCACAGGCGTCGACGTTTGAGCGGCTACCTGCCTTTGCATCTTACCAATGTTTCTTTTTCTCTGCCACAATCTACTTTTCGAATATCCTTTCACATCTGCCATCATTAACACGTCTCTAAGTTCATCAATCATTGGCCTATTTTCCCGCATATTTTGCCTTCTTTTATACATACATACAAATATATTGCCCTATCTACTTTATTTCTCATTCCAAATTTCCTAGTAAATCTTTTTGTTGATCTGCTAACTATTCCCTTCGATGGCTGCTCCTTTGAATTTCCTTCCTACCGACTTCGATGTGTCTTCATACGTCCCTTTAAAACCCCAGTTTAATAGGGACGACAAAATCCAGGTCAAAATTGAATACCAAGAGGGAGCAACCAATCTCATTATTGATACCTACCCTTCTGACATCACAGAGGGTATTCTTCCTCAAGTAATGAGGGACTGCCACGAGGGTACTAATGTTGAGGCCATGACTTTTTCGGTGGATGAGAGAGTTTCCAACTACCGTGGGATGTTCCTTCATACGTACTTGCTCCTTCATATTTGGGCTTAGGTCGCCGGTACCTTCCATCGTTGAGGAGATGTGCTGTAAATACAATATATGTCTGGCCTAGGTCGTCCCCTTGGTGTGGAATCTAATATTAACCTTGGACCATTTGGCTTCCAAAGTAGGCGTGTCGTTTGATTTCTGGCAACTCCATGCTCTCTGTTCCCCCAAATTGTACAAAAGTAATATTGTGAAATTCAAGAAGCGAGGTCAAAAGGCCTTCATTTCTGACAATGAGGACGTTAATGAACGTAGTTGGTGTTTCTGTTATATTGCCCTGAATAATTCTGGCTTGGTAAGGCCTGCCATCGTTCTTTTTCTGAACGTCTTCAATGAAATGTATAAGTAATTCTTTGATTCTTTCCCTTGATCTGTACGCATAGTGTGCCACTTGACCACCTTCCCCTTGCTCACGACCATATGTTTGATTTAGGTCACAAAATTTTTTCTCCTACTCCTCCACAAAGGATGTTCAAATCAGTTGCTGCCCTTAAGCATTTGCAGGCCAAGAACCACGGTACATCTTGTTCTTTTCCTTAGCATCGTATTTTTTTATTTTATTTATTTATCTTTGTAATCTTATAGTTATGAGGCCGCTCAGAAGTTTGGCCCCGCGGGGATGAAATGGTTCCACTCTGGACCATACTAATTGCTCGCACGCACCAAGAGGGTTTTCCTGATGCGAGGGCGGCCTTCAGCAGGCTTTCCGAAGAAATTAGCAACCCGGTGCCTCAACCTCTAGAAAGAAAAGTTCTTCAAAGCCTTCAGGTGCTACTTATTCTGTTCCAGCAGCCAAAGTGAGGACTTTCGAAGTCCCCCCTGGTCACTAAGACGAGGGCTGCTGAAGTCCCTTTGGTAAAGACTCCATCTGATGCCGCCATTACTCCAGTGTTGCTTCTGTTTCGCAGAAACGGAAGTATATCATTGCATCTAGCCCTAAGGTCGAATAAGAGACCCATAGCGACAAGGCTCTCAATCCTACTACTCCTGCTGTCAGTACAGGTTGGTCGATATCCTATCTTTTTATTTGCATTCCAAGTGTTAAATTGTCTCTTATGTTTTTTCTGTTTGACTTCAAAAGATTCCTCTCCTACTCTGCTGAGTCCCTCGTTCAAGCATCGCCTCGGGAAAGAAGTTGTTGGCAGTAACTTTGCGGCAGTTGAGGACGAAACAAGCCACTGTTGGTGAAGGTGACGCTTCCGCTAGGAAAGCCATCCCCGTTCATAGGCAGGGTCGTGAGATACTCGTGCCTATCCCCAGGGAAGTGATGCGTAAGTGAAATTCTTACAATTAACACACTTAAAATTTTATCTTTGAATCCAAAAAAGAACCAATTAATAGTAAAAAAATGATGCGTTTTTATTTGGTTTCAAGTTTCTATGAGTTATGAAAGTGAAGGAAGCCACAAGAAGCAAAATACCCAAGAAAAGTGGAGATTTTTAGAGAATCTCCAGAATCAGAGAAAGTGCAGTTGCCTAACTAAGGGGCGACCACCCTTTCCCTGAAGGTTTACACCTGCCAAGTACAAGGGGCTAGCAAAAGGGCCCAGCAAAAGGGCCTCCAACCTAATGGGTAATGCTTCAACACAATCAACGAAAGGGCTACCGCACACCCAAAGGGTTGGCGCCCGATGACATACTCTTTGAGGGCAGCCTAAGTTACATATGTTCAAAGTGCGGCAGGCCAAGAAAAAGATGCCACCCTGATTGAAGCTGATCATGATAAGGCGGATGCCCAATCACAAGGGCCAGCCACCTAATCTTGAGTGAAGATGAAGAAGGCTCCAGCCTTCTCAAGGTATGGCCGCCCTTTCCTTGTTTTGCAGATTCAGATCTAAGCCTACTTGCAAAGGGCCTCAGCACTTCCAAAGAGGCGGCAACCCAACCTGCAAAATGATATTTTTGCAATTAATTTTAGCATAGACTATAAATAGCTAGACTTAGATATTTCATTGCATCTTTTACCTTGGAGAGCAAGTTAGAGAGGTAACTTTTCTTCTTTAGCAAGCTTTCATTAATTAAGGAGGATTTCATCATATTTTGTAATGATTCTTACTTGTTATTACATTCCAATGCAATTATTTTTATTAACAAGCATAATTCCATTACAAAGCATGAGTAGCTAAATAATGGATATTGTGTTAAGCCTTAAACTAACCGGGAATACTCCATTTCACTACCGTCAATCTACATTCATAACAACTTGCGGTGTACAACACAATTTCAAGCCCTAAAGTACTAGAATTACACCGAAAGGGTATTTCTAGAGTTGACCCTAGAAATTAAGGGAGGCATGGAAATTGATCCTTTTGAGCCATTGGAATAGTTGAAGGATGAGGTGCATGGTGCTTACATTATTAAATTTTCACTACTGTCTAGGCAAGATGACAATCCTTATTTGCAGGCCAAGGAATTGTATATTTGGTGCTTGGTCAAGAGCAGAGCCAACAATTTGAAGATATTCCTGAGTTAGCGGCTATGCGCAGAAAGATATGCTTAGTTTTTCGCATGCAAGAACTTGTACCACATCAAGAGCACAACCGGAGAGTTGAATTATAATTGAGGAGGCAATACATAAGCTCGAGTTGGAAGAAATGATATTAACTCTAGGTTATGTCGTGCCACGACATTAAAGGCGCTTCTCGGGAGGCAACCCGTGATTGTACTTGTATACAAGTAAAAAAAACAAAAATACAAGAAAATGTTATCTTTTGAAGGATATTACTTGGTGAGTTTCTTTGTTTTGCAGGTTTTGACTGGTTTGAAGTCTATGTGTGGGGTGCTTGCAACCTCGTACTAGTGGATGAGGATGTCCTGCTTGGGGAACGTCTGAGTACCTTGTGCCCTAAGGAAGCTTACAAGAATGTTCTTTGGGCTTAGAGCTCTAGGGAGTTTTTCTATCACACTTTGATTTTATTTTAATTTATTAAAAGCAATGCCTGATTTTAAGTATGGGTGAAAGTCTTCCTATTTGTGCTAATAATCTCATTTGGTTTTTCTTTGTGCATCAGTTCTTTTCCAAAGAAAGTAGTTTGAACCGGGTGTAGGTAGATTTTTTTAGGATTAGAGTGTAGTAAATTGATGGGAGAGTCTTAACTCTATTTTGACTAGTTTTATATAGATACTTAATTTGCGGTATGTGAACTTCATGCATGTATTCTATCTGCAGGATCTATTTTGTCTTGAGAAACATTGAGTGCATTATTTGAAGCCTATGATCATGATGTTGACTCTAGATTTGATTGAGAGTTTGCTTATGAACTCTTGGAGTTTGGTTTGATCGAGCCTTCATACTCTCAATGGGCATGCGAAGCATTCTATGTCAACAAGAGAGCTGAATAAACAAGAGGTAAACTCAGATTAGTCATTAATTATCAACCTCTTAACCACTTTCTCCAAGATGACAAATTTCCTATCCCAAATAAACTCACCCTTTTCTCCCACTTAGCCAAAGCCCAATAATTTTTCAAGTTTGATCTTAAATCAGGATTTTGGCAATTAGGAATTCACCCTGATGAAAGAGCCAAAACAGGTTTTTGAGCCATTTTGAGTAGGTTATGTGCCATGTGTGAGTGAAAATTTTGTCTTCTCAAAGTTTAATACCTTATATCTAAAACTTGCTCGGCTTGTATGCAAGGCGAAATGAGAAATCTGCTCGGTTAGAAAGTGATATAGGCATTCCTTTCATAGCCGATCTATTTAAAGTTTTAGAGTTAGATGTTTACCAGTAAAAATTTGACCTAAGTTAACCTTTTTGATCTTATAGTCTTTTCTTTGATAGCCATTGGGATTCTTATTTCTTGTGCTAAATATTTGTGAGTTGTACTTGTGGTGTTATGAGCCTAAAGGCTAGTTGATCAGGTGTCAAAATTGTGGTTGTTGGAGGAAGACAAAAGGTGCTTTAGAAGAATGCTGTTTGGAGGGATTTACTAAAAAAAAAAAAGTGTGAAAGCTTAGAGTATTTTGCAATAATTGAAATATGAAAAAAATTTGTGTTTGAAAGAAAAAAGAAAAAAAAGAGTAGTCCCTATCATTAGCTCCTACCTTTGCTTAAAGAAGACAGTTGGTAAATGTTGACTCTGTGCTGGTAAAAGAAAGATTGTTTGGGAGAAAAAATGCTTGAATTAATTATGGTGTATTAAATTGCTTGGGGTGGTTAGTCATTATTACCTAAGTATATCCTATCCGTCCCATTGCCTATATTACAACCAAAAAAAAAAGTGTATGAGGCGTTCGTGGAGCAAAGTTTAGTGAAATCAAGGGTTTTGAAGTCTGAGTAGAAGTCTGAGGGTCGTGTGAACGAAGGACGAACAAAAAATGAATGAACCAGATGAAAAACTAGGTTGCACAGCATGCTGCACTATGTGAAGCACGACGTGCATGCAAACCTCCGAAATTAGCTCAGATCGAGTTTTACACGGATTTTAAAAGGTTGTGTTGGTCCAATATCAATTCCTACTCTATAAATACATCCAAAAACACTCTAGGAAGGAACTTTTGGCTTAATTAATATCAAAATGAGGCAAGGAAGAGAGAATATCAGGATTCAAGGCTCTACCTCATCAATCCATCTATCTTTAGTAATTTTTACTTGCTTATAGTTTATTCTTGTCTTAGAACATGACTATAAGTGGCTAAATCACTCACTCTAGGATTGATTGAACTACTCCACATGCTTGTGTGATGATAATTATTGTGTTATAAATAAACCTTGTTAATTCTTTCTATCTATGTTGTTTACGAATTTTATGCTAATTGATTGATAGGATCCCCAATTAATTATCCCCTTTATTCTTGTGATTACTAGGAATAGATTCATGAGTTAGGGTTAAACACATAGCAGTATATCAACCTAAAACAAAGGTGTTACTTCAATTGTCAAAACGGTGAATTAGAAATATTGATCCTTACTGTGAGACATAAGTGTAGTCCTCCCTATCTTCATTAGTTAATTGTAATAGTTGATTAGTGAAAGTTACGATTACTTAACGGAAGTGGGTAATCGTAAACTTGAAGCACTTGTTCAATAGGAAGACTCAAGGAAAATTCATAACACAATACTTTAGCACAAGTTAGAAGTTGGAAAATCACTCCTAAGTTTCACATCTCTTGAATTAAGTGTATCTTTAGTTTCTTATTGTTTAGTTTATTGTTAAGTAGTAGATAGAACCAAACCACATTAAAAATATACTTTTGAAGTTGATTTGATAAATAGTTTAGTTAGATTAACCGCTAGAAGCCGTGTTCTTTGTGGGATTCGACCTCACGACTTTATGTACCGAACTATATTTGATGTGACCGCTTAGTTCCTTTTATAGGGAGTAGTTTGGCGTGATTAATACTCTAGTTGTAGGTTTTATTTTTGCAGGTTTTACCTAAATATTCGATGGAATCAATAAAAATTTGGTAACTTTTTTTTTCCCAAAATTGCTATTTTTCGACGGATTCAGTAGGAAACTATGCAGTTGTTTTTCTAGAATAAGAACATTTCCGATCGACTCGATCAAATCGAATAAATAATATTTTATTAAAATTTCAAGAGAACCGGGCAGAAACAAAGAATGTTTAATTTTTAATTTTTTAATGTTTCTGACCGAAGCTGTCGTCCACGTGTTTTTCAGACCGTTTTGGTCGGAAAATTTTTAAAAAAATAAATTGAATTCTCATCAGTATCTCCAACACAGTCGAAAACTCCGACCGCGTCAGTCGGAAATATTTTTCTACCATGTAATTTTCGACCACACATGTCCGGTCGGGAACCGGAGCTTTTCGACCATTTTTCAACCGTTTTGGTCGTCGAAAATGACATGTTTTCTGGTATTGTCAGTAGTAAGAAAAGGAGGATGAAATGAAGAAGAAAACATTTGTCGGCCAGAGAAGACGACAAAGTTGAGGTTCTGACGTTTTTCAAGTCTAGATCTACGACGGAAATGACTTTTATTGAGAAGGAGTTTGGATATGGAGTGAAGGGATCATCATGGTTTGGGAAAAGTAGGTTTTGGGGTGGTCAACTATGGTCAACGCCTTATGGAGTTTGGATGATGGAGAGGAGAGAAAGAGATTAGAATTAGGTGAGAGAGAGAGAGATTTAAAATTATGCTCCCAATTTATGTAAATGTTTTTGCTTTCGAGAGTCAAATAAATTTTTATTTGACCGCGATTATTTCATATATCCTATAAATATTTGAATTATAAATTATTATAACTTATGTAGTAATTTTTATGTAGTTTCAAAATTGTGAATCATATTTCAAAAAATTAAAAGATTATATATCTGAATTAACGGTCAAACTAGAAAAGTTTGAATCTCGAAATCCGAAAACCTTTACATAAATTGGGACGGAAAGAATATATTTTATAATAATATTTAGAAATGTAGTTATGTTTTAGAATTTTTGAAAGTATCGTTATATTGTGTAATTAAGATTAAAGTGCATATTTGAGTAATTAACCCAGTTTAAATGTTTTTACTTATGGATACTAGAAGCTGACCGTCAGCCTCTAGTATCTATAAGTAAAAACATTTAAACCCAATCCAAGAACTAGTCATTGTATAAACTTACGTGGTTTTGTATAAGAGTTTAACTAATATTTAAAAAGCCTATTTACAAATAAATTTTCAAATATTCTTATTTATTTATATATTCTTAAACATAATACTCCTTTTAAATAATTAATATAACTTAGAAAATTGACAAATAATTGAGACACTGGGAATGAGTTGAGATTCAAGAATTACCATAACAAATTAATGAGAAACTTTTTTTTTAAATAAATTTCGGAAAAGGGTCGTATCTACCCCTCTACTATTAAAAATTAGTTATTAGTAACCTCCGTTATACTTTTTTTAATTATCAGCCCTCGCCGTTACCCAAACTTATATATGTACCCTCAATTCTAACGGCCCCCATCTCCCCCCCACGTGGCAGCCATCCAACGAGTCCCTGCAATTAACCCGCCCCACTAATTAAACCCCACCCCAACTAAACAAAAAACCCCAATTAAACAAAACAAATAATAAACCATCCAAATACCCCTAAATAAAACAACGGCTCCCCTTCATTTTCACTCATCTTCCCCGCGCACCAGCTCCCCCATTTTCCCTCAAAATTTATTGTGCCATTTTTAATGTAAAGTTTCGGTGCTAGCAATGTCTTCTGGTAGTAGTAGTTCATTTGATTGTCGAAAGAGGCTTTGCGGATGTGGTTTGGTTGCTCACCACTTTACGGCTTGGACACATTCTAATGCGGGAAGGAGATTTTATAAATGTCCACAACCCGAAGTGAGTAATCTGGATATGGTAGTGTTTTAGTTTTATGTTCGTCATGATTTCAGATGTAGAGTATTTTTTTGACCGAAACTTGTGGTTATTTGTATTTATTGCAGAGAAATTCTTGTGGTTATTGGGAGTGGGACGATGATGTGTTACCAGATAGGGCATATATTGTCATCATACAGTTGAAGACGAAATTGGAAATGGCTGAAAAAACAACGAGAAATTGACTGAAAAGCTCGAGTTTGAAGTGATGAATTCCAGGAAATTGCAAGAAAAAATTGTAACAATGAAGAAGGTTATTATAATTTTATGGGCTGTAATTGTTGGTGTTATTATTGCTCGTTTGTGATTAATTAGTGAAGATTGTATTGAATTCCATGACTCTTTTGTTGAAATGAAAACTATCTTCGTGGTATGCATTGTGTTTGTTAAAATGTGTGAGTGAAATTGCACACAATTAATGATAATAATAAAAATGCTAATCATACCATTAGAAGGTTATTGATCTTACAAAACGCTTAAACACGAGACTTAACAAGTCTACTGATCAGAACAGAAATTAAAATACATAAAACTTAAAGATACGATGGCTTAAAAAAAACATAAACAACCTTCTAATTAGGCACTAACTTCACAGATTCTGGGGTGGGGATGCTGGTGGGGACCCTGGTGACAACATTGCTAGTGCTGGTGGTGACATTGGTGGAGTGTAGTAGTCCTCGGCATGTTCTCCCGCCTCATGTAACATGGCCCTAACCATCCTCTCCAACCTTCGTATTGTTGTGTCCCTCTCCGCATTTGCTTGTTGTATACCCCAAATTTCATTACGAATTGTCACAAGTGTCTCACTCATGTGATCCAACCACAAGTTAATAACTTCAATTTCCCATCTTGGTTCAAATCTTGGAGGTGTTCTTCCTGTGCGACGAGGGACCCTTCTTGCACGGAATTGTCTCCATTGGTTATTGTTGGAACTTGAAGGATTCATTGTGATGTTTGGGATGTTGTTTTTGCTTTTGTGATGCTGTTTTGTGATGTATTTGGGTCACTATTTAAAGGAAATAAAAGGGTTATTGAAAAGGCACCATTAATTGAAATAAAAACTGTCATTAAGGAGCGCTTTGAAGAGTCATTAGACTTTAGGATTCCAATGGATACATACATTCATTCATCTGCAAATGAAAGGTCACATTCATTCAATAAGTAGAACAGGCCAAAGAGGCATAACTGCTAGCATAACTGCACGGCTAAGATATTATCATTCACATAACTAACATAATCATAGAGACAAGCTTTAAATACTAAGTTACTGCATTAAGGTCAAACTGTTAGCATAATTGCTTAATACATTTGAAGTGACAAATGGATGTCATATTATAACCTCAAAACAAGATACTACTTAGGTCATAATATGACATCCTACAGTCAGCACCAGTAGATATAGTATCAGCCACATAGTCTAAAACATTCAGAAAATATTTAAGCTAAATTGTCTTTGAGAAACAACTATCTCATAGTAGTACCCCACAAAAACTAAGTCACATTCCACTTTTGAGATCACTTTCTCCCCTTGAATTTGTCCAGTGTCAATTTAGCTTGCATCTGCAGCTGGAGAGTAGACATAGCCTTTTTACCATTCCATTTGAGACCTGGTGATGAGAAAGGCATATTGGAAGGTTCATAAGCACCAGATTGGTCACCTTTGAAACTGATTGCTCTCTTTCCCAATGGCTTAGTAGGCAGCTGTCTAGCATGAAGCCTTGTCTTAGATTCTGAGACAACTTTTGGTCTCACAGCAGGGACATCTTCATCAGCAAAGTAAGGGAAGTCAAAATCTGCAAATGTGCTGGAAATGCTTTCTTGAGAAGGGTTGGAACTGCTAGTGCCTTGGATTTGAACAATTGGCATAGGGTTGGAACTGCTAGTGCCTTGGTTTTGAACAGGTGGCATAGGTTTGACAACATATGGGCTGACTTGAGACTCTTCTGGAAAAGATGAGAAGTGTATCTCTTGACTCATTTGTTCTTCAATGTCTTCATCCACCAAACTTCTTCTCTTCTTTGCTGGCCTCTTTCTTGGCTTCTTCCCTGGCTGCTCCATTGGCAGCTTTCCCTTGGAGTTCTGTCACACATTAATATTTCATATGTTAACTTATGCAAAGTGTAAAGTAAAAGCAATAAAAACATAGAAAATGTTACCATTTTACAGCCCTTAGCATTATGGTTAGGCTGTCCACAGTTTCTGCAATTCATAACTCTCCCTTTCCTAGATGCAGACCACTCTACAGCTCTCTTGCGTGCCTCATCTTTTTCCCTGACCCTCTTGGTTCGAGGTCTTCCAGCTTGGTTGATCAGTTGGGGTGGTTCCATTGCTTGGGATGGGAGTACTTTCCAGAATTTCTCCCCTCTTACAGGTTCCAACTTGTGTGAATAAGTCTTCAAGAATGCCTCCTTGCTATACCACCAATGAACTGCAGATATAGGGTTAATCCTCCTGTGTAACATGGCTTTTATTGCATGGGCACATGGTATGCCACTAAGGTTCCAGGTCCTGCAGCTGCACTCTCTCTTTCCTAAATGCACAGTATGTGTATCACCCTCCTCAGTCACCTCATATCCATTGTCACCATTAAAGTTCACCTCACACTTGTGTGCTATTTTCAAGTAGTCATCAAACAAGTCCTTGCATTGAGTACTGATTTCTTCCTTCCACAGTCTCACTTCAGCTTCCCTTTCACTCACCATCTTCATTACCTTCACTCTTATCTCCTCCAGCATCTTTATTATTGGTTTGTATCTTGCATCTAATATCCATACATTGAATGATTCAGTGAAATTGTTATCCACTCCCATATTCTTACAAACAGTGTCAAAATAGGCCCTGCACCAAGACTGGACTGGATATGTAACCAAGTCCTCAGCAGCAGCTCTCTCCAATTTCCCTATTTCACCCAGTTGGTCATGAAAGTCCTCTTCATAAGTGGCCCATGCACACCACCAAAGCAGTTTTTTCATTTCTTTGGATCTCCATCTTTTACACCAATTTGCTTCAATGTGTCTCACACAAAACCTATGTTTTGCTTGTGGCAGCACATCTCTCATAGCCACATGTAACCCCTACAATGTTATCAAACATGTTAGAATACTCAAAACAAGAAAATGACATAAACAAAGTAATGGACAGAATACCTTCTGCATATCAGACATGAAAGTGTATCCTTCTCCCATATTGAGGTCCAATGAGCTCTTCAAACATGCCAAGAACCAGTTCCAAGTAACTTTTGTTTCTCTGTCAACCACAGCCCATGCAATGGGATAAAAGTGGTTCATTGAATCTTGACCAATAGCCACCAAGATCTGGCCTTTGGCCTTTCCTCTCAAGTAGGTACCATCCAGACCAATAAAAGGTCTTAAACCATCTTTAAATCCATTCTCCATAGCTTGGAAACAAATGTACATTCTTAAGAATCTTCTTCTCCCTTCAGCAGCAGCATCTTTAGACAAGTTTACAACAATATCACTTCCAGGATTACTTAATCTCAGTTCATTTGCATATGCTTCCAACTTATTGTATTCATCTTTAAAGCTACCATGTAGCTTCTCCAAAATCAGTTGCTTAGCCCTCTTGCATTTACCATGGCTAGCATTTAGCTCAAAAGCAGCTTTCAAATCAGCCCTCATATCTTTGATTTTGTATTTAGGATATTCTTGAATCTTCCTCTTAAAATAATGAGCAATTGTAAAGTAGTCTACTCTTTTGTTATTATAAGCTATAGGACAGTCATGTTCAGAGTTAAGAGTCTTGAAAGTAACACCAGGACAGTCTCCCTCCCTTGAAATTAAGCAAACAAATGGACAGCCCCTTTGACATTCATACCTTAATCTTTTTGTATCACTCTTAAGAAGAATTAGCTCTTTTTTATTAGCCATAGCATACAAGTTCATATACTTTCTAGCTTCTGCAATGTTTTTGAAAGTCATATGCTCATCTAGTTCAAGGTAGTCAAGCAGTTTATCAGTAATGGCCACCTTCCTTTGACTAGCAATACTCTCCAATTCTTCAGAATCATAATCTGACTCATCTGATTCTACATCACTCTCCCCATCAGATGAGCTACAATCTGTACCTACTTGTGCTAAGACATGGGTCCCTTGATCATGATAATTCACCTGAGGATTAACCTCTTGATCATGACCATTCAGCTGAGGAATAACCTCCTGATCATGATCATTCAAATCCTCAAGATGATAATCAAAGACCTGAGAAACATTGTCCAGATTCTGACCAGAAATGGGACTACTAGTATCATGAACATGTTCAACAATATTAGGTACAGTCACAGCCAGCTCACACTCATCTACAACATACAGGTCTATAATGTTGAAATCAGCAGAAACCATCCCCAACAAACACCTAATCCCATTATCCCCTTCAATCTCATAGTAGCTACCAGAAGGTGTTAACACTATTAGTTGTTGTACCCCAATAAAGTCTAACTTAGTACAGAATTCATCTACAATATCTATGAAAGATAAGTGGTCAGGATCATAACCTTTCCAAGTATGCACCAGCTTCTTATCATATTTGAGCTTAGGATCTCTGACCCATTCTCCACCATAGTTGAATATCAAATCCACTGTTTGCATAGTTTAATACTCTGCAGATAAAGGAAAAAAAATTAAAGTCACAACATGTGGGGTCCACATTATTTAAATACCTAATCATGGAGACTGTCCTAATAAACTAAGAAGCTGGACCACAGACACTTGAGATTTACATTAAAGTCACATAAACTACTTAAAGTGGTTCTTATTATAATACAAAATACAATTTTTGAGACAATGTTGTAAAGGACAAACAAAAAAGGAAGCATCTTTCATCACATGTCTCCATAAAGTCCTTAAACCTTTACAAATAACAGCTGATATACCCTACATCACAAATGCCTCCCATTCCGAACCATTAAACCCCATTCCACCAACCAACAATAAGTCAGTGGGGTCCACAGTCGGGAACATGAGTAAATGCACATGCAGTGATCAATTCCAGCAAATATACACTATAAATACATGAAAACCCAATATATATACATAAACAAACATGACTCTTAAGGAACATGTAAGAACCCTAAAAATCCGAACCATCTACTCACAAACAAACAATAAAAAAAGCTAGATTTAAACATAAGAAGGTTAAATGAACATTTAAAAGCAGGAAAACCCTTACCTTTTACAGCATTCAAACTTTGATCTTCAGCGCCGTTTTGATTAGGTTTTTTTTTTTAAAGAGGGAAGATGAGTGAAAATGAAGGGGAGCCGTTGTTTTATTTAGGGGTATTTGGATGGTTTATTATTTGTTTTGTTTAATTGGGGTTTTTTGTTTAGTTGGGGTGGGGTTTAATTAGTGGGGCGGGTTAATTGCAGGGACTCGTTGGATGGCTGCCACGTGGGGGGGAGATGGGGGCCGTTAGAATTGAGGGTACATATATAAGTTTGGGTAACGGCGAGGGCTGATAATTAAAAAAAGTATAACGGAGGTTACTAATAACTAATTTTTAATAGTAGAGGGGTAGATACGACCCTTTTCCGAATAAATTTTGACCCCGCTTCCTTTCTTAAAAGCAAAAGGAGAGAAATATAAAAAGCTGTGCTTGGTGTATATTAATGGCGGGAGTAGAAGTAAACTAGAGCTGCTAAAAGTCTGAAAAATCCCGTTAGTTGAATCTACCAAGAATGCCTCAATTTCTTCGTTTCATTCCCTCTTTCTCTCGTTTCCCCTACAAACCCCAGGTCACTTTCTTTCTCTTTTTACATTTACACTTAATCTTAAATATGCTATTTTCCTGTAATTAACAAATTTTCTTTATATTTTACTTCTTCGTGTGACCTATATGTCACGGTTCAAGTCGTGGATACAGTCAGTGATACTCGTATAGGATACGCTGCGTACATCACACCCTTGGGTGCAGCCCTTTCCCGGACCTGTGTGAACGGAAGATGCTTCGTGCACCAGGCTGCCCTTATTTTATTTTTTGTTGAGTTTGATAAATGGGGTTTTCTTCTTATTAGTTCTTATGTTTATTTTACTAGTAAATGTAGCAACTTTGTGGGTTTTATTAGCAAGAAATTGAAATTTTCTTTGATATTTTATTTTATTTTTTTTATTTTGGCAAATGGGTTTTTGTTCTCATTAGTTGTTCTGGTCATTTTTCTAGTAAAGGTAGCAACTTTATTGTTATTTTTACCAGTAAATGAAGGAATTTTATTAGGTTTTGTTAGTTTGAACTTAGTTGTCAGTCTTATTTTGTCTGTTTTATGGTTTTAAACTTTGGGTTGATTGTTATCAGAATGGATTTGCTTGGAGAAGGATCCTGAGCACTTATGTATCTCCAGCAGGTGGTGAAGCCATCCTTTTCTTGTTTTGTTTTAATCTTTTATAATTGTAAAGTTCAAATCATTTATTATTGTTTGTCATTACAAAAAAAATAAAAAATAAAAAAAATAAAGCGTTTTCTTTTGGCTGGATAGTCAGACCTCTCTATAATGATGCCGTCTCTTAGGAAAATTTTGGATGCTACAGCAAGACACTATTATAGAGAACATATAATATTACATAACATGAGAAATCAGTTCCAAAGAAAACTAGGTTATCATAGTGAGATGTTGTTATGAAGGATGACTGTTATAGAGAGGTCTGACTGTATGAGGGTCATTACTAAACACATGTTTGCAAGTTTCTATGGCTTAATTTTGATGTACCGTATTGCCACTTGCCAGGCAAAAAAGTAATATAAGGTATTCTCCTTGTGTCGCTTCCTTGCATTGTTTGCATAATCTCCATATGAAGCTTTCTTCTATTTTTCAATGAGATCTCAATGAACTCAAGAGTCTCAGACTATGAAAAGGGGAATATGAGAGTGAATAATGTGGGTTAGAGAGATTAACATTAGAAGAGCTGCTCCATTCTACCAGCCTCTCGGTTAAATTGCTCTAAATATCTCAAATGAGAGGAAGTAATGTCCTGATTAGTCAAAGATTAAAGTAGTAATCCCTAATATATTGAGATTAGGGAGAAAGAATTATTCAGTTTTGCCAAGAATACTGAACATGTTTATTTGTAGTTGATAGCATTTTAAGCATGTCAACTCATTCTAAGCGATGTAGCTTCCACATGTATCCACAACTATGCTTCGTAAAATCGGTTTTTGCATTTACTAATTTCCTGGTAGTTCTCTATGTTTCTATGAAGTATCGGATGCAATACTTATTGAGGTAAAGATATCAGTTTACTTGCAAAGCTAAAGAACAATTATTTGGCAGAAAATCGGACAAATAAGACGATTGGCAAGATTTCCTTTCAATTAGTCAATCATATCTAAGATAATGCTTTGTTGTTGGAAAACCAATTTCTTGTCTCCAGCATTCTATTTTTGGGTGTGAGCTACCTCTACCTTTTGGTGTTAAACTGCTCCTAGAGTTTACAAGATCTTCTTATCTAGATAACTCCAACCTTGTTTGCTTTTAAACCTTCAGAAGGTGAATTTGATGAAATGCAAGACGATACCAGAGCATCAGAGAAAGAGACTGCACTGCGTTCGGCCCTCTCGCAGCTTGTAGGTGATTTTGGCAAAGAATCAATGTTGTCCTTGCAGCGTTTCTTTAGTGCTAGACGTACACCAGTGGTACCTACTGGTTCTTTGAGGCTTGACCTAGCACTTGGGCTTGGAGGACTACCCAAGGTAATTTATATAAAGTGACTACGCTAGATGTGTTTATTCCAAATGCGGATTCGTCTCTGATGCCGGTTGCACAAATCTCCATGCTTTGATTGGTTTTTGGTGCTGAATTGCTGTTGTCTAACTTTTGTAATCCCAACAAGTAATGACTGATTTCCATTTTCCTGTATTTCCAAAGGGCCATGGATGCATGATTTCTTTAAGTATCTTTTATGTTAGGGTTTGTAACATTCCTTAGCTGGAGTTTTTTTTTTTTTTTTTTCCTTTATTGGGGGATTGGGGGAGGGCACGGGAAAGGATTAGGACATTATAGTCTATGTACTAACTTCTCGTGAAAATACCTGTATTTTATTAATAAACCAGCTGCTGTTCTCATAATATAAGCAGTCCGATTCCATCCATATGTTTTTTTAACGTCTCATATCATGACATATTTATGTCATTGAACAATGGGACTTGACGCTACGCTTACCAAAGTGCCATTTGTAACCATAGCTCCTTTTCCTTGGTGAAAGGTGAGAGTGTTCCAGTACCATAGTAGTTTTAGGAGAGGATTAGTCGTCAGATAAAGATTTTAGTGCTTGTTGCCTCTCTTGATCAAAGTACTTAGTGTATTTTGAATTTTTATTGATCTGTGTAATGATTTTAGTGCCTGTTGTTTCTCTGAATCAAAGTACTAAGATGTTATTTTTGTTGTAAGGGTATTGTGGTTATTAACACTTGCAGTTCATTTTAATTTTCTTCTATAGGGAAGAATTGTTGAAATTTATGGACAAGAAGCATCTGGGAAGACAACACTTGCCCTTCATGTAATTAAAGAGGCTCAAAAGCTTGGAGGTGAATACTACTGGCCTTTTACTATTCACATTATGCTCTTCTAGCTTATATATATATATATTTCATGTTTTTCTTTTATTTAAATAGAATAGAAAACATAAAAAGTATTTCTGCCGATTACGTACTTTCATTACTTATTTCTTTTGCGTAGGTGCCATGGCTGCAATTTTTTTGTCCATTGTTCTTTCTTTAAAGAATATAACGAAAAGTAAACAAGAATGTGGTTGTAGCTCTCAAAGATAAAAGATTTACCTATGGACGAAATACTTAAATATCTAGCATGAGATAGTGATATCTGGAATTGTCGCTGCGGAATCTTTTCAATATTTCCTTCCTCTGACAATTACTCAAGTTTGTTTCCTCATCATTTTCTTTGTACTGATAGGTTACTGTGCATATCTTGATGTCGAAAATGGAATGAACCCCTCTCTTGCAGAAGCGATAGGGGTCGATGTAGAAAATCTACTTATTTCACAGCCAGATTCTGCTGAGAATTTGCTGAGTATTGTCGATACCCTGACAAAAAGTGGCTCCATGGATGTAATTGTGGTTGATAGTGTAAGTGCTTCCCTTTATAACTCAGGGCTGATTTATTTGCTCCAATATTCCTAGTATGTGTCAACAATTCAGGGTTTGTAATTTCTTTTTTTCTTTTGATAGGTGGCAGCTCTTGTTCCCCAACTTGAGCTTGATGGTACGATAGGTGACTCTCCTAAAGGCTTACAGAAAAAGATTATGAACCAAGCACTACGTAAAATTCATTATTCGTTATGCAACTCTAGCACACTAATTATCTTCATTAATCAGGTCTGATCTGGTTCTAGAACGCATTATATGTTGCAATCTGCTTTTTGTAAGAACTGGCATACTGATCTAACCTCCATTTAGGTAAGATCAAACAAAGGATTAGCTCAAGGCTCTGGGCGTATGGATGAAGTAACTTGTGGAGGAAATGCTTTGCCTTTTTATGCTGCTGTACGGCTTAGAACAATTAGAAAACAATTGCTCACGACCAGGGATAAGGTAAGTATTACATGTTTCTGACTCATTAGTTTGTTCCTTCAGAAATATATTTTAAGCCAAATACATAATTGGCCTCTTAAACTTGTCTGAATATTTCACATAGCCACTTAAACTTCACCCATGACCATTTGAGCACTTGAACTCAATTCAAAGTGTACCATTTAGACACAACTTGCTGACATGGCATTTAGTGTGTGAACCACAACAGTTGAGCGCGTGAAGTTGAGAAAGCAAAGCCTGACATGGACATCAAAGTGTTTTGCTTCTTTCTCCTTTTTTTCTTTCTTCGTTCTCCTTCAAATTGCTCTACAGCTGCCTTACTCTCCATTAACGTTGTTTTGCTCACCAAGCTTTGAAATTACAATCCTTCGAAATCAATTTCTAATTACCATTTATGTGAATCAAATCATTCTTTCTGCTCATTTTAGCTTAAAGTAAAGAATCTGGAGAAAATCCTTTGTATATTGTTGAAATACAGGTTGATGAATGTACCCTCTCAATTCTTATGCAAGATAATCCAATATGTACTTGATATTGATAGAAGATAATCAATTGCAACATAAATTTGAAAAGTCTTTTCAAACAGATTTACTCGAAAGATTCAATCAATTGAATCCTCCAATTTAGAACTTCTGAAATTTTTAATCAATTGAATCCTTCATGGTCACATTTTTTTACCTCCAACAACCTAGCTAGTCGGAACTATTTGACCACTTCGACGCTGCACTCTTTCACAGCCATTGCAAAAGCACCTCAAGTTCTCACCGTTCTCCATTTCTCCGGCGTATCTGTCCGGAAAAATGTCTGATCCAAATTCCACCAACCTAATTCTTGATATGGTTTTTGTTCTTTTAAAAAAAGATCGAATTAGATAATTATCCATGTCGGTGGTCCATCATTGAAGGTAGAATAAATTTTAGAAAGGGAAAAAGATTTGTGTGGAGGTCTGGTGGAAGAAGGTATCTTGGGAAGAAGTTATGTGGGTGCGAAAAATAAATCTGGGTTCTTTTTTTTTAATTTATTTTTTTCTAATTGGGTATCTGTCAATTAAAAGGGCCACGTAGCTTTCCCTCATTCGATTCTTTGCCACATCATCATACGTGAACTACACACACTTTATTGTTTGGCTCTTTTGAGTGAAAGTGTCTAAATGGAACACTTTGAATAGAGTTTAAGTGCTTAAATGGTCATTGGTAAAGTTCAAGTGGCTAGGTGAAATATTGTGACAAGTTTAAGGGACTAGCTATGTATTTGGCCTATTTTTACTATCCAATTATGAGAATTATACAACCATGGGCAGATGGGCTTCTGACATATTCTTCGATTTGCCTAATTTGCTTATTAGATGTTACAAGTTTAGATTCTTGATGTAACGATCTTTAGCAGGTGATGAATGTTTCACCTGCTTTATTTAATTACCTTTTAACTAGACTAGTGCTTGCCTGAAAAACTTTCCAGATTACTGGTCTTGGGATCTGCGTAAAAGTGGTTAAAAATAAGCTAGCTCCTGCAACGTCAGAAGCTGAACTGAAGATACGGTTTGGCGGAGGCTTTTGTGTCGTACCTGAGGTTTTGGAATTGGCTTGTGAACATGAAGTCATTCTGAAAGGAGGAGGGAGCTATTTCATAGATGGAAATGTTTTAAACAGTAGACAGGATGCTGAGGATTATCTAGCTGCCAATCGTGGTGTTTTAGCTAAGATAGTGGAAACCTTAAGAGATCAGCTGTTTGTGATAAATAATGGTAAAAAGAACTGATTAGATAGTCATTTTCTAGTTCCAATCAACTGTGGAGCATCTGCAACACTATCCTGCTAAAGCCCTCTGAGGGAAAGCCATCTCTATGAGCAGAAGGAAATGGGAGTTTGTTTCCTCTACGGAGCATCTGCTTATGGCTCTGTTTCTGTTGGAAAGGCATGACCATACTTGAGACATACTTCTCTTTATGGTGGACATACAAGTCTTTCGACTTTGGTCGGTGCGAAGATTGATTCAAGCAAATCCCATGTCCTTCTAGAACAGTTGTGAATCTTCGTTCTGTCTCATGGTCAAGTATTTATTATTTGGCTTTGAGACGTGACATCGCCAGAGTTGTTCCTGGGCTCAATGTTTCATGAGTGCAAACTGTACAGGGAGGCTACTTCGACTGTTAAAGATTCCATCATCATGGATCAGACATTTCCAGGATCTTGTTCTCTTATCTGGTAATTCGAGCATTACAGTCAATTTATCTTGTAATTATCTTGCCGCTGGCATTTCGTTCCGAAGGTTTACCAATATGTAGCATTGTGATATATGTCAAGCTCAATTGAGGTAACATTGTGCCTCCCATGTGTTGGTTTTTACAATATCTAATGAATCTATAGAATACTCCTTGTTTTCCGTTGGTTCTTGAGTTTTACTCATCTGTATTATGTGTGGCATTGTCTGTTTTATTTTGCCAGTTATCCTATTGTAAGATGCTTTCTTTTACATTTGATTGGTTCAATCAATTTTCTTGCAGTTTCTAGATCAATGGTTTCGTATAAGATTATTCTTCAAAGAATTTTACCTGAAATATAGAAATACATATTGTTTTCAATGAGGAAAGCAAAAGAAATAAAGCCATGAAAAATAGTAGGCATAGGAAAACCCCTGTGCAAATCCCGAACTTGGAAATGCTTCCAGGTAGGTCATCAAACAACACCAACGATCTGCCTCCAACTCAACTCAGAAGCACCCAAGACAAAATAAATAAGCAAATATAACAAGGCAAAACAAACTGGGAAAGGGAAAAAAACTTTGTACTATATACACATTGTGGCACTGGCTTTCATCAATCAACTCTGGATGGAATACTCAAGCTGCTGAGTCCCCAATTACAGCTTCCTGTTCCGATTTCTTTTTTTTTTTTTGGACCTCAGAAGTAAAATGGTGCAAATCCAGGAGTTTCTGCTTTCCCTTGTTGTAAGTACTGAATGAACAGGTCAATAATGTACGACACTCATCCTTGGTGGATAAAATTACTCATAGCTGTGCTGGTGGAAGATCTCAGGTACCTAGTGGAATATTTGAGGTTCAAGCAAGTTGGATGAACTAGCATTATAAAAACAATAACAATAATATTAATGTATGATGCTCGTGTTCTTCCAAGAGCCAGTTTTTGCTTGTGCTCCACTCATCGCTTTTGCTTGAGCTATAACAAAGCAGTCCTAAATCTAGAATAATCTTCATGTCCAGTACGGGATTAGAAAGGCGAAATTCTTCAATCTTGGTAAAACCCTTGTACATCCAGAGCTATATACCTAGAAGTTCATCACTTTCTGGTACTTCGATTCATTTCACCATTATATGAACTCCAAGAAGAAAGCTTGAACTTGCAAGGGGAATATTGACCTGAATAAGTTTCGTGTAACCGTTGGTGTTGCTTTGGTGTGCTCATTGACCTTGTTTTAGCCTTTGCAGATTCTGTGGCAGCCATATAAGTAGGAAATATAGGAGAACTTGGTAAAGAGTTAACATCAACATTTGATTTTCGTTTTACATTGGAAAATGATCTTCTTGGTAGTGAAGAAGGAGAATGCAGCTCCTCTATGAATTCTGGTATATGCAGTTTTCTTACTTTAAGTTGTGTCATTTGATTCACATCACCTAGAGGAACATTTGAGTCTGGAAATGATCTCAATTGCTCAAATAACTCTGCTTTTCTTGGTCCCTCAATTTCTGCCAGATGATCAAACCTGCAGCTTCTTCGGTTTTGGTTCCTGGTTAATAATTCTTGTAAAGTTTGATCGTTTCTCCTCTCCTGAGAAGAAGCAAGTAATGTGTGACTTGAAGAAAGGGCAGGTTACCTACTACAACACGTTAATATGCAGGACAGTGTAAACTTTTTTGCTCTACCGATGTATAAGTTAAATCCTCTTTTTAAAAGCAAAGGAGTGAGAGAATGCAAGAGAGTGAAGTTACCCTATGTGAAAATGAGTATTTCATCAAATGCTCTCTTTTGTCAATGGCTTCTTCTCTTCTTGACCACAAGGCTTCAGGGTCGTGTTCTGAAGCATAGCTGAAATCCCAAGTCCTATGGCTCTTGCATTTAAGCTGCCATGACCATAACCATATTAAAAATATAAAAAACAGAGGAATTACAGATTTTCCACACCAGATAAATCTTATTAAAATGATTGTTTTTACCTTTGGTTCATTAGATCTCCATCTTTCCTTTGGGCTGTTAACTAGTTTCTTGTCACTATTGTCATGATAATCTTCAAAAGTAGGGAGTTTAATTTGATAAACTCTTGGTTTTGTCTTTTGAAGTGGTAACATGCACTTTAATTTGACAATGAGCCTTCTTCTCACAATTTCACCTCGAATCACTGCTTGAAGCTTCACAAGTCCCTTTAGAGCATTTAATGCTTTCTTGGCCTGCGTAAATTTCCACAAGGGCAAAGATTGGGCACCAGTTAATTCATTTCAGAAAAATAAGCAAGTATTCAACCTAATGCAGTCAAGTGGAAGTTTGTAACAAGTTCACAATAAAATTGTATGCGTAGAAACACTACATATATAGACTATGGATTATGGAAAATTAGAGAGCATGTTTACCAAGTGGCCGCGATAAGCACTTTGGATTTTAATGGCAGCATGTATACGTTTCATTTTGAATTCGTTTGGAGCATTCGTTAGACGAATAACATCAGCAGCAGCATTAGCAGCAGCTACAGCAGCCTCAGCAGCAGCTGCTGTTGCTATAGCAACAGCCAAAGCATGCTTTCTTTGCTCTTCTTTTGCCTCAGTTAATGTTTTCTCATGAGGTGCTTCTATTGCAGGACACTTCCTCAACTTGAACTTGTGCAAAAAGCATTTCCATCTCTTTGGTTTCTGAAACATTTTTCATAATGTTCAATTTAGTAATCTAAAGAGTGAGTACTCATTAGTAAGTAACAGAATCTTGAAACTCATACCTTTTCAGTTGTGGGCTTTGTGTCATGAATGAAGAGTCTCTTGACAAAAGTAAACCAGTTTCTTCTCTTTCCCATTTTAGAAATTCATGTGTCTTCAGCAAACATAACAGATTTATTAAACACCTGCCACCTTCTTTACTCTGAAGTAGGAGAGAAGAAGAATATCAGGGGCATTTCTGTTCCATTCAATAAAAACAAAAGGGTGCAAGGTTACAATATAAAAACAAGAACTATCTCACATCAGCAAAATTGTTCGTTTTCACAAAAGGACTGTCTTGAGATGACAGATAAATGTTAGATCATTGATGATGTTGAACAGTTGAAGACACATGTTTAAGTAAACAGAAAATATGATCTCTCCACTGCCTTAAGTTTTAGATGAGATGGTCAAACACTTCCATATAATGTGAAAGCAGGTAAAAATCCATTCGAGTCTCATCAACACACATTTTTAAAAGGAATTTTTACGTGTGTGGCCTATGAGAAAGAGTCAAAACTTAATGAGCGGAGCGTGTTGAACAAATAATTAATTTAATAAAAATATGCTTCCTCTCTAACAATTTAGCTTTTAAACAAGATGGTTTAAAGTAGTTGAATTTTTGGAATCATATATCAATAATTGAGTTTGTAACAGAAAATTTAAGGCACATACCTAGAGAAGGTGATAAGAAAGAGTGGACTAAAATATCAATTCGAAGGACATGCAAAATTTGGTAACATTCAACATTCCATTGGTTCTTGAGTGATAATTATGATGTTCTATTGTTCCATGTGGCATCATTTTCTCCCTTAATTCATGTCTTATATCCAAATAGAGTACTGACCTCACTTATGCTTTGAGAAGCATAGCATGTGCTTTGGAATATGAAATTGAAGAATGAAAAGCTACCTTTAACAAAAGCTTCAGAAAAAAGAATTGATGTTTCAATTATGCTAAGTACTTATGGTGGTGACTTGTGGGAAGTCTTTTTAACATCATTTAAAGGGCCCTCTTCTTTTGCTTCCTCCCACTCTTCTCTAACTGTCATATAAATATATTCCTAACTGAGAACTGACCATTTCAAATGTCTCTTTCTGCTTTGTATTTTACTGATTTAACATAGGAAACTCAATTGCACTCAATCACCAAAGAGAGAGGATTTGGTGGTTTTTGTATTTTTCCTTATGGATATGTATTATATCTACTTCTACTAACAGGATAAAAAAGTGTGTGCAATTTAATCTGCTGTAGAAGGTTAGAAAATATTACATACATCTTGGTGCAAGTTTAGTTTGTTTTCATATGCCCAAATTCATTATTGTTTGCTGTGGTGTTGTTATTGTTATATTTTACGTATTTAGGGTCTAGGATATGATTGATTATATATGACTGATATAAGATCTTTCTCTAGACGCCTAGCATCCTTATCTTGCTAACCTTGAAAATAGATTATTAGAATAAAGACTGTTTACATCAGCTCATAAACAAATGCAAAATTTCGAAATTGTCACAATGTGTTGAACTGTTCAACTGATAAGTCAAATAGCACGATAACTGCTCTTGGTAATCTTTATAGAAAAAGCTATATTCTCTCATTTTGAAGTACTCCTACTACTCATCATTTGGTCAAAATAGAACCAATCCCAAGAAAAGAAAAACATACTAAGTATATAACTTGGTAGTTGCTACTAGAATATACTCCTATGAACTTGGCCATAATTTGGTATGCCTAAGTTATCGGTCGGAGACTCGGACTATTCTAAAACCCTCTAAATGATTTTTCATTTGACATATACTAACATTTTATATCGACATAAATATTATTTTAGTAATATGAATTTTTTACTTGAGATAGATAAAATTAGTACATAAGAGATAGGATCACTTTCTTTTACTGAAATAGTAACTGGTCATATAATATTATTTCTTTCTTTTATGAAATTGTAATTTATAGTATGAGATTATTTTTTTCCTCGTGTCAGAGGTCCCATATATTTTCATATTTGTGGGTATTAAACCATGTGAACATCTATTCAGTTTTGGCTCCCAAAGTTGTCAAAATAATTATACTTTCCTTTTAGGCCCCAGCAGAAAGATGTGTAGGAAAATTGGGAGTCTCATCTTTTGCCTCTTGCTTCTCCATCGTGGCATTGAGAGCATTGGAAGGGGCATAAAGTAGCATTTATCTTTTGAGTTGTTCAATGGCCTCAACACTGGTAATCGAGGGTAATATTAAGTGGAAAGTGGAACTAATAATTTAAAACTTAATCTGTCAAGGTGGTTTTTTTTTTGGTCAAGGTTGTTGATAATCATAATAAAAGGTCACGGGTTGAGCTATGTGAATGTGTAACTTCTTCTATGTGAATGGATGACTTCTTGACAGGAGTATATGTTACCCCATAAGCATTTACGTATAAATTCGGATTAATTGAGCCATTGAACTTTAGATACCAAATGATTAAAACTAAAAAAATGTCTTTTATTGCTTTAACTCTAATCTTTGGTTTTACATTCTTCTTCCGTTTGCTGTGTACCTTGAAGTGGCAGTAGTCATTTCTTCGTGCATGCTATCTAAGAGAAAATGTGAACGACCATAATTGCAGAAGCCCTAAATTGATATTCTTAATGGTTTTTTTTTTTTCTGTACACAAAAATTCTATGTCAGAAGTCGTAGTCATGTCACTATATGACCACATTACTTGAATTCTGTCACATGTTCCTTTCATATATCTAACTAGAGATAACAAAATTTGAGTTAATTAACAATGGGGACCATGAAGATCATAATTAAACAAACTATAGGGTAAACAATTTGAGATAGTGTAATTATTAAAAAAATCTAAGCATGGATTTGAGCGCAGAAAGTTACAAAAGCAAAGATCATTTAAAACAGAAAAAGATAGGATTAATAACTTGTACATTATTTAAGCAATTTAAAAAGCTAGGATTACTTATATGTTGTGCTTGTACTTATGATAGGTCCCCTCTCTGAGTCTGTCAAGACTAGAAATATTCTTTACTTTTTATACAACACTCCCAGTCTGTTCTGAAATTTGGTACATTCTGATCAATATTTTCTTGAGTTTGCTGAATGAAATTGAACCATCATGGACCAGTGATAAACTAAAGAAAAACAAATCAAAGTAGGATCTTCATGCATATGAAATTTTCCATGATAATGGATATGAAATTCTTTTTTTGCAAATTTCATAAGTTCATGCGAGAATTTTTCTATTTGCACCTTTCATAAAATATATACTTCATCTTGTACAATACTAATTACTTAGGTCCTGCGGAGTAAGGAAAAGGTAAAGTACAAAGAATGGAATTCTTCATGTCATGTTGCTCATTCTAATAACAACATATTACATATTACTGTACATGAAATGGAAAGGTATTCATCTGCTTTTTCATGTTGGTTCAGAATTGAAAGAACAAAAGTACATAACCTTGTCTTTGTTTGTGCTCTAGTTGAGCGTCACAAATCAAAGCAAAGCTACAAAGGGCACAAACATCAAGTTGCTCAAAAGCCTTTGACTCATGTGACCATCTTATTTCTTCAGGTTTAAATTTTGGATCCGCCTCTAATATTTGTATAAAACTCACATTAAGGCTACAGTTTTAATGGCCTGGTCAGAATTAGCACAATATCTTACTTCTCTTTAACGAAATATTACTGGTCGAGTACTAGTTTAGAATGTTGATAACTATATTGCATTCTTTTTCAGATATATGCCTAATTTCATCTTTAAATAGAAGGAACAATCTTGAATGAAGTATCCCATGTCAAGAATCTTCCCCATGCATAACTTATTCAGTGAGCAGAAAGACTACTGGGATATTGAAGTAACAGTCAATTTGACACTGACAGAGTTTATTTGTCTAGTTTGTCACTTTGTCTCTGCAGCCATTCAGGAATATTAGTCAGTACGCTTTACCAATCAATCTAATTCTTTTGCCTGGCGCAAAGAAAAGAGAAGTATCGAATAGAGAAAACATAATCTCAGGCCTTCTGAATGCCTTTTGCATTTATATTACAAAATTCAGAATAACATATAGGGTACATTCTAGTATATTATTCTTTTGAAAACACTAAAATAAAAAGAATAGTTGCTGTGCAGCTTTACACCCTACTTTGGCTCATTCTTCTTAAACATATTAGAGAAAATACTCCACACAAATTATCAAGTTCTTCTCAACTTTCCTGTTCTTGTAAATAGAATATATTAAATGAGATGCAATTTCAAAATACAAATTAAAAGGTCATTGAATTGAAATATGTTTCTCATCATTAATATATTATTTCTATTGTTTCATAATTGCATTTCATAAGATAGCAATTGATAAAAAGCCAAGTGATCGAAATGGAATATTTATTAGGTATATATACATTTTTACATCAAGAGACACTCATCCCATGAAAATTATCAAAAAGGGTCCATATTTCACAACCTTAATGTCACCCGCTCCATTTTTTTAATTTTTTTCTTTTACTCACAGTACCCTTATTTAAAGAAACAAAAAATTCTAGCTCCCATTTTTCCTCTCTTCTCCTTCCCTCCTTCTACTATAGCCGCCGCCACCCCACTCTTTCCACCACTAATTCACCTTCATCCCCTCTTCTCCACGCCACTACTGTCGCCGCCACTGTTATGGAAAGTGTTGCTCCCAACGCACACGCAAGTATACGTGGTCGACAAGTAATAAAGTGATAAGTAGAGTATCGTTCCCACGAGGACTACTCAGACTGGACTCCTAACAAACAATTTCTTAACAACTATTCAGGGATCTTTTCCAATAGTGAGAATATTATCAGCTACAAAAATAGTAGTTAAAATGGTAGAAGTGAATTCAAACAATGGAGCAAAAATTGATTGTTATCAGTAATAAGGAGACGATCCAGGGTTAGAGCTGCGACCAATCCAGTTGAGTTATCATGTTGACTCCACTTCTTAAGTCCCAAGATTGCTAACTAACAGGTTAATTGTACCCGTAAAAACCTGTCGATTCTTCATGGTCTATGCAAGCTACTCTAACGCCTATATGTCTATGGAGTTAAATCACATGCACGCATTAACGAACTCTGTATTTAGCTAAGCAAGGTGAATAGGTATATGTCTATCCTACCCACAAATTAATTTCCCGATGCCAGGTTCACAATCAAGCCCTATTCTTTCTTATGTGCGTTCATAAATTCCCTCTGTCGAGTTCAATCTAAGAACCGTAGATAATGTTCAATTATTCGGCCGTTATAATCAAACAATTATGATCAAGAAAGAATAAATAATCTGTAATTGGAATTCAATTCATGAAAATCAACATTCAAACCTCAACCTTCATGAATTTGCTCTATTCAATTCATGAAAATCAACATTCAAACCTCAACCTTCATGAATTCGCTCTAACCCTAGAACGATATATTTAGCTACGCTTACTCATAATAACAACACAAAGATTTGATGAAATAATAAAATAATAATGTAATAAATTAATGGAAGGAAGAAAAACCCTTGTTCAAGATGTTATGAGCTCTTAAATTTGCTCCAAAGTCTGAACCCTCTCTCAAAAACTAAGTAGAAGAGTATTTATAATGTTTACAAAAGCCTAGCAAATAGTTACGCCTAAGCCTAGATGAAATAGGAAATCCAAAAACGCTCCAGGGGCGCTATAGCTGGCGCCCGCACCTCAAACCGCATGGAACCAAGCAGAGGACGTCGAATCTTGCACGTAACGGCCATGCCCCGTGTCCCAAAACGCGGAAGAAAGTTAGGCGCTGCAGTGGGCGCCCCGCGCCTGGCTAATTTCTCTGCTTTCATCGTTCGCAGCTTGCTTCGTTCCGTGCCTTCGGGTGCTCGATCCAATCCTCAATCCAAATTCAATCTTTTCTTGCTCGATTATGCTCTTCAAACTCCAATTGCACCTCACAACATCCTACAAGTCACACGACACAAAATCAGTGCAAAATCACATTCGTCAACCAGAAAACGGGCGAATAAAGTACTCAAACGTGAGGAAATATTAAGGAAATATAGGCATAACATGCCAAACATCACCACCCCACACTTGAACCTTTGCTCGCCCTCGAGCAATTACAAAGAACTTCCCAACCTAGGTAGAACAGGTCTGCCTATGACTATGGTTGATAACAACCATTGAACGAGTGCACACATGACTACTATGGGCCGAACAAACATGCCAATAATATATCAAACATCAAAACATGAGAACAACCACCCCAAGACAACTCAAATGCACAAACTCGACTCATTGCAACCATGCTCCCACAAAGTCACCCCTACCTACTCAACCAAGAAGCCACGACTTCACCTATCTCATGTAAACCGTGTGCCCTCACCAATAATGAAGCAAGAGAGTGTCCCCCAAATATCACACACAACAATGAATATCAAAAATAGAACGAGGACAATAGCGTAGAAAGAATTCACTCACTCTCATGAAAAGCTCACATGTCACACCTGATGTACCATAGGCTTACCCATATTGTAGGACTCCACTAATGTAGGCTCTCTCCAATCGGGATTAACTAGGACTTTAAAGGGTTATAATGTAGGCTAAGGGGCTGGTAGGATATATATGGATAATAGTGACTACCTCCCTAAGCACTTTAATACATCACATTCCATTTAAGCACATATCTCATCAAAGCCACCCAATTCACCACCCAACAAATTTCACACACATCTTTTTCAACAAGTAGCAATTTTTCTTTTAAGCACAACACTAGCAAGGATGGATATTCATTTCTTTTCTTTTTTTTTTTTCAATTTTTTCCGCTTTTTTTTTCATTTGTTATTTTTCTATTCAATTCTTTTTAAACCTTGCCAATGCTCCTTCAATTACTTCACAATTTATCAAGTATTCCCCTCATTGGTTCCACTCAAAAACCTCCCAATACTTCAACCACAAACTCCACAATAATGTAAAATTATCAATTAAAGTGCTTAAGGAGTAAATGGTCAAAAGAAAGCAAATAGGAACAAGTGGGTAGGCTTGCGGTGTGGGTGCCAACAAAAGGTCAAAGGGATCACAACAATCAAGGGTGCATATAAGGGTAGGCAAATCAAGGTAAAAGGCTTATCCAAGAAGGCCTGTATCATCTCCCGACTAGAGCAAACCTAGGATTTCGCTTTGTACACACACGTGGCAAGTTCTAGACACCAATATGCAAACATGGAACACAATAGAATATGCCTCACAACACACATCTACACAAAATGGCTCCATCACAACTCTCAATCAAGCAAATAGGGTGCAACTTGTGGGGATTTTAGCACTAATGCACAAAGGTTCATAACAAAGTCAAGTGAGTGGACTCAAGCATCTCAAGGGGGTCATTCAATTTTTTCTAGGCATGAATCACAGTTTAAAACCAAAAGACACCACAAATAGCACATGCTCAAGTCCAAGTACATCGGTATCAAACAAATCAAAGGCACCTAGCATTCTACCTAATTCTTCGTATAGGGCCACCTATAACTAACTACTCTACTAATCCTAAAAAATATAAAATAACCCAGTTCAAAGGCCTTCCCGTGGAAAAGAACCGAGGTCATAAGAAAAACCATGGGGTGGATGACATGTACCACTAACAAAGACTAAAAAGAAAATCTTTTTGTAAATTTTTCTAATAAACAAAGCAAATACTAAAAGAATAACAAAATGTCAAGTGACAAAAGAAAAATCCTGACGGTACATGCATCCCTAACCTCAAAAATAAAGGGGAGTTCCCCCACCCCACACTTAAATCAAGCAATGTCCTAAGTGCTAAAAATAAGAAAGTGCAAGGGTAAAGAAAACTTCCCTGAGGGCCAATCGGCCTACAATGGACGGTGCGGTGGAGTGCGGTCCTCGTTCAAGCTTCCATACAACATGCGGTACTCAGACTTCCCCTAACAAGTCATCAACAATAAGCAGGGGTGCGGAAAAGTGAAATGATTATTAAGGTAGATTTGGAAAAAACCTTTGATAAAATCGAGTGGTCCTTTATTCGTACAATGTTAGTTTTTTTTTAAGTTTCCTCCAAGGATCTCTAAATTAATCCTCTCCTGTATTACTACTTCCTCAATTTGTGTTTTGGTAAATGGTCTTAAAAAAAAATTCTTTCTTCCATCCAGGGGAATAAGGCAAGGTGACCCTATGTCACCTTATATTTTTATTTTATATCTAGAATTTCTCTCTATTTACATTAATCAACAGGTAGATAGGAATTTATGGGACCCTATAAAATTATCTCCTGGAGGACCAGAAATTTCTCACCTATTTTTTGCTGATGATCTCACTTTTTTTGCTAAAGCTAATGAAAAATTTGCTATTAGTATTAAGGTTGCTTTGGATCTTTTTTGTGAAATGTCAGGGGAAAGCATTAGTAAAGAAAAATCTAAAATATTTTTCTCTAAAAATGCTAATCTATCTTTATCTAACCATCTAGGCAATATCCTCTCTCTTAACAAGAGCAACAACTTTGGGAACTATCTAGGTTTTCCTATTCTAGGGCATAAGCCTAGACATAGTGATTACAATTTTATTCTTGATAATCTTGCTACTAAATTATCTAGTTGGAAGATGAACTTCTTAAACTTAGCAGGAAGAGCAACTCTTGTAAAATCAACTCTCAATGCCCTCCCTAATCATATTATGCAATTCCATACTCTTCCCATTAAAACCCTAAACTGTATTGATAGGGTTCAGAGAAACTTTCTATGGGGTACTACTGATACTAAGAAAAAATTGCACCTAGTGTCATGGGAAGTTGTCACTAAACCAAGGCAGCAGGGGATCTATCGATCATTAGTGCTAAATCTAAAAATAAAGCTATGCTCATATCTCTAGCATGGTGACTTCTGACAAACCCTAAGGCCTTATGGGCTAAAATTCTTAGTAATAAATATATTGTAAGGCCTACTACAACTTCTGCTTCCTTCATTTGGAAAGGGATTAATAGTATCTTGCCTATTTGTTATAATAGCACTCGATGGGTATTAGGTAATGGTAAAACAATTTCTCTATGGGACAATATTTGGCTTTCTAATAATAAAAATCTTAGAAGTCTTTTGTTTGGTCCTTTGACATTAGAGGACTCATGCAAGAAGATATGTGATATTATGCATGATAATCATTGGGATATTTCTAAGATTGGATTTGAAATTCCTCAACAAGTCAAAATTATAATTATTAACTCTCCTTCCCCTATTGGGAATATTGACTATCCGATTTGGGCACTTTCAAAAAATGGTATTTTTACTATGAAATCAGTATATGCTCAAATAGAACCTGCTCAAAGTGAACCTACTATCAATAGTAATGTGGATTTCATGTGGTTATGGAAGATTGATGTTCCAAATAAAATAAAAAATTTTATCTGGCAATGTCAACATAATAGACTTCCGATTAGATTTTACCTTAACAAAATTGGTATGAATGTTGATCCTATGTGCAGTGTTTGTAAGAATACTACTTGTCACGACCCCTTTTTTAACTTAAAAAAAGAAAAACTTATTATTTAAAAGGTCTGTGACGGTGTTCAAAAGTACACTAATATTTAAGAGATTTTCGGAGTCGCTACTTGACAAGTTAAAGGTGTGCCAAGTCACCAAAGTGGTGTACCTAGAACACCTATGACTCGTAAATGGTCTGCGTCAGAGTTCCGGATAAGGATCTCGGTTGACTCTCGGGAAGGTGTTAGGCACCCTCGATTGCTGTGCCAAGCACAATTGCTTTTTTGACGCATTTCGACTCTTTCAAAATTATTTGTATGTTTTGCCTTTGTTTTGTTACGTTTTGAGTTATTATTTAATTTTTACTGTTTTGGCAATTGAAAACTCAAATCGAATATAATCGCGCGAGAACTTCACTCGTTCGAAATCTTCCGACATAAATCAATTAGATCGCACAGGCACTTCACCCGTTCGAAATCTCTTGACTCAACGAGTTTCACGTGAACAATTAAGTAGTATACGATTAAACTCGTCTTGCCCTATTGGTTTGCCTAGCCATGCGTGAACAAGTTTGTCGCTATTCAGTAAGTTTACTAAGTCACGTTTTCTTTCATCTTGAGAAATGACATTTCTTCGTCAATTAAATGTTTTCCTAGATCTATTTGCAATTAAACCTTTAAAGCCTTGACATCTCTGCCTAGTTATTTTTTGGATCAAATATATCCATTTGCCAAGTGATTTCCAGAATTTATGCCTAATGTTAGGTTGCTCATTTGTTTAATATGGGCCAAATTTGTCTACAATACTTCAGCAATGCGATTTAAAGCTTTGTCATTGGTTTATATTCAATGGACATTTGCCTAACCTAATTCATATTAGAAAGAAACGTTATTTTTTTAAACCTAAACAACGGTGTATACGACAACGTTTTCTGTTTGCTACTTGCAAATTAAATCCAAGTTAACAATTTAAAACTAGTATGGATCTATATCTTGCCTCTTTCTCTATCGTCAATAGCAACATAAACAACTTAAAACAAACAAGCAGATATGTAAGGCATGTGAATAACTTTAATAGACCTTGAATAAATCATTTCACTACATGCTTGAGGCCTGAACATGGCCAAAACTTAAATACATACCAGAGAGGGTTAAGAGAAAGTACCTAATAGCCAAATGGACTTCCCAAAAAAGCACACTAGCTCAAACCAAACAAACAGCAGGAACAACCAAACGAACAAGAACCAACTATTAGCAGACCACTACACCCACATTCTTACACTTTAAGCACCAGGATTTAAAACTACAAGTGTCTCACTCTTTTCCTTTCTCTACTTCTTTCTCTATAAAACTCTAGTATTTTTACTCCCTTTGCTCTCTCAGATCTGTTGAATTTTTTCAGATGTTATGTTACCAGATCTTCTTTCAAGTGAGAAGTCTGGTTCAGCTCTTGTGTCTCTGTTTCTCTCAGATTTTCGTGTGTGAAGTTGGTGTCCTTAAAATGAAGGAAGAAAGGTCCTATTAATAGAAGAGAAAATGGAGGGAAAATGGAGTAAAAATTCGGGTGAAAGTGATAGAAAGGAGGGGGAAATAGGCTGGCCAAGAGATATTAATGCAAAGCAAAAAGCATTACCATATTAGTGTAAGACCAACTCACCTACCTAAAAGCAAAAGCTAAATATGCTAATTTAGGCTAAGCCTTTGTCCCATTATTCGACTCCAAAGATTCTTTATTTTTACTTTCAGATTTTTGAATTTAGACATAAAGAAGGTCCAAATTCCCACTATTTTACCTAGACACAACTCCAAGACCACCTAATGTGACCCTGCTAAATGGACTTGAGCCCACAGACCCTTTAAACTAAACATCAAATCCTTCCCAAGGGTCTGAGATCTAACCAACAGTCCAAATCAAACTTGACATCACTTATAACTAACATCCAAGCTTCTAATAGGTTTCATTCATTGCAAACCACAACCATAACAAAGAACTAAAAGAAAAGCAGTCAAATTAGTTCAAAGATCCGACTTTTCACATTTTGGACAAAGCCAACGGGATACAATCTTCTAAAACCATCCATGCTATTCACACATACACTTGCACATGCTAAAACATACCAGTTCTTGCAAATGGACAAGCTTTAGACAAAACTGTACTATTGAACACTGTTAACAACTTTTATTAGGCTAGAAATATGCTTGAGGAGAAGACTATTGACCATTTCCAATCCAAACAAGTATTTCAATGTTTACACAAGTCATTTGAACTCTTTTAAAGCTAAGCTGAACAAAGGGAACAGAACAACTCTTAACAGTTTCAAGATATTCTCGACTTGACAAGCCTATAAAACTAGCAGATTAGCTCCCTATGCATTTCACACTAGATGGAAATAACAAGCCGGCTTGGACTAATTCAATATTCACATTACCCCAAAATCAACCAGTTTAGTTGCTTAACAATGAACAAATGACCAGGAGCATGGATCATTATGACAGAAACAAACATTTCGGATGAGTGAATAACAAAAGAATGCTCGTGACATATGTAAGCAATGGTTCATACATTCGATTTCGTTCATCAACATATACAACAACCTACAAATTGATTCTATCATATGATAACATCCGAAACTAATCTTCTATGTCCAAGCAAATTAGGTGACAAAAGGACAGAAAAACTAAAGGGAAAGCAAAGAAATTTTTCCGTCTAACCGTCACTGTTCCAATACCAAGCTGCCTCGTCATCAATATCGCACCATAGCTAATTCCTCGCCTTTGCAACACCAATCGTTGTTCCATCACTTCGCCATTGACAACATTCAAGGTGTTGCCTTCACACTGCCCTAGGATCACCTCGAAACCACCAGTTACTACAGTCACGACAAGAAGCGTCAACGCCCTTTCCCATCACGAACACCACCATCACAGCTCCAAAGGCTGCCTCGCCACCATTTCATCACCCGAAACATCACCGTATCAGCCATCATCACAATCCAAATACCCAAACACCACCACGAACCCGAGCATCATCAGTTTCATCATCGACACCATAGTTGCTGCAACTCCGTCCGCTATCACCACTGCCCTAGCCATCACAGAAGCTCACTGATTTCACCAAAACTGCTGCGTTATTTTGCCAAAACGAAAAACGGCCAGTGCATCATTTCTCATTGTCGATATCAGTATACCACGACATCGCACACACATACACACATCACCAACCTTATCCCGTCCTAAAGCAACCATTATCAGTGGGGAATCAAAACAACAATGAAAAATAAGAGAAACGGGACAGAGGGAGATCCGGGAAAAGTGTAGAGGGTTTTAGGGAAAATTACCTTTATAAACGTGTAGGGGAGAAGAAGACGAGGCCACTGATGTAAAATCTGATCGGAAAACAGCCGTGACGCCGGAGCTTAGGGTTCTGCCGAACTTTTAAACCTCGATCCACGTCGATTCATTAACAATTTGGAGCAATTGAGCTCAAATCGGGATAGAGGAGGCTGAGAGGGTTCTAGAAATGTAAATTTTGATCGGGGAGGAGGTGGTTCTTCGTCGCCGGTGACGGAGCTGGCGGCGGAGAAGATGTCGCCAAAATCTGATAAGTTTTTGTGTATAGGGAGAAATTAAGGCTAAGTGGGTTATAAAGTGGAGTGGTCCGGATCGTTTTTTGGGAATGGGCTAAGGGTCAAACAAATAATTGGGCTACTCTTTTCACTCTTTTTCTGAATTTCTTATTGGCCTTTAACTAAACAACCAAACTAGATTAAATCCTACACATTTAATCAAATGCCACAATTAAGTGAAAACATCATGCACACAATTAATCATATCAAATCTATTTTTGGTATCTTTTTTTTTCTTTTTAAACAAAATTAGAAACTAGCTAAAAATGAAGTACAAAATCTAGGAAAATTAAGCAAATATCCTACGAACTTGATATGACTATTTTGAGCAAATTTTGGTGCCAAAATTAGGTGATTACAGCTGCCCCTCTTTGTTCGAGAACATGAAGAGTTTTCGGACAAAGACATAATCATAACTAATTTTGGCTTTTTTGGTTCTAGCCAAGAACACGCTTGCAAAATTGTGACCGTACCCTGACTACAAGGCTACCTACATATCCTCGGACTAAGGAATCAGGTCAGTGTAGTTCCTCACGTGCGGTAGCTGGGACTACCGCATACAAACAGACACTAGACTCTCCTAGACTAACACTAAGCACTCTCTAGACGCTTCTATACATAACGGGACTAACTCTAGATGCTTTGAGACATACTTGGACTGACTCGACATTTCTAGACTTACCCGGACTGACACTTTTGACATACTAGAACTGTTGCTGCTGGTCACTGTCGCTGGTTGTTGGTTGTTGGTTGTTGGCTGGTGGTCATTGCTTTACAAAGGAAAAATGAAAATACACATTTGAAATGTAAAATTACAACTCCTACTCTAAGTCTTCATTCTTCCCGAGAATGAGCCTCCTGGTTCTTGCCCTCCTCAATCGCTGAAAATAAACCACCGATCTTGGTTCAGGTGGGTGCTCTTGTAGAAAATAAAAGCCACCGATCTTGGTTCAGGTGGGCCTTTCTTTTTTATAGAAATGGATTCCCTCGTTCTTCAGGTGGGTGCCTAGACTTCTTCAAATGTATTCCCTCGTTCTTCAGGTGGGCGCCTTGACTTCTTCAAAACTACTCCCTCATTCTCCAGGTGGGAGCCTCGACTTCTAAAACTACTCCCTCATTCTCCAGATGGGCGCCTCGACTTCCTCTAAACTACCCCTCATTCTCCAGGTGGGCGCCTCGACTTCCTCAAAACTACTCCCTCATTCTCCAGGTGGGTGCCTCGACTTTTTCAAAACTACTCCCTCATTCTCCAGGTGGGTGCCTCGGCTTCTCAAATTACTCCCTCATTCTCCAGGTGTGTGCCTCGACTTTCCAAATTACTCCCTCATTCTCCAGGTGGGTGCCTCGACTTTCTCAAAACTACTCCCTCATTCTACAGGTGGGTGCCTCGACTTTCTCTAAACTACTCCCTCATTCTCCAGGTGGGTGCCTCGACTTTCTCTAAACTACTCCCTCATTCTCCAGGTGGGTGCCTCAGCTTCTCAAACTACTCACTCATTCTCCAGGTGGGTACCTCGACTTTCTCTAAACTACTCCCTCATTCTCCAGGTGGGTGCCTCAGCTTCTCAAACTACTCCCTCATTCTCCAGGTGGGTGCCTCGACTTTCTCAAAACTACTCCCTCATTCTCTACAAGCTGACGAACTGGTCTGAAGCTCCAACTAATCCAGAGGGTCTTGAAAACTTGAAATTGCCGCTCGGATGGACTTTAACTTGAAACTTGAAATTGCCGCTCGGGCGGGCTTTTACTTGAATGTTGAAATTGCTTCTTTGACGGGCTTTTGACTTGAAAGTTGAAATTGCCGCTTTGACGGGTTTTGACTTGAATGAAATTGCCGCTTTGACGGGCTTTGACTTGAATGAAATTGCCGCTTTGACGGGCTTTGACTTGAAAGTTGAAATTGCCGCTTTGACGGGCTTTGACTTGAAAGTAAAATTGCTGCTTTGACGGGCTTTGACTTGAATGCTGAAATTGCCGCTTTGACGGGCTTTGAGTTGAATGCTGAAATTGCCGCTTTGACGGGCTTTGACTTGAAAATTGAAATTGCCGCTTTGACGGGCTTTGATTTGAAAGTTGAAATTGCCGCTTTGACGGACTTTGACTTGAATGAAATTGCCACTTTGACGGGTTTTGACTTGAATGAAATTGCCGCTTTGACGGGCTTTGACTTGAATGAAATTGCCGCTTTGACGGGCTTTGACTTGAAAGTTGAAATTTCCGCTTTGACGGGCTTTGACTTGAAAGTAAAATTTCCGCTTTGACAGGCTTTGACTTGAAAGTAAAATTGCCGCTTTGATGGGCTTTGACTTGAATGCTGAAATTGCCGCTTTGACGGGCTTTGACTTGAAATCTGAAATTGCCGCTTTGACAGGCTTTGACTTGAAAATTGAAATTGCCGCTTTGACGGGCTTTGATTTGAAAATTGAAATTGCCGCTTTGATGATCTCTTTCATGGTACACTCCTTGGTGTGTCATTCTTTGTGCTGATGTGAAACATTGGGCTCCAATTATCAAGGTTGGTTCTGACTTGCTTTAGTACAACTATGAAACTGTAACAAGTTTTGCAAGATTTTCTTAGCTCGTTTAATATTGGAGAAACTGAAACGAACTGAAGTAAGACAAAATGATGGAAACGAAAAAGCTTCCAACCAAAAGATGAAAAAATGACATCCCTTACGGGAGAGGTAAAGGACTGAAGAGATGATGACCCTATTAACATGACATGCATTTTGGACTCAACTTTTCATCCGTTCACACGATCTATCCCTGATTTTGCTTCCATCATTCCAATCTTGCTTGATGGCAAATCTAATGACCCTTATTCGACTAGTAGTGCCCTTTCGGGTTTTCACCGACTAGCCTCTCTCTTTGTTTTTTTTTAAAACTCACTATTGTCTTGCAGCGCCTTTTCAGGTTTTCACCGACAAGACTTCATTTTGTTTTTCTCTTTTTTTTTTCTTTTCATTTCTATCATTTTTCGCTGTTTCCTCATCGATCTCCTATCTTTCCTTCCGGATCGACCCCGTCTTTCCTTTCTTTCTTTAATTTTGGCCTTTATCTTGATTCCCCGGAGAATTTCTCCTTTGATGATCTTGGTGCTCCCAGCTCCTAAATGCGATTGTCGGCTTATAAGAATGCGACTTTACGGTGTGGAACTTATCCCTTGATACCCTACTCGGCTTGACATTCTCAATGATCGGTCAGACGAGTCTTTATTTGGACAGTAACATTGGATTTGGTTAGGCTATGAAGAAAGAGGTTCAGCATAAAAGCTCAGAAACATCTCATGAAATGATCAGATGAATATCACAAACTATGAAATCACCGCTTCTTGAAAATGAAACAAACTTATTTCCCCTGTTTAGGCAAATTGGTGATTTTTTTTCTTACTTTTCTTTTTCTTTGATTTTCTTTTCTTTCTTTGTTTTGAAGAGCGGTATGAAAGCGTCTCATGAAATGACTTGGTAAAATATTACAACCCCTGGAATCATTTCTTTTAAAGTAATAACTAACTGAGGCCCCAATTTATTGAAAAACCGAGGAATTATCTTTTCTGATAAACAAACATAAGGGATACTGAGAATTTTCCCCCGAGATGAACACAAAGAAAGCAAAAGGAATTGACTTTCTCATTTTATTTTAAAAAAATAAACTTCTGCCCCAGTTTAGGATAAACTGGGATGGTTTGAGTTTTTTCCTCGACTTCGAGACTGCTTTACCAAACATCTCATGAAACAGATGAATATATGGTATGATGAAATAGAAGTTTGTTTTTATTTTATTTTATAAAAAAATAAAATAAAAACAAACTTCTGCACCAGTTTAACATAGAATGGGGAACAAAATTTCTTTTGACGTTGGCCGCAAACTTGGAGGCAAGTTTTGCGTCAATATGAACAGGGACAAAATGAACTCTCCCTGTTATGACCGCACCCAAATGGTCGTCTACGTATCCTTTGAGAGGAATCAGGTCAGACGTAGCTCTACCACTGAGGTAGATTTTTGTTGTTTTTTGTTTCCTCTTTTCTTTTTTTTTTTCTTTAATCACATCAAATTGATTCCAAGGGAGGGTAGGCCAAAGAAAAACCCAAACAAGGCTAAAAAAAGACTGACAAAAGGATATAGTGTTTGGGTAGAAGAAACGAAAGTCGTTCGTCATCCCAACCCGAGAATGTCTCGCACAAATAATGGTTCAATCAATTGACCTGGATTGATCCACACGTGCCCTCGACCTCTACTTCAACGATGGTTCTCTAAACTGGTATTTCAAATTCGGTCGAAGCGACTGTGCACGATTTTGAACTTCTCACCGATCTCCCTTATCGGATGACTATTGATTAATTCTCAACTTATTTTACTCCCTTTTCCTCACAATTCTGATGGTTCATTGAGACGATATGTCGGACCGCGTGTTTAGATCTAGAAGTCAACCCCGTACGCATGTCACGTTATTAAGGCCGACCATCACAAAAATAAAAGAAGACAAAATTCAGAGAGACAAAAGACAGAATCTAGAGACAAGAATTGGATGACGTTTTTTTTTTTGGGAGATATATAGGTTTGAATATCAAAACGAGCAAATAATGCACTTGGATTACAACCCTCAAATGACCAAGTACATAGAAAGGATAACAAAACAAGCTTCAACGATTCTCGGTCGCACAGTTGCTCGTCAGGACCGATTTTTGGACTTATGTATTGCTGAGCCCTTCACCAATTTGCACCATGTTGATGCCAAAGACGTGCCTCAGATCCAACGATAAATTATGTCATTTCTTATTTCTTCAAACTTTGGACCTTGTGAAACATTCAACAACGCAAGGGACAGGCATTCTGGTGGGACTGTTCCCATAGTAATGACATGACCTGTATCCGCCATCAACTATTTCACATTTTGACCTCCCTAGTTGACCTCTCATTCTGCCTCCTCAAGCGTTGATCAGAACCAATCTTAGAGCGCCTGTTAAATAGCACAAACTTCGAACTAATGGGTAACAACCCGGGTTAGCACAAAGAAATCACATATTGCAAGCCTAGGGTTGTTATGCGTCATCCCGAAATGGTTCGTGGCTTGCGCCGCGTGTACCGATAGTATTCCCAAAATATTTCTACATGTTGCGTTAGACAAAATCAGGACACAAATCAAAGCGACGCGTAATTCCAAACAAGGACCAACTTGGATGATTTTTTTTTCTTTCTCTGACTCAACAAACATAATTTAGACAAATGACACGAAACAGACTCAATAAAATGCTTGACTATACAAACTGACATATTGGGTGGGTACACCCAGCGGTGAAAATAATGGGACTCGACATTTTAGCAATCAGATTATTCCACGAGGATCGACACAAAATACGACTTAGCTAATTATAATTTATCGTCTGTACCCTGACTTGACCTTTAAACATAACAAAATAAAGCGGGACCCTAAAAAAATATATTTTTTTTAATGAAAAATTAATACTCAACCGGAGATTCGAAACAGAACTTAAGAACGGATTATGGAAAAAACTATTTTTCTTATCCGAAAGGTGACTCCAAAATCGGACATTACGGCAATACAAAGACAAATACAATTTTATTTTTATTTTTTTGAAACAAACTCTTTGATCTAATTCGAGAAAGAATCCTAGAGTATTTACAAAATCTGGCAATTAGGACGACACAACGACACAAAATATTACACAAATTCGACGCAAAATTGGTTTCTAAAATTGGCCATTATGACGGCGTAAAACCCCGATAAATTACTTTTAAAAAAATATGGACACAGATTCAAACATAAAAGGATCTCAAAATTTCTCCATTATAACAGCGCAAAACTATGACAAAATTTTTTTTTCTAATATCTGGGACCAAACCCGGACACAAGATGAAACTCAAAAATTCTTGAAAAAAATTCGTCATTGTAACAACGTAAGATGACAACAAAACATATTTCGAGACACGGGACTAAACCCAATTTTTCTATCATTTTCCCTTTTTTTTTCTTTTCACTCAAAATTTTGCTCTCGCCCCTCGGTAATCGGTCAGCATAACAACCCTTAGACTAGAACAAATGCAACACATTATATGTTCATGATGTGTCTTTTGGGAACGTGGGCCCCATTATGACACGAGGGAGTCAGCCTAGACAAGTGCGGTACCGCTGTACCGCACCTCACTAAGTCTAATGAAATGCAAAAAATCGGCCTAGATAAAAGCATAGGTTCAACTCTAGGTGACTCAATGGGTTCATGTTCTATAGTTTCTGGCAATTTGGAAATGCCTCGGGGGTACCGGTCGACAACGTCTAACGGCCTAACCCAACACACCTCCTCCTAAGAAGGGTTAACATTTTGTGTCCTAAGACACGACATAAATTCCAGACGCCGAAGCGAAACTGGCGTGCATGTGTGCAGTGTTCCAGAAGACTCAGAGGTGTACGAGAGAAGACAGTTGTGTATATACAGTTCAAACATATCAAAGCAGTAACATTCAAGGCAACATATACAAACAATATTCAAAAGCCGAAAGCGACAAAGTTTAAAGCCTGAGACTCTCAGTTTTCACTTTCCTCCCCAGCGGAGTCGCCAAGCTGTCACAACCCCTTTTTTAACTTAAAAAAAGAAAAACTTATTATTTAAAAGGTCTGTGACGGTGTTCAAAGGTACACTAATATTTAAGAGATTTTCGGAGTCGCCACTTGACAAGTTAAAGGTGTGCCAAGTCACCAAAGTGGTGTACCTAGAACACCTATGACTCGTAAATGGTCTGCGTCAGAGTTCCGGATAAGAATCTCGGTTGACTCTCGGGAAGGTGTTAGGCACCCTCGAGTCCTGTGCCAAGACAGTTACTTTTTTGACGCATTTCGACTCTTTGAAAATTATTTGTATGTTTTACCTTTGTTTTATTACGTTTTGAGTTATTATTTAATTTTTACTGTTTTGGCAATTGAAAACTCAAATCGAATATAATCGCGCGAGAACTTCACTCATTCGAAATCTTTCGACATAAATCAATTAGATCGCACAGGCACTTCACCCGTTCGAAATCTCTTGACTCAACGAGTTTCACGTGAACAATTAAGTAGTATACGATTAAACTCGTCTTGCCCTATTGGTTTGCCTAGCCATGCGTGAACAAGTTTGTCGCTATTCAGTAAGTTTACTAAGTCACGTTTTCTTTCATCTTGAGAAATGACATTTCTTCGTCAATTAAATATTTTCCTGGATCTATTTGCAATTAAACCTTTAAAGCCTTGACATCTCTGCCTAGTTATTTTTTGGATCAAATATATCCATTTGCCAAGTGATTTCCAGAATTTATGCCTAATATTAGGTTGCTCATTTGTTTAATATGGGCCAAATTTGTCTACAATACTTCAGCAATGCGATTTAAAGCTTTGTCATTGGTTTATATTTAATGGACATTTGCCTGACCTAATTCATATTAGAAAGAAACGTTATTTTTTTAAACCTAAACAACGGTGTATACGACAACGTTTTCTGTTTGCTACTTGCAAATTAAATCCAAGTTAACAATTTAAAACTAGTATGGATCTATATCTTGCCTCTTTCTCTATCGTCAATAGTTAAACAAGTTAAAACAAACAAGCAGATATGTAAGGCATGTGAATAACTTTAATAGACCTTGAATAAATCATCTCACTACATGCTTGAGGCCTAAACATGGCCAAAAAGTAAATACATACCAGAGAGGGTTAAGAGAAAGTACCTAATAGCCAAATGGACTTCTCAAAATAGCACACTAGCCCAAACCAAACAAACAGCAGCAACAGCCAAACGAACAAGAACCAACTATTAGCAGACCACTACACCCACATTCTTACACTTTAACACCAGGATTTAAAACTACAAGTGTCTCACTCTTTTTCTTTCTCTACTTCTCTCTCTATAAACCTCTAGTATTTTTACTCCCTTTGCTCTCTATGATCTGTTGAATTTTTTCAGATGTTATGTTACCAGATCTTCTTTCAAGAGAGAAGTCTGGTTCAGCTCTTGTGTCTCTGTTTCTCTCAGATTTTCGTGTGTGAAGTTGGTGTCCTTAAAATGAAGGAAGAAAGGTCCTATTAATAGAAGAGAAAATGGGGGGAAAATGGAGTAAAAATTCGTGTGAAAGTGATAGAAAGGAGGGGGAAAATAGGCTGGCCAAGAGCTATTAATGCAAAGCAAAAAGCATTACCATTTTATTGTAAGACCAACTCACCTACCTAAAAGCAAAAGCTAAATATGCTAATTTAGGCTAAGCCTTTGTCCCATTATTTGACTCCAAAGATTCTTTATTTTTACTTTTCAGATTTTTGAATTTAGACATAAAGAAGGTCCAAATTCCCACTATTTTACCTAGACACAACTCCAAGACCACCTAATGTGACCCTGCTAAATGGACTTGAGCCCACAGACCCTTTAAACTAAACATCAAATCCTTCCCAAGGGTCTGAGATCTAACCAACAGTCCAAATCAAACTTGACATCACTTATAACTAACATCCAAGCTTCTAATAGGTTTCATTCATAGCAAACCACAACCATAACAAAGAACTAAAAAAAAAGCAGTCAAATTAGTTCAAAGATCCTACTTTTCACATTTTGGACAAAGCCAACGGGATACAATCTTCTAAAACCATCCATGTTATTCACACATACACTTACACATGCTAAAACATACCAGTTCTTGCAAATGGACAAGCTTTAGACAAAACTCTACTACTGAACACTGTTAACAACTTTTATTAGGCTAGAAACATGCTTGAGGAGAAGACTCTGACCATTTCCAATCCAAACAAGTATTTCAATGTTTACACAAGTCATTTGTACTCTCTTAAAGCTAAGCTGAACAAAGGGAACATAACAACTCTTAACAGTTTCAAGATATTCTCGACTTGACAAGCCTATAAAACTAGCAGATTAGCTCCCTATGCATTTCACACTAGATGGAAATAACAAGCCGGCTTGGACTAATTCAATATTCACATTACCCAAAAATCAACTAGTTTAGTTGCTTAACAATGAATAAATGACAAGGAGAATGGATCATTATGACAGAAACAAACATTTCGGACGAGTGAATAACAAAAGAATGCTCGTGACATATGTAAGCAATGGTTCATACATTCGATTTCGTTCATCAACATATACAACAACCTACAAACTGATTCTATCATGTGATAACATCCGAAACTAATCTTCGACGACCAAGAAATTAGGTGACAAAAGGACAGAAAAACTAAAGGGAAAGCAAAGGAATTTTTCCGTCTAACCGTCACTGTTCCAATACCAAGCTGCCTCATCATCAACATCGCACCATAGCTAATTCCTCGCCTTTGCAACACCAATCGTTGTTCCATCACTTCGCCATTGACAACATTCAAGGTGTTGCCTTCACACTGCCCTTGGATTACCTCAAAACCACCAGTTACTACAGTCACGACAAGAAGCGTCAACGCCCTTTCCCATCACGAACACCACCATCACAGCTCCAAAGGCTGCCTCGCCACCATTTCATCACCCGAAACATCACCGTATCAACCATCATCACAATCCAAATACCCAAACACCACCACGAACTCGAGAATCCTCAGTTTCATCATCGACACCATAGTTGCTGCAACTCCGTCCGCTATAACCACTGCCTTAGCCATCACAGAAGCTCACTGATGTCACCAAAACTGCTGCGTTATTTTGCCAAAACGAAAAACCATCAGTGCATCATTTCTCATTGTCGATATCAGTATACCACGGCATCGCACACACATACACACATCACCAACCTTATCCCGTCCTAAAGCCACCATTATCAGTTGGGAATCAAAGCAACAATGAGAAATAAGATAAATGGGACAGAGGGAGATCCGGGAAAAGTGTAGAGGGTTTTAGGGAAAATTACCTTTATAAACGTGTAGGGGAGAAGAAGACGAAGCCACTGATGTAAAATCTGATCGGAAAACAGCCGTGACGCCGGAGCTTAGGGTTCCGCCGAACCTTTAAACCTCGATCCACGTCGATTCATTAACAATTTGGAGCAATTGAGCTCAAATCGGGATAGAGGAGGCTGAGAGGGTTCTAGAAATGTAAATTTTGATCGGGGAGGAGGTGGTTCTCCGTCGCCGGTGACGGAGCTGGCGGCGGAGAAGATGTCGCCAAAATCTGATAAGTTTTTGTGTATAGGGAGAAATTAAGGCTAAGTGGGTTATAAAGTGGAGTGGTCCGGATCGTTTTTTGGGAATGGGCTAAGGGTCAAACAAATAATTGGGCTACTCTTTTCACTCTTTTTCTGAATATCTTATTGGCCTTTAACTAAACAACCAAACTAGATTAAATCCTACACATTTAATCAAATGCCACAATTAAGTGAAAACATCATGCACACAATTAATCATATCAAATCTATTTTTGGTATCTTTTTTTTTTCTTTTTAAACAAAATTAGAAACTAGCTAAAAATGAAGTACAAAATCTAAGAAAATTAAGCAAATATCCTACGAACTTGATATAACTATTTTGAGCAAATTTTAAAATTTTGGTGCCAAAATTAGGTGATTACACTACTGAAACTCTATTTCATCTTTTTTTTGAATGCCCTATAGCAAAGGCATTCTGGGGAAACAAGATTAACTACAATACGCTTGATCATAATAATTGGTTGCAGTGTCTTAAGGATATCCCCAACGACCCTTACGACAAATTCTAGAATTGGCTCGAATTTTTATTTTTTGCTCTATGGAATTTATAGATTAATAGAAATAATAACAATGTCAACAACTTGAGCTCATCTATCACCTATGACTCTATCCATGAGAAAGTTCTAGAATACAAATTGTTAACAGGCTCAAGCTCTAGGAAGAAGTAGTAATATTAGGGTACATTGGACCCCTCCTAAGGCTAATAGTGTTAAGTTAAATTGTGATGGATCTTATAAGGCTAATAATTCTGCAAGTATAGGTGGGGTCTTCAGGAATACTAGAGGGGAATGTCTATTAGGTTATACAAAAATAGTGCATGCTCATAGTCACACTCATGCAGAACTATTAGGGCTTCATCAAGGCCTCATTTTAGCACATGATCTACATTATAATTCACTAGAAATTGAGACTGACTCCTCAGAGGTCATCAATTTGCTAGAAAACCCATCACCTACTTATTTATCAATTGTTAATGAATGCAGATCATTGATGATGAACCTGGGAATGCCGCTAATTAGGCATACTTTTAGACAAGGGAATAGAGTTGCTGATAAGCTCGCTCAAGGGGCTCCCTCATTGTCCAAATCTTTTTCAACTTTTCACCATGTTGTGCCACCCATTCTTGTTCACCAAGCTTTGGAGGATGATCGAAAGGGCACGTATTTTGTTATTACTACATCGGCTAGTACTTGCTCTATGTTAGCTAAATTAGGGAACTTTTGTGCTTTACAAGCACTCCCTTTGTTTTGTAATAATTCAAATCATGCGATGGACGGCTATGGAACTCGCGTGAGTATGTTATGTAATCCCCGTGATGTTTTTCTATTAATATATGCTAAGTATTTTGTTTCGACCAAAAAAAAAAAAAAAAAAGAGATTACGCTATTTGTTTACACTGCTCTTATAGCATTTCCTCTACCCAATCAGAAAGCCCCAGAACAAAATTTTTCCATTTAACAATTTACTTTTGTGGAAGTCCAGTTATGTTACAGGCAAAGCACTATATTTGCCTAGCATAAGAATTAAGTGGTCCTGCAAAACAATAGAGGCCAAAAATTAAGAAATAATTATTTTATTAATACATAAATACAGAATAAGAAAGAAAGGATAGAGTAGAAGTCAATGTTATTTAGCACAAACATGCCTACAATATGTTATCACAGGCATTCTGATAAGTGATAAGCAATGGAAAGGATTTTCAACTAGTCACTTATCTATGTTTCTTAAGCAGAAGCACACAAGATTGACAAGAGTTAAAAGTAAGAAATATTTTAAAGATATGAGGAATGGGATGGTCTTTTTTTCCTGTACATCTAAAATGATATATCTAATTCATCAATGAGCATTGCCATCCTCCAATCTCCAAAGCCTTCAGTCATGTATACATATTGAAAATTGAAAAATTCCTATAGCTCCCACTAGATAGAAAAAGATGGGAAAAAGAATGAGAAGAAAGAATTGACCAAATTAAGGATACTTCTCTATGATTGTATCCGACTCTAAAATGTGAATTTAAGTTCTTGGCTATCTCGGACAATTCTATAGAAACAATGACATGCACCTCACACCATCACCACCCCCATTGACCCTAAAATCTCCAACCAACCGATGCAATACAAGAATTCCGTGCAGCTTTTTCCCCAAGGGTGTAGCAATATTGTTCTTCAAGAAAAGTTAATGTTCATAAGGTATTTTGTGGAGGTGACTGTTATCCATGCCAGGAGGTGATTCAGGTGGAATTGCTTGAAGATCTGTTTCACTAAATTCCAGGAATTTCCTTGCAGTTGTTGTTTGAGGTTCCAATATACGACCCATCTTTCTCGGGAAAGTATCAGTAATATGAGGATATGTGGAGGAATTTCTGTTTACAGTAGACGATAAAGACTCTTTATTTATGATATTTGTATGTGCTGAAGTAATGACAGAAGCAAAAACGCCAGATTCCTTCAAACTCTGTATAATAACCTGCAGGCAGAACAAAAGTAAACAGTTGAGTTGTAAGTTCAGCTTTTTGTAATCATGTATGTCTCGAGGGTTGATGGCCGTAAAAAATAAACTCAATTCAACTTTGACAATCAAGTGATATTGATCTTACCATGGGAGCGTATATGCGTGTCAGTATGCCCTTCTTGATAAGTTTCCGAACGAGTGCTTTATCTGTCCAAACAACATGTTCACGGTACCTGATCCAAGATTGAATCTGTCAACCTTCTTAATATACAAACCAAGAATAAAATTAAGCTCCATGCTCTAGGATTGAAACATAGTTGATAGATAGTTTGATCTATTGAAGTAGTAACTAGTAGTTCTGGTCCAATCAAAATATTGCTATAATTTTTGTCATAATATAGGGCTTTCACAATGCAGGGTCTCTGTCAGTGCCCAAAGAGAGTCTGAAACTCAATCGAGAGTCTTAACAGGAAGCAGCTGGTAGTAGCAAATTTATGTACAGCCAAAGTTTATTTCTTCAAAGCTATATAAACATTCCCCTTTGTCCTTTGCCTAGACAAATAAAATTTGCTTTTCAGAATGACTAGAGCAAGTTTACTTAAATGAGCAGCCATTAACAGTGCCAAAATACCAAAAACATTTGATTCCTGATGAAGTAAGAGGAAGGACAATTCAAAGAATCAATACCAGCGAAGCATATCCTCCTCTGACACAGTTGAAGCTATTATAAAAGCCTGCAATGCGAAAGAAATTATAAATCACTTTTTGGACCCCAAAGAAGTTTGTGCACACAACTTGAACAAAATCCCTAAATTCTGCATAATAGTTTCCAGCTTTCTAAATTTATTAGTTGTTTCAGAACTATATCCTATTAACTCTTAGTTCACTTGGCTTATCTGTGCATCACTGTTAAGAGTGCTTATAGCTTTTAAGCAATCAATACTTGTTTATTACATTAAGATCATGATTATAATCCAGATTGATATGATTAAGCACAAAAGCTTGGCTATTACTTACAGCTCTGTCAAATTCTAGCATGAAGCATCTTTTCACATCTTCCTTAGTAGGTTTACATCCACAACGATCTCGTCGTGAAGTTAGATCCGAAAATTTGGGGTATGTGTAGTGCAGAACAGCAGCTTCATCCAGCTTGATCTCTCTACAAGAATAACAAAATACATTATGAGTGGGAACACAATTAGAAGGTGAATCAGCTGCTCTACTATAAATCTTAGAAGTAAATTACATAGTTTAAAGACATGATGAAGAAAAATAGATCATCTAAAGAATATAGCAAAGAAGTGAAAAAGCTTGATATAAATCACTTCCAGGAGTGAAATTTTTCAAAACTTTTCCAACTTGCTTTAAGGAGACTGGCGACAAATGAATAACGAAAAGAGGATATATAAAGAAAGCACATTAGAAATTACATGCCGAACAAGCACCATACTTTGGGCTTTTCATGTAGTTATGCCATCTATGAGCACCATTAGGACGAAGATGATCTTGAACTCGTGCAGCTGATTTGCCATTTCCATAAGTCAAAAAGTAGTTAGGATTACCACGTGTTGCTTCCTTGTAGCTGCCAAAGTAAGTTTCCTTGGGGAGATGGTCATAGTTCTTCTTGAACATCGAGACCTACCACAAGAAATAGATGCATTACTGGTGAACACTCCCAAAGGAGAAAATTTGGTAGGATATCGAATTACACAGACTATAAACAAAGAGCAATGTCTAACACCCAAGTTCCCTAATATTTTTGCGAGCTACATGCTTTTTTTCCTCTGCAAAGTCTACTCCAACCAATCTTCTGCTAGACTCTTAATTTTGTCTGGAAAAAGATGACTCTTTGAATACCAGCTACTGCTTCATTACCAGCGACACGATATTTAACACTAAACTTGAAAGATAAGAAAAGGTATATAGTGGAATAATTCTTACTTCACTAAAAGGTTCCTTCACATCATCTCTCTCAACGCTGCTCTCCTGAAATATTTGCCGTCATCAGAGAAGATACCAATAAGAAGAAAAGACAGACATAAAATGAAAAAGATTGCATGCTTTTTGGCTATTTGTGCATGTAATGTGCTTATACGCAGTTAGAAAACAGCCTAAAGCAAGCTCATTTACTTACATAATTAGGAAAGATCACCATATCAACGTCTTCGGGTAAATCTGCCAGAAGTCGTCGTAAAGAATACTCACTAGTTCCAGCTGGATGTAATAGCTCATCGGTATCAAGATGAATGATCCAATCCATCCCAGCTTCCTGTAGAGTTACAAGGCAATGAAGTGGATGAAGAGGTAGCCATAACTTGAAAACAGATGAAGTTATTGCAATCATACCCTTGCCATTACGATAGCCATTTCCATGTTAAGAGTCTGCTTAACAAATAACTCGTAGTTGCATGGTTGGTAGAAGAATCCAGCCAGCCAAGTCTCGTTCCAAATCCGACTATGCCACAAGGCAATATAGATCAGTAAATCAAATACTAAGCAAGCTTCATAGAGAGGTGAGATGAAATATAGGGAATAAAGCAGGTCTATTACAGCCTGATGTTAATTGCCTTCACTTTTTCCAGAAAAAGAAAACATCGCTTTTCAACTGAAAATCCAAGATTGTGGTAGTCTCTTCTTTAGTATTTCCGTATGAAAACATTCATCTCACCCAGAGAACTTCTGGAAATTTGTTAACCAATGCTAATACATGTCAGTTTTATTTAACACCACAGAGAAAAGCTTTGCATTAATAATTTTTCTCCTGCTTGTTTTGAAGAGTGGCTAGTACTTTGCATCCATAAGCAACATAAAGTAGATTCCATGATACAATTTGAATACAGAAAATAAAACCCACAGAAGGGATAAAAAAACATCTCCCTAAGCAAACAGGATATAATATCTGCACTACTGAATGGAGACCTCATCTTCCTAGTTTAGCACAGAGTATGTATAGAACATGCAAAGACCAGTTACCTTTTGGCTTGTGTATCCTCTAGTTCTCTCGTTCTATATATAACTCTTACTCCCTGCAGCGCACGAATACGCATGTTGTATATTAACCAACAGATGAAATATGTGAAGTCCAAATACACAAAAAACATAGAAGTGCTGAAACAGAATGTTCAAGACAAAATAATGAAAATGGAAATAATAAGGAGATCTTATCACTTACTGGAATGGATTCTAGCACTTTAGATACATTGGGAGATGCAGCTTTCCCCTCCACAAACAGGAAGAAGTTTGTAACCCCGATAACCTTATGATAAAATATCCAGGGTAGTATCTGTTCCAAGCCACCAGACGTACTTGTAGTGATTGATATCTAACATCCAGCAAAGGACTAATGTTGCTTAGGGTACTGATATAGAATAAGTTAAAGCCAAGAGCAGAGAGAGGGTGGCTGTAAATGAACACTAAAGCTTCACTTAAATATCTGAGACGTTGACAAAACAATTGAACTTCTAGATATAGAAGAACATACAAGGAATAATTGAGGGGAAACTTTTACAGTGCAATTGCACTCATTGAAGCATGTACATAGCCAAAACAAACAACATGACATATACTTATTATTTTGAAGTATGCCTTATGTATAGTACATGTGTTGTTAAAGGAACTAGGATATCCTTTCAGAATGTTTTATTTCAATATTTATCAAGTGCCTAGGAAACAAATCACAAATTTCTGCAACTGCTAAATTCTAAAGAAATGAGCAAAAAAAGTGAGAAATTTAGACAAGGTAGTTAAATGTAATGACAAACGAGTCCAATTTTCTAAGTATATGAGAGTTAAGGTGACAACAACTAATGACACACATAGACAAAAGTAATCTGCAGTTATACCAGCAGAGTAAAATCTACTAAAAGTTAACAACTACCAAATAAATGCTAAAAAGAATGAATTGAACGTAATTCTATACAATTAGGAAAGGCCAAGAACTAATAACATGGGTTATCAAATAAGTGGACTTGCTAAAGGAGACTATGGCAAAAGAGCAATCCACTAACTTCAAAGGAAATTAAGAAACGTGTCCATCTTTCTTCAATAGATAAAAAGTTGCATGTACTTTAGCAGTACTTCAACATGAAGTTAGCAATGACAAAGGCAAAAGGAAAAAAGAACCAACAAAAACAACTAGGCCTCGGTTTTAGACGAGAAAACTCAGCTATATGAATCCTCACTAACCAACGTTACTCAATTTAAAATTTTATCTAATTTCAGGCAAATATACTACAAAGTAAACAAATCATCTATGCTGTTTAGACTCTTCATAAATGTTGTCCGGTGCGTGTCTCCAAAACATAAATAATGTCTTTTTTTGTGAGAATCCGACATGGGTGTTACAGCATTCTTGCGAGTCGAACAACATACTCCATAATTAATAAAGATGAATCATGTTCAATGATGATTAAATTTTCTACACTATATGCCTCATTTAGTTGCATGTATGCAGTATGCACATAACATACGAACGTTAACAAAAAAAAGAACAAATAAGCCATAACCCAAACCCAAGATTTAAAAAGAAAAGCCCCACCAAGAATTAAAATATAAAAATTCAAGAAAACTTATAAAACCATACAAAAACTATTTAAAAAAAAAAACAAATTACCTTAGGCCTAAGATCCGACCCGGAAACTGAACCGAAGTTAAACTTCCAATATCTAAAGTATGGAAAAGATGGTAAACGAGTTTGTCCAAGAATATCTTCACAACCAGAAGATGAAGAATCTGGTACCCTTATGACGGGTCTTGATGACCCACCCGTATTAAACTCATCATCATATGGTGTCCACTGGGTAGTCGGGTCGGGTAACCCGCCACGCCATTGAAGAATAAAAGCAAAAGCAGCAAGTGATACAGAAAGAACTGTTAGTAAAACTAATAAACGTGAAGTTAAAGTGGGACTAAAAAGACCTGCCATTAATGGAAAATATTTTTATATAAAATTCATATATATGTATGTAATATGTATACGTTTTTGTATGTTTCATGCAGAGAACTGTACTCTGTGTGTGTGTGAGAGAAAGAGAGAGTTGAAACTGAAGATATGTTAAGAGTTTTCGAGTCGTGAAGTATATGGTAACTTTGTATTATAAGCCGTTTTTGTCGTTGATGATGGTGTTAATATATTGCGTTGATAACTCCGAATTAAATTTTTTCATGGGTTTATTGGAATAATCGATATGGATTGATATCGTATTATTATAAAGATTAGTATAAACAATTTTATCACTGTAGTTTAATCTATTTGTCTTAATCAAATATCTAGACTTATCGTTTATGTGACCTGATAGTAATTCGATAAAATTAATGATAAGTTTCATAAAATATTACTGTCTCCATCTCAATTTATGTGACTAATTTTTTTTAATCAGTTCAAGAAAAATGACACATTATTATATATATCTAGTAACAATTCAACTTTATGAGATGATTCTACACCAATTTCTATGGTTTGTTTTAAACTAAGATGTAAAAAATCTTTTTTTATTTTTTAAATTCCGTGTAAAGTCAAATAACTTCACATAAATTATGACAGAGGGACTAATAATAAGAAAAGATGTAAATTTGGGAACTAAAAGAAAGGAAACATTGATAAGAGTAGAAAATTTAATATATTGTTATAAGGATTATGGTAAGTTTCTTTTGAGAAGGAGAAGAAAGAATGATATAATAAATAAAAGTTAAATATCGAATATAATCTTTATGTTAATGCAGTTATTATCATTTTTTATGACATCTGTCATAGATCCATATACGAAAATGAAAGTATAAAGTAGTTAGATTTATTAATTTGTAGAATTTGATTTGCTAATGTAGTCTTACTAAGGTAATGTTCAAGTAGTTTAGGATTGATGGAATCATCATCTTCCTATCGACTTTCATTTGTTATTGGAGTCTAGTTTTGCATTCCTGACGTTTTGGTCCACAAATTAAACTTGGAAAGACAATTTTTTACAAAAACTAAAAATTTAACTTTCTTTAGTGGACAAATATTGTTGAGATTCTGTATAAGCTTAAAAACTACTCCAATGCATAAACCACTAGTGTTTGTTCTAAAACTCAAAAATTCCATTTACGTAAAGTGTTTTTGCAAGCTCTTAAAAATAAACGCCACCTTATATTTTGTGTGTATTGAAAGAATTAATTAGACTTCTAAACCAACTTTTTGTTCCTTATGTTTGGCTTCAAGGTTGGTTGTTCCTCTTTGCTTGCCTGTGATGAATATATCTCATAGGTAGCTCTTGAATTATGACATTCTTAGCTTTGGGACGAAATTCGTTATGCAAAAAATAGAGTATGATTCTAAAGGTTAGTAGTATTTTTAAACTACGACGATAATACAGTCTTGGCTCTTCTGCATGAAAACACATAGTGGTTGATGTAAGTTTTGATGCAAAATAGGCGCTGCTATTACAGTTGTGACCCTCGTAACAAAAGTCTTACAATTTTATCTTTCATAGGAGAAGTTTATGGTGAACGCCAAAGGAAGCTCCTGCCAATCCCAAATTCTGCTTCTAGTAATATCTACCGATGCCAGGAACTAGAACATTCTTATGAGGCGGAGCAAGTAGTGTTATATTTATGTAAATCACTCAAATGGTTTGAGTAAATATTTTGGGACAGTTTATCAACAAATATTTATTTTTAGTTGTTCATAACTTTTTTTATCCAAAAACTTGATACATAAAGATATATCCGAAATATTTAAAATATATTAAATAAATATCCAAAATATATATTAAATATATATCCGAAATACATAATATTAAATATACATCCAAAATATTTAAAATCTATATTAAAAAGGGAAAATGATTATGGAAAGAAAGAAACATCAAAAGGTGGATAAAAACAGTAATTATTTTTTTCCAACGGTTATGTAGCTTTAATTTTTCCAATACTTTGTTGGGTAGCTTATTCATACAGCGCCTTTTAAAGCATAATTACTTTATTAAAAGAACTTCATAAACATAGTCACTTAGGTTCGGACTACAGTATTTGAATCGAGACCAACTACTGAAATGAATAGATGAAGAAGCGTAGAATTTAAAAATGGTTGTTCCTAAATAACAATGGAAAAATAGACTATTCGTGCACTAGCCTCAAGGCTGAAATGCACAAATATGACACCGGAAGCAATTGGTTTGCCAAAATGCCCTCAATAACAGTGGTTTAGCAAAACTGTCCTCCATTAGTTTAATAAAATTTATTCCGGACGAAAATACTCCTCACAACTAATAAAAAGACTCACACTATCCTCTCCTTCCTTTTCTCCATTCAAACAATCTCTAAACCCTAAAAACCTACAACTTTTACAAATTCCTCCATTGAAACAAAGATTCAAGGTTAGATTTCTTCAAATTCCTCTTACATTCATTTGGATAAAATCTATGAAAATGGGTATCTTACCATTACTTGGTAATGGGCACCTTGCACAGACTTCTTGGCAATTGTCAAAACTTTAAGCCCTGTTGCAATGGGCAACTTATCTCTGCAAGTCTTGGCTATGCAAAGAGTTTAAGCTCTGGTGCAATGGCACCTTATATAGACTTCTTGGCAATTGCCAAGACTTCAAGCTTTATTGTAGTGGCCAACTTGCAAAAGAAAGTCTCTGCAAATCTTGGCTATTGCCAAGTGTTCAAGCTTTGGTGCAATGGGCACCTTACAAAGACTTCCTGACAGTTGCCAAGACTTCAAGCCCTATTGCAGTGGATAATTTGCAGAGAAAGTCTCTGCAAGTCTTGGCTATTGCCAAGAGTTCAAGCTCTGGTGCAATGGGCACCTTCCACAGACTTCTTGACAATTGCTAAGACTTCAAGCCTTGTTGCATTGGGTAACTTGCAAGAAAGTCTCCACAAGTTTTGGTTATTTCCAAAAGTTCAAGATCTGGTGCAATGGGAGCCTTAACTAGGAAATCGAAGTGGAATCCAACACAAGAAAAATAAAAACAAGATTGAATGAAAGTTACGAACATCGTCATTAAGGGTCAACTTATCGCTGGAAAAATCAAGAAACCAACTTCTTTTATCAGTGGTAACACCATCCAAGTGATGTTACCAAATTCTCTGCAACTTTTGGCAATAACCAACACTTTAAGGTCGGGTGGGAGGAGTCAACTTTTAGGGGAAGTCTCTGAAAATATTGGTAGTTGCCAATACTTTACGATCTGGTGCAATAGGCAACCTGCATACAAAGTCTCTGAAAGTATTGGCAATAGCCAAGACTTTAAGCTCTATGCAATAGGCAACTTGCAGAGAAAGTCTCTTCTATATTGCCAAGACTTTAATCTCTGTGCAATAAAGGCTACTTGCAGAGAAAGTCTCTGCATTAATGGCAATAACCAAGACTTTAAACTTTATGCAATGAGCAACAACAATATCTAATTGCTATTGCCAATAAGAACCTAAAGTCATCTTAATCAAGCATAAGAAGTAAAACAAATTCACAGAAACGTCAAATTAAATTCAATGATCATCAATCAAAATGAAAAAAACTTACAAATAAGTGTATAGATAATAATTACCAAAAATAAATACAAATAAAGGATTAGGCAAAATAAAAATTACATTATAACACAAATTAAAGAAAATAATAAAATAAATAAAACTTTTACAGATTTCCTAAATCTCTCTAGGACACAAAGAAGAAAGAAGGAAATGAAGGAGGAAGGAGAGAAGGAAAGGAAAGAGGAAAGAGAGAAGGAGATTGTTCCAGGTGAATTGGGTTTAGGCAGGGGCAAAATAGTCCTTTCGCATAGTGAGGGATGATGTGGAGGACATTTACTTAAAACATTTGAAAGTAGGGGCAAATTGGCAAGACCAGTGCTTATGGAGGGCACTGCGTGAAATTTTTTGAGCCTCAATGTTTGTATTTGGTAGATGTAACCCTTTGTTGGTGAATACTAGGTAAAATTATACCATATATATTTACCAAATATAGAGATACTTTGATTACTTAAAAAAAAATAGTGATATTTTTAACATTTGTTACAAAATATAGCAAAATTTTTTTGCTATGTTAAAATCCCTATCCCTAATAACTCCTTATCTCTCTCTTTCTCCCCACCCCCAATCTCTTCCTTGTTGAAACAACCTTTTCTTCAGCCAAACAAAAAGACAAAATTATAGCAATTCCTCTTGCCTTTTACTTCCTCCAACGTTTCCCCATTTTTTTCCACCACTAGCTTCCATTAGTTTCTCAACTATTTCCATATAACATGGTTCCAACTATAGCAGTTCCTTCTATTCAAGTGATCATCTCTACCCGTGCCAGCGAGTGAGGTACTATGAAGAAGAAATAAAGAATTAGAGATAGAACGCCGCTGCTACTCCTTCTCCGACTTGAAATCTCTATCTAGCCATTATTGTTGTCGTTGCTGGTTCATTTCTCAAGATTTTCGCATCTGATGGGTTGCCGCTGCTCTATAGAGGTTGTATGACATCTAAATTTTTTATGTATGGCAATTGTATGAGATTATGTGGCAATTGTATGGAAGTTGTATGGCAATTGTATGAGAGTTGTATGACATTTGTATCGGAGTTGTAAAAAATTTTAAACTATGTATGTCAAATCTTAAAATCTTAAAACGGTGTATAGCAATTGTATCGAAGTTGTATAGCAATTGTATATGAGTTGTATGAGATTTGTATAGGAGTTGTAAGGAAAATTTTAAACTATGTATTATCTGATTTATCTATTTCGTTTCGCTTTTTGTTTATAAGTATGTAAAAATATTCTTTTTTTTTTGTGTGTGGTGATTATAATAGTGTTATGGTATTTTTTTTATGGGGGTTTGAATTTAGGATGATTGTATGTACATTGTTTTCCCATTGTATATTGGAAAATACATGATATACAAGTTTAAACTATTTTAAAAAGAAAAACTTTAAAAGAAAAATCTGGTGACCGGAATCCGGCGGTCGTCGAACAGCTGAAGGGGCGGCTTGTAGGCAGGGAGTTGGAAGCGGCGGGAGGGAGGGGGGGAAGTGTGGAGGAAGAAAGGGGATCTAGAGTTTGTTTCTACCTTTTATGTATACTAGTCTTCATACCCGCGCGATGCGCGGATAGTATTAGCTAATATTATCATCATGTTTTAAGAAATTTCAATCATCATCAATGCAATATAACCAATTATATATGAAAAAAATCCTTTAACCATTGAATAACTTTTGGAAAAAAACTGAAATATTATCATGTTACTATGTGTCTGATACAAACAGCCTAAAAATATAGTATGATTCAAAACAAATTAGAATAAAATATAACTAAATGAATATAATTTTAATAATGACTCAAATTAAAGTAGGATAAATTATATTATTTATTTGTTCATCATCATAAAAAATATTCAATTTGTCTCTGCTTGTCATTAATAAAATATACCCACATTAGACATGTACTGAATCTTGACTTTTTAATAATTGTGACTTAAAAGTAAAGGGAAAGTAACTTATATTTTGTTAATCTAAAAGGTATTATTGAATCATGTGGAGTCGATTAACTTTTATCGAGGTAAGTTGATTCAACAACTTTTTAAAAATATACTCTGAAAGTTATGTAGAGCCCATTTTGGTGAGCTTATTTTAAGCAGCTTATAAGTCGAGAAGTTAGAATTTCCTAACTTCTTACTTTTGACATTTTTTAAGCTCATAAAATTTTAAGTTACAAAATATCTACTAATTACTATTTATAAGCTTATAAGACACTTTTAAACTCACCCAAACGGAATCATAATCTATACAACACGAAAGCATTAGCTTACTTAGCCACTAACGAAGCTACCATACATGTATACAAACGAATTTTTGCTTTTCTACTTTTACTATGTGTCGTGATTCGAAGGAAAACAATAATAAAATATTATGATTAGTTCACGAAATGTCTGAAAATTCCAAAGTACTATCCTTTTATGAGTAAGACACTGAGCTCCGAGACAATCATTTCCATTATTAGTCAGATTATTGCGAAAATAAGATTGCTCACTATCACCATAGATAGATGGAGATTTTTTACTTTTCATTCTTTTCTAAGGATGAAATAACTCAATTGTCAATTTTTTATCATTTACCAAAGACAATTTTTTTTGTAAAATTCTACAATCTATGGAACAAAAGGAACCAAAACTAAAAAGAGTTTGAGTTACATAATCTATGTCAATCTGACAATAATCTCTTCTAGCTTTTATTCTTGCGTCATGTTCTTTTCCTCTGCTTCAACCGCCACCAATCCAGCTTCACATTTCGGCTCTAAATAGATATTTCCCTATTCTTGCCCAAGCTGGTATAGGGCTTAAGACATAAGCAATTTTAAATTTTTTTTCTCTAAATTCATCACCAGTATGTATTCAAATATGTGATCTTCAAATAAACAATAAAAGATCGCTTAATATAGAGTACTAAGTAGATAATTTTTGCTCACTAAAAGTATTCAACTAAAATATTCATTGATATGTGTTTAAATAATTACAACTTTAATCTTACATACCCTATTACATGTACTTATACATTCAAATCCTTAAAAAAAATACTCCAATTGTTATACAAGAAAATACAATAGCCACACTTTGTGACAAAATTGTAGGGAGTATGCTATTAGACATAAAAATCTCATTATTACTATTTATAATGCTAAATAAGTTGTTAACTCTGGTAAAGCCATTATACCATCTCTGTTATTATCACTTTCACATTGTCGAGACCATTTCTTACAATGTAAACACAACCTTATGGAAAACAAACTATATATTGAAGCTCTAGATAACATAAAATTTGAACTATCCTTTCTGATGGTGTTTTCTTCCAAATAAAATGAAGAAAGCAAGTGAAAGCTCTACCAGTATGTATACAAATATGTGATTTCATATAAACAAAAAAAAAATAGTTTGATATAGAGTACTAAATAGATAATCTTTGCTCATTAGAAGTATTCAACTAATATATTCATTGATATGTGATTATGAATTCCAACTTCAATCTTACATACACTATTACATGTACTTGTACTGTTGTACATTCAAATTCTTTAAAAAAAAAAATACTCCAAATGATATGCAAGAAAATACAACCTGCATGCACAATAAACTCACCAAGATTTTCTTGGAGGACTCATACCTTAAACCTCTTGTCAATTTGAGTCTCAGACACCTACAATCAAAATGACAATCAAGCATTTCACAGTTTCACAATGTTCATGTGGTTATTGCCTCTATTACATCTCCATGCTAGTTTATATAGAACGTTAAATAACTCCAAGAAAAATTTGAGAACGTGTCATGAAAAAATTATCAAATAAAATGAAATCTGACTAAATTTTGCGATAACAGTTCTGCAAAGAGAGGAAAATTCTGACCTCTCGACTACTCCACTTACGCACCGCCTATTCATCATCTCGATCCACCAACTCACATCACAAGATTAAAGAAAATAAAGGGATAAAACATTATTGATTAGTATAAAATATTTTTCTCTCCAAATAAATGTACCATAATATTCATTTTGGACAGCTTATGAAATATCAAATAGCATAACATACTCTCACGAATTCAAAAAATATTCTTTTTGAGAAAAATCTAAAGACTGAAAGAAGCAATTAATTGATATACTCCAATATTGTTATTCTCCCAGAGTTTATGAACCCAATTATTAATCTACCCATAGAAAAATAAACATTATTTAAGAAAAATATTAGGATAAAAAACAATTACACATACGATGATATTGTTGTACTCCCATAGCTTATGAACTCAAGAATCCACTGCATGCAATAACTAAAGAACAAAATCAAACTCAGACTTATTTGATATATATTTGAACAAATTTTGTTGAGTTTCTATCTTAAAAAAAACTCAATAATAGAGAAAACACAAACGAACACATGAATAATATAACTATATCTATTTCTTCTAATGAAATATGACATACCAGTTCACCAAGGCTTAAATGCATTTTTCTTTACACGTTTTTGCATTGAGATCTAAGAAAGAAACTGTTTATACTTTTAAAAACTATCATCGAAAAAGTAATAAAGTTCAATTATTAATGATTGAAATCGATATAGAAAAATTAATGAAATGCAATGGATAGTACCGTCTATCGCGTTGAGAGAAATAAAAAATTGTAATACTGAAATATAGCAGCAAGAATTGTGTAGATTGATAGTGATATGGAGGATTAAATAGGATGAGAAAAGGGATATAAAATATTGATGTAGATAGACTCTAAATTCATATATCTTATCTTTGAGTTCAAATTGAATTATTTCTATCTATAGTTTGAATAAATAAGGCCTTGTATATGAGCTATCTATTTACAGTATTTTTCTATGTTGTTCATAACTGTTAGGATTTCATCTTAATTTTATACATTATTTATAGTTCTTATCTATATTATTATCATACTATTCTAAAAGAGCCAATCCCTTAAGTAACAATAAGTGATCATTTTACCCTTTAGATGTTGTTAGACCTTTTAATTATTATTTACAACAAAAAAAAAATAGTTCAATAAAGAAAAAAAATGTATAATCAGATTAAAGACTAGCTATTTAGGAAGTTTGTAACTCAAATCTAATTTAATTTATAAGGATCCACGCGCAAAGTGTGTGCCCAAAAACCAGTATGGTTGATAGATATGAATCTATCTTATTTTATCTTCAATTCAAATTAAGAACTTTTTTACCTCTATTTTATCTTCAATTCAAACCAAATTTAAAAGATTTCTTATCTATATTATATTGTTGATAACTATATATCTATCTTGTTTTATCTTCATTTAAAATTCAGGACCTTTTTACCTCTATTTTATCTTCAATTCAAATCAAATTTGAAAGCTAACAACAATTCGTTCAAATGAATCAATCTCTCAATTCAAATTCATTGTTATTACATAACCTTCTAAGTTTGTCCTAACTATTTTGCTAACTACTATGCTAACTAATATAACTACTACTCTTCTTTTATATATATATATATATATATATATATATATATATATATATATTTGTTATTTTTTATAAAAAAGTTTGTTATTTTTGAAACTCAAGTAATATTACTATTTTATGTAAAGTAGAATGTTACTTTGTATACTTATGCAATTTAACAAATTCTTTGTAGGTCTTTGTTGGTTGAAACTTTGACTTGGACAACATAAGATTGGGCTGGGTGAATTTGATGCCAGTTTTTAAACCACTCAAAGAGAAACAATCAACAATAACAAATTTTTAAAAAAGTTATCATATTTTAAAAATACACATTTTCTTTAAGAAAATCAATCATATTTTAAAAATACATGTTTTTACTTTGATACTTCAACTTAAGTCTATTTCATTTAAATATCCAACCATAATTCAAACTAGTATAGCACTCGCGCGATGCGCGGTCGTTATAAAAGATAATTAAATTGTATTTGGTTTTTTTGAGCACATTAAATCAAAGAATAGCAATCATATTATATTATGAATTAGCTTGTTTGAGCATATTATATCATACTGCATTAATAAAATTTCAACTTTCTAATTTGTTTCTCAATACAATGTACCCAATAGTAATATTCCCATGAAATTAAGGTAAATAAATCGTATGAACAACCTAACACGATTCAAAACAAATAATAATGCATTATTTAATATATTTCTAACATCTTTGAGCATGAAACACATTAAATGCTAGGAATTACTTAAATATTGTAAGTAAAATAATAACAGTGATTGAAGCAGGACATCATTAATCATAAAGTCCTTGTTGATTCTGGAATGGTTTCATTGAAATTCATGAGCCCAAATTCCCCAAAAAAATATATTGGCAATGAACTCGTTCTTGTGCATTTCAAAATACATATAATTAAGTGAATCAAGAGTATATCCTGTAGTGATACTGATAGAATTTGATCAGTTGCAGATATATTTAAATGAAAGAACTCTTTGTCAAGAGCTCCTTTTTTTTTCCTACCGTTAGAGAAGGATCATAAGTCTTTGTCGTCTTTGCCTTTTTATTTTTTTACATGTTGATCTATTTTACTCTTTTACAGTCTTTCAAGAGTGATGGCAAGTTAAAATGATAAGAAAGACAACCTAAAATGCTAAAATGATGGGGAAGGTTGTCCGGCTTATATTTTCTTACACTTAAATTATTTTTTATTTTTTCTTATTACGTTTTATACTGCTTACTATTATTACATTCATACCATACCTTCTTTGCTTATTACTTGGCTTAATAGGTTTGTCCACATCTCTCCATAGTCACAATACTTAGCTTATTCATGTGAGACAATATATATTCTATGATCTATTTTAAATTATTTCTAGTTATGAAATTGATCCCTTTTTTTTTTTTCAAAACGAAGCGTTCCTTTGTTTTAATAGTAAAATGGTCCGATATTACTTTTATATTCTAAAATAGATTGCTACTTTATAATAAAATATCTTAATATTCATGTAATGTCATGTTTTTTAACAACATTACTTAAAATTTTATCTTTTTTATCCTTGCAAAAACTTTTGATGATCTCACTTATATTACATCACCACATATTGTCATATTTTTCAATTAATTTGGATAACCACAAAACATTTTTTCCTCAAATGCAAAAATAGAGATTAGCTGGTAGTGATTATTTGAGTTCATAATTTGTTTTTAAGTTAAATATATAAAAATAATAATTGGACAGAAATAATAATATTAAACATATTCACCTAAAGGAGTGTTCTGTAATACTGAAAAAATACATGAAAATTGACATTTGCTAAACAAAATAGAACAAAAATAAGAGTGATCTTTTCAATGCCTCACATTTTTTATTTCGTAGGCTTTCCTTCATATTATTTTTTATCTATTTGAGCACTGATGTCATTTACATATTTTATTTTTCAACTATGTTTAACAGAAAAATATTATAGATCACTTTATTAGCTCCGAAAAGAACAAAAAAAGCTGAAATTTTGTTGTAGTCACAAAGAGGATCCAGTGAATGCATGCTACAGTTTTCATCTAGTCCTTTTTTCTATATACGTTTTACAAACCACTTGTACAAATTAACTTTTTTATTTTAATTTAAGCTATTCAATTTTAGCAGCAGCAGCAGCAGCAGTTTGGTTTGGTGTCACACAATGGCTTAATCACGGTAAGATGCTGAAAAGTGGCAAAGACACGTGTTATTCATAAAAATTATAGAGAATACCTGAAAAAATATTTCTTGCTTCATTGGCTATGGACATTTATAAAATACCAAAACACATTTTACTTTACATAGTGATTGAGGATTCTGAGAAAAAGCTTTCCAAATAAATCTACTATAATATTCATTTTAGAAATCATTCTGAAATATCAAATAGCACAACAAACTCTCATGTGAATTCAAGCATAACTTTTGTTAAGGAATATCTCATAGTTGAAGAAACAATTTATATACCCATACATTGTTGTGTGCTTCGAGAGCTTACTCGTAATCTTATGTCTGCAATTAGTAGAGCAATAAATAGTCTTATTAATGAAAATCTCAAGATGAAAATAATTAATTAACATACCTCAACATCGTTATGCTCTCATAGTTTATGAACCCAGTAATCCACTGCCTGCAATAAATAAATAAAGAATTCAAACTCAGACCTGTTTAATGAAATTTAGATAGAACTTTATTGTGATATGATTTTAAATATACACAACAATTGCAGAAAGAAAACAAATAAACACATGAACACAACACAGATATTTTTGTATCCATAAAGAAAGAAGACTTATCTCATCATCAAAGCTCTAAATACATATTTGCGCTTTGAGTTTATGCTTTGAGATCTAAGAAGAAAGAAAACTATATTGAATACAAATAATATATGCAAAATCGAAGTTATGCATATATCAAAGTTGACAGAAATTGAAACATAAATATCTCCTCGCTAAGCTCTCAATTTGCATCCAATCGGATTAGAACTTTGAGAGAATTTACATTATGTGTAAACACCTTATAATTACCAACAATAAAAGGAAGAAAACTTAATGGTGATATATGTGTCATTAGATAGGTATATATATGGTTACGAAATTGGAAAATCATTTCATTTGAGTTTAAATTCAAATTTGATATTAGTTTGTTGAGATAAGATTATAAGATACTATTTAACCTTATCTTTTAATATAGATATGGATTGTTTTAGATTGGCAAAATCTACTTTGAGGGGTGTACCTTAGTTTTATTATTTTGAAAGGTAGAGAAGGATAATGAAAAGAAATAGAATATCACATCTGTTTGAAAACTCCCACATAGTAAAGATTTACTTAAACTATTTATATTTAATATCCAAAAACACATAAGTCTGTACTATCTGCAGAAACACGTATTTGTCTTTAATTCAAATTCAAAAATTTATATATTTGATCAATTCAGGTTTAATACGTTTATCTATCAATCTTTATCTTTTGATTCAAGTTCAATGTAAAACTAACAACCTCAATTCAAATTCGAAAATTTTATCATTGTATTTGATATAGTTTATTCAAATGAATTTTTAAAATATAGAATTCTAAGATCATAGTTTTTCCTATCTTTTAATATGGACCTATACTACAGTAAAAATATAATGCCAATGAAAAATAAAGTGCAAATTATGGTAATGTAGATATGGATCCAAATTTCATATTTTTAAATATTTTATCCCCTATCTTACTGTTAACGAAAAATGCTGCTAATTAACTTGCCAATTTATATTTGGAATACGATATAAGCCCAATATGTATTCGTTATCCATTACTCTTCCAATCCGTTATAGTTTATGAAATTTTTTTGTATATTATTATATTATGAAGTTCAAATACAAAGTTTTACAAAAAAGCCTTATCTTTACTATCAAAGGTATATCTTAGAAGTTTGTTTTGTTGTATTGGAGATATTATTTGGATTAATTTAAATTCAAGATATCTTATCAACTTACTGCATATTGTATCTTTTTCTTTTTGAATTTCAGTTCAAACTATATAATCACATTGTTTATCTTCTGTTTTACCATTCAGATGCTAAATATTGCTGATAAGATATCCATTTAATCTAACCACACGCAGATGTATGTTTATCTTTGTTTACATATCTGTTTAACCTAGATCCGATTTTATGTTCATTAACCATTAAATTTGTATTTGCGGAGTCACGATCAATAGTTTAGATTAAGAGTTTAAATGATGAATGGTGTTAGTTGTTAGAGTAGCAATATATTCGCAATTTCCACTAATGATGATTAACAATATGGAAACAGTACATAACCGGAAATGAATAAAGTTAAAGCGTTAATAAAATAGGTAGAGGTAACCGTGTTGGATCGTTTGACGTCGGTGAGAGTTCCTTATTACTGATCGCATTAGAAGACTAGAGAGCAAAGTATTCAACGAATGCAAGCAAAGAACAGTGTTTGAGCAAGAGTAAGAGAGAGTATTCTTATTGATGTTGTAGACAGGAAGTAAAGTTATGTTACAATGATTTAGGATGAATGCTATTTATAGGTCTGATAGGCGTCCGTTGAGTTTTGTAACCGCTGGGCACGTATCCGTTGGATACGTAACCGCTGGATCGTAATTACTTCCTTTATGACCATTCAATGAGTAATCGCACATGATCAGGTTAATAATTGCTCATTCAGATTGTGTTGACCTGAGAAGCGTTACATTGCTGTTCTGAGTGTGCTCGTGGTAACCCCCTGGCTAGTTATTTGTCCGCTAGATGTCTGTCCGGTGAGACTTCTGTCCGTGCCACGTGGCAGACACGTGTCACCTTTTTAGAGGTCGCCAGTTTTCATCCAATACAAATAGTCCCCGCACTTCTCAAGCAGAGTATCTGCTCGAGGAGTGGATGTGAATTTTGGCGGGAATTTTCATTTTGCAAAATCCAATCTTTGTATGACGAAGCTGGGTGATGTACGTGTCTTATCATCTACGTGACAAATTCTCATGACGTGCGCATTAAATGCGCAGTGTAAAAAAGTAACTGTAGCTGGCACACCTGCACGTCCGCAGCCTGCTTCGAAGTGACTACTGCACGTCCCAAGGGTAAAAATAATGATTTTAACCTCCTCAATCACGTGCACACGTCGACTGCTGATCGCGAGGTGACCGCTGCAATTCAGGGTCATGATGACACTTCGAAATTTGGTGAAACCTACTTCTCCTTTTGATGGTTGGATCTGATCGTGGCCTTTCCGATAGTCTCCACGTGTCTTATGGAAACTTGATGGGCCGGATTTTTGCTCCTATAAATAGGGGTTTGTTGAGTTAAAACCCTTTTACTTGCTTTCATTTTCCTCCTGCTAAACCTTGAGAATTCTTCGAATACCCTTCAACTTTCCTTCCAAATTTCTCAATTTTTCTTGAATCATGTCTTCAAAAGCTAGGAGAAACTAAAATATGGATGCTGCAGCTGGTAGTTCTTCTGCAGCCACCCCCAGGCCTAAGGCTACTCAGGCCACTGTTGCGGAGATCATCCCTAAGAAATGGGGTGAGTTGGAAAAAGATTGCAACATCAAAGCTTTCAATAATCACGGAGATATACGCATTTGGCCGACGTATAGATTCAAATCGGGGATCATATCGAAGGTGATCCCACGGGTTAGAGCAGACTGCAATTGGGATGCGAGTATCCCCCTCTTGGCGGTCTCCGAAGCGGAGAACATTACTTCGCATAGGGCTGGGTGGACAGCTATGTGCACCTACCCTTTTACAGTTGGATGTAGACTACCCCTGCATCCTGTGCTTGAAAGGCTCTGCAGGGAATATTTACTCTGCCCGGGGCAGCTATGCCCCAGCGTGTATAGAATAGTTACACTCTTGGATTGGTTTACGGTAGAAACCGACCAAGTTTTTGAATATGAACATTTTATTTTTTTGTATAGTATACAAATTTTCAAGGACATCTTTGTAAACGCCAGGAAGCGCGGGAGCAAGGGCTTGGTGCACAGCTCCGAGGACACAAGCGACCGGGGTTGGTTACACCGGTATGTGTTCGTGCGCACCCAGGCCCTGACCTTCAACTCCAAGACTTTACTTCCTGAGGTTTGGAACAAGAAGCGTAAGTCCCCGAGTTTTCTTTTAAGTTTTCCATGTTTCCTCTTTTCTTCTCGTCTGCTTATTCCTTTGGTTCCTCTTTGTAGCCGCCAAGCGACCCTACGACGATCTCAAATCAGTCGATGAGCTGACGGCGTGGGTTGAGGCGATCTTGAAGGAGTTCTCCCCGGAGAAGAGAGAATGGGCGTACTTTGCTGCGCAGAAGGGTTTGACCGTGAAGACTCACGGTGAGAATTTTCTGTTGTTATAGCCATTTCTTTCCTTTGTAGTTTTGCTGTGTCTGACCGTTCTTCCTTTTGCAGGTTTGGGTACTCAGGGGGACTTTTTCCCTGCCCCTCCCCCTCAGGTCGCGCCTTCTGGGTCCGCTGTTGATCCTGATGCTGAAGCCGCATCTATACTGGCTTCAGTGGAGGCACTGCGCGGCAGGGAAGGTGGTGAGGAGCTTCTATCCAGTGGCCTTGGTTCCTTGAAGAGGAAGAAGAAAGGCCAAGGCGAGGGCGGAGCACAGAAGAAGTCTGCTCGTAAGACTTCCGTTGCTGCCGGGCAAACCTCGGCTGCTGGAGATGAGTCCTCGCCCAAAGCAATTGTACCAGAGTCTGCAGGAGAGAGTGTCAAGACCGCTGCCGAAGTCCCCGAGTCTGCACGAGGAGACGGTTTAGACAAGGTGGTGATTGATATTTCAGATACTGAGACTGAAACCAATGAACCCCTTGTGTGAAAACTTTATCTTCGGAGCGATAAGAGGAAGGTTGAGGAAGAGGCTGCCCGTACTCCAGAGAGGAGTCCCCGAGTTGATGACGGGGTGAAGGCGGCTCCTTCCCGTGCGGACAAAGGGAAAAGGAAAGTGGGTGAAGAAGAAGAAAAAGAAGAAAGGAGGAGACAAGAGAAGAAGTTCCCCAAGAAGGTGGCCGAGGTCCTCATGTTTTTCGTTTCGAGGACCTAGAGAACGTGGCCACCGAGGCGGCGACGCCTGTGGGTCTACACGAGTGTGACACGATAAATCCTGGAGTGAAGGGTGACTCCGACATATCAACAACAAGGCTCATCTGGTGGTCAGTCATCAATGGTCAGACCGGATTAAAGGACATTAGGGGTGTGCGCTACTAGTTTGTTCCAAACTACCCCTCTGAACAGGCTTGGGAACCCAAGTACTATGACATGAAGCATACCATGAGGCTAGCCCCTGACGTCAACTTTATATCCAGGCTGGGCAGTTTAGCCAAGGTGATTTTATCGCTCATTAGTCCCCGAGAGGAGTGGACAATGAGGGAAATGAGTGATGAGGAGTTGGCTTTTACGATTGCTGCCGATTCTGCCCGGGTAAGTGTTTACCGCTTGTGTTGGAAGTAACTTGACTTTAGACTTCTAACTTTTGCTTCTTTTGTTTCTCCAGTCAAGCATGATGTCTGCCGAGCTAATGTTCCGCTCTAGGATCAAGAACGTCGATCAAGTACTCGAGGTAAGGAAAGAGTTGCTTGATACTCTGAAAGAGAACAAGATCCTGGCAGAGCAGTGTGGTCTCCTTGGGGGTGAAGTTAATCAATTGGCTGAAGTTAACAACGAGTGGATTGAGCGGATTAACGAACTCACCAAGGAGAAGGACCTTCTTTCTGAAGAGAAAGAAGGGTTCGCACAATCTGTCCAGGGTCTAGAGATTCTGCTTGAAGAATGTAAGGCTTCGTTGAACAGAGCTCTCGATGATCGTGGATCTCTTGAAATGGACCTGCAAAGGGCTAATGAAGAGTTCGCTAGGGCCAGAGCTGAGCTCCAAGCTGCTAAGGACCAGGTTGCCCAGTCGATGAGTGCTCAAATCGCGTTATCTAAGGACTTAGCAAACCTGCGTAATCAATCTGAAATCAAGGCAAAGCTTGCTGTGCTCGAGGCTAAGCGTTCACTGCTCAGGCAAGTCCAGACTAAGCAGATCAACGTTGAGGAGATACTTCTTAAAAAAAAGAGCGATGTTCGCGGAGTAAGACAAATACTGAATCTTTCTCCCGAGGAGTCTGAGGCAGACGAAGATGAAGATGACGGCGAGAATTTGGGGGACGATGACAGAATCGACGGAGCTGGTGCGTCGGGTTCTGGTTGTAGCCCCAAAAACTGATGCCCCCAAAATTTGATTAGGTTGCAAGTTTGTATATCTGGCGAGAGCCGGATTAGTTGGTTATGGATAGAGGTCTCTTAGGGATTCTCTGATCCTTGTTTGGCCGGTTCCATTTGGCCTTTGATCACTCTGCAAAATTTCTGTCAACCGTTTTCAGCACTTTATCATTTTGTCAGGATTATGTATATAACTTTAGATCTTTTTTATTCCAATGACTATATTTAGCCTGAATTTTTGATCTTTCGTTTGTATGTATTGTGGCCTTCGTGCCTCATGTTTAGGAGCTTTTTGAAGTTTAAACTTTATTAAGTTCTGGTCTCCAAAAGTCTGTCCGAATGTTTTAGCTCAGCCTTTCCCAAGGAAAAGGTCATAAATCGTGAGTAATCTGCGCAGATGTTTTATTCTGACCGAGTCGTGGTCGATAGATTTTGGCCGAATCATTGGCCTTTGCGAGCCAACTTTCCTTATCGCCTTGATAGTTGAAAGTTGTCGCAGGAAATTTGTAGTTTAATTCTGGCCGAGTCGTTGGCCTTGTGAACGACTTCTCTTATTTTCGTGAAAGCTTGTCACATAAAAAGTTTTTGAAAACTCGCCTTTTCACAAGGTCTTTTGCCTTTATGAAGGTCTTATCTGGCCTACATGGGCCTCTCACCACCCTCCTTATTTTTATGTTGGAACACGGTAAGTGATAACATAAAAAGAGTTAAGGTAAGTCGTAGATAAAAGAACACATATAACCAAACGAGGAGTGTGTCCGTTGTGAGATTCGAACCCACAGTCGCGAAGTTGAAGAACTTCGAGCTCTACCAGTTGAGCTAAATGGATCTGACCTTGTTCAGGCCGTTAGTACCATTTAGAAGAAGTATAATAAAAGTAAGAAATGTCGCAAAAGTAAAAGGTAGGAAGAAAGCAACTAACCGTTTTACTATTCATAAGTGATACCTTTTGAGGTGAATCACGTTCCAACTGTTTGGGACAATTGAACCGTCTGTTCGTGCTAAATGATAAGATCCCTTGCCGACTGAGGCAATTACCTTGTGGGGGCCTTCCCAATTAGGGCCTAGCTTCCCTGAATTTGCTTCCTGTGTGTTCTGGGACACTTTCCTTAGAACAAAATCTCCAACCTGGAAACTTCGTACGCGCAGTCCCCGATTGTAATACTGTTCAATTCGTTCTTTTTGGGTAACAACTCGTACGAGGGCTAATTTGCTTCGTTCTTCGAGGAAATCCAGCTATTCGGAGAGATTGATTGAGTTTGATTCTTCGGTGGCATGTGCATACTGTAGGCTGGGTTTTCCGATTTCGACTGGGATTAAGGCGTCTGCACCGCACACCAATGAGTAAGGTATCTCTTCAGTACTCATTTTTATTGTCGTGCGATAAGCCCATAGTACACCGGGAAGTTCCTCTACCCAGCATCCCTTAGCCTGCTCGAGGTGTTTCTTGAGGGATTCAGCGATTATTTTGTTGGTAGATTCTGCTTGTCCATTGGCAACCGGATGGTATGGAGAAGAAGTAATCCTCTTGATGTGCAGGTCATCGAGGAACCTAGTCGTTTTTTGGCCGATGAATTGCGGGCCATTATCCATGACTATTTCCTTAGGTATTCCAAAGCGACACACGAAGAAACGCCAAAGGAAGTAAATAACCTCTGTTTGTCGCACCTTTGCATATGCTGCCGCTTCGACCCATTTGGTGAAGTAATCGGTGATGATAAACAAGAAACGTACTCCTCTTGGCGCCGCGGGGAGAGGACCAACTATGTCCATTTCCCATTTCATGAATGGCCATAGGGAGATTATTGAGTGAAGTGGTTCTGCCGGTTGATGGAGTAGATGTGCGAACCTCTGACACTTGTCGCATTTTTTGACAAACTCATTCGTATCCTTCTCCATCTTATCCCAATAGTATCCTACACGAATCAACTTGCGGGTTAATGCCTTTCCCCCGGTATGATTGCCACAGCAGCCTTCATGGACCTCCCACATCACGTAGCTGATTTGATTCGGACCGAGGAATTTTGCAGGGGGTCCCGCAAACATTTTGCGGTAAAGATCGCCGTTGATGATTGTATACCGAGCAGCTTTTATTCTGAGCTTGCGAGCGGCTTTCGTGTCGATGGGCAGTGTCCCGTGAAGAATATAGTTCGTGATTTCATTCCGCCAGTCCCAAGTTGCGTTGATGGTGTTGACTTCGAACTTTTCCCAGTCTATGGTCGTGTAGAGGATTTGAACGACAGCTGAAGAGCTGGCCGCCCCATTTCTGCCACCGACCCTAGATTCGCGAGAGCATCAGCTTCATGGTTCTCTTCCCGTGGAATTTAAAGTGCCTCCCATTCGTCAAACTGGGCCAGGAGTTCTTTTACACGGGCAAGGTACACTTGCATTCTGGACTCTCGTGCAATGAAGCCTCCGGTCACCTGGTTGACCACCAGTTAAGAATCACTCTTAAGCTTGATGATGTATGCTCCATAGCTTCAGGCTAACTCCAGTCCTGCAATAACGGCCTCATATTCGGCCTCGTTGTTAGTAATAAACGGGCACTTGATGGCCTGCCTGATGGTCTCTCCGGATGGGGCGATGAGAACCAATCCAAGACCGGACCCTTTGACGCTCGAGGAGCCATCAGTGTATAGGGTCCATGCGCCAGGAGCCCGCCCAGCATACAGAACGACATCCTTTTCTGCCTCAGGATATATATTAGCGCTAAAATCTGCCACGAAGTCTGCTAGGGCTTGTGATTTTATTGCTACCCTAGGTTGATAGGTGATATCAAATTCACTTAATTCTATAGCCCATTTTACTAACCTTCCCGAAAATTTGGTTTTGTGCAAAACATTTCGCAAAGGAAAGGTTGTTACCACAGCTATTGAATGACTTTGAAAATAAGGGCGTAACTTACGAGTAGCAGTTACCAGTGCTAGAGCTAATTTCTCCAAAGGCTGGTAGCGTGTTTCCGCATCAATTAGAGCTTTGCTAATATAATATATGGGAAGTTGCTTACCTTTCTCTTCTCGAAGCAGAATTGCGCTTACCGAGGATTTTGATACTGATAAATCAGCAACTGCTCCCCGTGTTGAGGTGTAGAGAGCAGTGCTGGATTGGACAGGTACTTTTTGAGATCCTTCAGCGCTTGTTGGCATTCGGGAGTCCACTCAAACTCCTTGTTTTGCTTTAAAACATCGAAGAAGCTCTTGCATCGGTCTGACGATCGGGATATGAATCTTCGCAGGGCTGCCATTCTCCCGGTCAATTTCATGACGTCTTTCCGGTTGTAGAGTACGTCTAGGATTGACTCGATAGCTTTAATCTGAGCGGGATTGACCTCAATCCCACGATGAGAAATGATGAAGCCCATGAATTTTCCCGACCCGACTCTGAATGCACACTTCTCCGGGTTCAGCTTCATTTTGTACTGATCGAGTATTCGAAAAGCTTCTTTTAGATGTTCTAGATGGTCCTCTGCTCGTTTGGATTTGACCAGCATGTCATCGATGTACACTTCCATAGTCTTACCGATATGGTCGTGGAACATTCGATTGACTAGGCGTTGATACGTTGCACCTGCATTTTTCAATCCAAATGGCATAACTTTATAACAATACGTACCTCTGCAGGTTATGAACGCTGTCTTTTCTTGGTCATTGGGGTCCATCAATATCTGGTTGTACCCAGAGTATGCGTCGAGGAAAGTGAGCACCTCGTGCCCGGCTGTTGCGTCAATCAGTTGGTCTATCCTGGGAAGGGGATATGAATCCTTCGGACAGGCTTTGTTTAGATCTGTGAAGTCAATGCAGACTCGCCATTTGCCATTTTTCTTGGGCGCAACGACCATGTTGGCTAGCCAGTCTGGGTATTTGACTTCACGTACAGATCCAATTTTCAACAACCGGTCGACCTCATCGTTGATGACCTGATTCCGAAAAGCTCCTTGCTGGCGCTTCTTCTATTTTACCGGGCGGTGGTACAGGTCGACGTTCAGCCTGTGAGAGATAATATCTGGAGAAATACCTGTCATATCTACATGAGACCAAGTGAACGTTGTGCCCCGCTCTTTGAGGAATTGGAGGATGTCTCCTCGTAAGCGTTCGCTCAACTCGGTCCCTAAGTAGACCTTCCGCTCCGGCTTGTCTGCGAACAATTCTTCGGGTTCCAAAGTTTCCACGGTCGGCATGTGACTTTCCCGCTTGTCCAGCTTTGTGATGAATTCTGGGACCTCGTACTTTGTTTCTTCGTGTGGCATGTCTGATCCCGGTTGCTGTAGTTGCTATTTGCTTTCTTCGGGCAGCTTGAGGGCCACCGAATAGCAATCTCGAGCAGAGCGTTGTTCTCTTCGAACCTCACGTACTCCCCATTCAGATGGGAATTTCAACACCTGATTATAAGTGGAAGGACCAACTTGCATATCATGGATCCAGAGTCTTCCCAGGATGATGTTGTAAGCTAGGTCCGCATCGACAACATGAAATGTCGTCTCCTTCGTTACCCCTTCAGCAAGAGTCGTGAGAGTAATCTCGCCAAGGGTCTTCTCACTCGAGTTGTTGAAACCGGGAGGACTCGAGATATCGGCCCGATCTTATCCGACAGCTGCATCTCCTTTACAACTCGTGATTGAATAATGTTTGCAGAGCTGCCCGCATCGATGAGCACTCTCTTGACATCGAATTCCGCCACGCTTAACGTTATCACTAACACATCAGCGTGTGGGAACTGCAAACTATCTGTGTCGGAGTCTTCAAATGTTATCGTCTCTTCTGGTCATGGACGCTTGGTATTTGTGATGGAGACCTTTGCGTATTTCTTCGCTGTGAAGGTGATGGAATCCACTTCGATCCCACCCGAGATAACATTGACTGTCCTCTTTGGGGAGGATGCTCGTGGAGGGCCAGATTTGTTCTGCTTAGCCTTCACGTGAGTTTGCTTTCCCTTCTCGGTCAGGAACTCCTTCAAGAATCCCTGTTTCAATAAATGTGCAATTTCATACCTTAGGGCCTTGCAGTCCTCGGTGGTGTGACCGTGTTCGCGATGAAATTCGCACCGTAGGTCCTGGTTTCGTTTGCTTGGGTCGGTCTTCATGTCCTTTGGCCATTTAACCTTCTCTCCCATATCTTTGAGCGCCGCAACTACTTTAGTCATTTCGACGTTGAAGCTTGGCAGGCCTCGGGCTCCACGGAGGCTTGATTCTGAATCATCTCTTCGGGACAGCCCTCTGTTGTTGCGACTGCGTCCTTTGGAGTTGTTGCGCGACTGGTCAGGGTAAGGCTCGTAACGTACGTCTGACCTCTCCGTCTCCCCCTTTTCGCCGGAACCACCGCTGCACGACTGAATCCTTCCTCGGGTACCTGTTCCAATTAATTTATCTTCATTAATACGTACCTTTGAGTTGTAGCGGTTGTAGACGTCCGACCAGTTGGCTGCTGGGAACTCACGAAGGGATTCTTATAGCCTGCGCGTAACCTCTGAGCTCCTGATATCCAAACTGTTGGAGAATGCGATCGCTGCCCATCTGTCCGGTACTTTGGGTAGGATCATACGTTCTCGTTGGAAGCGATCCACATTGTAATCACCTAATTTTGGCACGAAAATATAAAAATTGCTCAAAATAGCCGTGTTAGATTCTTAGGATTTTAATTGTATTTTTCCTAAATTTTAGTCTTTTCTTTTAACTAAAATTGTCATTAATTAAAAAAAAATATGAAAAAATATCAAAAATACTTGTTATGTGTTTAATTGTGACTTTACGTGTTATTTGTTATGGTATTGTAAATGTATGTGGTTTTAATTATAGTTAATTATGTATGTTTTAAATTGTGTAGACTATTAGTGGTTACTTATAAATTCAATGTAGCCCACCTCAAAAGCCCAATTCATCAGCCTTGACCCGCCCAAGTTGAGCTTCGATCCTAGCCCTTGGTTGCTTCTCATCCAATAGTTCATATCAACCCATCACTTTCACCTTATAACCCCTAATTTTCTCATTTTCCTCCTTATTCACACAAGAAGTTCACCAGACAAAAGAAATGCTGCCTAATTTCCCTCCTCGCCAGGTTCCGCCGCGGCACCGCCGTCGGCGGCCACTAATTTTGTCTTTCCGGCAATAATTTTACATGCTCAGAACCGCCTCAGTCCTCTCTTTCCATTCCTACTATCCTTCTCCCGAAATTCTCAATCATTTGTAGTAGATCAGGGATCAAAGGGGCTGAAATGTATAAAATCAGGCGACACCCATGCTTTCTGGTCATGATATACGTCAACGGCTTCGTCTTCTTATTTTCTAGACTTTGCTAAGGTCAGTTTCCTCAGAAACCCCTTCAAGTCTCTTCATCTTTTTTTCAGCCCGGTTCCCATTTTTCCGTTTTAAGGTGGCTACGTAGCGGCCTCGCAGTGGCCATTTGGCTCAGTTAGGAGGCTGCTGCGATTTTTGTATCTGCTTGGCGACGTGATTTAGTTTGAACATTAGTGAGATAGTGTTTGAAATGGGATTGGGATACGGCTGTGATGATGCTGATGTCGTGACGATGCTTTCGCGGATTGATGTTGGTGTGACTGGGGGTTTAGAACGGTGCAGCTTTGGTGAGATGACGCAGCGGTGTTCGCGAGGTGCCGATGAAGAAATGAGAGGCAACGAGACTGAGGTGGTTCAATATTTTTGGAATTGGTTCTGTGGTGATGACAATTGTGATGGAGATGACGGGCTGCTATAACAGTGATAATGATGACTCAATGAACATGGAGGTGAAACAGTGGGATGAGGCAGTTTGTGCCTGTGCAATGGTGGTGCTCAGGCGATATATTAGCGAGGCCGTGGCTATAGTCTGTGATGGGGGCGTATTGTGATGGCAAAGCAGCAGCTTGTGAACCCTTTAATGGTGAAAAAACTGATGTGTGGCCGTGACGAGGGCTTGTGTCGCTGCGATGGCTATTGGTAGCTGCTGTGGTATTTGAAGCCGATGCGATGGTTCGAGGCAGCAGGGCGTCGTGACAGTTTTGGCGCTCGGACGCGATGGTATTTGCTTTATCTTTCCTTTCTCATGTAGTCAATGTTTAGCCTAATAAATAGTCATAGTTTAGTCTTAAACTTGTGAATAGAAATTTGTATGTTCATGATTTGACTTTGAGTTAATACGAATGGCTATGTTCATCTCGTGTGCTTTACTGTTGATTGAGGTCTCTGTATGTGAGTATCGACGTGTGTATGCATGTGTGTCGGCTTAATTGTGAAATGGGTTGAACTGGATATTTGCTCATTATCAAGTATGAATCTTGTCGTGTTTGTATTATGGTAAGTTGAATGCCCTCTTGTGTTTAGCTCTGATTAAGTGTTTAGCGTAGTCTGGTTGTTGTTAAACGATCAACCATGAATCGTATATTGGTTGGCGTTGTGAATTTGAGTCAGTGAAGCATAGGATAGTCTGTTTGTTTAAAGATTTAGTTTGGGGTAATATATTAGTTTGTCTAAAATGGTTCTTGTTTGGTTGAGTTTCTTGAGTAATTTAGTTTGGTCTGTGGTTTATTTGCTTTGTTCAATTGTGAATTTAGGGCTACCTTACTTTTTTCATTTAGTTCTTGTCTAAGTGTTTGTGTTAAAATCTGAAATTCTGAATTAAATGAGTCAAAAGGTGAGTCACATGGGAGTTTTAATAGAGTAAAAGTCAAATAAAAAGACAAAAGAAAAAGAGTTCTTTGGCAGCTTACAGCAAGGCTTTCTGCCATTTGTTTTGGTTTCTAGTGAAGCATGCTTGCAAGCTTTACTTTACATTTATGACTTTGTCCTTTTACCCAGGTTTTACCCCACCCTCTTTGCCTATTTAAATCCCTTTCCCCTTTCATTGTTAAGGGGTGAAGAAAAGGGATATCATCTGAATATTCACTCTCTAAATAAGAGGTTCCAGATCTGAAAATATTGAGAGCCAAAGATAGAAAAATAGAGAGGAAACATAGTAAGAAAAGAGTAAAAAATAGAAAGAAGGGCTGTGAAAGAGTCAAAAGTGAGGTTTAAGTCTGGGCGTTTGTTGTTGCTGCTGTTTTACTGCTGGAAACTTCAATCACTGGTAATGTTTCTTTCCTAAGCTTTGTCTTAGTTAGCATGCATTTGTTGGGTGTTTCAAAAATCTGAAATATGTATGAAGAATGGTTTGTCATACCAGGCTAAGTTTAAAATTTGGCTTATATTATGTTGTTGATGATATGCTATGTATGTGAAAGCCCAAATAGTGGTTGAAAATCTCCGGTCCAAATTACATTTTTGGATGTGTATGTATATAGGCATGTAATAGGTTTGCAAATAATTTTAAAAGCATTCATGTTTGAAAAGAGTAGCTAAATCGGCCTACTAGTACAAATTTTGGTATAAAAGGTCGCTGCAGCAGATTTCCAAATGAGATTTAAAATGAAATATGTACCATAGTTGAATTGTTCATTGGTTTAATAAATATGAGATCTTCTAGGTAATTTCAATCTTGCATAAAAGGGACAAAGGTGAAATAAAATAGGCTAAATTAGGATGCGAATGCAAATCACTTGAGAATCGTAAAAGGAGACCGCTCGTCTAAATTAAGTTAAGCTAAGAAACAAATTGTGTTTTGTTATAAAATAAATGAGCCAGTAACAAAATGTCATGCGACAGTACATTTGCAAATGTGTTTAAACAAGTATGTTTTAACTCAGTGACTTTAGTTTGAACATCTTTAATCAAATGACGAGAGATTAGGCAAAAATTTGGACAGGTTGAAAGCAAGTCCTAGATAACTCATATGTTCAAGTGTGACTCATTTTTAAATCAAGATATTTCGAACGGGTGAAGTGCCTGCGCGATTTAACTGATTTACGTCGGAAGATTTCGAACGAGTGAAGTGCTTGCGCGATTATATCCTGATTTGAGTTTCATTTGAACACGAAAAATTAAATAATAAATCAAACCGTAGCACAAATCAAGGCAAAATATAACAAAACAATTTCAAAGAATCGAAATGCGTCAGTAAAAGCAACTGTGCTTGGCACAGGACTCGAGAGTGCCTAACACCTTCCCGCGAGTCAACCGAGATCCTTACCCGGAACTCTGACGCAAACCACTAAAACGAGTCATAAGTGTTGTGAGGTACACCATTTGGTGACTTGGCACACCTTTAACTTGTCAAGTGGCGACTCCGAAAATCTCTTAATATTTGTGTTCCTAACAACACCAGTCACAGACCTTTTAAATACATATAAGTTTTAATGTTTTTAAGTTGAAAAAGGGTCGTGACAGCTTGGCGACTCCGCTGGGGAAAAAATAGTAAAACTGAGAATCTCAGGCTTTAAACTTTGTCGCTTTCGGCTTTTAAATATTGTTTGTATATGCTGCCTTGAATGTTAATGCTTTGATATGTTTGAACTGTATATACACAACTGTCTTCTCTCGTACACCTCTGAGTCTTCTGGAACACTGCACACATGCACGCCAGTCTCGCTTCGGCGTCTGGAATTTCTGTCGTGTCTCAGGACACAAAAAGTTAACCCTTTTTAGGAGGAGGTGCGTTGGGTTAGGCCATTAGACGTTGTCGATCGGTACCCCCGAGGCACTTCCAAATTGCCAGAAACTATAGAACATGAACCCATTGAGTCACCTAGAGTTGAACCTGTGCTTTTATCTAGGCCGATTTATTTGCATATCATTAGACTTAGTGAGGTACGGTACACCGGTACCGCACTTGTCTAGGCTGACTCCCTCGTGTCATGATGGCGCCCGTGTCCCCAAATGACACATCATGGGCATATTATGTGTTGCATTGTTCTAGTCGAAAGGTTGTTATGCTGACCGATCACTGAGGGGCGAGAGCCAAATTTTGGAAAAAAAAAAAAGGGAAAATAATAAAAAAATTGGGTTTAGTCCCGTGTTTCGAAATATTTTTTGTTTAGTTGTCATTTTACGCCGTTATAATGGCGAATCTTTTTCAAAAACTCTTAGAGTCTAATTTTGTGTCCGGGTTCGGTCTCAAGTATTAGAAAATAATTTGTCATAGTTTTGCGCCGTTATAATGGCAAAATTATGGCAATCTTTTGTGTTGAGTTTGTGTCCAAATCAAGTCCATATTTTGAAAATAATTTATCGGGGCTTTACGCGGTCGTAATGGCCAATTTTAGAAACCAATTTTATGTCTAATTTGTGTAATATTTTTGTGTCGTTGGGTCGTCCTAATTGCCAGATTTTGTAAATACTCTAAGATTCTTTCTCGAATTAGTTGAAAGAGTTTGTTTCAAAAAAAAAAAATGTGTCCGTCTTTGTATTGTCGTAATGTCCGATTTTGGAGTCACCTTTTGGAAAAGAAAAATAGTTTGTTTCATAATCCGTTCTTAAGTTCCGTTTCGAATCTGCGGTTGAGTCTTAATTTTTCATTAAAAAAAATATTTTAGGGACCCGCTTTATTTTGTTTTATTTAAGGTCAAGTCAGGATACGGTTGGTGAATCGCGATTACTTGAATGGTATTTGCGTCGGTCCTCGTTGAATAATCTGACTCCGCTATAATGCCGAGTCTCATTATTTTCACCGTCCGGGTGTACCCGCCCAATGTCGTGTCAGTTTGTATATATCTTTGACTCGTGCATCGTGTCAAGTATTTTATTTTGAGTTCGTCTCGTGTCGTTTGTCTAAATTAGGTATGTTAAGTCAGAAAAATAGAAAAGAAAAAAATATATATAATAATAATAGCCATCCAAGTTCGTCCTTGTGCTGATTGCGTATCAGTTACAATTTTGTTCAAATTTTGATCAAAGTAAATAAGCAATCTTTCGAGGATACGATCGGCACACTCGGCTTACGCCGTTAACCGTTTCGGGATGACGTATAACAATCCTAGGCTCGCAATATGTGATTTCTTTGTGCTAACCTGGATTGTTACCCAAAGTTTCGAAGTTTGTGCTATTTAACATGCGCTCTAAGATTGGTTCTGATCAACGCTTGAGGAGGCAGAATGAGAGGTCAACCAGGGAGGTCAAAATATGAAATAGTTAATGGCAGACACAGGTCATGTCATTATTATGGGAACAGTCCCACCAGAATGCCTGTCCCTTGCCTTGTTGAATGTTTCACGAGGTCCAAAGGTTGAAGAAATGAGAAATGACATAATTTGTCGTTGGATTTGAGGCACGTCTTTGGTATCAGCATGGTACATCTTGGTGAAGGGCTCAACATCGCATGAAAAGCAGGAAATTGGCCCTGATTTGCAATTGAGTGACTGTGAAAAGTTGTAGCTTGTTTTGTTAATCTTTCTGTGTACTTGGTTATTCAAGGGTTGTAGCCCAAGTGCATTATTTTGCTTGTTTTGTTTGTTCAAACCCTTCTATCTTTAATTCAATGAAAGCAAGATCCATCTCATCCCAATATTCGGTCTTTTATGTTTTCTGTTTTTACCTCCTTAGTTTTCTATTTTATATTTGTCGACCTTAAGAACATGACATGCGTGCGGAATTTACATCTTGATCTAAACACGCGCTCTGGCATTAGCTATCTGAGTAGTAAATAGGGATAAAAGAGGGAGCGAAATAAGTTGGGAATAACCGGTAGTCATCCAATAAGGGAGATCAGTAAGAAGTTCAAAATCGTGCACGGTCGCTTCGACCGAAGATGAAATACTAGTTTGAGAACCATCAATGAAGTAGAAGTCGAGGATACGTGTGGATCAATCCAACTCAATTGATTGAATCATTATTTGTGTGGGGCATTCTCGGGTCGGGATGACGAACGGCTTTCCTTTCTTCTACCCAAACACTATATCTTTTGTCAGTCCTTTTGTCGTTTTCTTTTGCCTACCCTCCCTTGGAATCAATTTGATGTGATTAAAGAAAAGAAAAGAGAAAAAAAAATCAAAAGAAAACAAAACAAAATCTACCTCAGCGGTAGAGCTACGTCTGACCTGATTCCTCTCAAAAGGATACGTAGGCAACCATTCGGGTGCGGTCATAACAGGGAAAGTTCATTTTTTCCCTGTTCATATTGACGCAAAACTTGCCTCCAAGTTTGCGGCCAACGTCAAAAGAAATTTTGCTCCCCATTCTATGCTAAACTGGGGCAGAAGTTTGTTTTTATTTTATTTCATTTATAAAAACAAACTTCTATTTTATCATACTATATATTCGTCTGTTTCATGAGATGTTTGGTATATCAGTCTCGAAGTCGAGGAAAAAACTCAAAGCGCCCCAGTTTATCCTAAACTGGGGCAGAAGTTTATCTTTAAGAAAAAAAAGAGAAAAGGAGAAAGTGAATTCCTTTTGCTTTCTTTGTGTTTATCTCGGAGGAAAGTCTCAATATCCTCCCATGTTTGCATATCAAAAAATTCAAAAGATAATTCCTCGGTTTTTCAATAAATTGGGGCCGCAGTTAGTTGTTATTTTAAAAGAAATGATTCCAAGGGTTGTATCATTCACCAAATCATTTCATGAGATGCTTTTATACCGCTTTTCAAACTTAAAAGAAGAAGAAGAAGAAGAAGAAGAAGAAGAAGAAGAAGAAGAAGAAAAAGAAGAAGAGAAATAGTCCCCAATTTGCCTAAACTGGGGAAATAAGTTTGTTTTATTTTCAAAAAAGTGGTGATTTCATAGTTTGTGATATTCATCTGATTGTCTCATGAGATGTTTCTGAGCTTTTATGCTGAACCCGTTTCTTCATAGCCTAACCAAATCCAATGTCACAGTCCAAATAAAGACCCTTCTGACCGATCATTGAGAATGTCAAGCCGAGTAGGGTATCAAGGGATAAGTTCCACGCTGTAAAGTCGCATTCTTATAAGCCGACAATCGCATTAGGAGTTGGGAGCACCAAGGTCATTAAAGGAGAAATTCTCCGGGAAATAAGGATAAAGGCCAAAATTGAAGAAAGAAAGGAAGGAAAGACGGGGTTGAGCAGCAAGGAAAGATCGGAGGTCGATGGGGAAAGAGTGAAAGAATGTAAGAAATAAAAAAAAAAAAAAAGGAAGAAAAAATGAAGTCTTGTCGGTGAAAACCTGAAAGAGCGCTGCAAGACAATAGTGAGTTAAAAGAACAAAGAGAGAGAGGCTAGTTAGTGAAAACCCCAAGGGGCACTACTAGTTGAATGAGGGTCATCAAGTTTGGGGTAAGAAGGATTGTCAAACTGGGGCAAGGTCATGGATAGGTCGTATGAATTTGATTAAGAGTTGATTCCAAAGTACATGTCACGTTTAATAAGGTCATCGTTTCACTTTCTGATAAGTTTCTTTTTTTTTTCTAGAGACATATTTTGTTCAATGTCTCTTCTGTAAATTCTTCACCTTACCTTTCATTTTATTTTCTTCTCATTTTTTTCCGAGCAATAGAAAGCTTCGCAAAGCTCGTTTACAAGTTTCATAGTCGTGCCAGAGCAAGTCAGGACCAACCTAGATAATTGGAGCCCAATGTTTCACATCGGCACAAAGTATGCCACACCAAGGAGTGTACCATGAAGAGATTGATAGATAATGTGCAGATTGCAAGATGTAGTTTCCAGTCTTCAGTCAAAGCCCGTCAAAGCAGCAATTTCATTCAGTTCAAAGCCCGTCAAAGCGGCAATTTCAGCATTCAAGTCAAAGTCCGTTAAAGCGGCAATTTATTTTCAAGTCAAAGCCCGTCAAAGCGGCAAATTCTACTTTCAAGTCAAAACCCGTCAAAGCGGCAATTTCAACATTAAAGTCAAAGCCCGTCAAAGCGGCAATTTCAGCATTTCAAGTCAAAGCCCGTCAAAGCGGCAATTTCAACTTTCAAGTCAAAGCCCGCCCGAGCGGCAATTTCAATTTTCAAGTCAAAGCCCGTCAAAGCGGCAATTTCAACTTTCAATTTCAAAGCCCGTCAAAGCGGCAATTTCCACTTTCAAGTCAAAGCCCGCCCGAGCGGCAATTTCAATTTTCATGTCAAAGCCCGTCAAAGCGGCAATTTCAGTTTTCAAGTCAAGCCTGTCAAAGCGGAAATTTCAACTTTCAAGTCAAAGCCCACCCGAGCGGCAATTTCAATTTTCAAGTCAAAGCCCGTCAAAGCGGCAATTTCAGTTTTCAAGTCAAGCCCGTCAAAGCGGCAATTTCAAAGCCCGTCAAAGCGGCAATTTCAACTTTCAAGTCAAAGCCCGCCTGAGCGGCAATTTCAATTTTCAAGTCAAGCCCGTCAAAGAGGCAATTTCAACTTTCAAGTCAAAGCCCGCCCGAGCGGCAATTTCAATTTTCAAGTCAAAGCCCGTCAAAGCGGTAATTTCAACTTTCAAGTCAAAGCCCGCCCGAGCGGCAATTTCAACTTTCAAGTCAAAGCCTGTCAAAGCGGCAATTTCAACTTTAAGTCAAAGCCCGTCAAAGCGGCAATTTCAACTTTCAAGTCAAAGCCTGCCCGAGCGGCAATTTCAACTTTCAAGTCAAAAGCCCGCCCGAGCGGCAAATTCAACTTTCAAGTCAAGCCTGCCCGAGCGGCAATTTCAAGTTTTCAAGACCCACTTGGTAGTGGGAGCTTCAGACCAGTTTATCAGTTTGGGAAGCATGAGAAGTTAGCTTAGGAATTGTAATTTTACATTTCAATGTTATAATTTCATTTTTCTTTATAAAAGCAATGACCACCAGCCAACTAGCCAGCAACTAGCAACAAGGAGCCAGCAGCAACAGTCCTAGTGAGTCTCGAGTTGGTCCGGGTAAGTCTAGGAGTGTCGAGTCAGTCCCAGTTAGTTCTGAAAGTGTCTAGAGTTAGTCTGTGTATGTCTAGAGAGTGCTTAGTGTTAGTCTAGAAGAGTCCAGTGTCTGTCTAAATGCGGTTGTCCCAGTTATCGCACGGGAGGAACTACACTGATCTGATTCCTTAGTCCGGGGATATGTAGGTAGCCTTGTTCTTGGTTAGGACCAAAAAGTCAGGGTACGGTCACCATTTTGCAAAGAATCTCGCCTAGAACCGAAGAGCCAAAATTAGTTGTTGATTACGTCTTTGTCCGAAAACTCTTCATGTTCCCGAACAAAGAGGGGCAGCTGTAATCACCTAATTTTGGCACGAAAATATAAAAATTGCTCAAAATAGTTGTGTTAGATTCTTAGGATTTTAGTCGTATTTTTCCTAAATTTTAGTCTTTTCTTTTAACTAAAATTGTCATTAATTAAAAAAAAATATGAAAAAACATCAAAAATACTTGTTATGTGTTTAATTGTGACTTTACGTGTTATTTGTTATGGTATTGTAAATGTATGTGGTTTTAATTATAGTTAATTGTGTATGTTTTAAATTGTGTAGACTATTAGTGGTTACTTATAAATTCAATGTAGCCCACCTCAAAAGCCCAATTCATCAGCCTTGACCCGCCCAAGTTGAGCTTCGATCCTAGCCCTTGGTTGCTTCTCATCCAATGGTTCATATCAACCCATCACTTTCACTTTATAACCCCTAATTTTCTCATTTTTCCTCCTTATTCACACAAGAAGTTTACCAGACAAAAGAAATGCTGCCTAATTTCCCTCCTCGCCAGGTTCCGCCGCGGCACCGCCGTCGGCGGCCACTAATTGTTTCTTCCGGCAAGAATTTTACATGCTCAGAACCGCCTCAGTCCTCTCTTTCCATTCCTACTATCCTTCTCCCGAAATTCTCAATCATTTGTAGTAGATCAGGGATCAAAGGGGCTGAAATGTATAAAATCCGGCGACACCCATGCTTTCCGGTCATGATATACGGCAACGGTTTCGTCTTCTTATTCTCTAGACTTTGTTAAGGTCAGTTTCCCCTGAAACCCCTTCAAGTCTCTTCGTCTTTTATTCAGCCCGGTTCCCATTTTTCCGTTTTAAGGTGGCTACGTAGCGGCCATGCAGTGGCCATTTGGCTCAGTTAGGAGGCTGCTGCGATGTTTGTATCTGCTTGGCGACGTGATTTAGTTTGAACATTGGTGAGATAGCTTATGAAATGGGATTGGGATACGGCTGTGATGATGCTGATGCCGTGACGATGCTTTCGCGGATTGATGTTTGTGTGGCTGGGGTTTAGAACGGTGCAGCTTTGGTGAAATGACGCACCGGTGTTCGCGAGGTGTCGATGAAGAAATGAGAGGCAACGAGACTGACGTGGTTCAATGTTTTTGGAATTGGTTCTGTGGTGATGACAATTGTGATGGAGATGACGGGCTGATATAGCAGTGATAATGATGACTCAATGAACATGGAGGTGAAACAGTGGGATGAGGCAGTTTGTGCCTGTGCAATGGTGGTGCTCAGGCGATACATTAGCGAGCCCGTGGCTATTGTCTGTGATGGGGGCGTATTGTGATGGCAAAGCAGCAGCTTGTGAACTCTTTAATGGTGAAAAAATTGATCCGTGGCCGTGACGAGGGCTTGTGTCGCTGCGATGGCCATTGGTAGCTGCTGTGGTATTTGAAGCCGATGCGATGGTTCGAGGCAGCAGGGCGTCGTGACAGTTTTGGCGCTCGGACGCAATGGTATTTGCTTTATGTTTCCTTTCTCATGTAGTCAATGTTTAGCCTAGTAAATAGTCATAGTTTAGTCTTAAACTTGTGAATAGAAATTTGTGTGTTCATGATTTGACTTTGAGTTAATACGAATGGCTATGTTCATCTCGTGTGCTTTACTGTTGATTGAGGTCTCTGTATGTGAGTATCGACGTGTGTATGCATGTGTGTCGGCTTAATTGTGAAATGGGTTGAACTGGATATTTGCTCATTATCAAGTATGAATCTTGTCGTGTTTGTATTATGGTAAGTTGAATACCCTCTTGTGTTTAGCTCTGATTAAATGTTTAGCGTAGTCTGGTTGTTGTTAAACGATCAACCATGAATCGTATATTAGTTGGCGTTGTGAATTTGAGTCAGTGAAGCATAGGATAGTCTGTTTGTTTAAAGATTTAGTTTGGGGTAATTTATTAGTTTGTCTAAAATGGTTCTTGTTTGGTCGAGTTTCTTGAGTAATTTAGTTTGGTCTGTGGTTTATTTGCTTTGTTCAATTGTGAATTCAGGGCTACCTTACTTTTTTCATTTAGTTCTTGTCTAAGTGTTTGTGTTAAAATCTGAAATTTTGAATTAAAAGAGTCAAAAGGTGAGTCACATGGGAGTTTTAATAGAGTAAAAGTCAAATAAAAAGACAAAAGAAAAAGAGTGCTTTGGCAGCTTACAGCAAGGCTTTCTGCCATTTGTTTTGGTTTCTAGTGAAGCATGCTTGCAAGCTTTACTTTACATTTATGACTTTGTCCTTTTACCCAGGTTTTACCCCACCCTCTTTGCCTATTTAAATCCCTTTTCCCTTTCATTGTTAAGGGGTGAAGAAAATGGATAACATCTGAATATTCACTCTCTAAAAAAGAGGTTCCAGATCTGAAAATATTGAGAGCCAAAGATAGAAAAATAGAGAGGAAACATAGTAAGAAAAAAGTAAAAAATAGAAAGAATGGCTGTGAAAGAGTCAAAAGTGAGGTTTAAGTCTGGGCGTTTGTTGCTGCTGCTGTTTTACTGTTGGAAACTTCAATCACTGGTAATGTTTCTTTCCTAAGCTTTGTCTTAGTTAGCAAGCATCTGTTGGGTGTTTCAAAAATCTGAAATATGTATGAAGAATGGTTTGTCATACCAGGCTAAGTTTAAAATTTGGCTTATATTATGTTGTTGATGATATGCTATGCATGTGAAAGCCCAAATAGTGGTTGAAAATCTCTGGTCCATTTTGCATTTTTGGATGTGTATGTATATAGGCATGTAATAGGTTTGCAAATAATTTTAAAAGCAGCCATGTTTGAAAAGAGTAGTTAAATCGGCCTACTAGTACAAATTTTAAAAGCAGCCATGTTTGAAAAGAGTAGCTAAATCGGCCTACTAGTACAAATTTTGGTATAAAAGGTCGCTGCAGCAGATTGCCAAATGAGATTTAAAATGAAATATGTACAATAGTTGAATTGTTCGTTGGTTTAATAAATATGAGATCTGCTAGGTAATTTCAATCTTGCATAAAAGGGACAAAGGTGAAATAAAATAGGCAAAATTAGGATGCGAATGCAAATCACTTGAGAATCGTAAAAGAAGACCGCTCGTCTAAATTAAGTTAAGCTAAGAAACAAATTGTGTTTTGTTATAAAATAAATGAGCCAGTAACAAAATGTCATGCAACAGTGCATTTGCGAATGTGTTTAAACAAGTATGTTTTAACTCAGTGACTTTAGTTTGAACATCTTTAATCAAATGACGAGAGATTAGGCAAAAATTTGGACAGGTTGAAAGCAAGTCCTAGATAACTCATATGTTCAAGTGAGACTCATTTTTAAATCAAGAGATTTCGAACGGGTGAACTGCCTGCGCGATTTAACTGATTTAGGTCGGAAGATTTCGAACGAGTGAAGTGCTTGCGCGATTATATCCTGATTTGAGTTTCATTTGAACACGAAAAATTAAATAATAAATCAAACCGTAGCACAAATCAAGGCAAAATATAACAAAACAATTTCAAAGAGTCGAAATGCGTCAGTAAAAGCAACTGTGCTTGGCCCAGGACTCGAGGGTGCCTAACACCTTCCCGCGAGTCAACCGAGATACTTACCCGGAACTCTGACGCAGACCATTAAAACGAGTCATATGTGTTGTGAGGTATACCATTTGGTGACTTGGCACACCTTTAACTTGTCAAGTGGCGACTCCAAAAATCTCTTAATATTTGTGTACCTAACAACACCAGTCACAGATCTTTTAAATACATATAAGCTTTAATGTTTTTAAGTTGAAAAAGGGCCGTGACACACATATTTACGGAGAGACTCGTCGGGCCTCTGCTTGATCTCGAAGATATCTTCTACGCGAGTCTCCATCTTCTGAGCGCCTGTGTATGCCTTCACGAGCAGCTCAGCCATCTCTGCGAAGGACCCGATGGAGTTTGGTGGCAACATTGAGTACCATCGTAGAGCTCCATCTGCTAGGGTCTCCACGAACTTCTTTAATTAGACAGATTCGATCTCCTCATCGGTAAGATCGCTAGCTTTTATAAAGTTGTTGAACATTATGAGATGATCATTGGGATCAGATGTCCCACGATATCTCGGAATGTTTGGCATCTTGAATGTCTTGGGTATTGCCTTTGGGGTTGCTTCTTTCTTCCAAGGCCGCTGGGAATACCGTGGGACATCAACTTTTTTTAGCGTGGGTAGAGCACCTGGTATCTGATCGATTCTCTCGTGGGGAGACTTCTGAAGTGCTTCCTGGCTCTCCTTAAATTTCTTGGTAAGAGCCTCCACGACGATGCTCATTTCGGCGGACGCCATAGATCCTTCATTGTTCCGCTCCTTACCTTGCCTTGAAGCGTGTGAAGAAGCGGCATCACGACCTGGCGCTGCAGCGTCAGCTCTTGCAACCGGAGGGATTTGCCCCCGGAGAGAATTGAGTGCCTCGTTTATCCCTCTGTTGACCTCCGCCTGTTCCTGCATAAACGCGTAGAGCGTCTCCTGGAGGTTCTCTTGGCCAGGGGAGAGACTCCTATGGCATCTTCTCCTAGGCGGAGTGGCACTCTGAGAGTGCCTACGCCTATTTCGCTGCCTGACTGTCCTTGGGAAGACTGTTGCTGCCCGTCGGACGAGTAATCGGGAGAATAATTGGGACTTGATGAAGAGGTACATACCTGACTTCCGCCGATGATAGTTCGTTGTGAACCACTTTCTGCCATGTTAGTTGTGAAAGAAAAAGATCGACAAAAAGGAATGTAATGCCGGAAAAGATAAACTATTAACCTATAAAGGCTATTGATCGGCTCCCATTGTGGTCGCCAAATTATTTAACCTAGATCCAATTTTAGGTCAATTAACAATTAAATTTGTATTTGCGGAGTCACGATCAATAGTTTAGATTAAGAGTTTAAATGATGAATGGTGTTAGTTGTTAGAGTAGCAATATATTCGCGATTTCTACTAATGATGATTAACAATATGGAAACAGTACGTAACCGGAAATGAATAAAGTTAAAGCATTAATAAAATAGGTAGAGGTAACCGTGTTGGATCGCTTGACCCCGGTGAGAGTTCCTTGTTACTGATCGCACTAGAAGACTAGAGAGCAAAGTATTCAACGAATGCAAGCAAAGAACAGTGTTTGAGCAAGAGTAAGAGAGAGTATTCTTATTGATGTTGTAGACAGGAAGTAAAGTTATGTTACAATGATTTAGGATGAATGCTATTTATAGGTCTGATAGGCGTCCATTGAGTTTTGTAACCGCTGGGCACGTATCCGTTGGATACGTAATCGCTGAATCGTAATTACTGCCTTTATGACCATTCAATGAGTAATCGCACATGATCAGGTTTATAATTGCTCATTCAGATCGTGCTGACCTGAGAAGCGTTACATTGCTACTCTGGGTCTGCTCGTGGTAACCGTCTGGCTAGTTATCTGTCCGCTAGATGTCTGTCGGTGAGACTTCTGTCCGTGCCACGTGGCAGACACGTGTCACCTTTTTAGATATCGCCAATTTCATCCAATACAATATCAAATTTCAAACTTAGAAACTAACAATATTCAAATATTAAGCATTTTCATTCAAATTAGTTACCACATTCTATTCAAAAGTGTAATTACAATATTAATAACTAACTTTGTCCTAATTCAATCCTAACAACTAATATAACTACTATCCTCCTTATATATATACTAGTTTTGTTATACGCGCTTTGCGCGTGAATACCATAATAAATAAATAAAAACTTAAAAATTACACGAACATTATTTTCAATTATAGAAAACAAATAAAAAATCAGAGATGAATGTTAATTCTATTCAACTACATTCATATATAGAAAATCCGCCGATATGAACGTAGTTTTCTGATATGCGCTTTCCGCGTGAATACCATAATGAATTAAAAAACTTAAAAATTACACAAACATTATTTTCAATTATATAGAAAAAATAAATAATAAAAGATGAGTGTTAATCCTATTCAACTGCATTCATATTAAAAAAATCCACCGATATGAATTTTTTATAAACCCTAGTCAATCAGAAACCTTATGTTACAACGATTAGTCAAACTAAAATAAATAAATAAATAAATAAATAAATAAAAGTAATTCTTAAAACACTGGATTGTTAGCACAACTATAAAATATAGGGTGATCATTCTCCACTAAGCTAGATTATGAAAAATAAAAATAAAAAACATATTTGAGGAAAATATTCTAACCATCTCTACGTCTAAACAACGACCAAGCAATGAAGGTTGTAAATTTGAGTTGTGCTAAGGATTCAGCTTATGAGCACTGCTGAAGGAGCCATCTAGTTAGAAAGACCATTTACATGAAGTAGCTAATATGCAACTCTCATTTTCTGGTAGCTCAAATACTAAAAGAAAATATAATGATATTGGTAATTTGAAGGGAGTCAAGTTTTAGTATATGTATTATGTATGTGTGTAATGAAGAACTTTTTCTTCTACTTGGACTTATTTTTTCCTTTATTCCTTTTCATAAACTACAACTCGAAATATTTATTTGAACCATAAGTTTCCAATATTTATAGCAGTGAAACATGACTTTTCAAATCTATAAGCAATTATCAAGATGAATTTAGTCTATGTTAATTAAATAATTGAATGTAAAGGATAAATATGATGAATTTGGCCTATACCAATTAATAAACAATTGAACATAACTTTTCAAATTTCTCAAACTCTTGAAAGTAACTAAGAGATCTGAAATGTGTGATCCTATATTTAATTCTAGATTTGGGGCTCTCATCATTAAGCAGATTAATTGGGTAAAAAGGTGTTCACTTTTTGCTATAGAAATTGCCACTTTTATAATAATATGATATGATATATAGATGTGTCATCTAGACACAAAATACATAGGTGGCACACAAAATATTTTGCACTTGATATAAAGCGGTGAGTAGAGAAATATAAATATTTGTTGGGTTTAATGGAAGAGTGTGAATGGGAAATGGGCGAAAGGTGAAAAGGTTCCCTTTTGTAGGGAAATGCACTTTCTCCCATATTGGTAGAGGAAAAGGATTTTGTTGGGTTTAAATAGAGATTTACTTCTCTTAGCTCTTAAAAGGGTTGAGAAGAAGGGAAGCCTCGCGCCGTCGTCATCGCTCGCTCGTCTCGGATTCAGATTCGGATTTGGTCAATTGATATGATTGATTGACTTAACTTTTTGAACCAACAAAACTGAAATATTAATTAATTAATATTTTATCCGTTTGTGTAACGGGCAGCTCCGTTTGTGTAACGGACAGCTGAGGTGAGTCAGCAACGGGCAGCTGAAGTGAGTTCAGTACCCGGGCAGCTGAAGCAACATCAGCAGCAGATTAGTTCCTCCACGTCTTCTCATTAATGTCGGTCAATAGTGGTAAATTAATTCCTCCACATTAAAGTCAGTCATTATTGGTAGATTAATTGCTCCATATTAAAGTCAGTCATTAGTGGACAATTAAGTCTCCCACGTTTTCTCATTAATCACCAGGTGTGTCTCTTCACCGCCCTTGGATGTCTATATAAACTGGTCATTTCTCAGTCCTTTATCACGACAGACAGACGACAGACAACATAGAACACAGACATAGACTGAAGTTCTGAGATAGAGACTCCACAGAGACTCAAACTCGAACAGATAGAGACGTAACCTCGGACAGAGGATACGTAACCTCGGGCAGAGGATAGAAACACTCGGGCAGAGAAAATCACTGACAGAAAGCATATCTCACTGCATCCCCTCCCTTTCTGCATATTAAGTGAGTCGTGTGATTTGCTCCGTTCCTTTGTGTTCGCCGTGTTCTAACCGTTTGAAGTGCCGCTACGGTAGAACTGTTATCCCGTTCCATCCTGGGAGAAATTAACCCGTGAACCTTGGGCATCGTGAGGGGGTTAGATTTCTTAAGGAGACACAAGTAACTTGTGGGCTCGGGATCGTCCTATTACTAACAGATTATATTTGCAGGTTTTTGTATCTTCTAATTTTATTTGAGTGCAGGAACAACAAGCTTAAGAAATCTAATGATATTTATTTTCTGCGCTTAAATAAATATTGTTTAAGGAGACTGGTTGAGGAGGCTAAAACCTTTGTGGTTTTTCTACTCCTATACTGCATATTAATCTGCTCGGGGAGACTAAAGACCTTTGTGGTTTTCTACTCCTGTACTGCATATTACTCTGCTCGTGGGGACTAAAACCTTTGTGGTTTTTCTACTCCTAATTACTGTGAAATAATCTGTTTGTGGAGACTAAAAGCCTTCGTGGTTTTTCTACTCCAATTGTTTAAACAGTTTATTGATATTGTTTCTGTCCGTGTCATTTTGCAGAGATGACAAACGGAGCGGATCCAACTGTCCCTGTTGGGAGTACTAATGCTACCACAGTTTCTGGTGCTGCTGGGTCTAGCCGTGCTGCTGCAATGGTTATGCCACCTGCAGAGAAACCGGGAAAGTTTTCTGGTGTGGACTTTAAGAGATGGCAGCAAAAGATGTTCTTTCATCTAACCACCTTAAGCCTGCAAAGGTTTATTAAGGAGGATGCTCCAGTCCTGACTGATGAAACACCTGAAAACGAACGCTTCCTCGTGATTGAGGCTTGGACTCATTCTGACTTCCTATGCAAGAATTATATTCTAAGTGGCTTGGAAGATGACTTGTACAACATTTATAGTAACGTTGAAACGTCTAAGAAACTGTGGAATGCGTTGGAAAAGAAGTATAAGACTGAAGATGCTGGACTGAAGAAATTTGTGGCTGCCAAATTTCTGGATTATAAAATGGTGGACAACAAATCTGCTGTGTCCCAAGTCCAAGAACTTCAAGTCATTATACATGATCTCCTTGCTGAAGGTTTGATGATCAACGAGGCGTTTCAAGTTGCAGCCATGATTGAAAAGTTACCTCCTTTGTGGAAGGACTTTAAAAATTACTTGAAACACAAGCGCAAGGAGATGACCCTTGAAGATTTGATTGTTCGCTTAAGAATTGAAGAGGATAACAAATCAGCTGAAAAGAAGGCTCGTGGAAATGCTACAATAGCGGGAGCAAATATTGTTGAGCATAATCCAAATAAGAGGAAGAAGCCTTCTGGAAGGAAGCCCAACTTGAATTACTTCAAAGTGTGGGGGTGTTTGGCAAAAGTGCAAGTCCCAAAACCCAAAAGGGTTAAGATTGGACCGAAAACAAATGATTGTGTTTTCATTGGGTATGCTAGAAACAGTAAAGCATATCGGTTTCTGGTTCATAAATCAGAAAATCCTGACATTCACGTTAATACGGTGATGGAATCAGATAATGCTGAATTCTTTGAAACGATATATCCGTATAAGAAGGAATGTGAGTCAATTGGTGAAAGATCCAAACGACCTCGGGAAGAAACCAAAGGAAAGTCACCAAATGAGGAAGAACCAAGACGAAGCAAGCGTCAAAGAACTTCTACGTCATCTGGAGATGACTTTGTCACTTTTCTGTTAGAAAGTGAGCCTCAGACGTTTAAAGAAGCAATGTCTTCTTCAGACTCTCCATTTTGGAAAGAGGCAGTCAATAGTGAAATAGAATCTATTTTGAGCAACCATACTTGGGAGTTGGTTGATCTTCCTCATGGAAACAAACCATTAGGTTCTAAGTGGATTTTCAAAAGGAAAATCAAAGCTGATGGCACTATTGACAAGTACAAGGCAAGGCTTGTTGTTAAAGGATATAGACAACAAGAAGGTCTTGACTACTTTGACACATACTCGCCGGTAACTAGAATAACATCGATACGGATGTTAATAGCGTTAGCCGCTGTGTATGGTCTGGAAATTCATCAGATGGACGTTAAGACAGCGTTCTTAAACGGGGATTTGGAGGAAGAAATTTACATGGAACAACCTGAAGGGTTTGTGGTTCCAGGTAAAGAAAAGATGGTGTGTAAACTTGTTAAGTCGCTTTATAGACTAAAACAAGCACCGAAACAATGGCATGCGAAATTTGAATATACAATGTTGTCAAATGGCTTTAAAATTAACGAGTGTGACAAATGTGTCTACATTAAGAACACTCCTAATTTTGTAGTCATTGTTTGTTTATATGTGGACGACATGTTGATAATGAGCAATGACATTGCCAATGTAAATGCTACGAAACGCATGTTGACTAGCAAATTTGATATGAAAGACTTAGGAGTTGCGGACTTAATTCTAGGTGTTAAGATCCATAGGACTCCTCAAGGTCTGGCGTTGTCTCAAACTCACTACATCAATAGTGTTCTTGAAAAATTTAAATATTTGGATTTTAAAGTTTCAAAGACTCCTATTGATGTAAACCTTGCTCTTAAGAAGAACAAAGGTCAAAGCACGTCGCAACGGGATTATGCACGTGTTTTGGGAAGTTTGATGTATGTCATGAATTGTACTCGACCAGATATAGCTTGTGCTATAAGTAAACTAAGTCGATACACGAGTAATCCCAATCAGACCCATTGGATGGCAATGAAACGTGTTTTGAGGGTATTTAAAATACACTCAAGACTTTGCATTGCATTATAACAAGTATCCTGCAGTCATTGAAGGATATTGTGATGCCAATTGGATCACCGGCACAACTGATTCTAAGTCCACAAGTGGATACGTTTTCGCACTTGGTGGAGGAGCGGTGTCTTGGAAATCGTCCAAGCAAACGTGTATTGCCCGCTCTACTATGGAAGCTGAATTCATAGCCTTAGATAAAACCGGTGAAGAAGTTGAATGGCTTCGAAACTTTTTGGAAGACATTCCGTTCTGGCCTAAACCATTGACACCAATTTGTATACATTGTGATAGTCAATCGGCTATAGGAAGAGCGAGGAATGTCATGTATAACGGTAAGAATCGTCACATACGATGAAGGCATAAAACTGTTAGGGACCTACTCTCTAGAGGAATTATCACCATTGATTACGTGAAATCAAGGGATAATGTGGCGGATCCGCTTACAAAAGGCCTAACTAAAGAGGCGGTTGAATGTTCATCGAAGGGAATGGGACTATGGCCAAGGACAAGTCATCACGGCGGCAACTCTACCTAGGAGACTGGAGATCCCAAGAACTAGGTTCAAGGAGAATACAAAGTTATGTATGACGGTCCAACATTGTCAATTAAATGATTGGTCCATTCTCGTGATGAGACAATGTTCAAGTACCAAGGATAAAATGCTAGAGGCATTTTTTAATGATTATCTAAGTTTGATATTGTGTTTATCAAACAGTGTATATCTATAGGATTACACGTTTAGAAATCACCTATGTAAGTGTGAAGTGTAAGCCGCTTCAAGGAGAATTCTGTATGGCCAATTCTTTAAGCACTTATGAAACCAGGCGGTGTTCATGGCTGAAACGAACACAACAGTGAGAACCAAAGACGGTTAAGGGTTAGTTGTGTGACTTACATTGTCTAGGAATACACCAAAGTTCGACGGTTCAAAGATATCAAATCTACCGATTGATCGAGTATATCCGATGTATGTTCACTACGGAAAGTTCGAAGGGAAACCTACTTATCCAGATGCAACTAATTCTTTCTTGCAAATCACACAAGTCTGTTATGCATATGTCCATTCAGCCATTCCCCATTCATGTGGGGGATTGTTGGGTTTAATGGAAGAGTGTGAATGGAAATGGGTGAAAGGTGAAAAGGTTCCCTTTTGTAGGGAAATGCACTTTCTCCCACATTGGTAGAGGAAAAGGATTTTGTTGGGTTTAAATAGAGATTTACTTCTCTTAGCTCTTAAAAAGGTTGAGAAGAAGGAAAGCCTCGCGCCGTCGTCGTCGCTCGCTCGTCTCGGATTCGGATTCGGATTTGGATTTGGATTTGGATTTGGTCAATTGATATGATTGATTGACTTAACTTTTTGAACCAACAAAACTGAAATATTAATTAATTAATATTTTATCCGTTTGTGTAACGGGCAGCTCCGTTTGTGTAACGGACAGCTGAGGTGAATCAGCAACGGGCAGCTGAAGTGAGTTCAGTACCCGGGCAGCTGAAGCAACATCAGCAGCAGATTAGTTCCTCTATGTTTTCCCTCCACGTCTTCTCATTAATGTAGGTCATTAGTGGTAAATTAATTCCTCCACATTAAAGTCAGTCATTATTGGTAGATTAATTGCTCCACATTAAAGTCAGTCATTAGTGGACAATTAAGTCTCCCACGTTTTCTCATTAATCACCAGGTGTGTCTCTTCACCGCCCTTGGATGTCTATATAAACTAGTCATTTGTCAGTCCTTGATCACGACAGACAGACGACAGACAACATAGAACACAGACATAGACTGAAGTTCTGAGATAGAGACTCCACAGAGACTCAAACTCGGACAGATAGAGACGTAACCTCGGACAGAAGATACGTAACCTCGGGCAGAGGATAGAAACACTCGGGTGAGTCGTGTGATTTGCTCACTGACAGAAAGCATATCTCACTGCATCCTCTCCCTTTCTGCATATTAAGTGAGTCGTGTGATTTGCTCCGTTCCTTTGTGTTCGCCGTGTTCTAACCGTTTGAAGTGCCGCTACGGTAGAACTGTTATCCTGTTCCATCCTGGGAGAAATTAACCCGTGAACCTTGGGCATCGTGAGGGGGTTAGATTTCTTAAGGAGACACAAGTAACTTGTGGGCTCGGGATCGTCCTATTACTAACAGATTATATTTGCAGGTTTTTGTATCTTCTAATTTTATTTGAGTGCAGGAACAACAATATTTTCTCCTTTTTTTTTGACAATAGTTTTTTATCTTTCCCCTTCACCAATTCATCTCCTCTACGGCACCACCATCTTTGACCATTTCCGCCTAATTCCTCCACCTGAATTTCTTACACTAATTCAACAATAAAAATCCTCCCAAAGATTTCAAATCACAATTTCGCTAGCACATATACTAGAATCTAGCAAGTTCAAAAGCAAACCAAAATCAAATCAAAGTTTACCCAAAAATAATTTTCTCCTCTTACCGTTAACAAAAAAATTAAAAAAGAAACAAAATTTCACTGCTCCTTGTGCTATACAAAAACCGTCATGAAATTCCTGAGTATCGGCGGCGGCGGCGGGTTTCACAGTGGTAGAAACTTTTAAAACATCAAGCAGGCTTCGAGTTCGGCATCAAAATAATATTATTGCTGCATTCTTCACAATTTTCTTCTATCATTCAGCCATCCAAAAATTCTTGCTAACAAAAGTTATCTATATTTGCAGAGAGTATTCAAATTAGAATGAAGAAAGAATTCGAAACTCGGCAAAGCTAAAATGCGAATCAACTGCAGAGAAAAAGTCAACTCTTCTGAATCTGAATTTGTTGTACGCAAAATGTATTCTCGCAAAATTATTTGACTGAGGTATATTTTTGCCGGAGGAATTGATGAAGAAACAACTTCTAATGTTTTTCTTTTTAAAAAAAAAAAAGTGTATTGTTGATTGGTTTAAATTAAATCCACGTGTCCCTATCTTATTCGTCAGCATGTGAATGACACGCATTTTTGTAGTTTGGCTAACTATTAGTTTTGTGTCTAAATGACACATTCAATATATGGTTGGAGTGTCCAAATGGAACGAACTTAAGTTGGAGTTTTAAAGTGAAAAGCGTGGACAACTTTAAAGGGTTGCTGATGTGTTTTGCCTGTAAAAAAATTCTGAGCTTCATATTTGCAGTCCAGAGATTTTTTTGGGACTTTTGAATTAATATTTTCAAAGTTCTAGGAAAATTTCTTCGGACTTCATATTTGGCGCTTCATATTTGCAGTCCAAGAAAATTTTTCTGAAACTTTTGAACTAAAATTTTCAAAATCTCAGAATAATTTTCACGGACTTCATATTTGGCAGTCCCCTAGAATTTTTCTAGCACTCTGAAAATTTTAGTTCAAAGTGCACGAAAATTTTTGTGGATTTTTCCGTATTTTTTAAATATGGCTATTTTTCTATAAGCTTTCAAACGCTGATTATTTCTCATTTAGCGTGCTACAAACTGCTGGCTAAAGAGTCAAATTTTATGATGGGAGTTTTACCCCACATAACCATTCCCAACCCTTATCCACTTTTTGTAACCATATTTTGTCCTTTCTTTCTTTTCCTAGCATACTTATTAAATATAATTTGATGATATAAATATTTAAAAAATATGGGACAAATATATATGTGTATAGAAGGTATATATACAAAATATCAATCTATTATATTTGATATTTTAATTATAAATTAAATTTTAAATATAAATATTGTGGCTATATTATGTTAGTGCTAAATGACTTGTTAATATAAAATATTGTGGGCTATTTATGTGGAAATCCCTTTTATGATTGGGATGGATTTGGAAGTTTCATGTATTTTTTGTGAAATTGAGCACTTTGGCACCTAGTCTTGAAGATTGAAGCACTTTTTCTATTTTATTTAAAAAAGTAGGCAGCTTTTTTGGGAGAATTTAAAATATAAATAAAAAAAGGGTGGTCTTAAAAAATTGAGCACTTTAACGATGGTCTTTAAAAATTGAGCACTTTTACATTAAATAAAGTTGAAAATATAAAAATACTCTTACTAATAGAGCACTTTCCGTAACTACAAAAATGTCATCGCACATTATGACATTTTTGAAGTCGAAATTATAAAAATGCATCCACACCTTTATGTAGCTGAAATTACAAAAAATTGCTCCCTACAAAGTGGAAATAATGTCAATATGTCTGTGTTTTTTTTCATATAGTCACATCTATTTTGTGAATATATAAGGCTAAACTTCATTGTTTCGCACATATACAAAACTCAAAGCAAAACAAAACATAAGACCAATTCGGCATCATTTTTTCATAAAATGAGCAAAAAATTATGTTCATTTTATAAATAATTAATGTAAAATTGTAAAAATTTTATTTATTCACAAAAAAATACATATGAAAATATAAAATTATGGCAATATATATGCTTTTACTTACAAGTGAACAAAACTGCTATCTCTATTCTACATGCAAATGACACCCAAATGACGTCACTTTGCCCATATACAAAAATTCAAAGTATAAAAAAAAATCAAAATAATCCGTCAGCATTTACTTACAAGTAAGCCAAATTACTATGTCTATTATACAAGCAAATGACATCAAACATCATCATTTTGCCCATATACAAAAATCTAAAGCAAATATAAAACAAAAAACGATCCGTCTTTATACTTACAAGTGAGCCAGACTACTATGTCTTATTTCACAAGTAAATAATACCAAATCGTTATCACTTTGACCATATACAAACATCTAAAGTAAAATAAAATAAAGACAATTCGTCTGCATTTACTTACAAGTACGCCAAGCTACTATGTCTATTTTACAAGCAATGACACTAAATCGTCATCATTCTTCCATATATAAAAATCTAAAGCAAAAATAAAATCAAGACAATCCATCTTCATTTACTTACAAGTGAGCCTAATTACTATATCTATTTTATAAGCAAATGACACCAAATAGTTATCGCTTTGTCCATATACAAAAATTCAAAGAAGGAATAAAATCAAGACAATCTGTGCTGGCAACCTTTCCTCTAGCTTTAGCCTCAGCCTTTAGTTGATCATTCCTCTTAATCCTCTCTTTTACTTCAGTGCAACGTGACTGCAGAACATGCTCAATCCTCACATGGAACATCTTTTGTTACAAACCTATTTGTTGACTTCAACACCAATAACTCGTTTAGTAACATTCCAAACACGACCAGTATGATCATGATAAAACTTATGAGGCATTCCTTTATGATATGAATAATACTATTCACTTTGATATGGTGCAAAAGTTGCTGCCTTAGCTGTAGGATCAATTTCTTTAAAAATGCCTACGGGCAAAGTACTTATGTTGGAAGACTGTTATTACGTTCCTAAGTTCGTTTCGAACAGAATTTCAGTTTCTATGTTGAACAAGTGTGGTTTTCGCGTTGTTCTAGATAATAGCATTTGCTCTATTTTTCATGACAATATTTTATATGCAAATGGTTATCTCCAACATAGTATTTATGTCTTACCTAATATGTATGCTAATTCGATTATGCATGTTTCTAGTCTTAAGAGAAAAAGAGATGATCAAGTGAATCATACATACCTTTGGCACTGTAGGCTTGGTCATATTGGAGAGAAAAGAATTAACAAGTTGTACAAGGAAGGTTACCTTGACAAATATGATTATAAATCATACCCAACTTGTGAATCTTGTCTCAAAGGAAAGATGACCAAATCTCCATTTATTGAAAGTGGAGAAAGAGCTTCTGAATTATTGAGACTAATACATACTGATGTTTGTGGGCCCATGAAAGTTCAAGCTAGAGGTGGATATTCTTACTTCATCACCTTCACTGATGGTTTGTCAAGATATGGTTTTGTATATCTTATGAAACACAAATCTGAATCTTTTGAAATATTCAAGAGATTCCGTAGTGAAGTTGAGAAACAGACTGGTAAAAGTATTAAGATACTAAGGTCTGATAGAGGTGGAGAATATCTTAGTAATGATTTTACTGGATATCTCAAAGAGAATGGAATTCTCTCACAGTGGACACCTCCAGGGACACCACAATACAATGGTGTGCCTGAAAGGAGAAATCGAACCTTATTAGATATGGTGAGATCCATGATGGGGTTCACTGATCTTCCAACAAACTTATGGGGATATGCTCTAGAAGCAGCAGCGTACTTACTAAATAAAGTTCCCACTAAGTCAGTCTCTACAACACCATATGAGATATGGAAAGGACGTAAGCCAAACCTTAAACGCATTAAAGTTTGGGGTTGGCCAGCTTATGTCAAGAGATTGCAGCCTGATAAACTTGACTCAAGATCTGATAAATGTAGATTCATTGGGTATCCCAAAGAAACAATGGGATATTATTTCTATCACCCCTCCAACCATAAAGTGTTTGTGGCTAGAGGAGCTACGTTTTTAGAAAGAGAATTTCTTTTAGAAGGAAATCATGGTGAAGAAATAGAACTTGATGAAGTTCAAAAAATGAATGAATCGACACTGGAACAAGATCATGAGACACAAGTTGAGGAACCTTTATTGGATGTCTTGAAGTTGACAAATGTGTTGCCATCTTCAACGGTTGAAGTTCAAAAACAAAATGATATTCAAGAACATGTTAATGAACCTGTTCCAAACCAAGTCGAACAACAACCAAATCCAGTACAAGGTGAACAAGTTGTACAAGAACCTCTTAGAAGGTCCACACGAGAACATCATGCACCAAATAGATTAAATTTATTGGTGCAAGACGAGTTTCCTGATGAGGTTGATCATAATGATGATGACCCTAGGACTTATCAAGAGGCGATTCAAAGTTCTGACTTTGAGAAATGGAAAAAGGCCATGGAATCCGAAATAGAGTCCATGAAGGTCAATAAAGTTTGGACTTTAGTTGAGCCTTCAGAGGATATAAAACCTATTGGTTGTAAATGGGTTTTTCAGAAGAAGATTGGAGCAGACGAAAACGTGGAGACCTATAAAGCCCGTCTTGTTGCCAAGGGATATCGTCAAAAAGAAGGAATAGATTATGACGAGACTTTCTCTCCCGTGGCAATGCTCAGATCAATTCGGATTTTGCTTGCTATAGCAGCATACTATGATTATGAAATATGGCAGATGGATGTGAAAAATGCTTTCCTTAATGGTGAGCTAGAAGAAGATATGTACATGACACAACCTGAAGGTTTCACATATTCATCTGATCATAATAAAATATGCAAACAACAAAAGTCCATATATGGACTAAAGCAAGCTTCTCGAAGTTGGAATAAATGCTTTAACAAGACAATTGAAAGGTTCAATTTTGTTAGATGCGAAGAAGATCCTTGTGTGTACAAAAAGGTTAGTGGGAGCGCAATTATTTTCTTAGTATTGTACGTTGATGATATATTGCTCATTGGGAATGATATACTATCATTACAAAGTACAAAGATTTGGCTATTTGAACAGTTCTCCATGAAAGACTTGGGAATAAAGATTTATAGAGATAGATCTAAGAAGTTGCTTGGACTTTCCCAGTCTATGTACATAGATACCATACTAAAAAGGTATCACATGGATAATTCCAAAAGAGGATATCTACCGATAAGCACTGGAATTACTCTCAGCGGGGAGGATTGTCCTAACACACCTGAAGAGAGAGAACGCATGAGTAGGATCCCGTACGCTAGTGCAGTGGGAGCTATCATATATACCATGACATGTACACGTCCTGACGTGGCTTATGCACTAAGCATGTGTAGCCGATATCAGGCAAATCCTGGCGAGGAACGTTGGAAAGTGGTGAAGACCATTCTTAAGTACTTAAGAAGGACTAAAGACCAATTCCTCATATATGGAGACTCTGAATTGAAAATTGAAGGTTATGCTGATGCAAGTTTCTCTTCAGACCCAGATGATAGAAAATCTGTTACTGGTTATGTATTTACTTTAAATGGTGGCGCAGTGAGTTGGAAAAGTTTCAAACAAGATACAATAGCTGATTCAGTGGCTGAAGCAGAATACATGGCAGCTGATGAGGCTGGAAAAGAGGCAGTATGGATGAAAAAGTTCTTAATTGAACTTGATGTGGTTCCTTCAGTTGAAGGTGTAGTTCCGTTATTTTGTGACAATACTGCAGCCATTACCCAAGTCAAAGAACCAAAAATACATCATAAGAACTGACATATTTTGCGAAAATATTGTCTGGTAAAAGAATTTGTTGAACGTGGGGACGTTGAGATTCTAAAGGTTGATGGAAAAGAAAATGCAGCTGACACATTCACTAAAGCTCTCGGAATAGCAGATTTCGACAAGCACAAGTGGAAAATAGGAATGAAGTACAAGAGCGATTGGATCTAGTGCAAGTGGGAGATTGTTAGCGATATAGTTGATATGCCCTAGACCCAATCTCGTATTTATTTATTTGAACATATTTTGATATTAATATATGGCATTTGATATTCATTTATCATAGTTATTATTAATTAATATAATAAAGTCCTTGATTAAGGTTGAGACTTTTCATCATGATGGAGATCTTGATAATGAGAGTCAAGTCTTATATAAATTAATCTAAAATTGTTCTTGATCGTAGGATTACTAAATCATTAATTAGGACATTAATGATCCGGCAAGGTCAATATTTATGTGATAGTCTTTATTGGATAAAGATTAGCTGATCTCATTAACTAAATTACATAAATAGGTGATGCATATGGAGATATGATCACTGAACCGACTCATTGGATAATTCCTAATGGTTAGAATTACCATAATCTGTCAATAGGATATTATCTTGAAGAATGTAATGCACGAGTTTCCTTTGACCCGAGATCGTCATAGTAATTGACAAGTTATTTATTGTACTTTGATACTAGACCTCTATTGTCCTACGATGATAGTTGAAAGGATATTGAGTATGATTAAATACTTGTAGAATTAATGAACGATCAAGATGGAATCTGTCGACTCTTGGTAATGATTTTAAGCTCTATGTTGTCATGAATTATAAACGACTACTTTAAGACCTTGGCCAGGGCAATTGAATAATAAGAGAAAAGAGTTTCTTAGATCATTCACCGGTCGTTTATATTCGACATGTAAACATAGTTGGTCACCTATTGGGATTTGACAGTTAAACCATATCCTAGGGTGACTCGGAGCCAAAATGACAGAAAGAAATACTACATTATTCTTCTACAGGTTCTTGAGAGTAAATTGTATACTTCAATCTAATCCGGTCGTTAAGGAGTGTTGCTAGACGCCACCCTTGATTAGTATATTGATATGATCAGTTCACTACCGACTTAGTATTGAACCTATGGGGTCGCACACTAACGAGTGTTCTGATCTTTGCTAAGGATTAAATAATATTAAATAATATTTAATCCAAATGGAATATATTATATTCTTTGCTAGCACATAGAATATAATTAATATGTGAACAAATTGAGTTTTACTATTTAGAATAGTAAAATTGAGTTATTTCTCTTGGTTATTTCTTGCTTAAAATAATTACTAATATATATGTGATATATATTTAGTTTGTAATTAATGATTATTATACATAAAGACGTATTATAACATTAATAAAGAAAATATTTTGCACACTTGTCATCATGCATGAAGAGGGAAGAATACTTGTCACCATGCATGTAGAAGAAAGAACACTTGTCACCATGCATGTGAAAGGAAGAATACTTGGCTATGTCTTAAAGAGAAGAATAACAAGTGACTTCTTGCATGAAATGACCAAAACAAGTGGCAAATAAGGCTAGACACTTGGCTAGCATGCAAAGGGTGCAAACATGCAAACACCACTATAAATAGGGCTAAAATCAGCCCAAGAAAGATGACCTATGAAGTCTTTCCTTCTTCCTTAACCTTTATTCACAAACAGCCACTGTTTTTACATATAGCCACTATTGTGATAGTCGCTTGACAAGAAAATTAGTTTCTTGTTCTTTTAGTTTGTGCAAAAGTTTTGAGAAAGCTTAAGCGCAATAGTTTTTTATCCAATTTGTTCACGGATCCATTGATCAAAGAATCGATAGCAAGAATCGGTCTCGGTGTGGATACGCATAGAGGCTTCGCATCATCGGAGCTTAACAACAACTCTCGCGCTACCAGGTATGTCTAAGATCCGATCTTTAGACGTAGAGAATAAATTTTAAACGCAAATAGATCTACCTAGGATTGCTTTTGTCTTCCGCTGCGTGTTACGAACACCCCATGCAATCCATCAATATCTCATGTACGTTCTTTCCTCTTTCTTTTTGGGTATGTGCCTTTAACCCTAATCTCTTTTTTTCAACTCAAAATTCTTTTGTCTTTCAACTTTTTGTTCAATCCTTCCTTTTGGTTTACTTTGTGTTTTGATTTTTCTGTTGTTATGCTAAATTTGTGCTACTTTTAAAAATTGTGTTAATGAACTATTACGATCTTTCCTCTTTCTTATTTAACTTTTTTTGTTTCTATTTGTAGGTTTGCTGCAATTTTATCTTTTGTGAATTTGCTATAAAAGTTGAGGCAACTTTTATTCAGAAGAGTATTCTCATTGAAACCAAGTTTTATCAATTTTTTGATGAAGCATTTGTAAAGACTTGAATGAGTTTCTGAATAAGAGGCGGAGTTATGAGGCTATACCAGATATGTCTGTTGGAATGTTATAAATTGTCGTCGGATTAGAGGCAAATCTTGCTGAAATTCTGTTGTTATCGCCAGAGTCGGGGAGGAAGGGATTCACTGTTATGTTTTGTTGTAAGGGTGAGAGTAGTTTTATTTTTTCAGCTTCATTATATGTAAAAGTGCTCAAAGTTTCAAAATCTTCTTTAAAGTGCTCAATCTATCAAGACCAGGCTCAATTTCACCTATCTATATAAATATGCCAAGTTTCATAACCAAAATAGATACGTGAAAAATCGATAAGTAACCATTCTTGGACACCCTAAGTAATCCACTATTTCACAATTTATTGAAAAATAGCCAAATTATTCCCCCGCATATTTACAGCCTCTTGGCGTTAGACAATATCTAGACTAGCCACAATATAAATATTTGAGACTTTGAACTAAACTCCAGTAAAAAACTGGAGATTTGTGCAAAGTTTTAGATAAAAATCGGAGTTTTATATGCAAAGTCTCAGTATTTTATATTGGTACTTTGAACTAACATGTTCAAAATCTCAGTATTTTATACTGAGATTCATACTTAAGTAATTCCAGTATAAAATACTGGAATTTTGAAATTTTGTTCACAAATTCCAGTATAAAATACTGAAATTTTTTCGAATTCAGCTAGTCTTCAAAGAGTTTTACTCCACTGGCTAGTTTTCATTTAGTGCGGTGCAAACAGGCAAGGGGACTAAATTTTGGGACACTTACAAAAATACCCATAAAACCTAAAATAATTACAGCCACTACCCACTATTTTCAAATATTACCGGACCTACCCACTAAATTATTTACCCATTCTACCCACCCAGACTTGTATACCATAGTTTATGCAGTATACCATAAAGGTATATACCTATAAGGCATAACAAAGGTATACAGTAATAAATGTCCCTCCAGACTTGTATACCATAATTTATGCAGTATACTTTAAAGGTATACACCTATAAGGCATAACAAAGGTATACAATAATAAATGGGTAGGTTGGAGAAATACTTTTAGTTTTATGGATAGTATAATTTGTAATGGGTATGGCTTGTAAATATTTTAAATTTTATGGGTATGGAGCGTAAAAATCCCCTAAATTTTTACAAAAGGTACTTAGATTAATGAACTGGACTGTGATAAGTGGTGGAGTAACAATTTTGTCCCATTGCAATTGATCACATAGGGCGCTATGAAATGTTACTCTATTAGCTAATGTCAAGCATGCTTTTCTCTAGATGATGTTAAAAGAGAAAGATTTTCATGGAGCAACCACTTGATTTTACTGGTTAAATGAGGGTTCAAGTTCAAGCCAAGAGAATGAAGAATCTCTTGCTATGAACCGCTTTACTCTTTTAATGGCTTATTCGATACGAACATAGTTTAGTGGAGTTAGTTAGATTCGACTACCGGATTATTTATAGACCATTTAGTTTAACAAATCCATGTCACTATATGAGGTTGGTAGATTATTAATGTTGAAAAGATTTAACTAAAGAAATATTAGAATCTAGTCCATGTTTGCAATTCATAGTTTTGTTTATTCCAGTAGAAGTAGGTGACAATTTTGGTGAGATGAACAACTAGGAGTAAAAGATTCTTGTAAAGCTACATTGTCCACAGAGAAAGTGATTGAGACTTTTGGAGAAATCCTTTAAAAATTATTCTACCAAACACATCTAGATGCAGACAATGCTATTAGAAGTTACTATGAAAATAATCCAACTAACTCTGTTATAGATCGTTTCACTTATTTAATTTGATGATGAACCTTTCAATTATATCATTTTTCCAATGCAATATAGAATTATTAAATTTTTATGACTTGATTAATTTGTAATTTGATATCGAACATAATTTATTTTAAGAAATAAAATAACATCTTATTAATTTTCTAAATAACTACGTATCACATCCATGATGCAAAAATGATGACTCTTTCCTTATTCTTTTCCCCTCTATTTGCTTCATTGACAAACTTCTATAAATAAATATGATTTAAGCTGTATAGGCTGATTGTTTTTTCTATAATAAAGTTAGTGAATTTTAATATGTGATAGAAAATTATACTCTTTTGTTCTAGTTTATATGACAGTATTTCGTTATTAGTCTGTTAAAAAAAATAATTAATAATTGTAAAATAATATACAAGCACGCAAACATTCTTATTTTTGAGGACAAGTTTCAAATTTTTTTCTTTATTTCTTAAAATTCTGTGTCGAGTCCAAGTCAGACACATAATGGAGTACTATTTTTACTAATTGATCAATTGGAGTACGACTTCATATTTAATTATTTACCATATAAATACAATAATAATTATTTTAGAAGTGATTTCATTTACAAATAATGTTTACAATTTTTTTCTCATCGGAGTTCTAATTGGGAGTTAATAATTTCATTCCTGGATTAAGATTACTAGCTAGTTAAGAATCTTTTTGTATAGTTAAAATATAAAAATCATTTTGAAAGAAGGCAAGGTATGAAAATGTAATGGGGTTGGTGAGTGAATCTTGGTGGCCCTGCAATTAGAGAATGAGTCAGTCACTCCATCTTTGTTACCTCTAAGAAAGTGGTTCAAATTTGCTCACTATTTGTGTCCTCATCTCTTCTATCCCTTTCTCTCATTCTCTTATGTGGCTCTAATTCACTTGCAACCTTTTTTACTCATCAGGTATATGGACTTAAGTATCAACCACTTAGTTAAATACCATAACAATCCTTATAACTATGGAGAATAATTTTGTAAAATCACTTTGTAAAGTCTCTTGCTTTAGAGTTTGATGTGCTTAAAATGGATACACATTTGGTATTTATACAGTAATTGTTACTTTTTTCAATTTTCCTTTCCCGGATTTGACTGTTACATTGCTCATCTCTATTGATTTCAGATTGCACTGCTCATATAAGTCTGGGATCACTTTTGTTGCCTTGGTTGAATATTCAGTTTCTATAAAGAGGAACCACCCAGAGTAAGGCTTATTCTTTAGTTACTGGATCAGCATTGTTTTCTTGTTTTAGTCTTTCTTTAAACCCTTGTCCGTATGGACTTCCTTTTTTGCAATATGGTATGGTGTTGGGAGTTGAACGTTCGTGCCTTAGTACTGCATTTGGATTTTGAGGTATATTTGATGGAATGGAGGGTGGGGTTTCTTTATAGTATAGTTAATAAAAAGACAAAGATCGCGTTTCCACTCCACGGATATGTATTATTTGGTCTTTGAAAATTCATAATTAATTATATAGCTATTTAGTTTTGGTGGTATTGAGTCTTATCCATTGCATAATGATTTTCTATTTAATCTCTATGGAGGTTTGATTATATACAGTTTATTAGAGGGAATTGTTGTTCTTGATTAGTCTTTCTCTAAACCCCTGTCCATTTATATTAATTTTTTTATATGTTATGGCTGTGCAAGTTGGTCGCTTATGGTGTAGGATGAAAAAAGAACACCTTTTCCAACCCAAGATTATGTAGTACAAAAATTTATTCTCTAAGTTCCATAGTTAGGCATCAGTTTTCTTGATTCATCTGTTTAGCTGTGAGGGGGTTATTGGTTTCACTTATCAAAGTTCCATAACCATGCTTTAGTTTTATTGATATAGCAATGTAATTCTGGTGGTATTGTGTCTTACTCATAGCAATGGTTTCATGTTTTGAATCTCTATGGAGGTTTCAGTCCATTAGAGGGAGTTGCTTCCTCTGAATTTCAGCAGCTTTGAAGTCTCGGCCATTTGTGAACATCTGGATAGTGAGTTTGGGAAATGTTGCTTTGCGTTCTTATTTTGATAGCTGGATTAAGCTTTTCTGTGTGCATAAAGGGTCACCCTTCAAATAAAGAAGTGTCATTTGTGTTGTGGGACTAGATTATTATAAGTTGTGAGGAAGGGATGGAATGTTCTTAAAAGCTCTCTGATCAGACTTTTGCGAAGTTGGTGAATGAACATGAATATAGTTCAGACAAAGTAAAGTTATTTATAAGTGCAAAACCACAAGAATTCTCTTGAGTGCCTTCTTCATCATTTTTTTCCCTCAAAACTAACTTGTCCCTCAGACAAATGCTTTATCTTTTCTGTTTGAGGAATCAGCTTTTAACTTGAACTTAACAAATAAAATTGGATTAATGTAATTCTCTCAAGATCTTCAAGTTAAGTTTGACATAGTTTCTGCTGCTGTCTGAAGAAGAGCATTACCACCACCATCTGGTTTCCTCCCCCCACCCCCCTTCCTTTCTTGTGCGTGTCTTGATTGCTTATATTGCAGTACCCCTTATCAAGGAAAAAAGAAGTCAACAATCAACGGAAGAAATTCATATATGACTTTTTTTCAGTTAGGAGATTTGATTTTACACAAACATTTTCTTGTATCTATTGTGAAAGCTGTGTGATAAATGACGGAGAAGAGAAAAAGAAGTTAAGTGCTATGCCACTATTGCCTCCCTTTGCTTGCATTGATTTTCTTCGATACATTTGCACAGCCTATTTAATACTCATAAATTATTTTATAAGTGGAATTGATATGTAAAAGTGGTAATCTTCCCTACCATTGTACTTCTCGCAACTACTTACCAGCGGTTTGTAAAAGCCATAGGATCTCTACTTGCTAGAGTAACCACTATGAAAGCCCAGATATTCACAGTTGGGGTTCCGAAGGATGCATTTTCAAGTCCATAGCTAGTGTCATTAGTCCATACTATTTTTTTTAAGTCCTTCCTTACAACTAATAAGGAAAACGATATGGATGGTACTGGAGTTTTGACTTGCTGCCTTTCACTTTGTCAGGAACAGTAAGTAGGTAATTTGTAAGCAAAGCAACTTGATATCTTTGGCTTAAAGTAGCGGACTGACTGGGTTAAGATACCAATGTCAAAAATATCTAGAGAGGTCAAATTGGCATACGAACTTTGACCTGTTCTCTTATTGTTATCACATAGAGTTTCTGATACATTGTGAAATAATTTTCTCTAGAAGAAACCTCCTGAATTCTTTTTGTCCTTTATCCCCAAAAGTGTGAGAGCCTAAAAATTACACAAGCTAGACTTTTTATTACAGCAAGGAAAACCTACTTTCGTTTACTACGTTGGTTCATGCCAATTGATGTAGAGCTTAATGTTGTTTTTTTCCCTCAATACCAACTTTTTAGCAGATGATGGAAGCCTAGACTTTTATGATATACTCTTGCATGCTCGCCTTCCCACCGATCAGTCTTTTCAATATTGAGAATCGTGAACAGTTGGTGCAACATAGCTTACACATTTAGACTGAAACTTCTTTTCACTTTTGTTTATTATGTTCTCCAGATTTGCAGATGGGTGACGTAGCCAAGGATTTAATGGCTGGGACTGTAGGTGGAGCCGCACAATTGATTGTTGGTCACCCTTTTGATACCATCAAGGTCAAGCTTCAAAGCCAGCCTACTCCACTTCCAGGGCAGCCTCCAAAATTTTCAGGTGCTATAGATGCTGTCCGGCAAACAGTAGCTGCAGAAGGTGCTAAGGGACTGTACAAAGGCATGGGAGCTCCACTTGCCACTGTGGCAGCCTTTAACGCTCTGCTCTTCACAGTGAGAGGTCAAACAGAGGCGTTCCTGAGGTCTGAACCTGGAGCACCTCTTACTGTGAACCAGCAAATCATTTGCGGGGGTGTTGCTGGAACTGCCGTGTCTTTTCTTGCTTGCCCAACTGAACTGATCAAATGCAGGTTTGCTTCTCGTGCATTAAAATCTAAATGTCGTATGTCACCTAGCCTTCACAAAGTTTGCTCTCCTTTTCATTGAAGTGGTGTGAAAATATGCATTATAGATGGACCCTTCTTAAGTTGGTGATGAGATGTCCAAATTGTTGAAAATGATTTAGCATTATTTCATGTACCTTTCAACTTTAATGTTACCACTTTGTGGTTGATGATCAAAATACTCGGAAGCTACTTCTGGACTTTGGCAATTTACTTATTAAATTACATGAGTGCAGATTGCAAGCCCAGAGTGCATTGGCAAGTGTTGGCTCAGCTGCTGTGGCAGTGAAATATGCAGGGCCAATGGATGTTGCAAGACATGTTCTTCGATCTGAAGGAGGTGCAGCTGGTCTCTTCAAGGGCCTGATCCCTACCCTGGCACGTGAAGTACCTGGAAATGCTGCTATGTTTGGTATGTACGAAGCACTAAAGCAATACTTTGCAGGAGGCACAGACACTTCCGGACTGGGAAGAGGTTCTCTTATTGTAGCCGGAGGCTTGGCAGGCGGTTCCTTTTGGATTTCCGTGTATCCAACAGATGTCATCAAGAGTGTTATCCAAGTCGATGATTATAAAAACCCAAAATTCTCTGGCTCTTTTGATGCTTTCAAAAAGATCTTGGCATCGGAAGGAGTCAAAGGACTTTACAAGGGCTTTGGACCTGCTATGGGACGTAGTGTCCCTGCAAATGCTGCATGTTTCTTGGCATATGAGATGACTAGGTCTAGTTTGGGATAATTCATTGTTGACGGATTTAGTGTTATTGGTTATTCTTTGAACTTCTGTGTAATTCCAATTGAACTTCAATATGGGCAATTATGCTTTAAAGATTTGAGCCATTTGATCAGGGGTTAAAGCAGAAATGAATGTTTTCTCAATCCAGCAGCATTATTCAAATCTGCAATCCAACAGCCTCTAATATTGAAGACACTCAGTTATGGTCTTCCTTAATCATGGTTTTCTTTCTTTAATCTAAGTTCACAATGGTACTGGCACAACTGTTCACTTATGAACCTTAGTATCTAATAATAAAAGAGTGGACAATAATGAACCACCTTAAGCTCTTATATTCAAGAAAAATGGTAAGGCAAAAAAAAAAAAAAGTTGGAACTAGTAAAATGCTAAAGAATAGTTCGCTTTGTGCCCACTGTAGGGCTGCGTGTTCAACCTTGCTGTCATTTTATGTGAAAAAATGCTCAGGCTCACATATTTCTTTTCCGATGTGGTCCCTTTTTTACCCTCTATCATATACTCCCTCCGTCTCAAAAAGACCGTCTGGATTTGACTGGGCACAGAGTTTAAGAAAAAAATGAAAACTTTTAAATCCTGTGGTGTAAAATGAAAGGTGTGTGTAATGTGGGCCAATGTCTTTAAGGAAAGGTAGACATTCTTTTTGCGACGGAGGGAGTAATATTTTTAAAGGTTCAAAAGTATTGCTCCTCCCCCTCTTTCCTTTTCCTCCTTCAATTACTATACATATTGTTCAAAAACATACAAGTTCCAAACAGAAACAACTTATACTGTTCTATGTACTTTCTCGTTTCATTTATTTAACATTTGATTCCCCTTAATCTTAGCATTTGAAGAAATACATGCTCACAAGCTGATCGATGAAATGTCGCAAAGAATGTTATTTTATCTTGAATTTCCAATGCAGGTCTGGGTATCAAGCGTATAATAGAGGACCCAATTCTTGAGCCGAGGGTCTATCGGAAACAACTTCTCTACCTTAAACAATGTAGGGGTAAGGTCTTCATACACCCCGCCCTCCCCATACTACTGGGTATGTTGTTGTCGTAATAGAGGACTTGGCAGAAGGAGAAAACAAAACGGTTTCGGGTTGTTTTAGTTGTATCTTTTTATGGTAAATTTTAACTTGGCTTTAAAATGGCATTGAGTAGTTTGAGGAACTTTATACCTCGAGCTAAGATTTTGAGAGCCAAGAAAACTGGAATAACGTGGTTTTATCGCTGCTCAGAAGAACAAGAAGTTCATGAGGAGTGTTTGCTTTCTGAATTGTATGACAAAGCTTTCTCAACATTAACAAAATATAGCCACTTGCTAAAGAATGTGGATTTTGTTGATGGAAAGCTTGTTAATATTAATGATCATTCCAGAGTTTATGATGAGAGGTTGGAGGACAAGTTGTATACATTTAAATCATTAGCTAGGACCTATATTGGGTGTCCGTCGATTCAAGAAATGATGAAGAAAAATATGATGGAAGCATTAGGCGATGGGGAATGTGAGCAGTCTGTGTGTTGTTTCGGTAGAGCTAAAGAGAGGGAATCGATGACAGTTGATTCCCTCACGAAAGTGTCGAACTTCTTGAATGTTTCTGCTCAACAAAAGAAGCTTGTCAGGCAATCAATATGTGCACAGGTTACAAAGTACCCGATTTGGACAGGGGCACTCGAGGAAATATTGAACGGAATGAAGTCTGAGATTGATTTTTTAAGTTGTAGGTATCCGAGTAAAGAAATTAAAATGGCGCAGCAAATAGTTACGACTTGCCAAAAGTTTTTAGAAAGTGCAACTTCTTATGATCCTGACTCAACTTCGTGGATGCGCCTTGCACCTGCTAAAGGTGTGGAGTCACCCGCTTCTCACAAGTGGGAAGATGTTCTTGAAATGTTCTTAGACCTTGTTAATTGCTTGAGTGAAGTGACTAAATTAACTTTGGAGGTTAAGAAGCTTGAGGTCATGAAAGAAGGGGTTTATCAGATTAGGGATGTTTTGATAGACAAAACCATTGGATATAAGGAAACTCGATACCAGGAGAGTTTAGTGCAGAAGAAGTTGACCAAGACATTGGGCCACTCATCGCGATGTGTGTTCACACTTCTTCTTTATTATCTTTATGGCAGCATCTGGGATATTGAAGTTGAAGTTTGTGGAGGAGTTTATGCAATTGATCGCGGGGATAAGTTACGTTTGTGCGTGGGAAAGATTTTAACATCCGATGAGGAGAATATGCTGGAGGGTGGGGTGAAGCAGCTAAGCGGAGCTCTGGGGCTTTTCAAGTTTGTATGGGAAACGGCAGAAATGAAAGGCGACCTAGAAGTACAAGGCCATTTGTGGTGCATTGGTGCCAAGAATAAGTCATTTACCTACAGAAATAATATGTTCTTGCTGCATTCTATTAGTTGCTGATGCGAGACTTCTCCGACAATGATAACTAGAAAGGTTATACTAGAGGATGCCGTATTCATATCTTTTTCAGGATGTTAGTTATGTTGGGGAAAGTTTTATGTCGGAGTAACAGGACAATTGTCGCTTCATCTTCATCTTTTGTGCTTATATTCTTTTGATCCTCCATATGCCGCTAAACTAACCAGTTCAGTGTTGTTGGAAGAGTGATCTGGGCAGTTGTAGTGAAAAGCATTGGCAACATTAAGAAATCTGTTTTGTTGTTTTATAGTAGCTCTATCCATTTTATAACTAAGAAAACGTAGCAAAAAACTTTCATGTATTACAGTTGTTAACACTTTCTTTTATGATTATTAGTGCTCCTTTCTGTTTGATTGAAGCTGTAATTCGGAGCTTCTTTGCTATCTTTAGGAGGCATTAGTAATCAGTTGATCCATATGTCAAACTAGATTCTGGGGTTGATTTGTCCAACTTCATTGCAGGTTTTTGGAAAAGCTAATATTGGGCTATATTTGCCTATAGCATTTGGCGGAATTCCCTCAGCTCAATGCAAAATGCAATGATCCTATAGCATTTCATAATACAGCTGTACAGTATTTGGTGAAATTCCCTTAGCTCAATACAAAGACAACTACTAATACTATTGTTGTCCCAGAGTTTTGAGCTTTTGATCCCCAAAAATGGAGTATTCTTCAACCTTTTCTTTATTATCCATGTAAATAGTGCACTAAAATTATGTTTTGTCAAAGGTATTGGTTTTCATCATCCAACAGCTAATTAAACAATTTATTGAGACGATATCCCCTAAATTCTTGAAAAAGGGCAATTGGTTCTGAGTGGAATCTCAACCTACCTATAAAACAGAAGCAAAATGTTTTTGGTATTGTCATATTAACATGAGATTCTCAGGAAGACAACAGAATGGTTAATATCCCACAGGAAAGATACTTACCAGTTTGACTAGATGTACAGTTGAACTGCACTCGATCGGTCTTCTTTTGTATTACTACTTAGATATATATATCCAGGGAGAGTTTGAGCTCCTTGCGGTTTTTGATGACCAAAAACATATAGCTTGACCATGTGATGATTGGATTTAACCATGTGCGCTTGAAGGATATTATAGGTCTTTGCTATGTTAATCTACTGCACGTGGATGGAGTTTGCAGTGATTACTTTCACCTCCTTCAGGTGAACCTAAACTGAAAACTAATTACTTATTTGGTTTTATATCTTGGAAGAGTTTTAAAAGGAAACCAAGTTGTTTTAAATCAACTTCTTCCACTAAAAAGTTGCATCATCTAATAATGATACTTCGTGTTGTTCTGGTATTCTTGTGCAAACATCAATCATGTTTGTTGTCGAAATCGAACTTCATTAATTATTAAGTATTGTAATCTTTTGGATACAAGTTGGAATTGGCATAATCAAATAGTTACTGAAAACTTTTTTCTGACTTTTGTTAAAAGTACATATTATTCAAGGCGCTTTAGGTTTATGTTTTTTTTTTTTTTTTTTTTTTTTTTAACTGAAGACCACCCATATTGGAGGGTGGATATCATATAGCTTCACAAAAGATATTACATCAGTTTGCAGGTCTAACTTACACATATGCTGAGCATAGGTACTAGTTGCCTACTGCTACAAGTTAGAACTATACATTAACTTACAAAAAAATTTGCTTTGTCATACTTCATCCTCACACTTGGGAGCTGTCTTTTGTCAAGTTGGAAAGGACCTAGAGAGTCTCTAGGTAGTTGCTTCCAGTCAAGAAACAATTCTTCCTCTTCTATCTTCATTGCATATTTAGCTAATCCATCTGCTACTTGGTTGGCCTCTCTAAAACAATGCTCAATTGTGCAATTAACTTGAAGTAATATCTGTGAGATGTCATCAATCACTGTCTTCAACTTGAGGTTGGAGGTATGTCTTTCCTTAATCATGTTGGCTGTGACAAGGGAATCCAGTTCCAGAAAGCATTCTATCAAGCCCTGTTGTTTGCACCATTGCAGAGCATACCTTGCTGCACTTGCCTCTGCTAGATTATTGCTGCAACAGTCAATTGGTACAGAGAATGCCATGATAAGGTTAGCATTGCTATCTCTTATTATACCTCCAATTCCTGATTTATGCAGTGAACAACTTCCATCTGTGTTGATTTTAACCTTACCCAGTGGTGGTTTGAGCCAGTGAACAATTTTCCATCTAGGTACAGGTTTCATCTTCTCAACTTTTTCACAGAGCTCTCTCCAAGTATTCCCCAATGTAATGCTAGGAAAAGCTAGACTTATAGCTGACTTAACATTCCACGAGACTTGAAACTCCATCTTCCTGAGCCATATTCCTTTTTTATCTCCATATTTACATTCACATACATTCTTCCATATCTCCCAGCTGACTACCACTGGGGTTATATTTAAGAGCATTTTATGAACTATATTTTTTGGCTTGATTCTCCACCATTGCATTAAAGTGCTCTTTATATTTTCCTGAGAAATTGGTACCCCAAGAGGACTACCAAAATATCTCCACATATGTTTAGCCATTTCACTTTTCACAAACACATGATTTACAGTTTCAATTTGATGCTCAGTGCAGCACACACATTTTGATACCATACTATTTCCAAATTTTTGAACTGTATCATCAAAAGGTAGTTTTCTCTGAATCAATCTCCATGCTAGAAAGGAGATCTTGAAAGCAAGTTTTTTATGTCATACCTGCTTCTTGAAGATACTGACTTGATCTGGATTTTCATTCTTCTGAACCGCTGATCTTGTTGTGAAGTTACCATCTGTACCACAGTTCCACACTGCATAATCTTCTTGACTCTGATCTCCAATGTGTATTTTGGCTATTAATTGAACTAAGTCTGCTGGTAATGTATTAAGAAGTTTCTGCTTATCCCATTGACCTTGTTGAATATATTCCTGCACCTTAGTTTTAGAGTATCTTGACTGGTTAGGACAAATCTTTGCCAATGCACCCTTGCCTGTCCAGTTATCCCACCAAAAGTTACTTTTTCCATTTTGAATTTTTCAGAGAATATCTGATTCAGCTTTGTCCCTAACTTTCAGCATATTCCCCCAAGTGTGAGATTGCTTTGAGCTATCTGCTTTAGCTACTGGGTGAACTAATGAACAGTATTTGGCCTTCAGAAATGCTGATAGTAGAGAGTTTCCGGTTCTAAAATTCCACCATCTTTTTATTGTGAGTGCCTTGCTTACTTCTTCCAGTTTCCTGATGCCTATTCCTCCTTCTTCTTTAGCACCACAGAGCTTGATCCATGATGCCCAATGATATTTCTCCTTGTTGTCTTTTGATCCCCAGAAAAAATTTGCCAGATGCTTCTCAATCAGCTTGAAAGAAGCTTTTGGAGGGCACATTGCTGCTAGTGTATATGTAGGGATTGACTGTAGCACATGATTAATCAACACTTGTTTCCCTCCATAAGATAGTAACTTCCCATGCCATCCTGCAACTTTCTTTGTTATTTTTGAGACTAAATCATCAAAGTAGGCAACCTTTTTCCTGCCAGCAAATATTGGGCATCCCAGGTATGTGAATGGGAACATCTTGACTTTGAACCCAGTACATTCTATCATCCTATTAACTCTAGAAGGGGCAGCATTCTGAGCTGTGCAGAAGAAACTCTTGTCCTGATTGACTTTTTGGCCTGAACTCTTCTCATACAACCTGATTTGATCCATGACCAATCTGATAGATTTACTCTTTCCTCCACTAAAGATAACAATATCATCAGCATAAGCTAGATGATTTATCTTAATATTTCCAGAGTGCATTGAAAAAGGAATAAACTCGGGATTATTGTTTAAGTTGTTCAGCAACCTTGAAAAAACTTCAGCACCCAGAATAAATAATGATGGAGATAATGGATCCCCTTGTTTCAGACCCTGAGAAGATGTGAAGAAGCCTGATCTTTCTCCATTTATAATGACAGAGTACCACACCCCAGCAATTAGTCTCCACACAGTATCAATCCACCATTCTGAAAAGACAAATCTTCTTAAAATCATGGTCAAAAAAGGCCAAGATAACCTGTCATAAGCTTTGGCCATATCAAGCTTGATGACAATGTTACCTCCCTTATTCGACTCGAATACTCCTTGTACTATCTCCTGAGCCAGTATTACATTGTCTGTAATGCTTCTCCCCTTCACAAAACCACTCTGATTATGAGAAATCATTTTGGATAACAGTGGATTAACTCTACTAGCCAGAATCTTTGAAATGATCTTGCTTGAGAAATTTGACAAGCTGATTGGTCTAAAATCAGAGAAGGAAGAGGGGGATATAACTTTAGGAACAAGTACCAGACATGTATGGGAGTAGAACTTAGTTAACTGACTTCCATTAAAAAAGCTTTGAACAAAGTTTACCAGATCCACTCTAATAATATCCCAGCATTTTTGATAAAATTTACCATTAAATCCATCTGGTCCAGCAGCACTTGATGGACTCATGTCAAAGATTGCTTGCTTGATTTCTTCTTCTTCTGGTATTTGACTCATCATTTCATTATCTTCCTCAGTTAGGCACCTTGAAATGCAGTTAATGATATTATCATCCACCACTGGTTGTGGTAAATTGAAGTTCTTTTTAAAGTGCCTGATAGCTGCTTTAGCTATTTTATCTTTCCCTTGGATCCATCTGTTTCTATGATTCTTGATTCTGAGTATTTTCAGCTTCCTCCTTCTCTCTTTGATCACACTATGAAAGTAGTGAGTATTCTTGTCACCTTCTTCAAACCACTTGACCTGAGCCTTTTGCTTAAAGATAGACTCCTGCATTGCCATCCACCTTATGTATTCAGCTTGAGCTTTGCTAAGATCTTCCCTAGATTGTTCTGAGTTAGCATTCAGATCTTGCTCTTCTAGTGTCTGAACCACATTTTCCCACTCCTCAACCTTCTTGTGCACATCCCCAATTGATTCTCTAGACCACGAGCTAAGGCTTCTTCCCAGTGCTTTGAGTTTCTGTTGTAGCCTCCACATTGCATTGCCCGGAACATTTCTGCTCCAAACTTGTTCTACCAGGTCAAAGAACCCTGGTTGATCTACCCAGAAGTCAAGGAACTTAAAATATTTAGTGGCCACTTGATGATCATCATAACACTTAAGCAACAATGGTCTATGATCTGAACCCACTCTACTTAAGTGTCTGACAACTGTATTTTGAAACTTGAGGTTCCATTGGTCATTTATGAAAATTCTATCCAACCTTTTCCATATTCTTTTCCTGATATCTCTGTTGTTACACCATGTGTAGTTTGAACCAACATACCCTGCATCCTCCATTCCACAGTTGTCCATACAAGCAGCAAACTCAAAACTCTTGTGAGCTCTATGAGGTCTACCCCCTGTCTTCTCATCTTGATTTAAGATCACATTAAAATCTCCACCAATACACCAAGAGCCATTTATCCCAATGCTTAAATCAGTTAATTCATCCCACAATTGCCTTCTTTCATTGGTTGTACACTTGGCATAGACGGCTGAAATATACACTCGATTATTCCCTATTCCATCCTCCAGACACATTGTTATATGTTGATCTTCAGCTGCTAGAATAGTTGCTTGAAAACTTCCTAGCCAAAAACACCATATTTGGCCAACCTCATTGGCTACACAGTGATCAAATCCCAAAAAACTTTTGTATCCTTCTATTTTCTTTTTGTCAATAAAAGGTTCAAAAATAGCTACAAATTGAGCTTTATTTGATTTAACAAGGTTTTTAAGCCTATGAATGGCTTTTTTTGTTCTTACTCCCCTAATATTCCAAAAAAATAGCATTAATCATTTAGAAGATTGAGGATCCTTTGTTTGTATCCTTTCCATTATATGTGGACTTGATTTGTGCCTGACTTTTCTCTCCTTCTTCTGCTTATTCTCTCTTCCTTTTCTTGCAGGTGACAATCCCATTTGTCCAGCTACCTCATTTAAATGAGAGGTAGCTGGATCATCAGGTTTTTCTCCCCATTGTTTCCTTGATGAATGAGCTTGTATCCAACTCTGAATTGTTTCTTCTTCTGAGCCATAATCAGCAGATTTTACCTCTTTTTCAAATAATTTTTTACTACTTAGGTTCACCACTAGTTTTATCCCAGGTTGCTCCTTTATTTCAGTAGGCAGGCTTGATGATTCCAGAATTGATTCTTCAACCCTTTGTATACTTTCAGTAGTATCAACAGATCCAGCTGAGGCATTCATCTTGGAAGTGTTTTTAACTACTTTATTTCCCTTTTGCACTTCTCTACAGTTCTGCACTTCTCTGCATTCAGTTCTGTCTGCATTACTCTCCTTGCTTCTTTCCCTGGTAAGCTGGTCAGCTTTATTTTCCCCTATACCTTGATGCTCCTCTTTGTCATTCAGCTTGTTCACCTGATACTGTTTACCAGGTTTGAAAGTCACTTTTGTTTTCTTTTTTGGAACCTTCTTTGCACTTTTATTTTTCTTGTTTTTCTTACTCTTGATTGCCACTGCTGTATCTTCTTCTTTGTTAATCAATTGTGTCTGTTCCCCTTCCTTATTGTCCTTTATTGTTTTCTCTTTCATTTGTGTGTTGTCTCCAGCCATATGTTCTTGCCTCTTTTCATTTATATTGTTTAAAATCTGCTCCTGTGAACCACTTCCTGCCTCATGATGCTGTTGTTGTAGCTTGTTCTCTTCTCGTATCTCTCCATCCTCTATGTCTTCTTCAACTTTTTTGTTTTTTCCTGCCCATTTGCATTGCCATACTGTATGACCCAACCTCCTACAATGAGTACAATACTTTGGAATAGCTTCATACTCTAGGTTCTGGACAAACCCTTTTAACCCAGCACCTTCCCCCCTCTTGTCCAACCCATATCTTATCAACACGAGATTTAGTAAGGTCTATTTCTACTCTTACTTTGGCCATGCTCAGTCTTGTCTTGGATACAATTGCCGCATCCATTGACAAAGGTACACCAATCGGCTCCAGAATTTGTTTAACATAGTGCCAGTTATAAAGATGATATGATAGTCCAGGAAGAAGAACCCATACTGGTGCAAATGGTGCATCCTCTTCCGGTTTGAAATCCGGTGTCCATGGTTGCATCCACATTTGCATTCCTTCTATTTCCATTACTCTTTTAAAGTATATCTTTTTGAAATCTTCTTCATTTGTGCAGTCAATAAACACTGTTCTATAGTCATAAACACCAATTTTAATGTTACCTTGCACTGGCATTCTTTCTGCAAAGGTGGATCTGATGACCTCAATGCTTGGTCTGACCCTTAAGAATTTTCCAACTATTGTGAGTCTACAATCATCTGCCATGATTCCATAATAATCCTTGTTGTTGAAAATGACAGCAGTCATTCCATTATGTGTAGATGTTCTAGCTTGAACTTGATTTTTCTCTTCCATTTCTGAGGTAAGATTCAATTTGGCTTGGTGAGCTAAAAGGGTTGCATAAGTGGAGTTTGATGTTGGTATTTTTGGAATTATGATTTGTTTAGTTGAAAGGGGTGGAAATTCTGCTTGATCTGCCTGGAATTGGCCATCAGGCTTGGCCATTATGGTGGCGCGTGGCCTCCAGTTGCTAGGACAGGTTGGTGGTTAGGTGTTTTGTTTAAGCCACATAGTTCAAAAGTGAAGAATAAGGATTTACTAGGTTTATGTAGAAATAGAATAATGTGTAGCTGTATAATCTCTTGAACTTTCTTGAGTCCATTACCTAAATGGTCATTCAACTATTGGAAATAAACCAAGAAAGTCACTCTTCTTTGTAATGTTCCTAAATGGTCACTCAGTTTTGGATAATTAACTCAAATGGTCATTCTCACCTGAAAAGTTGCTATCTCCGATGATACATGCAAACGTGGATTTTTTTTAAAAAAAAAATAAAATTTAAAGAAATTTAAAATCCCACTGTCCCACCTGTTTAACATAATTACTTGACCCATACCCGACCTAAATAACTTAATGGGTCAACTATTAAAAAAGCCAGTGCAACTTTAATCCTAAGATACTCTACAATGTTTCCCTCCTCTTCTTTTTAGGGTTTTATAGGGAGAACCAAAATTTTACTTTCAATTGATTTCTTCCCCAATAAAATCATTGCAATTAAACTAAAATTCTAATAAAATGCCATAAGCTCATAACATAATACATGAGAATGGTATTGGATATGACTAAATCAACGATTTCTTATCTTTTACACATCATGAATGATACTGACATGAATTAAATATATGGTGTAAGTAGCAATGTAGCATAAATTAATAACTGGTGAGAATGATTTTCTAGTTTACCAGTTGATGACTAATAGCTTAATAAAGTACTTTATTTTCTTCTTTTAGTTTGTAGGAGTAACTTACTAACAATTATAATTTACTAACTTACTAACAATTTTTAGGAGTAAATTTTAGGAGTAACTTTCTTTATTTTCTTCTTTTAGTTTCTAGGAGTAACAAACTAAAAGTTAGTATGACACTTTTATATAAGGTGTATGTGTTTTGTTAAAACTATTAATATTGTTAATATACTTTTCTGCGTTCTATCATTAAAAGACTCAAGAATCTTGAATGGAATGTTGAGGTTTTCTAATGTATTATATTATGAGCTTATGGTATTTTATGAGAATTTTAGTTTAATTGTGATGGTTTCATTGGGGAAGAAATCGATTGAAAGTAAAATTTTGGTTCTCCCTATAGAACCCTAAAAAGAAGAGGAGGGAAACATCATATAGTATTTTAGGATTAAAGTTGCACGGGCTTTTTTAATACTTGAGCCATTAAGTCATTTGGGTCGGGTATGAGTCAGATAATTATGTTAAATGGGTGGGGACAGTAGAATTTAAATTTCTTTATGTTTTATTTTTTTAAGAAACAATTCCACGTCAGCATGTATCATCGGAGATAGCAACTTTTAAGGTAAGAATGACCATTTGAGTTAATTATCCAAAGCTGAGTGACCATTTAGGAACATTATAAAGAAGAGTGACTTTCTTGGTTTATTTTCAATAGTTGAGTTACCATTTAGGTAATGGACTCACTTTTCTTCCTAGAAATATTTACCATATTATGTACTATTATGGTTGAAAATGATGGATATATTGCATTGAATTATCAGTTGTGCGTTTCTTTCATGGGAGATCTAATGCCGCCTTCTAACAAGGTTCACTTTTTCTAAAACAATAGCTATGGAAAAAATTATGTTAATGCGTAAGAAAACAGCTTCATTATATTGATGTTTAATAGACTTGAAATGACTCTTAAGAATAAGCCTACAAGTCTTTTGTTGTACCGTTTAATACGATATATTGTTGCAAGTACTTGTTTCTTGCTATGGTTTTACATAATTGAAGAATTTGGTGCCTTTTGCATATGACTTTGAACACTCTGTGATCATATTTCACAAATTTTTCATATGTAGAAATCTCCAGAAGTACGTAAGAGGCAATACTTTATTAGCTTAGCAATGAATGTTGAAAAGTGACATCTCTGTGGTTGTGGTATTTTATTTATACCAAATATATTAAGACAGCTATGCACCGTATTGGTGTTTAGAAAAGAAGACAAAAACACAGAAGAGGAAGAAAACAAAAGAGAAGTAAGGAGGGAAGAGAGAAAGAGAACTATTTTTGTGGTTATGAGTTCTTGAATCAATTAGGCGTTGCTGAAACTGTCGGTGCTTCGTTTTTTACTACTTACTATAACAGGGACAGTTTAAGCTGCCTGCTTACTGCTCAGATAATTTTTTCTAGAATTTTAGTATTCCCATTATTTACCATTGGCTATGTGGTCAAAAATTACATATCACCTAAACTCGCTCAAGATGTGTTTTACATGTAATTGTATGGCGGCCAATTTAAGTGCGGGAACGAGTTTGGAACTTGGGAAGCTTTAAAAAAATAGTAGCTGGAACATCTGTAAATTTGATAGGCAAATAACTATGAAGGAAATAGTAAATTATTGACTCATTCTTTTCTTGCAATACAAGGAGATTGAAGAGATGCTATACAAGGAGATTGACTCAGGATAGTAAATACATGCTATATGTGCCAGACTAGCTCAGAAACTGTAAACCATCTCTTCTTGCACTGTTCAGTTGCTACACAAATTTGGCATATGTTCTTAGCAATTTTTGGAATCAGTTGGTCTACTCTTCAGAATCTCAAAGAAAAATTTGAAAGCTGGGGCTCCTGGGTAGTGTAAAAAACCATCAACAACATCTGGCAAATGATCCCAGCATGCATTTGTTGGTGCATATGGGACAGAGAAGAACAATAGATGTTTTGTTGGCATTTCAACTCCTATTAGTTTTTTGAAATCTAAGTATCTGATGAGCCTTTTTAGTTGAAACCTATACCCTGTAAATGATGTTATTCCCCTTTTAGATTTTATTAGCTCTCTCTTTGGCTAAGAAGCCAGGTTTTCGTCTTGGTTACTCACCGCTACGGTTATAGATCCTTTTGTATTAGGAGTTAACCAAGACCTTTTTGTATACTGTTTATGCATCTTCTTGATGCCTTTAATACAACATTTTACTTCATCAAAAAGGAGATCGAAGAGGAATCTGACTGACTTGGTTAAGAAGTTCTGTGGCCTTGACCAAATGGCATGGCTGAAGAGCTTTGTTTTATTAGTTTCCTATAAACCAATAAGAAAAACTGAAACAGAAGTACGACATCTTCTAGCCTAACACCAATATGTTGCTCTTGATACTTCTTATGAGAGCTTGGACCTGAAACTTTCAAATGATTCAAGTATTGTCCACTGAAATGCTGCACGATAAGGTGTTTTTCGTGGAAGATCAGAAGAAAAGTACAGTACTAATGTGGATATTTATATAGACTTGCATGAAGGGACCATGAGGAGACCCGTGCTGACCATTCATCCGACCCAAAATTGGATTGCAGTGTCTTATATAACTCATGGAGATATATTTGGCCTGGAAGGTGCTGGATGAGGCCATAGTACATCTCAGTCTGAAGCCAATAAGTTGATGTTGTGTAGAAGGCAAAGGAGACGGAGCACCTCGAACAGGAAATATGGTAGAGACTTTTATTTACCTGTTTATGAATTATTCTCAGTGATGGTTGAGTAACTGGCTTATCAATTATCATGATATGAAATTCTTAGTTCTCTCCTTGTACCTCTCAAATTTCTTCTCTCATTTTTTTTTAATGTTACTTCATCAACACAAAGAACCACGTAATTTTTGTAGTTTGTCATGGTTCATGCATCAACCCAAAAATTGATGCAGAAAGGAGAAGTTCTCTGGCATTTGAATTTGAGCGTGAATGGATTGCCAATAAAATAGAAAACATTGCCAGACAACTTGATAAAATGTCGCATTTGCTTTACCAAAAAAGAAGAATAAATTGTAAATGAAAACATTATCAAATGAACAATCTTCGGTTTCGGATATTTTGGTAATTCCTTGTGAAAATCATTTCTCAACATAACATTGATGTACTTTAGGAGTTATACGATGAGAATTTTACATTTGCTTCTCAAAGTTTGTGATGACTTCAACAAGTCAGTAAGGGCTACCAAAAGTATGGACAGGTTTGGTAGCTTAGTTCACAAATTTTCTCTCTTAGAATTAGTAAATGCCTTATATGGTGTGCTCTGCAGGTGAAAAATTTTGGGCACATCGAAAACAATGTCATGCTATTGACCATGTAGTAACATGTTATCCAACAGAAAGAGAACACTTAGATTACTATGGATGCATATGCGAGGACCGACATCCTATGCTGATCTTCGGATGGTAGATGGAGAATACTGTAGCACTTTTAGAGAATTGGTAGAGAATGAGGGTTATTACATTGTGATAACATTTTGACATAACGTATGCTTGAGGCAGCGACTTATTAGATGCCATATAACTTAAGACATTTGTTATAATCCTACAAATCCAAGAAAAATATGGGAACAATTTGCAGAGTCGATGGCCGAAACTTTAAAGCGCTGCAAATTCTCTGTGTTTCGTTGTTTCTACAGTCAATCCCACAACATCCATCCGAAAACGTTTATGAACTTCTTGTATTCTTATGTGAGGTATATTTTCTGAAGAAAGTTTTATTAACTAAACATCTCTTGTGGGTGAGCAGGAGCAGTTGGAGAAAAAGAAAGCAGAATATACTGAAAAAATAAATAACAAAAATGCTCTACTCCGCAGGGAAGAAGAAGAAAAGAGAGCAATCATTGAGCTAAACAATTACAAAATTAAAAAAAAGGAAACTAAACCATCGTTGGGCCCATGCTCAGCATGGGCATCCAGCCTCTAGTTCATTAGCAACAACATTAAAAGAAATTTTGCCTCAATGTCACACAAGTTAGGGTTGGTTATACCTCTTTTTATAATCTATTACATTAAGATATAAATCTATCCACTTGTCACATTGTAAGGGTCGGTTATACCTCTTTTTATAATCCATTATTAAAAGATCTTTAAGATACAAATCTATCCTACTCGTTACATTACATTATAATAATTCAGGAAATTCTAAACTTAGTAGAATGGCTGACAATTTAGACCAAGACAAGAAGAAATTGACTTCTACATACCACAGTCCACAGCAGATCGATGCACTATAACCCCTACCCCTACGTAGAACAGTGAAAGACTAATCAACAATGTCCATAGACTAAATAATTGTAAATTTCAACTTTTGATTATCAGAAAACTAAGCCATTACATAAAATCAAGAATTTTGAAATAATAAGTTCGGTTTATGAATTGGGTAGGGGCTGCACGAACGCAAGCCCCCACTGCCACAAATTATGACATAGGCTCGACCACTTGGGTTGATCTTAAGCAGGCACCCCTCTAAAGTGCAATGAAGGTCACCAACCTAGGCCATGGGCCTTTTTGATCACCCAGTGACCTTCATTGCACTTGTTTTTCTTTGTGTCAGCCAGTGTGGGACATTTCTCTCTTTAAACTATTGCTACTGAATGTCTTTTAATTCAAATCTAGATGCTTGTCCATATGATATTATATATAAGCATGTAATTGAAAATGTGTATAATGAACAGATCTTTCAGTTCTGTTAAAGTAAAAATGCTATGCTCTTTTCCTGTAAATCTAGTAATCCATCTTCAACATGAAGGAGTTTCTATTTCTACGTTGGTTTAAGGATATCGTGTTGGAACCTGAGGTTAATATATATGTCCAAAAACAATGATTATGCAATGTTGCTGAACTTACTGTTGGAAGATAATGTGCAGAAAATCAGATATTTGCTTTTTGGACTTATTTATAATTATAGTAAATAGAAAAAAATATCTATCTTAACCATAGGTTGACAACTTGACAATAGTATTATGGAAACAACTCTAAAGAAGATTATACCTTTCTACTCAGATTGTAGGATACTAGTAGTGCTGTCAATTTCAACCCAGATTCTTTTAACCCGCCCAACCCACCCAATAATATATGGGTTGGGTTCTGTTATTTTTGATTGGGTAAAATATGGGCTAAAGCCCACTTAACCCATATTAAAAATGGGTTCTTAATGGGCTGAAGTTGGGTTCTTAACATATGGGCTCAAATAAAAAGCTACGTAACTTTTGGCTCTATTCTACTCTACCCGTAACAAAACTGTCTCAATCTCAATTCTCTTTATTTTCTGCAACTCAAAACTCTCTCAATCTCAATTCTCTTTATTTTCTGCAACTTTTCTAATAGGAATTAAGGCTCTAAATTTTTTGGACAAGCCATGGAAGAGAAGTGGATATTAGGGTTTTGAGACAAATTCTTCAATCTCATTTGATTTTTTGCTCTTCAGTCTTGCTGGTACTATTTCTTCATTTTTTTAACTTTATTGTTTCCTGCATTGTGATTTACTAACTCCACATTCTCTTTTGCTTCATTAGAGATGTTGAATGAGGTTGTTGCTGATTCTTGTGACATAGGTTCTTCTAGTACTTGTAAGCGAGCTAAAAGGGAAACTTCTATTGTGTGGGATACTTTTATTAAATTGCCTCGTAGCACTGATGGAAGATTAAGAGCCCAATGCAAAGTATGTAAAAAAACTTTTTTAGCGGACTCTAAGGTTGGAACATCAACTATGAAGCGTCATATTGTGGAAAAACATATTTCGAATACCATGAAAGAGCATCACTTTGAACCAGTTGATCAAGGTATGTACCGTGAGAAACTTTCCAAAGCCATAGTTAAGCATAATTACCCTTTTAGCTTTGTAGAGCATCAAGGTAATAGGGACATTCATTTATTTTTAAATCCAACTGTAAAGACCATATCAAGAAATACGGCTAAGTCAGATATGTTGAAGATGTATGAAAGAGAAAAAGAATGCCTAAAAAATGAGATTGCAGCTATCCCGAGTAGAGTTTGCTTGACATCGGACATGTGGACTTCATTGGCATCTAACGGTTATATGTGTTTGACAGCACATTATGTTGATTTAGATTGGAATCTTCAAAAGAGAGTTCTGATTTTCCGTCATGTGCCCCCTCCACATTCCGGTGCGGTTTTGGGTCCTTTGTTGATTGAGTTTCTTAAAGAATGGGGGATTGAAAAGAAAATTTTTACACTTACTTTAGATAATGCTTCCTGTAATAATGGCGTGGTAGATACTTTGAAGGAGCACTTGTCTTTGATGCGGTCATTAATTTGTGATGGCCAGTTTTTTCACGTTCGTTGTGGAAATCATATTTTGAACTTAATTGTTAAAGAGGGCTTAGGGAAAGCTGATGAGGCTATTGCAAAGATTAGAGAGGGTGTTAAACATATTAAGCATTCGGAAGGTAGAATATTAAAATTTGTTGAGTGCATTAAGAATTTAGGGTTACCATGTTCAAAGAAATTACGTCAAGATATGGTTATCCGGTGGAATTCCACCTATCAAATGCTTGAAAGTGCTATTGAGTACAAACAAGCTTACATTCAGTATAAGTTGGTCGACCCGGAGTTCAAGCATAGTCTTTTGGAAGATGAATGGGAAAGAGTTGAAAAGATAGCTGAATTTTTAAAGCCATTTTATGACATCACTGTATTGTTCTCTGGAAGCAAGTATCCGACCGCCAATTTATATCTCCATAATGTATGGAAAATTGAGAAGAGGTTACGGGAAGCAAAAGTTGGTGGAGATCTAGTTATGAGTAAGATGGCTACTCCTATGCTAAGGAAGTTTAAAAAATATTGGAGGTCGTACAGTATTATTTTGTCTCTAGCAGTTATTCTTGACCCTCGATATAAACTGAAGTTTGTGAAGTTTTGCTTTTCAAAAGTTAATCCTAAAACCGCCGAAGCAAGGGTAAAGGTTATTGAAGAGAATCTACAACTTTTGTTTAAGGAGTATTATGTACCTTCAACCACATTTGTCGAACCGGGTGAACATTCTTGCGGTAGTAGTAGCAATATGATGAGAGATGAACTTGATGAATTTGATATTTTTGAGAGTCAAATGGACTCAAGTATAGGTAAAACACAACTGGACTTGTACTTAGAGGAACCTAGTCTTGATCGTAAAACTAATCCAAAGTTGGACGTACTTGGCTTTTGGAAAGATAATAGGCTAAGGTATCCCGAGCTCTCATTGATGGCACGAGATGTATTGAGTGTACCTATCACAACTGTTGCCTCGGAATCTGCCTTTAGCATTGGAGGTCGTGTCATTGGAAAATTTGGGGGCTCTATTCTACCTGCCAATGTTGAAGCGAAACTATGTACTAGAGATTGGTTAAATGGTCAAGGAGGTAATTAATCTTCTTAAAATACTATGTATTCTATTGCTTCACTTTATTTTCTAATTTATTATTTTGGCTTTCTTTATTCTTTTAAGCTTGCGATGAATCCGACTCCGATGAAGATGAAATTGCTATAGACCTTCGGCCCTATCATGCCAAACTTTCCTCGGTTTGATGGTATTCTTGTTTATTATTTTTTATCTTCTTCACTGAATAAATTACTCTTGTTCTGCTTGTTGTCCTGTGGGTGTCGCTGACTGTAAATTTGCACAATAGAGAAATTTGAAAAATTGCATCTTTTGACTTGTTTGCACTTTTAGGCTGGAACTCTCTCTTTTGCATCATTCTATCCAGTTTTCTTGCTGTTTTGGGGAGGTTCTGAAGGCTGAAATAGATGCCAGGTATGTAGCTGTTTGTGTTGGTTTCATCCCCATTTTTTCTTAAGTTCTTTCATCTAGCTGGGTATCAACTTGTTTGAGCTACTAGAAATGATAAATTTGGTTTGTGAAGTTGTCAAGTCTTTAGTAATGAATAGATTGGTTTGATTAACTTAACTTGTTTGAGCTACTAATGGTATGTTAATCACCTCATTATCATGTGCACAACTCCTGCAAATGTGAGTGACTACTTCTGATATGCATATAGCAGTAGGCTTTAGGTAATGTCCGAACTCCGGAGAAATGGATCAAGCTAAACAGTAGGAAAAGTACTTCTTTTTTGAGATTCTCAGTTCCTCGTACTTTCGAAGGGGAGAGTAATGTGCTACAACTACGGATCTATAGTTGTCACAAGCTATTGTTCTACAGGTAAATAAAATAATAAATAGATGATCTATTAAGGAATAAAATTATGTACTTTTGCCAAAAGAAACAGAGGAGATGTAAAGATATTGATGAAAGTGTAGATTTTGGCTTTGTTAAATAAAACTGTATAAGTAGGTTACCAAATCCCAACATTCACTTCATTATCCAATGAGTAGTCAATTTAAATAACCATTTTAATAAAACTTTTTCATTATTCTGCCATCAATGGGAAGTAGATGACTTGTTCTTTAATTGTTATTGAAGGAACATTGAGCCTCCTATACTGCTTAAAAAGTGTAATTTAGGAACATGGAAAGTTCCTTCAATTGAAACAAAGAAAAATGGTTTCTTTTTTGTGGTAATAATGTTCTCGTAGTTGTTGTGATACTTGCCCGAGACTACTATGTATCAGTACAATTTTGTTTGTTATCTTGCTTGTCCTCACTAGAAACTAGGACTATAACACTGTTGCAATTTTGTTTGTGTGTAGTCATCGTATTAGTATATGGTTTGTCCTGCCTGCCAGTCCATTGCATGTTATGGCAACTTATTAGTAATTGTTGAACAGTCCTTCTGAACCTGCTTCCTTTAGCATTGGCAAGAGTTATTACTGTTCCCTAGTTCAGCAAGGAGACTATTCTAGTTTTTGCTGGTGCTAATTCATTAGATTCTGGCTTATTCTGCTTCTTCTGCTATGTGCATACATCTGTAAATTTACTACTTAACTGCAATGGACAACAAGCTGTATGATCTGCAAATTTACTACTTAACTGCAATGGACAACAAGCTGTATGATTTTGACAGTTATGGATTTGGTTGACATGCAGTATCTACGGAACGTGCTCAATATTATCAATTGCAAGTTCCACGTTTCCTTTGCTCGAGGCTGGATCATGTTCTTGGCAAGAGCTGGATTTTACTGAGAATTAATCTGCCCGAATCAGATTTATCTAATTCAGTTGACATGTATAATTATATGATTGAGCTGTGAAATTTTTATTCATGGTGTACTTTATTTATTGTTTCTTTTGGAGAGAAATCTAGAAAATAATTCTTGGTACATTGTCAAAATAAGATATGTACTTAATTATCAAATGTTTAATGATGAAGTCGCAAGTTTAAACGTTTTGTTCACGGCGTTATTTGGTGACAATTTTCATTACTTGAGGAAAGGATTTCATCTAGTCAAGAAAAATATGGGTTACCCATATAACCTTCCACTCAACCCATTTTAAACCCATCTTGAAAATGGGTGGGTTGGATTTTAACCCATATCTTCTCAACCCATTTTCAACCCGCCCAAACCCAACCCAACCCACCCATTTGCCAGCACTAGATACTAGTTTCAAGAAGATAAAATTTTAGTTTAATAAGTGAGTACTTACATAAAGTTCAGTGTAGACAGATTCCAAAATCCTATAATTCTAGTTCCAATTTATTCAATGTGATGTTTGGTTTAGAATATAAAAATAAAGGAGCTAAATTGAAGAATTTTTGGAGTTATTGGAAGAGAAGAAGCGTGAGGTGCACCAGGCCTGGGCTGTAGTGCTACGGCCTAGGCAATGCTTGAAAGCCCAAATAGCAAGCTAACCAATAAAAGTTGAACTTGGTTTGGTGGGGGTATGCCAAGCCTAGATTGATAGTGAACTTAGATTAAGCAAACCATGGTTAAGGAAGACCATAACTGAGTGTCTTCCTGGTCCAGTTCATATGAAGCGTTCAATTGTCAATTTAAGACAATTCCACTTACAGTTCTTTAATCTTCACTTAACTATGGCACTGGTCAATTTAACATAATTGACATCATCAGACTACAAAAATATCGAACTTGATTTTAATCTTGACTTAACTATGGCACTGGTCAATTTAACATAATTGACATCATCAGACTACAAAAATATTGAACTTGATTTGGTGGGGTTTGCCAGGCCTAGGCTGTAGTGCAACGCGTAGGCAATGTTGAACCCTCCCAAAAAATGCACACAAGTATGCATCAGGATTTGATTTCAACAAAATGGGACTCCAAAGGGTTTCTTTGGAGTCGCCACCTAATTTAAGGATTATTAGGAACCTAAGGTTAACTAACGAGTGCAATTCATTTTTTAATTAACTAAAATTAACTTAAAATCAGAGATTCTGAGTAAGTGGTTCTATTAAATTCGAAAGAAGGTCCCTTGCGGGAGCACTTTCGAAAATCCGCTAAATGCGGTTAATCCGGCGGTTTTCATGAATTTGTTAAGGATAATAGAATTAATTTAACTAAGGATAATATAAATAAGATAAGGGTTTAGATTACGCCGATACTTAGATAAATTGATGATGAAATCTTAAGATTAAATAAATGGATGAATTACAACATGGTTGATTGATTAGTTGATTAAATAAATAAGGATACATATATAATATAAATAAAATAAAATACTCTAAGTAAATAATTAGATAAGTAATTGATTAGTTGATCGCTTAAGTAAATGGATAAATAAATAGATAACTTAATTAACTAAATTAACATTTATATTAATTTAATTAAATAAAAAAATTCATAATAATTAATTAATTAAATTAATAAATGAATAAATAAATAATCATTATTAAATAAATAAATAAATAACTAAATTAAATAAATAAATAAATGGTTAATTAAATTAAATAAATAATTTAATAAATAAATATCGCATAATTAATCGAATTAATGAATAGATGAATAGATGGATAAATAAATATTTAATAGATGGATACGGAAATATAAACGATAGATGTGATGTGTAATTTAATTAAATTTTAATTTCTTTTGCACTCGATAATTATCCTTAGATTACTATTAACTTAAACTAATTAAATGGGATAAGCAATTATATAATCATTCTAAACAGGCAATAAGTTAACAATTTAATAAAGCGACTACCCTACCAAGTTTCTAACATGCAAATCCTAGTCCGGTTTCAGGGCTTCCTAAAACATGCTTTCTAAAGGGAACGGGAAAGCGGGAGTTTAGAAGGTAGAACCCGGAGATTGCGGACTGAATGACTACTTTTTTTTTACATTATGCCCATGAGCCTAAGTTACATTAAGCGGCTCAACAAAGCATTTTCAAAAGTCCTCTTTCTTGACTCGAACTTGAGTTTAAATGCGAGTTGACTCCAATGCGAATACAAGCCATCCCAAGTGCGAGTTAGCCCGAACTCATTCCCACGAGTATTATGCAAAGAAAAACATAATGATAAAGATTAGTAAATATACTACTGCATAATTTTATAGGTTAAGTTATTAAGAAAAAGTTAAACAAGTACGCTAAGCCAATTAAATGAATTCAGTACACATGTTTTAAAAAATAAATAAATAAAACAGGAACGTGACTTTGATTTGAAGCCAAGAAGATGAACACAGTTGATGATTCAGTCACCCATAACTTTTACATACCATTAAGAGGTCAAATATCCAAGTTAGGCTAATGACATCTTAATGATAGGGTCAACTGTCAAATGTGTCTCTTGAATAAACCATGCATGTAAATCACATTTGCTTCATAAAGAAAACAAACAGAGAATCCAAACCAAATACCTATGCTACTTCACAATTAATAAAAGAAACTTGCTAAGGATTTAGATAACTTTCAGACGAAAAACAGGTTTTTGTTACTAAACTTTCACAGACATCGCGAAACACTCCGAAAGCGGTGTTCCAGCCGACTTGTCTTAAACTATCAATAAATACCAAAATTGCAAGACAACCGACATCGCGAAACACTCTGAAAGCGGTGTTCCAGCCGACTTGTCTTAAACTATCAATAAATGCCAAAATTGCAAGACAACCGACATTGCGAAATACTCCGAAAGCGGTGTTTCAGCCGACTTGTCTTAAACTATCAATAAATGCCAAAATTGCAAGACAACCGACATCGCGAAACACTCCGAAAGTGGTGTTCCAGCCGACTTGTCTTAAACCATTAATAAATGCCAATATTGTAAGACAACCGACATCGCGAAACAATCCGAAAGCGGTGTTTAAACCGACTTGTCTATCAATATCGTGAGGTAAATTCTATAACAATCTTAAGATTCGAGAAAAGAAAAGCGCCGCCTTTTCAGCAATAATCCAATGTAATGCTTAGATGTCAAGCCAAATCATTTGCATTGTCAACTTGATTGGTGTTGCTTGCATGGATAGTGGTGTAAAGTTTTGAATGCTCTCTTCAGTTCATATTGAATCTGATGTTCAATTCTTTGAATGCGCATTCAATAAATTGTTCATCCATAGTGCGAATGATCCTCCCATTGCAAGCTTTCCAGTTCCTGCTCTCAAAGAAAAATTTGTTAGTTTTGGGGAGGGGTGTTTGATTTGTGCTGATTCATCTTGAATTCGCTGCTATCGCTTTCTCTTCTTCGTGAGACTTGGGCTTTGAAAACCATCCTCGGAAACTTGGTTTATGAACTCAATAGTATAACTCATCTTAATATAGAGGCAAAATAAAATCATTTGATAAAATAGTAAGCAAGCAATCATTGATATGCAAGTGAAAAGTTTATATTGCATGTAAAATTCCTGCTTTAACTCAAACTCATGACATATCTCGAAACAAACTGAACATCCTTTGTATTGCAACTTGTGCTAATCTTGAATACTTTTAGAACTTTGCCACTTCATCCTTTGATAAGCAACCAATTCTTGCAAAGATCTGCCCCAGTTATGAACTTCCAAATCTTCAACTCATTTTGCAAAATTTGCCCCAGTTGATATCTTTCAAATCTTTGACTTATCTTGCAAAATTGCTCCAGTTTTATCTTCCATATCTTCAAATTATCTTTGCAAAAATTGCCCCAGTGGCTATCCTTAGAGTCGAGCCCGTTAAGAGCGCCTACGTATCCCTCCACGGGAATCAGACCGTGCGTAGTTCTGCTTACATAAAGATTTTTGGGAATATGGCAATCTAAGTGCGAAGACGAATCCGAATAGGAATGCCTACACATCTGCCCAGATGCATAGTTCGGAATTACATCATAAAAGATAAACAAGCCTAAAGTGTTACAATATTTTGACCGAATCCGGCGGGGATTGCCTACTTATCCTGTTGTCATTCCAGGAATCAGGTCAGAAGTAGTTCAAACTTACACAAAAGAGGGAATAGGGGAAATTCTTATATCAAAGCAACCAAACTCTATGTGAGTTACTACGTATCCCGCCTTGGGACTCAGGTCACGCGTAGTTCGCATTACATCAAAGATTACATTCAAAACCCTGCTAACTTGCGATCGCCTCAAACATAGTATCTTTTGACGGCATCTGCGTTGATTGCTTTTGGCCAAACTTGACCATCCATTTCTGCCAGAATCAGTGCTCCTCCGGATAAAACCCGATGAACCACATATGGACCTTGCCAATTCGGTGCAAATTTGCCCCTTGCTTCTTCTTGATTAGGAAAGATCTTTTTTAACACCAATTGCCCCGGTTTAAAGTCTCTCACTCTCACTTTCTTGCCAAAAGACTTGATCATGCGATTTTGATAAAGTTGCCCATGGCAAATTGCATTCATTCTTTTCTCATCAATAAGCATCAACTGCTCACATCTGATCTTCACCCATTCAGCATTTTCTAATTCAGCTTCTTGAATGATTCTTAAGGAAGGAATTTCTACCTCCGCGGGTAAGACTGCTTCTGTGCTATACACCAAAAGATAGGGAGTTGCCCCAGTTGAAGTTCTAGTGGTGGTGCGGTACCCAAGAAGCGCAAAAGGCAACTTTTCATGCCAATCTCTATAATTATCAATCATCTTGCGAAGAATACGCTTGATGTTCTTATTTGCCGCTTCAACAGCTCCATTCATTTGAGGACGGTATGCAGTAGAGTTGCGATGAGTAATCTTGAAGCTTTCACAAGTTGCTCTCATCAAATCACTATTCAAGTTTGCACCATTATCAGTGATGATTGATTCAGAAACTCCGAATCTACAAATGATATTGTTGCGCACGAAATCTGACACCACTTTCTTGGTTACAGACTTGTGAGAAGTTGCTTCCACCTACTTGGTGAAGTAATCAATAGCCACCAAAATAAAGCGATGTCCATTTGAAGCGGCCGGCTCAATAGGACCAATAACATCCATTCCCCAAGCAACAAAAGGCCAGGGAGAACTCATTGCATGAAGTTCGGAAGGAGGTCTTTTGATCATATCTCCGTAAATTTGACATCGATGGCATTTCCGCACAAACTGGACACAATCAGTTTCCATAGTTAACCAAAAATAACTGGCTCTCAAGATCTTCTTTGCCAAGACAAAACCATTCATATGCGGCCCACAAACTCCCGCATGCACTTCCGTAAGCAATTTATTTGCTTCAACTGCATCAACACACCTTAAGAGTCCTAAGTCTGGGGTCCTCCTATATAGGATTTCACCGCTTAGAAAGAATTGATTTACTAACCTCCAGATGCTCTTCTTTTGGACACTTGTTGCATTTTCGGGATAACTCCCGACCTTGAGATAATTCTTGATATCAAAATACCAAGGATGGCCATCTCGCTCTTCCTCAACTTGAAAAAAATAAGCTGGCCTATCGTGCAATTCAATTTCGATAGGATCAATATAATTCTTGTCAGGATGTTGGATCATAGAAGATAAAGTTGCCAAAGCATCGGCAAACTCATTTTGAAGTCTTGGAACATGCTTGAACTCAATCTTTGCGAACCTTTTGCACAATTCCTTGACACAGCGCAAATAAGGAAGAATCTTTGCATTCTTGGTGTTCCACTCACCCTGTACTTGGTGAATCAGCAAGTCGGAATCCCCAATCACTAAAAGTTCTTGAATATTCATATCAACTGCCAATCAAAGACCCAAAATGCATGCTTCATATTCAGCCATATTGTTAGTGCATGGAAATCTGAGCTTGGCCGAAACAGGGTAATGCTGACCCGTTTCAGAAATTAAGACAGCTCCAATACCAACACCTTTGAAATTTGCTGCTCCGTCAAAGAAAAGACGCCAACCATCATATTCGGAAGAGATGTATTCACCCAGAAACAAGACCTCTTCATCGGGAAAGTAAGTTCTCAATGGTTCATAGTTGTCATCAACAGGATTTTCAGCTAAATGATCCGCCAATGCTTGTGCCTTTACCGCCTTTTGGGTGACATAAACTATGTCGAATTCACTCAACAAAATCTGCCATTTTGCTAATTTTCCCGTGGGCATCGGCTTTTGGAAGATGTACTTCAAAGGATCCATCCTCGAGATAAGATAAGTTGTATATGATGAGAGATAGTGCCTTAACCTTTGTGCGGTCCAAGTCAAAGCGCAACAAGTTCTCTCCAAGAGAGTGTACCTGGCTTCATAAGGACTGAACTTCTTGCTTAGATAATAAATGGCTTGTTCTTTCTTCCCGGTCTTGTCATGTTGCCCTAAGACACATCCAAATGCATTTTCCGAGACAGACAAATATAAGATCAATGGTCTTCCGGGTTCAGGAGGAACTAACACAGGCGGATTAGATAGATACTCCTTGATCCTATCAAAAGCCTTTTGACAATTTTCCGTCCACTCAATAACAGCATCTTTCTTCAACAACTTGATTATTGGTTCACAAATAACCGTGGATTGTGCAATGAAGTGACTTATGTAGTTCAAGCGGCCAAGAAAGCTCATCACATCCTTCCGGCTCTTTGGAGGAGGCAAGTCTTGGATAGTCTTGATTTTAGACGGATCCAATTCTATACCCCTCCGGCTTACAATGAAACCCAACATCTTACCGGCGGGAACACCAAATGCACATTTCGCAGGATTAAGCTTCAAGTTATACCGCCGAAGGCGGTTGAAGAACTTTCTCAAATCGATCAAATGCTCTTCTTTCTTCTTTGACTTGATAACAACATCATCTACATAGACTTCAATCTCTTTGTGAATCATATCATGGAAAAGAGTTGTCATTGCTCTCATATATGTTGCCCCGGCATTCTTCAAGCCGAAAGGCATAACTCTATAACAAAACACACCCCAAGGTGTGATGAAAGCGGTCTTTTCAGCATCATCTTCATCCATTAGGATCTGGTGATAACCAGCAAAACAATCGACAAAAGACTGAAGCTCATGTTTTGCACAGCTATCAATAAGGATATGAATATTTGGTAATAGAAAATCATCCTTTGGACTTGCTTTGTTGAGATCACGATAATCAACACAAACTCTAACCTTTCCGTCCTTCTTGGGCACCGGCACAATATTTGCTAACCAAGTGGGATATTTGAGAGATCGAATCACTTTAGCGGTCAATTGCTTTTGCACTTCTTCCAATATTTGTTTGCTTGTGGAAGTTTTGAAGTTTCTCTTCTTTTGCTTAACAGGCGGAAATGAAGGATCAGTTAGCAACTTGTGAGTGACAAGATCGGTATCAAACCGGGCATATCCTCATAAGACCAGGCAAAGATGTCTCGATACTCATTCAATAGTTCGATATAAGCTCTTCTTTCTTCCGAGGTCAAATGAACACTGATTCTGGTTTCTCTAACATCTTCTGAAGTCCCCAAGTTGATTGACTCGGTTTCTTCCAAGTTAGGCTTTGGTTTGTTCTCAAATTGATCCACTTCTCTTGTTATTTCATCAGGAACAAAATCTTCATCAAATTCCCCAATACTCAATGCATCAGTACCAACTTGTTCAGTTGTTTCATTATATGTCACAAGCAAAATTTCGGCAGTTTTGTTAAGTGGAACGCTGAAACAGAAACAAACATTAATCAAAAGCGTAAAATAAAGTAAATAATTAAAGAATTTCAAAATAATAGTAGGGGGAATGCAATGCATTTTATTTGTTTCAAAAGTCTAGTTTAGGGAGGCATACATTAAAGTAAAACATGCAGAATGTAAACATATTATTTTGAAAAGACATAAACATAAACCAAAGGCGAAACACAGTTCAGGGCCTCAATCTGACTGTGACGCCAAAATAAACTAGTGAGTTCATTCACCAAGTCTCTTCCACTGGGACACAGGTCCAATTGGCCATCGGATCCTTTGCCTCAACATTCTGCACAGGTGATTCCTCAGCATGGTCTTCAATAATAACATCGCATTCCAAATCATCACTCAGAAACAAATTACCAACTCCTTCAATCAGATCAGATATAATGACTTCCGGTGCCTTGACAAATGACTGGTATAAGGAAGGAAGAATATAAAATAAAGGAGCTAAATTGAAGAATTTTTGGAGTTATTAGAAGAGAAGAAGCGTGAGGTGCACCAGGCCAGGGCTGTAGTGCTACGGCCTAGGCAATGCTTGAAATCCCAAATAGCAAGCTAACCAATAAAAGTTGAACTTGGTTTGGTGGGGGTATGCCAAGCCTAGATTGATAGTGAACTTAGATTTTGATCTGCAAATTTGCAATGGACAACAAGCTGTATGATCTACAAATTTACTACTTAACTGCAATGGACAACAAGCTGTATGATTTTGACAGTTATGGATTTGGTTGACATGCAGTATCTACGGAACGTGCTCAATATTATCAATTGCAAGTTCCACGTTTGCTTTGCTCGAGGCTGGATCATGTTCTTGGCAAGAGCTGGATTTTACTGAGAATTAATCTGCCCGAATCAGATTTATCTAATTCAGTTGACATGTATAATTATATGATTGAGCTGTGAAATTTTTATTCATGGTGTACTTTATTTATTGTTTCTTTTGGAGAGAAATCTAGAAAATAATTCTTGGTACATTGTCAAAATAAGATATGTACTTAATTATCAAATGTTTAATGATGAAGTCGCAAGTTTAAACGTTTTGTTCACGGCGTTATTTGGTGACAATTTTCATTACTTGAGGAAAGGATTTCATCTAGTCAAGAAAAATATGGGTTACCCATATAACCTTCCACTCAACCCATTTTAAACCCATCTTGAAAATGGGTGGGCTGGATTTTAACCCATATCTTCTCAACCCATTTTCAACCCGCCCAAACCCAACCCAACCCACCCATTTGCCAGCACTAGATACTAGTTTCAAGAAGATAAAATTTTAGTTTAATAAGTGAGTACTTACATAAAGTTCAGTGTAGACAGATTCCAAAATCCTATAATTCTAGTTCCAATTTATTCAATGTGATGTTTGGTTTAGAATATAAAAATAAAGGAGCTAAATTGAAGAATTTTTGGAGTTATTGGAAGAGAAGAAGCGTGAGGTGCACCAGGCCTGGGCTGTAGCGCTACGGCCTAGGCAATGCTTGAAAGCCCAAATAGCAAGCTAACCAATAAAAGTTGAACTTGGTTTGGTGGGGGTATGCCAAGCCTAGATTGATAGTGAACTTAGATTAAGCAAACCATGGTTAAGGAAGACCATAACTGAGTGTCTTCCTGGTCCAGTTCATATGAAGCGTTCAATTGTCAATTTAAGACAATTCCACTTACAGTTCTTTAATCTTCACTTAACTATGGCACTGGTCAATTTAACATAATTGACATCATCAGACTACAAAAATATCGAACTTGATTTTAATCTTGACTTAACTATGGCACTGGTCAATTTAACATAATTGACATCATCAGACTACAAAAATATTGAACTTGATTTGGTGGGGTTCGCCAGGCCTAGGCTGTAGTGCAACGCGTAGGCAATGTTGAACCCTCCCAAAAAATGCACACAAGTATGCATCAGGATTTGATTTCAACAAAATGGGACTCCAAAGGGTTTCTTTGGAGTCGCCACCTAATTTAAGGATTATTAGGAACCTAAGGTTAACTAACGAGTGCAATTCATTTTTTAATTAACTAAAATTAACTTAAAATCAGAGATTCTGAGTAAGTGGTTCTATTAAATTCGAAAGAAGGTCCCTTGCGGGAGCACTTTCGAAAATCCGCTAAATGCGGTTAATCCGGCGGTTTTCATGAATTTGTTAAGGATAATAGAATTAATTTAACTAAGGATAATATAAATAAGATAAGGGTTTAGATTACGCCGATACTTAGATAAATTGATGATGAAATCTTAAGATTAAATAAATGGATGAATTACAACATGGTTGATTGATTAGTTGATTAAATAAATAAGGATACATATATAATATAAATAAAATAAAATACTCTAAGTAAATAATTAGATAAGTAATTGATTAGTTGATCGCTTAAGTAAATGGATAAATAAATAGATAACTTAATTAACTAAATTAACATTTATATTAATTTAATTAAATAAAAAAATTCATAATAATTAATTAATTAAATTAATAAATGAATAAATAAATAATCATTATTAAATAAATAAATAAATAACTAAATTAAATAAATAAATAAATGGTTAATTAAATTAAATAAATAATTTAATAAATAAATATCGCATAATTAATCGAATTAATGAATAGATGAATAGATGGATAAATAAATATTTAATAGATGGATACGTAAATATAAACGATAGATGTGATGTGTAATTTAATTAAATTTTAATTTCTTTTGCACTCGATAATTATCCTTAGATTACTATTAACTTAAACTAATTAAATGGGATAAGCAATTATATAATCATTCTAAACAGGCAATAAGTTAACAATTTAATAAAGCGACTACCCTACCAAGTTTCTAACATGCAAATCCTAGTCAGGTTTCAGGGCTTCCTAAAACATGCTTTCTAAAGGGAACGGGAAAGCGGGAGTTTAGAAGGTAGAACCCGGAGATTGCGGACTGAATGACTACTTTTTTTTTTACATTATGCCCATGAGCCTAAGTTACATTAAGCGGCTCAACAAAGCATTTTCAAAAGTCCTCTTTCTTGACTCGAACTTGAGTTTAAATGCGAGTTGACTCCAATGCGAATACAAGCCATCCCAAGTGCGAGTTAGCCCGAACTCATTCCCACGAGTATTATGCAAAGAAAAACATAATGATAAAGATTAGTAAATATACTAATGCATAATTTTATAGGTTAAGTTATTAAGAAAAAGTTAAACAAGTACGCTAAGCCAATTAAATGAATTCAGTACACATGTTTTAAAAAATAAATAAATAAAACAGGAACGTGACTTTGATTTGAAGCCAAGAAGATGAACACAGTTGATGATTCAGTCACCCATAACTTTTACATACCATTAAGAGGTCAAATATCCAAGTTAGGCTAATGACATCTTAATGATAGGGTCAACTGTCAAATGTGTCTCTTGAATAAACCATGCATGTAAATCACATTTGCTTCATAAAGAAAACAAACAGAGAATCCAAACCAAATACCTATGCTACTTCACAATTAATAAAAGAAACTTGCTAAGGATTTAGATAACTTTCAGACGAAAAACAGGTTTTTGTTACTAAACTTTCACAGACATGACAACTCGGAACAAACGTTACTATCTTTAAATTAAAACAAGAACACAAAGAAGACTTTGAAAACCTTGAGCATAAATTGCTTAGATGAAACTTCAAAAACAGGTTTTAGCCATATGAAAGGGCACCATGCTTAATTTTAACTCCTACAGAAACTCTGCAAGTTGAAGTCAAAACATAGGGCCTACCAGATTAATGGGCCAACTTCCATTTTATTAGAATATATCAATTTTTTTGGTAAGAAACGAAAACTGACAGGAAGGACTTGAACAAATCTTCAGACCACATATTATGAACACTTATATAATCCTCAAACCCCAAGATGCAAATGTCCATTTTACTACCTTAAACAAATGACCAGGCAAGAATTCTACATAGTAGAACCATAAAGATCCAGAACACAAGCAGCTATCTTTTCTACTTCCAAAAAAAACTTATTTGTAAAAGAGCTTCTTTTAAAAGAAAAGGTTTTAAGTTTTAGACTTATAAAAAGAAACATATGCAAAGGTCTAAAACTTTCCAATATAATGGTTAGGTTTGTTTTACTAGATGACTAAATGAACTGAATCCGGTTTTAATTTTAACAGATACAAGTTTCCAACCAAGCCGACGATGAAAAAAACCAGACCAGATCAGGACCTAAACACTACAGCAGTGCGCAAAGGCTAAACTAGCCTACAACCTTTCTTCTATCACCCAAGCTCACCACCCTCAGGTTCTGCACTGTTCAGGAGAAACAGAGATAAACTTCAGCCTACAAACCACTTCTCAAGCCTGTACTCTGCCCAGAATTAGCCCTCATTTCTCCAGAACACCTCAGAACCAACCCTGAAACATCCTACGCACCAACTACAAACTCTAGACCTGCCTGCTTCTTCTCCAAGTAAGCAACACCAACTGACCTCCTCTACACTGCCTGCTTCAAGCCAAACTAACCCCTGCCATCTCCTTAACACCCTGACTCCCTCACATCAAACTGCTAGCCAATACTTATCCTGAACCAAAAAATAAACCCCTGCTAACCCCTGGGCCAACAAACCTATCAGCAACTCCTTTGAAACAGCCCCATTGCTTCCTGACTACTCCCTGCATACTCTTTGAGCTCATCACTCACCTTGATAGCCTCCAAAACAAACCAAAGCAACCCCTGCACTCTCTTCTACTTACCAGACAGCCCAACTACCTGCAGCCTATTCTCCATTATTAGCAGAACAACATCAAGGCTCCATACACCTCACTACTACCCGGAAACAACAAGAATTCACCTTTACCCCTGAATAACCAGGACCAACAGAAAACTCTACATTTGAAAGCAACAAGCACAGTCAAGACTGAAACTGATACTCAAGAACAGGAACTAAAAAAATTGAGCTACCTGAAGCTTAAATGCATGAGAGAAGACTGACTACCATTCAAGCTTGAAGAGAGAAAAACTTTATCAAAGACAAGGTCATTATAAACTCTCTCTTAGTCCTTAACAGTAACAAACAGTAGAATAGAAGAGATTATGACGTTTAATTCTAATTATAACAGAATGCGATCAAAACAACAAACAAACTCTAAATACTATGAAACATGTTATTCAGAAATTCAGGTTTCGCACTTTCAAGTAAACAGTTATAAGGACCTAAGCAGACATACCGTAAACAGGCTGCAAATAAGTTTAACACATTTTAAGAGCTTGAAATTAACAGCTTAGTCGTTTTAATGAGGAACAAGTCGAGCTCTCATTAACTAATCACAACATCAAGTCGAACACTAACGATATATCACTATTAAAAGGTCATTCCTTTATCACTACAATCACATTCATATTTCAAGTAAACACCACAAGAAAACTAACAAATAACATTTAAAGAAACTGCAATAGATCAAGAATTTCACCTGCTGTGACGCAGTGAACGAGGCGAGGACTGGAGAAATGCGCGACTCGAACGAGGTCGACGACTCGAAACAATGAAGCGACGACACAAAATCGAAAGCGACGTTCGACTCGAAACAAAAAAAAAACTAAAAATACTATGTGTATATCTTTTAAAACCGAGAGAAAAAATATGAAAATGTATAGAAATACTGCCGTTTTGTTTATGCCACCAAAATCCAGAACCCCTCAAGAATGAGAGAATAAGAGATTAAATACCTCTAGGCTAGAGTTTAAGGCCTTTGAATTTCCCTAATGATCCTTACTCGTTTTGTGTATCCCTTGTAGAACAAGGGTGAATTTGGTCAAATCTCTTAGGGATTGTACCGAATTCATCCTTGTCATCAAGGATATTCCCGTTAAGATCATCCACGGCTCAGATTGCAGCTCAAATTGAAACAAACGGACAGGATTGGTTGAGTTCTTGTACTGGGGAGAGAAAACGGAACCAAATCGTACAAATTTGGACTGTTTTGGAGAGAATCCAAGGGGAAAAAGCAACGGGTCGCGGGTCGAAACGAGAAACGGGTTGGGGAAATTGGGTTCGGGTAAGGGAAATGGAGAGTTGAAAAGGGAACTGATATGCGAAAGAAATGAGCGTGTATGTGTGTATATATTTGTTTGCAAAAATAGGCCAGGGAAGGGAAGGGAAGGCAATTTTAGCCCTCTTCTATTGGTTAATTCAATTAATAAAGGGATTGCACGGGTAGGAAAATCTCTAGGACTTTGAACGAAATTAGCCTTCTTTTGAAATTAGCTAATTTACTCTAATTAAATTTAATTAATTAATCTCAATTCAAATAATTTTAATTATCTAATTCTAATTTTAATTTTATATTAATAATTGATTCTCATTTAAATAATTTAGCCGCTAATTATATCTCGGGACGAAATTGGGTGTCAACAGGCAACACGCAAAAGTCCAGGTAGCAAGCTATTTTGGTGGACCTTCCCCTTAAAAAATTAAGTTAATATCATGTGAACCAATAATCCACATATCAAATATTAAATTGATAAGAACAAATACTACACTTGATCTTAGCCAAAAAAACCGAGAAAGGTATGCTTTGAAACGTTGACGGGCATTTGCTTTTATAGTACCATTCTGCTCTCTCTTTCTTATAATCTTACGGTGTGGGAATGATAAAAGAATCTCTTGGCCTTCTTTGAAGCATATAAAACCTCATTAACTTGGTAATCTTATGATGCACTCTGCTGCCTTTGGTATTCCTATTTGGTCTTTAACTAGTAGCGACCTTTTTTTCCACTAAATCAGATAATTTAATTGATGCCTTTGATACCAGTAAAGGTTTTTCATGGATATGGAAGCTAAAAAGCCCCCTCAGAGATAAAAATATTTTTTTCTGGAAATGTGTCCCATCATAGACCTCCTACCAATTCATACCTTAATCATATTGGTATTATATATATTGATAAATCCTATAACATTTGTCAAGGTGGAGAAGAGGACATTGTGCATATTCTTTTAATTGCCCTATTGCTCTTCAATTCTGGCAGAACTTAATAACCAAGTTTATGATTGACGACATAAGACTGTATTGGATAAAAATCGGCAATATCTAAAAAGGTGACACGTATCTGCCACGTGGCACGGACAGAGGTCTCACCGGACAGACATCTAGCGGACAGATAACTAGTCAGGCGGTTACCATGAGCAGACCCAGAGCAGCAATGTAACGCTTCTCAGGTCAACACGATCTGATTGATCAATTATTAACCTGATCATGTGCGATTACTCAATGAATGGTCATAAAGGCAGTAATTACAATCCAGCGGTTACAAAACTCAACGGACGCCTATCGGACCTATAAATAGCATTCAGCCTAAATCATTGTAACATACTCCCTCCGTTTCAAAAAGGATGAACCTATTTCCTTTTTAGTCTGTTTCAAAAAGAATGACCTCTTTCTAAATTTGGAAAGAAATATTCACTTTTACGCATCCCTAGATGATTTGTAGCCACACAAATATCTATAACTTATTTTAGACCACAAGTTTCAAAAGTCTTCTCTCTTTATTAAACTTCGTGAAAAGTCAAATAGGTTCATCTAAAGTGGAACGGAGGGAGTAACTTTACTTCCTGTCTACAACATCAATAAGAATATTCTCTCTTACTCTTGCTCAAACACTGTCCTTTGCTTGCATTCGTTAAATACTTTGCTCTCTAGTCTTCTAGTGCGATCAGTAACAAGGAACTCTCACCGGGTTCAAGCGATCCAACACGGTTACCTCTACCTATTTTATTAATGCTTTAACTTTATTCATTTCTGGTTATGTACTGTTTCCATATTGTTAATCATCATTAGTGGAAATCGCGAATATATTGCTACTCTAACAACTAACACCATTCATCATTAAAACTCTTAATCTAAACTATTGACCGTGACTCCGCAAATACAAATTTAATTGTTAATTGACCTAAAATTGGATCTAGGTTAAATAATTTGGCGACCACAGTGGGAGCCGGTCAATAGCCTTTATAGGTTAATAGTTTATCTTTTCCGGCATTACATTCCTTTTTGTTGATCTTTTTATTTCACAACTAACATGGCAGAAAGTGGTTCACAACGAACTATCATCGGCGGAAGTCAGGTACGTACCTCTTCATCAAGTCCCAATTATTCTCCCGATTACTCGTCCGACGGGCAGCAACAGTCTTCCCAAGGACGGTCAGGCAGCGAAATAGGCATAGACACTCTCACAGCGCCACTCCGCTTAGGGGAAGACGCCATTGGAGTCTCTCCCCTGGCCAAGAGAACCTCCAGGAGACGCTTAATGCGTTTATGCAGGAACAGGTGGAGGTTAACAGAGGGATAAACGAGGCACTCAACTCTCTCCGGGGCCAAAACCCTCCGGTTGCAAGAGCTGACGCTGCAGCGCCAGGTCGTGATGCCCCTTCTTCACACACTTCAAGGCAAGGTGGGGAGCGGAACAACGGAGGTTCTATGGCGTCCGCCGAAATGAGCATCGTCGTGGAGGCTCTTACCAAGCAATTCAAGGAGAGCCAGGAAGCACTTCAGAAGTCTCTCCACGAGAGAATCGATCAGATACCAGGTGCTCCACCCACACTAAAAAAAGTTGATGTCCCACGGTATTCCCAGCGGCCTTGGAAGAAAGAAGCAGCCCCAAAGGCAATAACCAAGACATTCAAGATGCAAAACATTCCGAGATATCGTGGGACATCTGATCCCAATAATCATCTCATGATGTTCAGCAACTTTATAAAAGCTAGCGATCTTACCGATGAGGAGATCGAATCTGTCCAATTAAAGAAGTTCGTGGAGACCCTAGCGGATGGAGCTCTACGATGGTACTCAATGTTGCCACCAAACTCCATCAGGTCCTTCGCAGAGATGGCCGAGCCGTTCGTGAAGGCACACACAGGCGCACAGAAGACGGAGACTCGCGTAGAAGATATCTTCGAGATCAAGCAGAGGCCCGACGAGTCTCTCCGTAAATATGTGGATCGCTTCCAACGGGAACGTATGATGCTACCTAAAGTACCGGACAGATGGGCAGCGATCGCATTCACCAACATTTTGGATATCAGGAGCTCAGAGGCTACGCGCAGGCTATACGAATCCCTTCGCGAGTTCCCAGCAGCCAACTGGTCGGACATCTACAACCGCTACAACTCAAAGGTACGTATTGATGAAGATAAACTAATTGGAACAGGTACCCGAGGAAGGACTCAGTCGCGCAGCGGTGGTTCTGGCAGAAAGGCGGAGACGGAGAGGTCAGACGTACGTTACGAGCCGTACCCTGACCAGTCACGCAACAACTCCAAAGGACGCAGTCACAATAACAGAGGGCTGTCCCGAAGAGATGATTCAGAATCAAGCCTCCATGGAGCCCCAAGCCTGCCAAGCTTCAACGTCGAAATGACTGAAGTAGTGGCGGCGCTCAAAGATATGGGAAAGAAGGTTAAATGGCTAAAGGACATGAAGATCGACCCAAGCAAACGAAACCAGGACCTATGGTGCGAATTTCATTGCGACCACGGTCACACCACCGAGGACTGTAAGGCCCTAAGGTATGAAATTGCACATTTATTGAAACAGGGATTCTTGAAGGAGTTCCTGACCAACAAGACAAACCAAACTCACGCGAAGGCTCAACAGAACAAATCTGGCCCTCCACGAGCATCCTCTCCAAAGAGGACAGTCAATGTTATCTCGGGTGGGATCGAAGTGGATTCTGTCACCTTCATAGTGAAGAAATACGCAAAGGTCTCCATCACAAATACCAAGCGTCCACGACCAGAAGAGACGATAATATTTGAAGACTCCGACACAGATGGTTTGCAGTTCCCACACGCTGATGCGTTAGTGATAACGTTACGCGTGGCGGAATTCGATGTCAAGAGAGTGCTCATCTGTCATGACCCAACTTAGGGCCGCGACGGATGACCAACACTAAGTGTCGATCATCACTAATCCTACTGATAATATGCTAACCATTATAACTGATAAACAGAATAAGCATAAACCTAGCTGATAAGAAGTATGCAATGCAAATAGCTGTCAAGGCTAACATAAGCTGACATACATAACATACTGACTGCACCACACAGGGACATATCTACAGGCCTCTAAGAGTGATGAACTGAATATACAAAGGACGAGATAAGGCCCCGCCATACCCAAGCTGGCTGACTGTACACATACTAAAAGATAAGTAACTCCGGGAGTAAGCGGAGTGACTCCAGTAGCTGATAGATGGCCTACTAACATGGTCCAAGCATTGATCTATCTGCACCTGCGCGGCATGAAACGCAGCGCCCCAGAAAAGGGCGTGAGTACGATATGTACCAAGTATGTAAGGCATGGGCATATAATATGTCATAGCTGAATGAAACTGTAGGCTGGAATATAAATATGTAAACATGAGCTGGAGCATAGCAATATAGCTGGAAATCTGAAGAACGTACTAAACATGATATGAATATAAGCTGAAGTCTAGCTGAATCTGAACCTGAAGACTGATAAATAACTGTAATATGACTGATAGCTGGTTACTAGAAACTGGAACTGATAACTGTCAACTGATACTGACGCTAAGAACTGGTGGCTGATAACTGAGAACTGATAACTGTCAACTGATACTGACGCTAAAACTGAACTGTTATCTGAACTGGTACCTGTCTGGTGTTATGGGCTATATCCCCCCAAATCAGGTAACTGAACATCTGAACTAGTACCTGTCTGGTGTTATGGGCTGTATCCCCCCAAATCAGGTAACTGAAAAATTGAACTAGTACCTGTCTGGTGTTATGGGCTGTATCCCCCAAATCAGGTAACTGAAAACCTGGACTAGCCTCATGTATAATCATGCAGTGCATACTGTGGCTATATACGCATATATAACAAACCTGGTGGGTGTTATGGGCTATATCCCCCCCAGCCAGTAATATCTAGTCTCTCTGGTAAGAGTGTGTGAATGACACCCGGTCACACTAGGTGTTTCAACTCCCGCCTGAACCAGAGGGGCTGTATCCCCCAGACGGGTAGTATCACACGCGACCGGACTGTGTGTCCAATGTCCAGCCTCTATGGGGGACTCCAAATCACACATAACATGATCACAATATAAGCATAAGCATGTATGAGGCATAACACATGTGGCAACAATATATATGGACTCAAAGGAATGATAAGAAAACTCTGGATGGAATTATAGATGTTGACACCCAATTTTGTCCCAAAAATCCTAATTAATGAAAATTTAATTTAATCAAAGTCAATTTTTAAATTTTAAATGAATTAATAATTGATTGTAAAACGGAATAGGGATAAATGTGTAAGACGCAGCCTAAATTCTACCCTACCCCGCGCAACCCTCCGTTTTCTTTAATTTATCATAAAAGAAGGCTAAAATCGCAAAATACAACCTCAAATCTGACCCACCCTTGCAAACCCCTTTTAAAACAAAACTCTTAATGTAGAAATCCCTAATCTGTTCCATTTCCCTTACCCGTTTCCAGAAAATCCAACCCGTTTCCCGTTTCGACCCGCGACCCATTGCGTTTTCCCCTCGGATTCTCATCAAAATAGTCCAAGAAATCCGTACCATGATTCCCACCACTCTCTTTTCCCCTCTCTCCAGTACGAACTCGACTAATCCTATTCGTTCATTTCAAATGGAGTTTCAATCTGAGCCGTGGATGATCTCAAACGGGCAAATCCTTGATGACAAGGATGAATTCAGTACAATCCTTAAGGGATTTGACTAAATTCACCCTTGTTCTACAAGGAAAAGACGAATTCGGGCATGGACTTAAAAGCAGGAGTCAAAACCCTAAAGGCAGGTATATAACCAATGATTCTCATAAGTTTTAGGGTAGAGGATTTTAACACACAAAAAACGGCAGTATCGATATATTTTCAGATTTTTCTCTCAGTTTAAAAAATATATACTCATAGTGTTTTAGTTTCTGGTTTCGAGTCGAGCATCGCTTTCGACTTTGTGTCATCGCTTCATCGTTCGAGTCGTACGCTTCGGACCCTCGCCCTAGTCACTGCTCACAAAAAGGTAAGCACCTCGACTTATTTTAGTTCTTAATTATCTTAGTGATATATTAATTCATTTATATATCGTCGTTAAATCTAAAATGTTATGGTCGCTTTGGATATGAAATGCATCTGTGTTGTATATCTTTCAGTATTTAAATATCTTATTCTCTTAATCTTTATTGTTTCATCATGTCTATGTTTGGCTTGGTGGCTTTTAGATCGAACATAATAAGTTCTATTTGTCCGGTTAAGTATCGAGTTTTAAAAAATGAAGTCAAATTTTATCAAAATTCTGCGTGTATTCTTAATAGTAGGTTTAACTATGGTTAAAGATTTAATCTTTATGGCTTATTAACTGAAAATTAAGGGATGTCATGAAGGTTTTAGAGCTGGTTGATCTCTGGTGTGGGGTTGTTGCTGATCCTTTGAGAGATAGAAAGAAGAGGATCAGGAGTTCTCCAGGTCTGATTTGCTTGTGTGCAGCTGTAGTTTAGTCAATTTGTGAGTGTGTGAGGAGTGTGAGTGTAGCAGGGTCTGTCCTGGTTCTGTTTTTTAGCTCAATGGGCAGCAGCAGGTGCTATTGAGGGTCTATTATGGTGTTCTGCAATATATATGCAGTAGCCAAGAGGGTTAGCAGGGGTGTGTGATGTTGTTTCAGGGATGCAGGGTGTTTTAAAGGAGTGAAGCTTAGGTCTGGTTCTGTTCTTGTTTAAGGAAGCAGGGAGCATAGGAGTAGGTGATAGGATATGATTTGGTTGTCAGAAAAGGGCTGCTGCTCCTTCAGGTGGTGAGGTCCAGGATCTGGTTCAGGGTCTGCCAGTGAGGGAGTAATAGGGTGTGCAGGGTAGTGAGGTCTGGTCCTTGATCCCTGTTCTTGTTGGATGCAGTTGGGGAGTTTGTGAGGGTTGAATAGGGGCTGTTTGTGTAGTTCAGGTAGTGTAGATAGAGATTTTGGGAATTTAAAGGTCAGGGCCTGTTCTGGGAGCCTAAAGAAGCTGGGAGTAGTCTGTGAGTAGGAGGTGGCAGCCTATTGCTTGCCCTTTGCAGGTTATATAAAGTGGTTCGGGCCACTTCTAGGTTCAGAATGGTAGAAGTTGGTTCTGGTCTTCTTCTCTTGTCTGGTTGGAGTTTGTGTCTGATAGGTGCAGATAATTGTAGAAGGGCTTGGGTGTTTGCAGGTGTTAGCAAGGTGGTCTGGAAATATTTTGGTTAAGAGTCTCTGGGGTTTTAGAAGTTTCTTTTAAGCTTGAATTGAAGGAGGTGTTCAATGGTAAGCATATTTTTGTCTTAGGCTTGCAGCATTTGTCTTGTGTTAATCCCAGCTTCTGTATGAGTTTTCCATCCATCATGCTTCAAGTTCATCTCTTAATATCCAGCATCGGGTTTGTCTGTTCTGAATCTATTCAATTGCAGTTCCCTGTTCTTCCTATAAATGTGTTTTAGTAGTGGCTTCAGTGTCCCTTCAGTTCAAGTCCAGTTATGGTGTTGATCTTTCATAAATTCTGAATATATGTTTAATATCGTTGTCTATTCCATGTTTGTTTGTTATTATTCTGTTATGTAGTTGTAATAAATATAAAAGTCAGTTATTTTAAAATGCAAGTTGGATCTTTAAAGTTGATACAATTAATCTTGACACCATATGCTAGCTGCTGAATACCATGCCTTAGGGTTCTCTGTTATTGAAACTTTGTAAGGAAGTTGATATTCTAGTTTTCTATTAGTAATCCAATCACTTCATGAGTTATTCAATAGTTTAAGATCCAGATTTTAGATTCCATATAATATTTGGTCAAGGCCCTGGTAGTTATTGAAAGGGTCTGTTGTTTCCTGTATAGTGCAAATTGAATAAAAGTCATCCTACTTACGCAGTGAATGTTGTTAGTGAGCTTGCGGTTAGTATTCGTGAAACGCGCTCCCTTTATGAAGTATTTCTTCGCATAGCTTGTTCTTTTTCTCTTGATATATTGAAGCATTGCTTGGTTTACTTTGAGTCAAATGCTTTTAGAAGTCTTTTCTTTCAAATGTTTTGATTTCTTCTGGTTGTTTGGTGGGATTAGGTAGCTAAGATGATTAATCAAATTGGGCATTGAACGAAATTAACCATCCTGCTATATCTCAAGTTCTGTGTACTTTAACTGACAAGTTGTATATTACTATCCAGTTTGATTGGCTTTTCTTTCTAGTCAAAAAAATGATTTGCAAACTTGGCTTAAGAATTATGTTTTAATTTGTTTGTCTTCGATTTTAAACTTGGATAGGGTGCGTACAATTTTTTCCATTTGCAGAATGTAATTCCCTGAGTATTTACTAATTTTGCTCTTTTTATCTTTATTACTTGACATGGAAAACCTTGGGACGAGTTCGAGTTGGCTAAAACTCACAAATGGGAACGGCTTGCATTTGGAAGTTACTTGAATCGCTCCACATTTTCGGGACTTGATATCCCCGAAAATGTAAAACAAAAAGAAATGAATAAATGAAAAGCCTTGTGAAATACAGGGCTCGAATTGAGTTCGCTATCCCGGGTTCTACTTTCTAAAACTCCTTCTCTCCCGTCCCCTTTAGAAAGCATGTTTTAGGACTTTGTAAACTGAATTAGGCCTTGGTATGATTAGAAGCCTGGTAGGTTAGCCGCTTTAATTGAAATTGTTATCTTATTGTTTGTTTGAGATTGTTTATAAATTGCGTATCCCGTCTCTTTGGGACTCGCCGGTTAATTTAAGATAGTAGAAACCTTTAGTTAATTTTCGAGTGCAAAAGAAATAAAGTTAAAATTGTACCTATTTATTCATTATTTATATTTAGCCAATTATTTATCCATTTATTAAATTTATTTATTTGTTCATTAATTAAATTAATTAAGTGGCATTTATTATTAATTTATCTGTTTAATTTTAATTAACCATTTATCTGCCTAATCAATTATAATTATTTATTTATTTATTTATTTATTTATCAAATTATTTAAGTGGTATTTATTTACTGTTTTATCTATTTATTCCATTAATTAATTTTAATTAATTATTTATGTGTTTAATCAATTATATTTATTTACTTAACTAGTCAAATTATTATTGCTTATCCCTCATCTAACTGAAATCATATAAATATTTATTTATCTACTTAAGTCATTTATCTATTTATTTATTTATCTAATTAATTAATCAATCAATTATTATTCTTTATCCAATCATTTGTTAAATTTATTTACTTAATTTTAATTAGCCCTTATTTATTTAGTCAATCAATCAACTCTTCTCATTATTCATTTAATTAATCTTAAGTTTTGTTCAAAGTATTGTCATAATCAATTTTATCTTCTCTATATTATTTTATTACCTATTTATTTTATTTAAAATTTATCCCAAACTAAATTTCAAGAAAATTAGTGAAAATCGCCGGATTAACCGCATTTAGCGGATTTTCGAAAGTGCTCCCGCAAGGGACCTTCTTTCGAATTTAATAGAACCACTTACCTAAGAATCTTTGAATTTAATTTAATTTCTTTTAAATAAAGGTTAAATTGCACTCCTTAGTTAACTTAGGTTCCTAATAATCCTTAAATTAGGTGGCGACTCCAAAGAAACCCTTTGGAATCCCACTTTGTTGAAATATACCCGAAACCTACCTTTCCCTAAAGAAAGGGTAATTTTTGGGGTTCAACAGCGTGGCGACTCCGCTGGGGAATGCGCAAATGGTTCTAACCAAAAGATTTTCACGAATCTGCTTTATTTATATATGTGTTGATTGTATGTATGCGTAGCTTAACTCATTATTGTTTTAATGCCTAAACTAGTAAACATGGCTTAAATAAATGTTTGTTTGTATGATTAGATTGATTATGTATAAAGCATGTTCTTATTTGTGCATAGTTCGCATTCCATTCATATTTCCTCCCTCATGGAGCCTGTCAATTCTCTTTCACCTCCTCGATTTCATCACGGGGAACCCGCTTGACGGGTAGTTATGCAGGAAGGGCATTGCCCTTACCTCACTTTTGAAACTTCTTTCGTGTCACCAAAGTTAGTTCGGGATATTGAGATTGCCTGGTTTTGTCATGGCCAGTTCTACTGCGTTGTGAGGCCAGGTCTATCCCGCGTAGGTCGAGTCAGCCTCAACCGTTAGCCCACTCTTAGAAGGAGATTAGGTCATGCATGCATATACACCTTAGTTTGGACCCGGTCCTTGGTACCGTTTCCATTAATTAAGAAACTGCCCTTCTGTTGACGGGTTATTGCAGACCCAACGACGTTGCATCTTATGTGATCGTGTGGATATTATAATGAACTCCAAGCCCTTTGCCATGTCAAATCTGGGATCTCATGTCGTGTCTTTTGTTGTTTTATAGATATGAATGCAGACCATCTTTTTCCGAGTTTCTGGAACACTCAGAAGAGATCATGGTTCTTTGGTCATAAGGAAAACAGGGAACCTAGTTTCATTAATGGATATCCAGGGAGACAAGGGTCTTATCGAGGCTTTAATAAGACTATGGGATCCTGAGCAGGGCGTTTTCCGTTTTCCAGATTGTGAATTATGCCCTACTTTAGAGGAAATTTCTGGTTTTACCAATTTGACCCTGGATGACCGTGAGTTGATTGTGCCCATGGAGAAGTGTGAGAAAAAGTTCTGCAAAATGTTTGAATTAAACTACTCTTCATCACTGATAACTAAAACCCAGGGCACAGTATCTTTGAAATATTTGTTTGACCGTTTCGGGAAAAAAGGATCTTATCGTGCCAATCCAAGGGCGTTCAAATGCACTGAACATAAATGGGAGAAGCTCAGGCCCAAAGCTTTTGTACTGGCGTTGCTTGGCACTTTAGTATTTCCTTGTGGCTATGACGCAGTTGACATGCGACTTAGCACCGTGGTCCGATCTATATTTGAGGGCGTAAATGGGAGGCAGACTACTCTGGTTCCCATGATTTTAGCCGATATACTGGGCGCTTTGACTGAGTGTTTTAAAGGAGGGAATTGTCATTTTTCTGGTTGCAATCTTCTTTTGCAACTATGGGTTATTGAACATCTTTGCACTCGAGGCCCATTGGATGATTTGTTTCCTCAAAATGGAAACCGAATCGCCACACACCATGCAAGAATGGGAGGTTTCAGACGTCATAAGACTGCTCAAGGTTGGTATGATGATATAAAGGGTTTGAGTGGCGCGGACATTCACTGGAATTATTCATGGATTGGCAATCATGAAGTTCGCCTAAGGAGTCCCGACCGGTATTATATCAGGTTGATCGGGTTCAGGAGCATCCAGCCTTACGCTCCGATCCGTGTGATGAGGCAGTTCGGGTTATTACAGTCCATCCCACTCATTGCTGTATTCGGGAGTCTGAAATCAAATATGAAGCACCCAATTACACAGTTCCTGAAGCAACAAACATCTGTAATGACTGGGCTCGCTCAGAAAGAGAATTGATTCGTCGAGATCAAAACCCACCATGTTCTCCTGAGTATTACGCATGGGCAAGGTACATCTATGAAACTGGGGAGATAGAAACAAGTCCTTGGGAGCAGACTGGGTTTGTTGACAAAGAAGCTGAAAGGCATTCTCGCCTTCACATTCTGCCCATAACAACGTTGGATGAATTGATGTTTGACCAAGTTCGCCATTACCCGGGATATTCAGGATATCTTTATGCCACAAACCGGTTGTATCTTGAAAGGCCACCTGCCTGATGATGTTGCTGAATGCTGATGATTATTGCTGATTCCTAAAGATTGAAGCAGAATTTAGCTCTTGTTTTCTAAAATTCCCTTCTTTTGTCCCGATGTAAAGCTTGATGCTTCTTCCCCTTTTAATATTTGGATATTATTATCCCAACTCTATCACGATGTAACATTTTGAGACCGGTTTATTACTAACGGCAATTACTAATGTTTATTTACATCCCAATTTTGTATTGGCAAACAGTTTGTATCATTATAATATCCACATGTGTATGCAATTTGCGCGATTAGGCTTGCCTCTAGCACAAAGAGGCACCCTATAGGGTAAGACGCGTCCGCATTTTTATTTTACGCACATTATTTGTGGTTGCCACATGCCTAATTTATCGCCCGTTTAAAATGCCAAAGCGCTACTTGACGCGCGCTATGTGCTTGTGTGCAATTTCGAAAATAACATGCAAACTAACATAGTTACCTTTGAACTTTTTGTTTTGTTGTGTTTACTCCCTTCCCCGCAGAAGTTTGATTTGTGTTGACTTTGAAATGACCGACTTCACAAAATCCAAGGCGAGAAAAGGAGATTCTCTTTCTATTGTGATCATAAAAAAGAATAAGACAGTGTTTGACCCATCTTTGGAACAAAATGCAAAGAATGATGAAAAGGTTCTCTTTGGTCTTACAAAGGAAAAAGGACAATCAGTAGTAGAACATGTATCCAGTCCGAATGAGTGGTGCCATTGGCAAACACAGGAGAAGTCTAGTCGATACCAAGTGTCGAATTTGAAAAAGAATCCGACAGAAACTTTCCGTGAATATGCTAGTCGTTGGACAAGTGAAGCCACTAAGGTCCAACCACCTTATACAGAGAATGAAGCAATTGCATGTTTCATTTCATCTCTGGACAGTGAGCTCTACCACCAAATTCTTCGCCAAATGTCGGATACATTGGAAATAACATTTGCCAATATTGTTAAGATGGGAGAAACTATGGAAATCAAAATGATGCTTGAATCAGTCACTCAAAAAAATGCAAATGCAATGGCCCAGATTGCCAATGATAAGAAGAAAGGGAAAGGGGTACAGGTTCCAAGTTGTCCAAACCCACCTTACAATTTATCTTGCCAAAACAAATCCACTTTCAATCATCATAGTCAATGCAAAGCTCCTCTTGCGCCAATGCTTGATTTCAACCCTCCCTTAAATTATCATCAATGCAGCTCGCTTGTTTATCAGCCTTATCCACAACCATATGTCTATCAAACACTTTCAAATAACCATGCGCTCCCAAATTATCAACCATTTCTGAAGCACCAGCCTTCATCTAGTCATCAACCTATAGCTTCTGTTCGCCAAGATCACCTAGCCATGGAAAAACCCTGCACAAAGGTCTTCAAAACTTTCACACCTATAGCCGAACCTTATAATCAGTTTTATGAAAGGCTAAGGGAAGCTGGAATGATTCACCCTATCGCTGATGCAACACCTACTCCTCTTCCAAAATGGTTCGATGAAACCAAACATTGTGCCTATCATTCTGGGGCACCAGGGCATGACATCGGAAATTGCTACGCACTCAAAAACAAGATCGAAACAATGATAAGATTAGGAGAAATCCAATTGGTGACGGCTCCTCCAAGTTCCCAATACTCATTATCTAGCCCAGCGTTTGGATCTAAGCCCAACATTGAAAAGAGGGCTCGCCGAAAGTTTACATTTCCAATAGAATCTCAAGAGCATTTGTTTGAAAGGTTAAAAAGTGCAAAAGTTTTAAAGCCTTTGGTAGGAGATGAGACATTTGATCCTCCTCCAAGATTGATTCATGGGGTCAAATATTGTGCTTACCATGGAGAATATTGTCAACACGACACTAAGAACTGCATTACTCTGAGGCACAAAATTCAAGATTTGATTGATGATGGAGTACTCCAGCTTGCTTATGATGATACGACTCAAAAATAAAGATGATGATCTCTGAGTTGATGCCCTTCTGAAAGGAACTTGGCAATTGAGCTCAAGAGTTTCCTTTTGCATCACAATTCAAATTGAGGCCCTGAATTGTGTTTTTGCCTTTAAAGTATGTCTATGTCTTTTGAAAATGACTTTTAATTTCTGTCTTTGCATGTCTGTCGCGTTATGCCTCCTTAAGTTAGAATTTGAATAAATAATACATTGCATTCTCATTATTTACTTTATGGTATGCTTTTGACTAAATATTCATTCCTATTTCAATTTTATAATTATAAAACCTGCGTAAGCATTGCTTGTGACTAACAACAAAACAACTGAACAATTTGGGAATGATGCGCTGAAAGGCAACATTTTGCACCCTTGAGGTGTCAGACTGTCGTTAGGACTTCAACTGGGCAGATTTTATTTATTGGCATACAAAGTGGAAGTAGTTTTATCTACATTCTTTCTTTGAAGATTGCTTAAAATGATGAGTTGAAGATGCAAAATTCGTGAAGTTGATAAAGTCTTTATGTGGTTCACTGGGTTGTATCCGGAGGAGCACTGATTCTGGCAGAAATGGATGGTCAAGTTTGGCCAAAAGCAATCAACACAGATGCTGTCAAAAGATACTAAGTTAGCAGGGTTTTGAATGTAATCTTTGATGTAATGCGAACTACGCGTAACCTGATTCCCAAGGCGGGATACGTAAGCAACTCACATAGAGCTCGGTTACACTAGCATAGGAATCCCTTATTTCCTCTTTTATGTAATTTTGAACTACTTCTGACCTGATTCCTGGAATGGCAACGGGATAAGTAGGCAATCCCCGTGGGATTCGGTCAAAATATTGTAACGCTTTAGGCTTGTTTATCTTTTATGATGTAATGCCGAACTATGCATCTGGACAGATGTGTGGATTTTCCAATTCGGATACGGCTTCGTACTTAGATTGTCATACTTTCCCAAAAATCTTTATGTAAGCAGAACTACGCACGGTCTGATTCCCGTGGAGGGATACGTAGGCGCTCTTAACGGGCTCGACTCTATAATATTAAAATTTTCAGTCTCCCCTAAGGCAAGCAACTGAGGCAATTTTGCAAAGATAATTTGAAGATTTGAAAGATAGCAACTGGAGCAATTTTGCAAAGATAATTTGAAGATTTGAAAGATAGCAACTGGGGCAAATTTTGCAAGATAAATTGAAGATATAGAAGATAGAAACTGGGGCAAATTCTGCAAGGGCAAGTTGAAGATTTAGATGGTCATAACTGGGGCAAAATTTTGCAAGAATCAACGTTGACTATCAAAAGATGAGTTGGGAAGATCTTGGGAATTGGCTAGATGAAGAAGTGTCAACTCTAAGAAAAGGATGTTTAGTTTGTTTTAAGATATGTCACAAGCTTATGTCAAGGCAGAAATTTCATAAAATACATCTTACTTTCATGAAATATTTGCATGGTTACTTTATTTACTTTATTACCAAAACTACTTTTACTTTGCCTCTATTATCAAAACATTCATTTGAGTTCATGAGCCAAGTCTCCGAGTATGATTCACAAATCCAAGTCCGAGGAAAACATGAGAGCAAAACGACATCAAGAAGATCGAGATCAAGTCAGCACAAATCAAACACCCATCCCCAAAACTAACGAATTTCTTTTGAAAGCAGGAACATGAAAGCTTGCAATGAAAGGATCATTCGCACTATGGATGAACAATTTATGGAACGCGCATTCAAAGTCGCCTTGCAGATTGCGTTGCATTGCCTTTTCATGGCTTAAAGCGTTATTGCTTCGCCATGAGTTATTGCCGAACAGGCGGCATTTCTACCTATAGGATTTTCATTCCCAAATAAGCAATGAAGCCGAGGCATGCGTTATGTTTTCAAATCACGCCAAAATAAGCATTGCCTTATTTTAATTGACAATCTGCTCAAGACCTTCATTGTCTGATTGTCTCGCCAATTGATTTATCAAATGCCTATTGCACTGATTACGTTTCCGCACTGCTTTGCTTTGCACTTGCTTTAAATTCTGCCTTTATATTGGCTTTAAATTAATGCTTCGCTTTACTTTTTCAGGTCAACCATCAGTTTCTCGGAGATTGTTCGCCTTGTCGCATATGCAGCGCAAATCTATTTCTTTCTTTTTTTTCATTATAGACTTTGCTTTTATTATTCTCTCGTTTTCCAACGCATTTACTTTAAATTTGCAGGAATTGAACATCAGATTCAATATGAACTGAAGGGAGCATTCAACACTTTGCACCACTATCAATACCAGCAACACCAATTAAATTGACGACGCATATGATTCTGCTTGACAGATCATTCAAATTTACTCTTGCGGCATCTAAGCATTACATTTGATTATTGCCGAAAAGACGGCGCCCTTCTTTTCTCGAAATCTTAACATTGTTATAGAATTTACCTCGCGATAGTTTAAGACAAGTCGGCTGGAACACCGCTTTCGGAGTGTTTCGCGATGTCGGTTGTCTTGCAATATTGGCACTCTATATTTGGTATTTATTAATAGTTTGAGACAAGTCGGCTGGAACACCGCTTTCGGAGTGTTTCGCGATGTCGGTTGTGTTGCAATATTGGCATTTTATATTTAAAATAGATTGATAGTTAAGACAAGTCGGCTGGAACACCGCTTTCGGAGTGTTTCGCGATGTCGGTTGTCTTGCAATATTGGCATTTTATATTTCAAATAGATTGATAGTTAAGACAAGTCGGCTGGAACACCGCTTTCGGAGTGTTTCGCGATGTCGGTTGTCTTGAAATATTGGCATTTTATATTTAAAATAGATTGATAGTTAAGACAAGTCGGCTGGAACACCGCTTTCGGAGTGTTTCGCGATGTCGGTTGTCTTGCAATATTGGCATTTTATATTTAAAATAGATTGATAGTTAAGACAAGTCGGCTGGAACACCGCTTTCGGAGTGTTTCGCGATGTCGGTTGTCTTGCAATATTGGCATTTTATATTTAAAATAGATTGATAGTTAAGGCAAGTCGGCTGGAACACCGCTTTCGGAGTGTTTCGCAATGTCGGTTGTCTCGCAATATTGGCATTTTATATTTAAAATAGAATGATAGTTTAAGGCAAGTCGGCTGGAACACCGCTTTCGGAGTGTTTCGCAATGTCGGTTGTCTTGCAATATCGACATATTGTATTTGAAATACATGATTCGGCTTGAGACATTATGTCTTGTTAGTCAAACTTATCTTATGAAAGCCTTGCATTTTTACCATTCATTTTCGCTTTACTTATTGTCTTACTTTACTGTTTCAGAATAATGATCAGCCTAGAGGTTCTCCGGGCGGAGCATCTCGTCAGTTGATCGAGAGAAGAACTTATTGAGCGTCACAACCAGCATTTACAATTTATATTATACCTTTATTTATTTCTTATTTCAATTATTATAGTGTATTAGCAGTTGCTCGCTTACCGTTTGTTAAGTCTTTACAGAATTTTAGCGGCATCGCAGCAGCATTTGGAGCATAATGTGGAACCTTTGCTTAGCAGTGAACTGGGGCAATCGTTGAAATGAGCTAGACTCGTCAACGAAGATCTGAAGAATCGCACTCGGACAAGCAAGTTTTACCTAATCTTTCATTTCCGATTAGGCGTCAGTTTGAATTCTTTCCTATTCGTGCGTCCTTCTTTTGTCAATCGTGCGAGTCTTCGTGTCTAAGTGTCGTTGAACTACATATGGCCTGATTCTCTTTCAGCCCGAGATATGTAGGCAACTCGGAAACCAGAGTTCGGCCATATCCATAAGCCTCGTCTTTTGGTCCTTGAAAATCAAAAGTCTTGGTCTTATCGGGACAAAATTGGCTTCTCGTCAACTTCTTTACCCTAAAAACTCTTTCATCTTTTTTCGGGTAAAGAGGGGCAGCTGTTGACACCCAATTTTGTCCCAAAAATCCTAATTAATGAAAATTTAATTTAATCAAAGTCAATTTTTAAATTTTAAATGAATTAATAATTGATTGTAAAACGGAATAGGGATAAATGTGTAAGACGTAGCCTAAATTCTACCCTACCCCGCGCAACCCTCCGTTTTCTTTAATTTATCATAAAAGAAGGCTAAAATCGCAAAACACAACCTCAAATCCGACCCACCCTTGCAAACCCCTTTTAAAACAAAACTCTTAATGTAGAAATCCCTAATCTGTTCCATTTCCCTTACCCGTTTCCAGAAAATCTAACCCGTTTCCCGTTTCGACCCGCGACCCATTGCGTTTTCCCCTCGGATTCTCATCAAAATAGTCCAACAAAACCGTACCATGATTCCCACCACTCTCTTTTCCCCTCTCTCCAGTGCGAACTCGACTAATCCTATTCGTTCATTTCAAATGGAGTTTCAATCTGAGCCGTGGATGATCTCAAACGGGCAAATCCTTGATGACAAGGATGAATTTAGTACAATCCTTAAGGGATTTGACTAAATTCACCCTTGTTCTACAAGGAAAAGACGAATTCGGGCATGGACTTAAAAGCAGGAGTCAAAACCCTAAAGGCAGGTATATAACCAATGATTCTCATAAGTTTTAGGGTAGAGGATTTTAACACACAAAAAACGGCAGTATCGATATATTTTCAGATTTTTCTCTCAGTTTAAAAAATATATACTCATAGTGTTTTAGTTTCTGGTTTCGAGTCGAGCATCGCTTTCGACTTTGTGTCATCGCTTCATCGTTCGAGTCGTACGCTTCGGACCCTCGCCCTAGTCACTGCTCACAAAAAGGTAAGCACCTCGACTTATTTTAGTTCTTAATTATCTTAATGATATATTAATTCATTTATATATCGTCGTTAAATCTAAAATGTTATGGTCGCTTTGGATATGAAATGCATCTGTGTTGTATATCTTTCAGTATTTAAATATCTTATTCTCTTAATCTTTATTGTTTCATCATGTCTATGTTTGGCTTGGTGGCTTTTAGATCGAACATAATAAGTTCTATTTGTCCGGTTAAGTATCGAGTTTTAAAAAATGAAGTCAAATTTTATCAAAATTCTGCGTGTATTCTTAATAGTAGGTTTAACTATGGTTAAAGATTTAATCTTTATGGCTTATTAACTGAAAATTAAGGGATGTCATGAAGGTTTTAGAGCTGGTTGATCTCTGGTGTGGGGTTGTTGCTGATCCTTTGAGAGATAGAAAGAAGAGGATCAGGAGTTCTCCAGGTCTGATTTGCTTGTGTGCAGCTGTAGTTTAGTCAATTTGTGAGTGTGTGAGGAGTGTGAGTGTAGCAGGGTCTGTCCTGGTTCTGTTTTTTAGCTCAATGGGCAGCAGCAGGTGCTATTGAGGGTCTATTATGGTGTTCTGCAATATATATGCAGTAGCCAAGAGGGTGTAGCAGGGGTGTGTGATGTTGTTTCAGGGATGCAGGGTGTTTTAAAGGAGTGAAGCTTAGGTCTGGTTCTGTTCTTGTTTAAGGAAGCAGGGAGCATAGGAGTAGGTGATAGGATATGATTTGGTTGTCAGAAAAGGGCTGCTGCTCCTTCAGGTGGTGAGGTCCAGGATCTGGTTCAGGGTCTGCCAGTGAGGGAGTAATAGGGTGTGCAGGGTAGTGAGGTCTGGTCCTTGATCCCTGTTCTTGTTGGATGCAGTTGGGGAGTTTGTGAGGGTTGAATAGGGGCTGTTTGTGTAGTTCAGGTAGTGTAGATAGAGATTTTGGGAATTTAAAGGTCAGGGCCTGTTCTGGGAGCCTAAAGAAGCTGGGAGTAGTCTGTGAGTAGGAGGTGGCAGCCTATTGCTTGCCCTTTGCAGGTTATATAAAGTGGTTCGGGCCACTTCTAGGTTCAGAATGGTAGAAGTTGGTTCTGGTCTTCTTCTCTTGTCTGGTTGGAGTTTGTGTCTGATAGGTGCAGATAATTGTAGAAGGGCTTGGGTGTTTGCAGGTGTTAGCAAGGTGGTCTGGAAATATTTTGGTTAAGAGTCTCTGGGGTTTTAGAAGTTTCTTTTAAGCTTGAATTGAAGGAGGTGTTCAATGGTAAGCATATTTTTGTCTTAGGCTTGCAGCATTTGTCTTGTGTTAATCCCAGCTTCTGTATGAGTTTTCCATCCATCATGCTTCAAGTTCATCTCTTAATATCCAGCATCGGGTTTGTCTGTTCTGAATCTATTCAATTGCAGTTCCCTGTTCTTCCTATAAATGTGTTTTAGTAGTGGCTTCAGTGTCCCTTCAGTTCAAGTCCAGTTATGGTGTTGATCTTTCATAAATTCTGAATATATGTTTAATATCGTTGTCTATTCCATGTTTGTTTGTTATTATTCTGTTATGTAGTTGTAATAAATATAAAAGTCAGTTATTTTAAAATGCAAGTTGGATCTTTAAAGTTGATACAATTAATCTTGACACCATATGCTAGCTGCTGAATACCATGCCTTAGGGTTCTCTGCTATTGAAACTTTGTAAGGAAGTTGATATTCTAGTTTTCTATTAGTAATCCAATCACTTCATGAGTTATTCAATAGTTTAAGATCCAGATTTTAGATTCCATATAATATTTGGTCAAGGCCCTGGTAGTTATTGAAAGGGTCTGTTGTTTTCTGTATAGTGCAAATTGAATAAAAGTCATCCTACTTACGCAGTGAATGTTGTTAGTGAGCTTGCGGTTAGTATTCGTGAAACGCGCTCCCTTTATGAAGTATTTCTTCGCATAGCTTGTTCTTTTTCTCTTGATATATTGAAGCATTGCTTGGTTTACTTTGAGTCAAATGCTTTTAGAAGTCTTTTCTTTCAAATGTTTTGATTTCTTCTGGTTGTTTGGTGGGATTAGGTAGCTAAGATGATTAATCAAATTGGGCATTGAACGAAATTAACCATCCTGCTATATCTCAAGTTCTGTGTACTTTAACTGACAAGTTGTATATTACTATCCAGTTTGATTGGCTTTTCTTTCTAGTCAAAAAAATGATTTGCAAACTTGGCTTAAGAATTATGTTTTAATTTGTTTGTCTTCGATTTTAAACTTGGATAGGGTGCGTACAATTTTTTCCATTTGCAGAATGTAATTCCCTGAGTATTTACTAATTTTGCTCTTTTTATCTTTATTACTTGACATGGAAAACCTTGGGACGAGTTCGAGTTGGCTAAAACTCACAAATGGGAACGGCTTGCATTTGGAAGTTACTTGAATCGCTCCATATTTTCGGGACTTGATATCCCCGAAAATGTAAAACAAAAAGAAATGAATAAATGAAAAGCCTTGTGAAATACAGGGCTCGAATTGAGTTCGCTATCCCGGGTTCTACTTTCTAAAACTCCTTCTCTCCCGTCCCCTTTAGAAAGCATGTTTTAGGACTTTGTAAACTGAATTAGGCCTTGGTATGATTAGAAGCCTGGTAGGTTAGCCGCTTTAATTGAAATTGTTATCTTATTGTTTGTTTGAGATTGTTTATAAATTGCGTATCCCGTCTCTTTGGGACTCGCCGGTTAATTTAAGATAGTAGAAACCTTTAGTTAATTTTCGAGTGCAAAAGAAATAAAGTTAAAATTGTACCTATTTATTCATTATTTATATTTAGCCAATTATTTATCCATTTATTAAATTTATTTATTTGTTCATTAATTAAATTAATTAAGTGGCATTTATTATTAATTTATCTGTTTAATTTTAATTAACCATTTATCTGCCTAATCAATTATAATTATTTATTTATTTATTTATTTATCAAATTATTTAAGTGGTATTTATTTACTGTTTTATCTATTTATTCCATTAATTAATTTTAATTAATTATTTATGTGTTTAATCAATTATATTTATTTACTTAACTAGTCAAATTATTATTGCTTATCCCTCATCTAACTGAAATCATATAAATATTTATTTATCTACTTAAGTCATTTATCTATTTATTTATTTATCTAATTAATTAATCAATCAATTATTATTCTTTATCCAATCATTTGTTAAATTTATTTACTTAATTTTAATTAGCCCTTATTTATTTAGTCAATCAATCAACTCTTCTCATTATTCATTTAATTAATCTTAAGTTTTGTTCAAAGTATTGTCATAATCAATTTTATCTTCTCTATATTATTTTATTACCTATTTATTTTATTTAAAATTTATCCCAAACTAAATTTCAAGAAAATTAGTGAAAATCGCCGGATTAACCGCATTTAGCGGATTTTCGAAAGTGCTCCCGCAAGGGACCTTCTTTCGAATTTAATAGAACCACTTACCTAAGAATCTTTGAATTTAATTTAATTTCTTTTAAATAAAGGTTAAATTGCACTCCTTAGTTAACTTAGGTTCTTAATAATCCTTAAATTAGGTGGCGACTCCAAAGAAACCCTTTGGAATCCCACTTTGTTGAAATATACCCGAAACCTACCTTTCCCTAAAGAAAGGGTAATTTTTGGGGTTCAACAATAGACACAACCTGGAACTTAGAATTTGTCTAACTCTTGGACTTTTATAAAAATTTCGGCAGAGTTTCCCCTGAAACTGGATGATCCGCAAAAACAGAACCAGTACTATACTATACACGGGAATGGATACCCGGATAAACTGATAACATAAACATGTTAAACGGATAACAAGATGAGACAACTGGATGACATAACTCATCCGCAAATAGAATGTCTGGACAGCACCACTGTCCTGACTTACAACCTAATTTTCAGAGTGTAGATCAAAGATATAGACTTCATGGTCTGCATGAAAGATGTAGATATATGTCTTAGGATTCTGGGGATTCTTAAAGAATCTAAATATCAATTTTTTTGCAAGGAGTTATGATCAATATACTAACAGCTGTCCAAAGATCAAAACAATTTTCCAGATTTTGAAACGTTTTGTCTTGCTGATTTGGACATCTTTTACCTTGGATTTTAGTACCAAATTAAGTATATACAAGTTTTCCTTGGTACCATACAAGTTTCTCACCATAAATACTAAGATTAGAACTAAGAAAAGCTTTAAAAGCTAAAAGATACATGCCTTGCCAAAAGAAAGGTTTAGCCTTACATATCTTTGATGTTTCTAGCTTCTAAACTTCGTTTCCTTTGAATTCCACACCTTCTAAAGCTTAAACAAGCTATAAAATAGAATTTAGATACTTTACTTAGCTATGAAGTAATTCTAAAACTCAAACTATAGACGAAATTGAAGGTAGCATAATGTTACCCTAATCGCGTAGAGCGTTTTGACGCAATCCGTCTTCCGTTTCGAGTCAAAATTGATGTTGTTTCTTCAAAATAAAAAAAATGGATTTAAACTCCATAGAGGTCTGTTTAAGTCGTGGTTTTACTGGAAATTTCGAGAGAGAGAGAGAGAAATTTCTCTTTTATAATAAAAACATTTCATTTCTAGCCCTCTTTTGCGCTTATGTCCCTTTTTCTGGTCTGACTTCTGATGTGCATATCTTTTTATCTATAAGTTATATGAGCAAACCGTTAAAATTGTTGGAAACTACACTCCAAGACCTTCAATTTGGTATATGATATGTCCCCAAAAGACTTCATATAATATATGAAATTAATTGCTGAAAAAGCTCCGTTACAAGGCAATTCCTTAGTCGGTTTTTCCGCAACTTAAATCTGATTTTTCCCAAACTTTATATTCAACATATAAACATCATATATGGTCATATTATTACTTTAAACTCACTTAAATCATTCTTAACATGATATTATAATGATATACGTCAATTTAGACGTACGGGGTGTAACAATATTCCCCCGTTAGGAACATTCATCCTCGAATGTTAAATGAAGTATGTAGAAGCATTAAGCAATGATCTGTTACATACTCGAAGTAATGAAGAGGTGTATATTTGGCCCTCATGTCATTTTCAGCTTCCCAAGTTATTTCTTCTATATTATTGCTTTGATATAGCATCTTAACTAAAGGAATGTCTTTCGTCCTTACTCGACGAATCTGCCTCTTTAAATTGCAACTGGCACCTCCTTATTAGTCAACTGTTCTGTAATCTGTACATCCTCTACTGGTACAACTCTAGAAGGATCTCTGACACAGTTTCTGAGCATGGAAACATGGAATACTGGATATACCTCCTGAAGGTCTGCTTGAAAGTCTAACTCGTAGGCTACACGCCCAACTCGCCTGATAATCTGATATGGACTAATAAATCTAGGGCTAAGCTTTCCCTTCTTTCCAAATCTCATAACGCCTTTCATAGGTGCTACTTTCAGGAATACCTAATCGCCAATATGAAATTCTAAATCTCAATGTCGATTATCTGCATAGGACTTATGTCTGCTCTGCACTGCTAATAATATTTCCCTGATCAACTTGACTTTATCAATTACTTGTTGGATTAAGTCTGGACCTATCAATTGAGACTCGCCAACCTTGAACCATCCTATAGGAGACCTGCATTTGCGCCCATACAAAGCTTCATATGGCACTATCTGTATGCTAGAATAATAGCTATTATTATATGCAAACCCTATCAACAGTAGGTGATCACTCCAGCTGCCTCTAAAATCTAACACGTAAGCTCTAAGCATATTTTCTAACGTCTGAATGGTCCGCTCAGCCTGTCTGTCTGTCTATGGATGAAATACTGTACTCAGATACACCTGTGTCCCTAAACCTATCTGGAATGATCGTTAGAAATTAGCTGTAAACTGGTGCACGCCTGTCTGAAATAATAGATACTGCGATACCATGTAGGTGCACTATCTCTCTGATAAAAAGTCTGGCATAATCCTCGGTTGTATATGTTGTTCTACAGGAAAGAAATGAGCTCATTTAGTAAGCCTGTCAACTATAACCCAAATAGAGTCATATCTGCTCCGCATACGGGGAAAGCCTGTAATGAAGTCCATATTCACTGCTTCCCATTTCTATGATAGAATCTCGACTTCCTGTAACAAGCCACTAGGTTTTTTTTTTCTCGACTTTAACCTGCTGGCAGTTAGCACACTGAGCCACAAATTCTGCTATGTCACGCTTCATTCCATCCCAACAATAAATCTTCTTAAGATAATGGTACATCTTAGTCGAACCTGGGTGAACAGTGTACCTGGATTAATGTGCCTCTGTTATAATCTGTCCACGTAAATATGCCACATCGGAACACAAAGTCTATCTTTATATAAGAACCCCGGCACTAGTAACCTATATAATAATTTTGGTTTTCTTCTGGCTATTTGTCTGTATTCAACTAGAACAGGATCCTCATACTAGTGCTGTTTTACTTCTGTAACTAGGCAAGTAGTGGCTGCTTTCTGAACTATAACTCTTGCGTCCTCTGAATCTATTAATCTGACTCCTAAGCTGGACAACTGGTGGAGTGCATGAGCTAACTCTCTTTTCTGCGGCTGAAGTAAGATAAACTACACATGGACTTATGACTAAGGGCATCAACTACAACATTCGCTTTACCTGGATGATAAAGAATTTCCATGTCTTAGTCCTTTAGCAACTCTAGCCATCACCTTTGTCGCAGGTTTAGTTCATTCTGATTAAATATGTACTTGAGGCTCTTATGATCTGTCTAAATATTAATATGAACCCTGCACAAATAATGTCTCCAAATCTTTAATCCATGAATGACTGCTGCAAACTCTAGATCATGAGCAGGATAGTTCTGCTCGTGCTTTTTCAGCTGCCTGGAAGCATAGGCAATTACTCTTCCGTGCTACATCAGACACAACCAAGACCAATTCGAGAAGCGTCACAGTAAATGACATAGCCCTCAGATCCATCTGAAAGTGTAAGTACTGGAGCTGTTATCAACTTGTTCTTTAGTTCTTGGAAGCTATGCGCGCAAGAATAAGACCACTCAAATTTAGCAATTTTCTGTATCAATTTGGTCAGTGGAGCTGCAATGGAGGAAAAACCCTCTACGAAATTTTTGTAATGACCTACCAAAACCAGAATACTACGTACTTCAATTGGCGTCGTAGGTCTGGACCAATTCTTCACAGCCTCGATCTTCTAGTCATCTACTTTAATTCTTTCTGCTGAAACTATATGGCCAAGAAATGCCATTGAATCTAACCGGAATTCATACCTTGAGAACTTAGCATATAATTGCTAGTCCCGAAGAGTCCCCAATGCTATTTGTAGATGCTCTGCGTGCTCTGATTCAGACTTTGAATAGATGAGAATATCATCAATAAATACAATCAGAAATAAATCCAAGTAATGCCTGAATACGATGTCCATTAGATCCATAAATACTGCAAAGGCATTAGTGAGTCCAAACAACATCACTAAAAACTCATAATGGCCATTCCTAGTCCTGAATGCAGTCTTAGGTATATCAGATTCTCTGACTCTAACCTGATTGTAGCCTGATCACAAATCTATCTTCGAGAAGCACTTGGCACCTTGAAGCTGGTCGAACAAGTCATCAATCCTGGGCAGAGAGTATTTATTCTTAATAATGACATTATTCAGCTGTCTGTAATCTATGCACATGCGTAGAGAGCCATCTTTCTTCTTTCTTTTTTTTTACAAATAGCATCGAGGCTCCCCACGGGGAAATGTTGGGTCTGATGAGGCCTTATCTAACAAATCCTTTAGTTTCTCCTTATGTTCTTTCTGTTATGCAGGTGCCATCCTAAAGAACATGCCCATGATGGCGTGCTGGTGCTGAGCAAGCAACTGCTGATCTAGCTGGCTGGGATGTACAACTACCACCCCTGGTCGGGCAACGTCGCATGAAATGGCCTGCCTTTTGACAAATATAATGAGTATCAACTCCTAACTTACATGGTCTCAAGTGGCGTCTACCACAATCTGGACATCTGGGATATGTCAGACCGACCTGCACAGAAGTACCACGACGCTGAAATCCTGAAGTTTGTGATGTCTGACTAGCTCTGGAATGAGGAAGTCTATCAGATCTCAAGCCACGGGACTCTGGAGGTATACTAGCTGGTGGTTGTCTAACACTCTGCTATCTACTCGCTCCAGACGTCTCTCCAAACGAACCAGAAAATCTGCCCCTCTTGTCTAGCACTTTATCCCTGTCGGCTCTCTATTTCTGCTTCCTCTCCTCAAGTAACAAAGCAAATGCCTGAATGTTATGTTCATACATGACTGCATAGCAACTGTCATACGCTCGTTCACTAGGTGTGGAGCTAGTCCCACTATATACCTGTGAATTCTATCCTCCATACTCACTACCACCGTAGGGGCAAACCATGCTAAAGAACTAAAGCAATAATTATACTCTTCTACACTCAAACTTCCCTGTCTCAAGGTCAGGAACTGATTAGCACGGGCTCCCTATGTCTCTATAGGCATATACTGATAAAGGAAGGTATCTGAGAATTCCTTCCAAGTCGTGGGAGTAACATCAGGCCGTCTAGATAGCTCCCATGTCTGGTATCACCCTGCTGCTAGGTTATGCAATCTGAATGCAGCCAACTCTACTAACTCTGTGTCTGACACGTGCATAACCCTCAACACTCTGGCTATCCTCAATAGAAAATCCTAAGAGTCTTCTCCTGTACGGGATCCGGTGAAGACTGTAGGCTCTAGCCTGATAAAATCATTGATCCTGGATCCAACATCTCCCTGGGCATCTGCACGGTGTTGTCTAGTCTGAGCAACTACAACACTAGTCGATAATCTGATGGCATCCCTCATTTCCTGCCCCTGACTATCAGGCTAAGAAGGTGGAGGTATAGTAGCTGCAGTACCTCTAATATCACCCTGAATTGATAGGATCTGTGAGGCCTCAGATGGAGCCTCAGGTCTGGACTCCTCACTCTCATCCACCTTAGGTGGCACTCTACTAATACCCTGGCCGGCAATAACCTTGCCCTTCTGGGCAGCTGTTAGTTTCTTTGGCGGCATCGCTTTGCTGAAATTACTATTGTTAGAGGGCTGAATTCTATAATCATGGCTCTATCGCACGATCTAGAGAAGAAAGAAAGACAACTGTCCTGAAGTGCCTTGTAGCCTCCTGTTCAAAAGTATGGCGCGCAACATACTCCTAAACAAGACTCTACTAGACACGGCCTGTAGATACCCTAGGACTGAACTGCTCTGATACCACTTTTGTCACGACCCAACTTAGGGCCGCGACGGATGACCAACACTAAGTGTCGATCATCACTAATCCTACTGATAATATGCTAACCATTATAACTGATAAACAGAATAAGCATAAACCTAGCTGATAAGAAGTATGCAATGCAAATAGCTGTCAAGGCTAACATAAGCTGACATACATAACATACTGACTGCACCACACAGGGACATATCTACAGGCCTCTAAGAGTGATGAACTGAATATACAAAGGACGAGATAAGGCCCCGCCATACCCAAGCTGGCTGACTGTACACATACTAAAAGATAAGTAACTCCGGGAGTAAGCGGAGTGACTTCAGTAGCTGATAGATGGCCTACTAACATGGTCCAAGCATTGATCTATCTGCACCTGCGCGGCATGAAACGCAGCGCCCCAGAAAAGGGCGTGAGTACGATATGTACCAAGTATGTAAGGCATGGGCATATAATATGTCATAGCTGAATGAAACTGTAGGCTGGAATATAAATATGTAAACATGAGCTGGAGCATAGCAATATAGCTGGAAATCTGAAGAACGTACTAAACATGATATGAATATAAGCTGAAGTCTAGCTGAATCTGAACCTAAAGACTGAGTTGAACTATACTGATAAATAACTGTAATATGACTGATAGCTGGTTACTAGAAACTGGAACTGATAACTGTCAACTGATACTGACGCTAAGAACTGGTGGCTGATAACTGAGAACTTATAACTGTCAACTGATACTGACGCTAAAACTGAACTGTTATCTGAACTGGTACCTGTCTGGTGGTATGGGCTATATCCCCCCAAATTAGGTAACTGAACAACTGAACTAGTACCTGTCTGGTGTTATGGGCTGTATCCCCCAGGTAACTGAAAAATTGAACTAGTACCTGTCTGGTGTTATGGGCTGTATCCCCCCAAATCAGGTAACTGAAAACCTGGACTAGCCTCATGTATAATCATGCAGTGCATACTGTGGCTATATACGCATATATAACAAACCTGGTGGGTGTTATGGGCTATATCCCCCCCAGCCAGTAATATCTAGTCTCTCTGGTCAGAGTGTGTGAATGACACCCGGTCACACTAGGTGTTTCAACTCCCGCCTGAACCAGAGGGGCTGTATCCCCCAGACGGGTAGTATCACACGCGACCGGACTGTGTGTCCAATGTCCAGCCTCTATGGGGGACTCCAAATCACACATAACATGATCACAATATAAGCATAAGCATGTATGAGGCATAACACATGTGGCAACAATATATATGGACTCAAAGGAATGATAAGAAAACTCTGGATGGAATTATAGACACAACCTGAAACTTAGAATTTGTCTAACTCTTGGACTTTTATAAAAATTTCGGCAGAGTTTCCCCTGAAACTGGATGATCCGCAAAAACAGAACCAGTACTATACTATACACGGGAATGGATACCCGGATAAACTGATAACATAAACATGTTAAACGGATAACAAGATGAGACAACTGGATGACATAACTCATCCGCAAATAGAATGTCTGGACAGCACCACTGTCCTGACTTACAACCTAATTTTCAGAGTGTAGATCAAAGATATAGAATTCATGGTCTGCATGAAAGATGTAGATATATGTCTTAGGATTCTGGGGATTCTTAAAGAATCTAAATATCAATTTTTTTGCAAGGAGTTATGATCAATATACTAACAGCTGTCCAAAGATCAAAACAATTTTCCAGATTTTGAAACGTTTTGTCTTGCTGATTAGGACATCTTTTACCTTGGATTTTAGTACCAAATTAAGTATATACAAGGTTTCCTTGGTACCATACAAGTTTCTCACCATAAATACTAAGATTAGAACTAAGAAAAGCTTTAAAAGCTAAAAGATACATGCCTTGCCAAAAGAAAGGTTTAGCCTTACATACCTTTGATGTTTCTAGCTTCTAAACTTCGTTTCCTTTGAATTCCACACCTTCTAAAGCTTAAACAAGCTATAAAATAGAATTTAGATACTTTACTTAGCTATGAAGTAATTCTAAAACTCAAACTATAGACGAAATTGAAGGTAGCATAACGTTACCCTAATCGCGTAGAGCGTTTTGACGCAATCCGTCTTCCGTTTCGAGTCAAAATTGATGTTGTTTCTTCAAAATAAAAAAAAATGGATTTAAACTCCATAGAGGTCTGTTTAAGTCGTGGTTTTACTGGAAATGTCGAGAGAGAGAGAGAAATTTCTCTTTTATAATAAAAACATTTCATTTCTAGCCCTCTTTTGCGCTTATGTCCCTTTTTCTGGTCTGACTTCTGACGCTCATATCTTTTTATCTATAAGTTATATGAGCAAACCGTTAAAAGTGTTGGAAACTACACTCCAAGACCTTAAATTTGGTATATGATATGTCCCAAAAGACTTCATATAATACATGAAATTAATTGCTGAAAAAGCTCCGTTACAAGGCAATTCCTTAGTCGGTTTTTCCGCAACTTAAATCTGATTTTTCCCAAACTTTATATTCAACATATAAACATCATATATGGTCATATTATTACTTTAAACTCACTTAAATCATTCTTAGCATGATATTATAATGATATACGTCAATTTAGACGTACGGGGTGTAACATCATCGATGCGGGCAGCTCTGTGAACATTATTCAATCACGAGTTGTAAGGGAGATGCAGCTGTCGGATAAGATCGTGCCGATATCTCGAGTTCTCTCTGGTTTCAACAACTCGAGTGAGAAGACCCTTGGAGAGATTACTCACACGACTCTTGCTGAAGGGGTAACGAAGGAGACGACATTTCATGTTGTCGATGCGGACCTAGCTTACAACATCATCCTGGGAAGACCCTGGATCCATGTTATGCAAGTTGTTCCTTCCACTTATCATCAGGTGTTGAAATTCCCATCGGAATAGGGAGTACGTGAGGTTCGAGGAGAACAACGCTCTGGTCGAGATTGCTATTCGGTGGCTCTCAAGCTGCCCGAAGAAAGCAAATAACAATTACAACAACTGGGATCAGACATGCCACACGAAGAAACAAAGTACGAGGTCCCGGAATTCATCACAAAGCTGGACGAATGGGAAAGTCACATGCCGACCGTGGAAGCTTTGGAACCCAAAGAATTGTTCATAGACAAGCCGAAGCAGAAGGTCTACTTAGGGACCGAGTTGAGCGAACGCTTACGAAGAGACATCCTTCAATTCCTGAAAGAGCGGCACACAATGTTCGCTTGGTCTCATGCAGATATGACAGGTATTTCTCCATATATTATCTCTCACAGGCTGAACGTCGACCCGTACCACCGCCCGGTAAAACAGAAGAAGCGCCAGCAAGGAGCTTTTCGGAATCAGGTCATCAACGATGAGGTCGACCGGTTGTTGAAAATTGGATTTGTACATGAAGTCAAATACCCAGACTGGCTAGTCAACGTGGTCGTTGTGCCTAAGAAAAATGGCAAATGGAGAGTCTGCATTGACTTCACAGATCTAAGCAAAGCCTGTCCGAAGGATTCATATCCCCTTCCCAGGATGGACCAACTGATTGACGCAACAGTCGAGCACGAGGTTCTCACTTTCCTCGACGCATACTCTGGGTACAACCAGATATTGATGGACCCCGATGACCAAGAAAAGATAGCGTTCATAACCTACAGAGGTACGTATTGTTATAAAGTTATGCCATTTGGATTGAAAAATGCAGGTGCAACGTATCAGTGCCTAGTCAATCGACTGTTCCACGACCATATCGGTAAGACTATGGAAGTGTACATCGATGACATGCTGGTCAAATCCAAACGAGCAAAGGACTATCTAGCACATCTAAAAGAAGCTTTTCTAAAAGAAGCTTTTCGAATACTCGATCAGTACAACATGAAGCTGAACCCGGAGAAGTGTGCATTCGGAGTCGGGTCGGGAAAATTCCTGGGCTTTATCATTTCTCAGCGTGGGATTGAGGTCAATCCCACTCAGACCAAAGCTATCGAGTCAATCCCAGACGTACTCTACAACCGGAAAGACGTCATGAAATTGACCGGGAGAGTGGCAGCCCTGCGAAGATTCATATCCCGATCGTCAGACCGGTGCAAGAGCTTCTTCGATGTTTTAAAGCAAAACAAGGAGTTTGAGTGGGCTCCCGAATGCCAACAAGCGCTGAAGGATCTCGAAAAGTACCTGTCCAATCCACCACTGCTCTCTACACCTCAACACGGGGAGCAGTTGCTGAATTATCTAGCAGTATCAGAATCCTCGGTAAGCACAGTTTCGGTTCGAGAAGAGAAAGGTAAACAACTTCCCATCTATTATATTAGCAAAGCTCTAATTGATGCAGAAACACGCTACCAACCTTTGGAGAAATTAGCTCTAGCACTGGTAACTGCTGCTCGTAAGTTACGCCCTTATTTTCAAAGTCATTCAATTGTTGTGGTAACAACCTTTCTTTTGCGAAATGTTTTGCACAAACCCAAATTTTTGGGAAGGTTAGTAAAATGGGCTGTAGAATTAAGTGAATTTGATATCACCTATCAACCTAGGGTAGCAATAAAATCACAAGCCCTAGCACACTTTGTGGCAGATTTTAGCGCTAATATATATCCTGAGGCAGAAAAGGATGCCGTTTTGTATGCTGGGCAGGCTCCTGGCACATAGACCCTATACACTGATGGCTCCTCGAGCATCAAAGGGTCCGGTCTTAGATTGGTTCTCATCGCCCCACCCAGAGAGCCCGTCAGGCAGGCCATCAAGTGCCCGTTTATTACTAACAACGAGGCCGAATATGAGGCCGTTATTGTAGGATTGGAGTTTGCCCGAAGCTATGGAGCAAACATCATCAAGCTTAAGAGTGATTCTCAACTGGTGGTCAACCAGGTGACCGGAGGCTTCATTTCACGAGAGTCCAGAATGCAAGTGTACCTTGCCCGTGTAAAAGAACTCCTGGCCCAGTTTGACGAATGGGAGGCACTTCAAATTCCACGAGAAGAGAACGATGAAGCCGCTGCTCTCGCGAATCTAGGGTCGGTGGCAGAAATGGGGGCGGCCAGCTCTTCACCTGTCGTTCAACTCCTCTACACGACCATAGACCGGGAAAATTTCGAAGTCAACACCATCAATGCAACTTGGGACTGGCGGAATGAAATCACGAACTATATTCTTCACGGGACACTTCCCGTCGACACGAAAGCCGCTCGCAAGCTCAGAATAAAAGCTGCTCGGTATACAATCATCAACGACGATCTTTATCGCAAAATATTTGCGGGACCCCTTGCAAAATGCCTCGGTCCGAATCAAATCAGCTACGTGATGCTGGAGGTCCATGAAGGCTGTTGTGGCAATCATTCCACGGGCAAGGCATTAGCCGCAAGTTGATTCGTGCAGGATACTATTGGGATAAGATGGAGAAGGATACGAATGAGTTTGTCAAAAAATGCGACAAGTGTCAGAGGTTCGCACATCTGCTCCATCAACCGGCAGAACCACTTCACTCAATAATCTCCCCGTGGCCTTTCATGAAATGGGGAATGGACATAGTTGGTCCTCTCCCCGCGGTGCCAAGAGGAGTACGTTTCTTGTTGATCATCACCAATTACTTCACCAAATGGGTCGAAGCGGCAGCGTATGCAAAGGTGCGACAAACGGAGGTTATTGACTTATTTTGGCATTTCGTCGTGTGTCGCTTTGGAACACCTAAGGAAATAGTCATGGATAACGGCCCGCAATTCATCGGCCAGAAAGTGACTAGGTTCCTCGATAACCTGCACATCAAGAGGATTACTTCTTCTCCATACCATCCGATTGCCAATGGACAAGCAGAATCTACCAACAAAATAATCGTTGAATCCCTAAAGAAGTAGGGGTGTGCAAAACCGAACCGGTACCGATATCTGAACCGTTACCGCTGCCGATAAGCATAACGGTATCGGTATAACGGTTATTGGTTCGGTAATGGTATAAATTTCTAATACCGATAAGATATCGGTATGGTAACGGTTTCTATATATCATTACCGTTACCGTACCGATAACCGATAAGGATTTTTTTATAATTTTTATGTATTTTATTTATTATTAGTATATTAATTTATATGTTAAAGTATAAATATTATTGCTACTAGTGGCTATTTGTCGTTACAAACATATGAAGCATGGCCCATTTTGAATTTGTCATTACAACATTCTAAGATGGAGAATGTTGGGGAGAAAACATTGCAGAAGGTGCATAGATGTTGGCGGAGGAAACATTACTGTAAAATGATAATCCCTTGATTGAGGTTGCTAATGTTGATAAGTAATATTAATAGTTGTCTATTTATGGAAGATATGAATGAAATTTACCTTCTTTTGGCTAATTTACTTTTCTATAGGTTGTGCTGCTGCTTGTAACAAAAGTTTATAAGTTGTACATTTAAGAGTAAAGCTAATCTTTTTATGTGCTTTTGTGAGATTTCTTATTAATCCAGCAAGCTTTCTTTGATTACTTCCTTTCGTAAATCTGGGTTATTGTGGCTTCGGTATACCGCTTGCCGAACCGTTAACTACCGATAACCAATAACCGATAGCTTATCGGTGCGGTATTGGTTTTACATAATTACATACCGTTAACCGATATACCATTACCGATAAGCTTAAAACCGTACCGTACCATGAACACCCCTATCAAGAAGCGCCTCGAGCAGGCTAAGGGATGCTGGGTAGAGGAACTCCTGGGTGTACTATGGGTTTATCGCACGATGATAAAAATGAGTGTTGGAGAGACACCTTACTCATTGGTGTACATTGTAGACGCCTTAATCCCAGTCGAAATCGGAGAACCCAGCCTACGGTATGCATATGCCACCGAAGAATCAAACTCAATCAATCTCTCTGAAGAGATGGATTTCCTCAAAGAACGAAGGGAACTAGCTCTCGTACGAGTAGTCGCCAAAAAAGAACGAAGGCGATGGCCGCTGCATGGTGGAATTTTGCAAGTTGCCGGAAACCGGCACCACCTCCAAATCTGCACTCGGGGTACGCATAAGGCTTCAGAACAGGGTTGGAAACTGAAATTCTGTGGTATGGTATCGTATATAAGAGAAAGTTTGCTTTTAGTGAGTCCTCAGAGGTGCGGCCCACTTGGTGTCGGATCAGCTCGACAGGTCACTCAATAGTCTTTCGCGGAGTATCCCCCGTTTTAGTGAACCCTGGGAGTTGTCGGCGGCTCGACGATCTTTATTCCAAAGGTTTACCGAGGTGAAGCTTTTGACAGGTATTCTTTTATTATGGAAGTTCCTGGATCGTGTAAAATAATAGTAGTACCGAAGACAGCACCTTCTATCAAAAATGGAAAATTGGCTATGGAGATTCCGTGTGGTCAGAAATTAATACAGACACAAAGGGCTTCAACGGGAAAGTCGTTTCGATCCAATCCATTCTTGGGGTCAAATAAAGACAAAAAAGGATTTGTCGTGCTAGTATATTAATAATAATAAAAAATTTATTTCTATTTATTATTATTATTATATAATAGATTATATAAGAAAAATGGAAAGATTCGCTTTCTTTTAACCGGCTCCTTCTTCATTGTCAACGCTACTAAGGACCTATAGGTTTGCCTACTTTACTTATCAAAGATAATGATAATGGCTTATTCAAACAAAAAGGAAAAGGCCCTACTTAGTTTCGCAAGTATGGCATGGAGCTGAAAGCCTCCAACTAGGCGAACAACCAGACCAAGCCAGACGAGAAAGAGAGAAGGAACGAGAAGGAAGGGTAAAGGAAAGAAAGTGGTGACCTACCAAAGGCAAAGAGTTGGGTTCTCTACCGCACCAAGCCTGCCCTTATTGGGCTTTCCCTTTTGCCTATTTTAACAGAATCCGATTCGAGAGCAGATAGTTGGTACCCCCCTGGCCCCGCAACCAAGAGGCACTCGTCGAAAGCTTGATTGACCAGAAAGACAAGAAAATAGGAAAGAAATCCCAAGAATCACGCCATTGCGTACTTAGACTAAGTTGAGTTTGAGACATGGCCGTAGGACAAAGCACATGGGCTAAAGACGAGGCTTAAGGGGCCTGGGATAATAATGCCTTTAAGATGTTCCAGCAATCTCAGTTAAAGCTCTTGCTTCAAGAATGGCTTGAGTTCGCGAGAGGTATAGGACTCAACCGTTAAGGAGAGTCTGGTAGGGAGTAACTCGAGTGAAACGTTTGCTCTACTCCGCAGCAAAGGGATGCCCTAGTCTTAGGCCCTTCGCTTTTAGATAATAGAATCTCGTAAGTGACCCATTTCACTATATCCATGGTAGGGGCTTAACATCAAGTGGAAAGCCGGGTGCTACTGATGCTGCTGCTGCGCGGCTGTTGGGTTAGAAGGACTTTTTCTACATATGCGGCGGCGGGTTATTAGAGAAGAGGGGACAACTTCTTTCTCCTTTGCCTTGCTTAATCTTCCTTTTCTGATTGAAAGGTACGAGAAACTGTCTTCATTCGGTTCGGCAGAAGAAAGCCGAGAAAACAAATAGGAAGAGCACTATGCAAGCTTATAATTTAGTAAATATACAAAAGCTATCACCACCTCAAGCAGTAAAACAAAGTCGTTATGGTCGTCCATGGATTATAGGGGCTTTCCATTGTATATAAATAAACTTTCGTATCCTACTCTGCAAATCCCATTTTGCCAATATTCAATATATTTACCCTTTTCCTGCTTCATCGCTTTGGCCTATTGAATCCGCAACTATCTCAGTAGGAGTAGCACGTTTTCGACCGGGCTTGGCTCATAAGAGATTCCCAACATATCATATGATTCTCGTTCTTGAAAATCCACACTTTTCCAAACCCAGAAAACAGACGGAATTCTAGGATTCCTCCTAGAAGCAAATACTTTTATGCATACCTCTTCTGGTTGATCCACACCATCCTCTATTCTCGTAAGATGATACACACTAGCTAATAGTCCACCAGGCGCTACAGTATTACAATCGGGGACTGTGCGTATGAAGTTTCCAGGTTGGAGATTTTGTGCTAAGGAAAGTGTTCCCAGAACACACAGGAAGCAAATTTAGGGAAGCTAGGCCCTAATTGGGAAGGCCCCTACAAGGTAATCGCCTCAGTCGGTAAGGGATCTTATCGTTTAGCACGAACAGACGGTTCAATTGTCCCAAACAGTTGGAACATGATTCACCTCAAAAGGTATCACTTCTCAATGGTAAAATAGTTAGTTGCTTTCTTCCTACCTTTTACTTTTGCGACATTTCTTACTTTTATTATACTTCTTCTAAATGGTACTAACGGCCTGAACAAGGTCAGATCCGTTTAGCTCAATTGGTAGAGCTCGAAGTTCTTCAACTTCGCGGCTGTGGGTTCGAATCCCACAACGGACACACTCCTCGTTTGGTTATATGTGTTCTTTTATCTACGACTTGCCTTAACTCTTTTTATGTTATCACTTCCCGTGTTCCAACATAAAAATAAGGAGGGTGGTGAGAGGCCCCTGTAGGCCAGATAAGACCTTCATAAAGGCAAAAGACCTTGTGAAAAGGCGAGTTTTCAAAAACTTTTTATGTGACAATCATCCACAAAAATAAAAGAATTCGTTCACAAGGCCAACGACTCGGCCAGAATTAAATTACAATTTCCTGCGACAACTTTTAACTATCAAGTCGATAAGCAGAGTTGGCTCGCAAAGGCCAATGATTCGGCTAAAATCTATCGACCACGACTCGGTCAGAATAAAACATCTGCGCAGATTACTCACGACTTATGACCTTTTCCTTGGGAAAGGCTGAGTTAAAACATTCGGACAGACTTTTGGAGACCAGAACTTAATAAAGTTCAAACTTCAAAAAGCTCCTAAACATAAGACACGAAGGCCACAATACATACAAACGAAAGATCAAAAATTCAGGCTAAATATAGTCATTGAATTAAAAAAGATCTAAAGTTATATACATAATCCTGAAAAAATGATAAAGTGCCGAAAACGGCTGACAGAAATTTTGCAGAGTGATCAAAGGCCAAATGGAACCGGCCAAACAAGGATCAGAGAGTCCCTAAAAGACCTCTATCCACAACCAAATAATCCGGCTCTCGCCAGATATACAAACTTGCAACCTAATCAAATTTTGGGGGCATCAGTTTTTGGGGCTACGACCAGAACCCGACGCACCAGCTCCGTCGATTCTGTCATCGTCCCCCGAATTCTCGCTGTCATCCTCATCTTCATCTTCGTCTGCCTCAGACTCCTCGAGAGAAAGATTCAGTATTTGTCTTACTTCGCGAACAACGCTCTTTGTTTTAAGCAGCATCTCCTCAACGTTGATCTGCTTAGTCTGGACTTGCCCGAGCAGTGAACGCTTAGCCTCGAGCACAGCAACCTTTGCCTTGATTTCAGATTGATCACGCAGGTTTGCCAAGTCCTTAGATAACGCGATTTGAGAACTCATCGACGGGGCAACCTGGTGCTTAGCAGCTTGGAGCTCAGCTCTAGCCCTAGCGGACTCTTCATTAGCCCTTTGCAGGTCCATCTCAAGAGATCCACGATCATCAAGAGCTCTGTTCAACGAAGCCTTACATTCTTCAAGCAGAATCTCTAGACCTTGGACAGATTGTGTGAACCCTTCTTTCTCTTCAGAAAGAAGGTCCTTCTCCTTGATGAGTTCGTTAATCCGCTCAATCTACTCGTTGTTAACTTCAGCCAATCGATTAACTTCACCCCTAAGGAGACCACACTTCTCTGCCAAGATCTTGTTCTTTTTCAGAGCATCCAACAACTCTTTCTTTACCTCGAGTACTTGATCGGCGTTGTTGATCCTGGAGCGGAACATTAGCTCGGCAGACATCATACATGACTGGAGAAATAAAAGAAGCAAAAGTTAGAAGTCTAAAGTCAAGTTACTTCCAACACAAGCGGTAAACACTTACTCGGGCAGCAATCGTAAAAGCCAACTCCTCATCACTTATTTCCTTTATTGTCCACTCCTCTCGGGGACCAATGAGCAATGAAATCGCCTTGGCTAAACTGCCCGGCCTGGATATAAAGTTGACGTCAGGGGCTAGCCTCATGGTATGCTTCCTCTTGCAGTACTTGGGTTCCCAAGCCTGTTCAGAGGGGTAATTTGGACCAAAGTTGTAGCGCACACCCCTAATGTCTTTTAATCCGGTCTGACCATTGATGACTGACCGCCAGATGAGCCTTGTTGTTGATATGTCGGAGTCACCCTCCACTCCAGGATTTATCGTGTCACACTCGTGTAGACCAACAAGCGTCGCCCCCTCAGTGGCCACGTTCTGTAGGTCCTCGAAACGAAAAACACGAGGACCTCGGCCACCCTCTTGGGGAACTTCTTCTCTTGTCTCTTCCTCTTCTTCTTCACCCACTTTCCTTTTCCCTTTGTCCGCACGGGAAGGAGCCGCCTTCACCCCATCATCAACTCGGGGACTCCTCTCCGGAGTACGGGCAGCCTCTTCCTCAACCTTCCTTTTATCGCTCCGAAGATAAGGTTTTCGCACAAGGGGTTCATCGGTTTCAGTCTCAGTATCTGAAACATCAATCACCACCTTGTCTAAACCCTCTCCCCGTGCAGACTTCGGGACTTCGATAGCGGTCTTGGCACTCTCTCTTGCAGACTCTGGTACATTGGCTTTGGGCAAGGACTCACCTCCAGCAGCTGAGGTTTGCCCCACAGCAACGGAAGTCTTACGAGCAGACTTCTTCCGTGCAGACTTCTTCCGTGCTCCGCCCTCACCTTGGCCTTTCTTCTTCCTCTTCAAGGAACCAAGGCCACTGGATAGAAGCTCCTCACCACCTTCCCTGCCGCGCAATGCCTCCACTGAAGCCAGTATAGATGCGGCTTCAGCATCAGGATCAACAGCGGACCCAGAAGGCACAGCCTGAGGGGGAGGGGCAGGGAAAAAGTCCCTCTGAGTACCCAGACCTGCAAAAGGCAGAACGGTCAGACACAGCAAAACTACAAAGGAAAGAAATGGCTATAACAACAGAAAATTCTCACCGTGAGTCTTCACGGTCAAACCCTTCTGCGCAGCAAAGTACGCCCATTCTCTCTTCTTAGGGGAGAACTCCTTCAAGATCGTCTCAGCCCACGCCGTCAGCTCATCGACTGATATGAGCTCGTCGTAGGGTCGTTTGGCGGCTACAAAGAATAACCAAAGGAATAAGCAGACGAGAAGAAAAGAGGAAACATGGAAAACTTAAAAGAAAACTCGGAGACTTACGCTTCTTATTCCAAACCTCGGGAAGAAAAGTCTTGGAGTTGAAGGTCAGGGCCTGGGTGCGCACGAACACATACCGGGGTAACCAACCCAGGTCGCTTGTGTCCTCGGAGCTGCGCACATTGCTCCCGCACATCTGGCGTTTACAAAGCCGTCCTTGAAAATTTGTATACTATACAAAGAAATAAAATGTTCATATTCAATAACTTGGTCGGTTTCTACCGCAAACCAATCCAAGAGTGTAACTATTCGATACACGCTGGGGCACAGCTACCCCGGGCAGAGTAATATTCCCTGCAGAGCCTCTCAAGCACAGGATGCATGGGTAGTCTACATCCAACTGTAAAAGGGTAGGTGCACATAGCTGTCCACCTAGTCCTATGCGAAGTAATGTTCTCCGCTTCGGAGACCGGCAAGAGGGGGATACTCGCATCCCAATTGCAGTCTGCTCTAACCCGTGGGATCACCTCCGATGTGATCCTAGATTTGAATCTATACGCCGGCCAAATGCGTATATCTCCGTGATTATTCAAAGTTTTGATGTTGCAATATATTTCCAACTCACCCCATTTCTTAAGGATGATCTCCGCAGCAGTGGCCTGAGTAGCCCTAGGCCTGGGGGTAGCTGCAGAAGAACTACCAGCTGCAGCATCCATATTTTGGTTTCTCCTAGCTTTTGAAGACATGATTCAAGAAAAATTTAGAAATCTAGAAGGAAAGTTGAAGGTTATTCGAAGAATTCTCAAGGTTTAGCGGGAGGAAAATGAAAGCAAGTAAAAGGGTTTTAACTCAACAAACTCCTATTTATAGGAGAAAAAATCCGGCCCATCAAGTTCCCACAAGACACATGGAGACTATCGGAAAGGCCACGATCAGATCCAACCATCAAAAGGAGAAGTAGGTTTCACCAACTTTCGAAGTGTCATCATGACCCTGAAGTGCAGCGTTCACCTCGCGATCAGTAGTCGACGTGTGCACGTGATTGAGGCGGTTAAAATTATTATTTTTACCCTTGGGACGCGCAGTAGTCACTTCGAAGCAGGCTGCGGACGTGCAGGTGTGCCGCTGCAGTTACTTTTTTACACTGCTCATTTAATGCGCACGTCATGAGAATTTGTCACGTAGCTGATAAGATACGTACGTCAACCATCTTTGTCATATAAAGATTGGATTTTGCAAACTGAAAATTCCCGCCAAAATTCACATCCACTCCTCGAGCAGATACTCTGCTCGAGAAGTGTGGGGACTATCTGTATTGGATAAAAACTGGCGACATCTAAAATGGTGACACGTGTCTGCCACATGGCACGGACAGAGGTCTCACCGGGCAGACATCTAGCGGACAGATAACTAGCCAGGCGGTTACCACGAGCAGACCTAGAGCAGCAATGTAACGCTTCTCAGGTCAACACGATCTGAATGATCAATTATTAACCTGATCATGTGAGATTACTCAATGAATTGTCATAAAGGCAGTAATTACGATCCAGCGGTTACCTATCCAACGGATACGTGCCCAGCGGTTACAAAACTCAACGGACGCCTATCAGACCTATAAATAGCAATCAGCCTAAATCATTGTAACATAACTTTACTTTCTGTCTACAACATTAATAAGAATACTATCTCTTACTCTTGCTCAAACACTGTTCTTTGCTTGCATTCGTTGAATACTTTGCTCTCTAGTCTTCTAGTGCGATCAGTAACAAGGAACTCTCACCGTGGTCAAGCGATCCAACACGGTTACCTCTACCTATTTTATTAACACTTTAACTTTATTCATTTCCGGTTATGTACTGTTTCCATATTGTTAATCATCATTAGTGGAAATCGCGAATATATTGCTACTCTAACAACTAACACCATTCATCATTTAAACTCTTAATCTAAACTACTGATCGTGACTCTGCAAATACAAATTTAATTGTTAATTGACCTAAAATCGGTTCTAGATTAAACAAAGACATTCTGTAAACAGTTGGATTCTAACCTTAAGAGATCACCCTGAATAATTTGCTTATGTGGTCTGATTTGTATCCTTTTGCATTATGGAATATCTGGACTCATCGAAATAACAATGTCTGGAACATAAGTCAAAACTCTTACTCTCTACTAAACGGTGCTTCAAACAGAACTTGCACACTCTCCTCTTCACGTAGAATTATTAGCACAAATGCAGGGTTTACAAAGTGCACATGACCTTTACCTCGTACCACTTGAAATTGAGACAGATTCAACTGAGGTTATTCGCGTTTATATCATGGTTACCCTGCTTATGATCCTAGTATTCATATTTGCAGGTCGTTAGTGATGGAATGGGAATGCCGGTGATCTGGCATAACTTCAGACAAGGAAATGAAGCATCTCACCATTAATTTTGGCTCATGAAGCAATCAATCGGGCCAGAGTTAATAGCTTGGTTAACTAAGCACTTCCTCGTCCCTTCTTAGAAAGAAGGTTTATTACGATTAGATAAGGAGGATGTAATTTCTATTAGGACTAAATCTAATTATGTTTGCAATTCTAAGGCCGGTCTAGGCAATCAAAATGCTCTACCAGCTATGGCGTGTATTGTCCTGCGAATGATGCATATTTCTTGGCATCTGAGATGACTAGGTCCAGTTTGGGATAATTCATCATCGACGGATCAGGATTTACTATTATTGGTTGTTCTTTGAACCTCTTCTCGCTGAAATTGTGTAGTTCCAATTGAAGCAGGCAATTGTGTTTTAAAGATTTGAGCCATTGGATCAGAGATAAGAAGCAACAAGTATTGTACAGCAGCAGCCTTATTATTCAAATCTGTGATTTCACACACTAATGAAAACCAGCAGGCTTACTACAAATCTTACAAGTCCATATATTTGAGGATATTCATTCTTTGAATAGTGTAACTTAAGCACACTATTGTTTAAACTAAATTAAGGCTATGGCACTGGCTACTTAATATACTTCCCAACGGGTTTCTTAAACCGCAACAGCTAAAGAAATATTGGACTTGGTTCGATGGGGTGCGCCAGGGGCTACAGTGCAACGCCTAGGCAACACTTGAAAGACCAAGTAGAGCAAGCGCCAGGGGCTACAGTGCAATGCCTAGGCAACACTTGAAGGACCCAGTAGAGCAAGCTACCTTGATGGACCTTTCCCTTAAAAATTGAGTTAATATCGCGTGAGCCGCCGTGGCTCACATATCAGATATTAAACTGATAAAAATAGATACTACACTTGATCTTAGCCAAAAGGCCGAGAAAGGTATGCTTTTACTTTGTGATGGCCTTTGGTTTTATACGACCATTCTGTTGTCTACTTCTTATCATCTTCCGGTGTGGGACATGATAAAAGAACCTCCTTTCCTTCCTTGAAGCGTATGTCGAGGGAAGTTTAATAATGTAGGTGACAAAAATCTGATCCAAATGTGGGAAAAAACAGAGGTGAAAAGAGTTGGTCGAAACAACGAATAAGCAAAGGCCAATGTATGCCTAAGCAAGATAGTGTTTGGTAGTATTTCTTAAATCTTGCATATCTGCATAGTGACACTTGCAAGGCCAGTGAGATGGAATTATAGAGTTCATTATTTCATGCCTATATCTTCTCAATTTAATATGAATGTTCGTGATTGTTGAAGCGTTTGCAACTCAAAAAGATATGAAAAGAGCTAGCTATCCAAAACTAATGAAATTCATACAAGTTACGATAGAAAGTCATACTTATGTAGTGATGTTAATGGATCAGTGTATTCCTTTGTGAGAACTTCATGCGTTAATGTGAAGATATTTGTTTTTCATCTATTATTTGGAGAACGCCTTTCTATTTCAGTAAGAGATCTCTAGGAGCACAACTTCTTTGGCTTATACATGAGATCTGTAACTCTTTCGATAATTTAGCCTAATGCAATTGAAACGACATGTTAGAGAGAAGAGGGAAAAACGATCAAGGCGTTATAACAGATTGGTTGATACATTCCGGTGTGTGGGAGTGGGACTAATGAACGCTGTAAAAGCTTCTTTGAATTGGTGAAAACTGTAGCAAAAAGAGTAAAAGGCAATACAACAGTTTAAGAGCATGTTTGGCCAAACTTCTGAAAACTGCTTATTTGAGAAGTGCTTTTCGTAAAAATAGTTTTGGAGAAAAGCTGTTTGTGTTTGATCAACTCATTTGAGAAGCACATCTATAGTAATTTGTGTTTGACCAAGTTTTTAAAAAAGTATTTTTGAGTGTTAAATTACGATTAAGGATATTTAAAGACCTAGTTTACAGTTATTTAACTAGATGCATGATTTTAAATATTTATTCTCTCACACTATATTTAATTTTTTTATTTAGTTAAAAAATTTCAAAGTACACATACATAATTGAATATTCTAGATCTATATATTAAAGAAAGATACTATTTTATTAAAAATTTCTAACAAAGTGATGTAGGTGTATGTAGAAAATATAGTGAGTAAAAAGTAATGTACTATTTATATATTATAATTATTAGATTAAAATATATAGGAGTAATTAGGTATATAAGTATTTTTGGTAATGATATTTTTGGAATGATAGAAATTAAATACAGCTTCTGCTTCTACTCAAAAGTACTTTTAGGGAAAACCAGCTTCTTCCTACAGCAGAAAACATCTTCTGTTGCCACTCAAAAACACTTATTTTTTCTAGAATCTTGGCCAAACACCTCAATTTTTCAAAATAAGCACTTTCGGAGAAAAATAAGCACTTTTGGCTCCCTAAAAGCTTGGCCAAACAGGCTCTAATAATATAACATATGTGCTACTCCCTCTTGTCCACTTCATTTGATTTTTTAAGATTTTTCACAAAGATTAAAAAAAGTAATTTTGAAAATTACAATTAAGAAGGTTATTGACCATATTAACTTTTATTCAAAGACTTTTTATTTAGACTTTTGCTTGCAGTTTATTAGAGAAGGGTAACATTGAAAAAAAAATAAGTATCTTCTTTGTTTTGTAAAAAATCAATTAATCTAGACGAAATAAAATTATTTCGAAAATCGATTAAACAGGCAGATGGAAGTAATTTTGAGAAAAGTTAAACCCATAATAAATATATGTCTTTCATAGAAAAATTTTAACTTTATTTTTGACTAACAAGGTTTAGTTTTTTGGTTTGTATAAAACATTTAGTGCAGGTAAGTATGTAACCCTATATTTTGTGGGAGTATCAACATTCAACACCTACTTGCGGGTAAGATTTCATTTACAGAACCGACTTAATTTTCATTTGTATTCCTTAATTTGTGTTCTTTTAGCTTTTGCTTTTCGGTCAATTAAATGCATGAAATATGATTATCAGTATTCGTAACGAGTTTCACCTTACATAATTGTTTCTTTAAACTTTCGTCAACTATTATGTGTGCTATTGTTAGCTAAACTCAGGCAAATATTGGCTCGAATCATGCATAGATAAAGCAAAAACTAGAAAGTCAATAAATATTGTGTAAAGCTATTCATTTTGCATGACGTTCGAAAGTCATCAATAAAGTCTAAAGATAAGTGTTGGAAATTGGATACGGGTCACCCATGTGCGTCAACCCAGATCCATATACAAATAAATAATATATATAATATGTTTACATATTAATTAATAAATAAAAAGGGAAGAGACACAACTATTAGAACTTTGTCTAAAAAGTTGTATCCCTCAATCGGATTATAAATAGTAGTTTCTATTGAGAAACTAGCGTTAATATATCCTTCCCTTTAGTGTGGAAAATCTGTGGTTCTTTTCTCCCAAAAACAGAAGATAAAACTCTCATATTCGTGTGTGAAGAACTGTGAAAGATTCCCAAGAAGAACAAAGAAGTTTTCTCCGAATTTGGAACATGATTCTGTAATTTAGGTACGACCTTAGACTGTGAATCTTTGATGTAGTTTGTGTTCTATTGACATGTGATTGCATCCCCGACTAGTGAAACAAATACGATTAGGCCCTGGGCGAATTGCATGTTCTTGGATTATGTGTAATCCTTCAATAAGTTATATGCATATATGTTGTAATCCTTCAATAAGTTATATGCATATATGTTAAGTTATATGCATATATCTTGTCTAAGGTTCCTTGTAAAGATGTGTCCTTTCTTGCTATTGTTGGTTTTGGTTATGTTGTAGAATCAACTTAACCTTAAAAGTCATGATATTTAGATCATCTGAAGCAAAAGTTCTTTACCACATCTTCTCTATAGTTTGCCCAAGTGGTTGTCGTCATGTAAGACATGTCTTGTGCCTTAAACTAGAGATGAGAATCTATTATGGTAATAAACTCCTTGATAACTTCTACCTATGGAGGAAATATGTTTTTCTTTTTTGAAATAATGCTATTTGCTCCTGATGGAAGAGTGTTTTTTAGTGCTGTACTTCCAACGTTGAAATATTTTGTATATTTTATCATGGCCTAATTTTTTTTTAATTGAAAGAGATCTATTTAAATCAAAGATCATGAGAAGTTGTGCTATAATTTTTTACCATCGGTGTAAAATAAGTTTTGTATTGTAATCACATAAAGAAGATTCAAACTTTTTTTTTCCATAAGTGATGGATCTTGTTGTGCGCAAGGATTGTTGGTCCCAAGACAAAGAATTTTTGTTTGCTTCTCTGCCTCAATGAAACGGCATGTGGCTGTTCAGACAACTTCAAAAGTAGTAATTGGAAAAGAGAAAGAACAGTGTTTTAGAAAATAGAAGAGTTGTTTGGTGGCTATTTGTGAAGCCTACGTGGTCTGATCACCATTTTCCATCTGGACTTCTTTCTTTTTATGGTGCATGAGATATGCCACCTCATAGTTGTATGAATGGCTTTATTAATTTAAAAATAGACTTTTTGGATCCCACCTCGCAAATGAATTACAAGCTTCCTATCTTCTTCACACACCCGCCTCCCTCCCATTTCACTGCATCTATTCTTCATCTTCCATTTTTCTTCTTCATTTTCCTATTTGATTTTCAAAAATCAAATTATTTTTTTTACAAACTTTAAAGTCTGGTCAGGTATAAAAAAAATAAATATTCTTACACTTTTTTTTAGTCTTTTTTGGTCATTCAAACCACATTTTCTCAACTAGAAAAATTAGAAAACTACCATAAAATAACACAAGTTTTCCCCAAAGCTAACTTGTTTTCAACAGACAAATACAAAAACATGTGTCTTGTATTTGTTTTTGTTAAACGAACAGTAATTTTATACATTTTTTTTTGGTTAAACAAAGATTTGAAGAAAAAAAAAAGTTTTACTGGAAGAGGTTAAATGTGAGTGCAAATTTTATAAAACAATAATTGCGCCATGAGTAATGTCAAACTAGTTATGCTCGAGTCTATTTTGCTCAAGGTAGTTCTATTTCATCCAACAACTCATTAATTTAGAGATTTGAAATCATCTTTTGAGGAAAATTAAAATTATTTGCTAAAGCTTTAAGGGAAACATGAGCAAACTTGAAACTGAATTATAGTTGGAACTTGGGATGATGGAGAAGAAGAAACCGGGGGGGGGGGGGGGAGGGGTGGAAGAGCTGGGGTTGGGCAGGTTAACAAGAAGAGAGAGAGAGAAAGAAATGAAAGTGGAGTGGGGAGAATATAGAACTATGTATTAATTGAAAATTATGGGTCCCACTATTTTATTTGAATAAAAATAATGGGGTCATATGACTAGTCATACTTGCATCTCATGCAAGATAAAATTTTTCGAACCATTGACATTAATGGAAGAAAAGTCTTCCAGAAACATAAGTTATTCATGTGCTTAATTTTGCACTTTCACAATTTTACATAAAGACGTAAAATTGTTCTGTGATTATATATTATTTGTATATATGTTATAAAATAAATATATTTGAAAATTTCATAAACCAGAATTGGTTAGTGGGGTTCATGGGTGGATCTTTAATTAAGAATCACTAGCTTAATTATCTGTCAAGTGCATTGGAATGAGAATGTGAATCCAATGTGTATATTTGTATAGTGAAAAGGAGAACCAAAGTGAGAGCATGCTTGTTCTTTTTCAACCCATGTCAAAAGAAAACAGTTCCTTATGGGTCTTGGTGTTTAATCTGGTTCCAGTGTTTGACATTGGGATAAAATTTTGTTTGTGAACACTTTGTGTGTATGAAAGTGTGTACATTTTTTTCTGATTTTCTTTTAGTATATGTTACAAAGAAAAATAGTGGAAAACTTGACACTTTTACGTGAGGTTTTATTGTAAAACCTTATTGTTAATATATACATACACAAGTGCATATATAAGAAGAGACTATGGTGGTTTGTTGATCATAAAATAGGACATTTGTTGTCCCGTGAGACAAGATGCAAAGAAGGGATTTAAGACATCTCTTTGTAATGAAAAAAAGTAAAACAAATAAGTTTAGATGTCGTTTGTGCCACTGTTGCAAAGCATTAGTATTGCATGTGCTATGGGCAAATGTATGTTCTGTGAGCATATCTCTTTGACAAAAGGATCCAAGAGTGGATCCCTAGTTGAAAACAAAATATGGAACAGTGGCAATGCCAAAGATCAAGAAATGATCTATGCAGTCAAAGTGGTCATAGCTTCATGTTGCATGTCATTTATACAATTACCTATGTGACATTATATTTTTCATAAGTATTTGGTACTTGTGTGAATTTACAATATAATGTTTTACGTCATTATTCTTGTTAAATATTTCTATATCTATTATAGAATTCATGCTTATTTAGTCAGTTTTGAATTTAAGTAATTTAAGATGAGTGTTGTGTTCCTTTAATAGTTGATTATATTAGATTTATCGAGTATTAGAATTTGGATGATGATTGGGAACATAGTGAACTTTCGATTCCGGATCTAATATGAAATAAATATTAATATAATTAAATTATTTTAATGATTAGTATATATGAATTTTAGGCTCTAAGAAAGTACATAGTTGTCTCGATAAGTTTATACTAGTTTATATCAATATGTCAACTGCTGTTAGAATATTGTCTCAAGTTTAATAAAGGTGTTAATGGTGACAATAAAATCCAGTATGTCCTAAAAGATCAAGGCTCTTGAGACTCTAGATATGTCTGTGACGTCTCCTAAAAGTGGCGTTATATTCTATTGTAGTTGGAACACTATGACATCTGTGATCCAAATTATGAAAGTTGTTGTAAGTCAGTTACTATATTCCATATATGTTATGGATATATGAAAATCAATTTTTTTATTAAGGTTTTTTCTGTTTTGTACATAAGTTTTTTTCACTTGGAAAACTAGTTCCAAGGGGAAGGATATGTATCAATTTATGATACTATTTCGGTCCATGATTTATGTGTTCATAAATGAACAAGACAACAATGACAAAGTAACTGAAATTGAATCACGATGTTACATTCCTAGCGAATATTTTTCCTAAGTAGGGTGAGATAGGTTATGGCTTGTCTCTTCATGAAACTATGGACCAAATTGCTTCTGCTATTGACAGTCAAATGGATTAGAGTAAGAGTCTCTTTTGGTGATAATGGATCTGTTCCGTTTAGCACCAAGATGACTAAAAGAATTTATTTATATTGTTGGTCCCGGTAGAAGTAACTATCAATTGATAAATCAATTTTATCAATCTCAATCTCAACGAATGAGTCGTCTACATATGCCCCATCGTCGATTTGAGATTGAAGGGGAAGCATATATAGTTACTCCACAAGAGGTATAAGAGCTACATAACGTAATTGAGGATCTTAGATACCTTGCTAAGGATAAATAGCTTAGAACAATGGAACATGAAATGGAGTTTGTGAAACCAAACCAAGAGTTGGAATGGGTTGATCTACTTATGAGTCATAGCGGAAAATTCGCAAAAAAAAAAAAAAAAAAAAAAAAAAAAAAAAAACTTAATGTAATATCAAGAAATATGGTGAATCCTTGAAGTTCAGATTTCAAGAGATCGTTCGAAGATATTGTTGTCTCTTTCAGAAAAATCTTATATTAACAAATTTTCTTGCACGATTTAATATGCAATAGTGCAAACCTATTAATACTCATAATTCTAGAGGTGAAGTTTCTAATGGGAGGATGTGTATGCAATAGTGCAAATCAATTAATACTCCTATTTCTAGTGGTGAAGTTTCTAGTGGGAGGATGTGTCCTCGTGAATCCACAAGAATATGATATGAAAAGAAATACTGAAAAGCAGTTAAAGGATACTGAGGTACCTTAAAGGCACTTATGATTATCCCTGTAAAGTAAAGGAAAGGATCTACAACTCAAAGGCTATACTTACGATAATTGAGAATGAGATTTAGATGAGAGAGAATTTAAATCTGAGTATGTCCTTCTTTGCTAAACAATAACGATGTGTATATTGTTTGAGTAGCAAGAAACAATCATCGGTCCTATTTATAAAGAAAGCTGAATTTGTAGCGCTTTCAGCAACTGTGCAAAGCTGTTTGGCTTAAATATCTTTATGATAAATTTGGGTGTGTTGGATAGCGTGCTATTGAATTAGTGACAATTAAGTGTGATAGTCAAGTCTCAATAGCTTACACAAAAGTCTCATGTATCATTAGAAGACAAACCATATTGATATAAGTATAATTTTCTTAGAGACATAGTTGTACACAGAAAAGTGAACATGAAATACATCTCGACGCATACAGTGAAACCCATAGCATTTGGTGCTTATGAATGACATATGAGGTCATTGAGTTTGCGTAGATGTCGATGTATTTATATCTTAACTTTTCCCAAGCATGCTCACATAAAACTACATTATTGGAGCTAATGTAGTCGCAGCCTAAAGCCTAAATTAGTCAATGTTGTTCATTCATATACATAAAATATTTTTATGTTTAGTACATAAATTTGAAGTATGTCGGACAGACAAAAAGATTTTTTTTTTTTCATACAGGCAATCGCCTCTATTGTCTAGGTGACTAATAGGGATGAGACAATTATAAACTTGTTATTATCTGAGGTGATAATAATAGAGAGCTTGAAGTTGAAGTTTATAATAAAAATATCACTTATTTTTTTTGGTTAATCATTTATGATTAAATGTGACAGTCTGTCTTAATGCCAGATGTGAGTTCTAAAAGATAAAATGTATGAGTAAATTTGTGAACTCAAAGTTAGACATAGATTGTCTGGCTATCATCTGCACAGTATTTAATTTGTGAAAGACATACGCTCCACGGGAAAGGAGTCAATACTGTGATACGTGATTCATACCGCGTATGCATAATGACTTATGGGTGATACAAGTTTAATTTCTACTTGCTTATCGTGTGAAGCCCTGAAAATTATAAGTAATTTTCTTTCCTTTGTATCCACATGACTTTGATCAGTTTCTCGAGATTCAATTTCGTGTTTTCTATCTTAGAGTGTTGCCAAGAGATCATGAATGATTCGGTCTAGCGGAACATTCCTAGAAAAGCAAGTTAGATTGAGATTAAGAGATTCTTGAGATGGGGAAGATCATTGAATATTATCACATTAATTGTGTTTCATTGGTACCCTTTATGTTTGTCTTTGAGATAAGAACATAATGATGAACTCAAACTATTACAAAGAGATTGCGAGAGATGTGAATGTGATAAATGATCTAGGATACTGCATACTACAATTTACTCCAAGGCTCCGTTAAACGAGATGCTATATATTCCTAACAGATGTATAACAACTAAGTTCTTGAAGTATGCACTGGTCACACGGTCTAGTCGTTTTGTATGAAAATTACAGAATGGGAATGAGAGTTGACCCACTATGTGTGAGTGGGAGATGTTGAAAATTGGATACGGGTCACCCATGTGGGTCAACCTAGATCTATGTACTAATAAATAATATATATATATATATATATATATATATATATATATATATATATATATATATATATATATATATATATATATATATATATATAATATGTTTACATATTAATTAATAAATAAAAAGGAAGAGACACAACTATTAGAACTTTGTCTAAAAAATTGTATCCCTCAAGGATTATAAATAGTAGTTTCTATTGAGAAACTAGCGTTAATATATCCTTCCCTTTAGTGTGGAAAATCTGTGGTTCTTTTCTCCCAAAAACAGAAGATAAAACTCTCATCTTCGTGTGTGAAGAACTGTGAAAGATTCCCAAGAAGAACAAAGAAGTTTTCTACAAATTTGGAACATGATTCTGTAATTTAGGTACGACCTTAGACTGTGAATCTTTGATGTAGTTTGTGTTCTATTGACATGTGATTGCATCCCCGACTAGTGAAACAAATACGATTAGGCACTGGGCGAATTGCATGTTCTTGGATTATGTGTAATCCTTCAATAAGTTATATGCATATATGTTGTTTCACTGGGACGACAAGCGTGCAGGATAAGTGCAGGGCATATTTAAGCCTATGCGGGGGTTGCAGGTGCAGATCGGAGCGGCATAGGTAGAATTCTCTTTTAAACAAATTTCTTTTATACCCATGAGAAATTTTATTTTAGATCTCACAGGTCATGTCATACTTGTATGAGGTTTTTAATTATCTAATAAGTGGTCTTATAGGTCTCAATAGCTTACTTTAAGACAAGTAATAAATAAATTCAACTATTAAATCCATATTTATTTTTAAAAAAATATTTTAAGTGAAAGAAAATAATAATAATAATAATAATAATAATAATAATAATAATAATAATAATAATAATAATGGTATTAAATTAAAGAATATATGGTATGAAAATATCATGCTTTAGCATTTGATTTCGAACAATGGCAAGAACATTTTTTTAATTTCTTGGTTCTAATATGAAGAAGAGCAACAACATATATATTTTCTTTTTTAATTTGTTCATTGCAGACGTCCCAATTTTACAAGCCTGGTTCTTATTTAAAAAAGAGCCTCAATATATATTTTCTAATTTGATTTGTTCATTTGGACGTCCCAGTTTAAGGAACCTTCATTTTTGTACCATAAAATTCCAACAACTTTCTTCTTATTCTTTTATATTTGAAGTATTGTTTAAAAAAAATAGATCATCTTATTTACAACAATGATTCAATATTTTAAACTGAAAAATAATGAAAGAACACATTAGTATATTGTCAATAAGTTTAGAACCAAGAAAATTGAAGCACATATGCCGCCAATAATAGAGCTCCAACATGGCTGGCGGCTGCACGTAGATTTAATTGTCAAGTTCATGTCGTCGTGCAATAAAAATCTGACCCATTTTCGATAGTAGAAGGGCTAATTTAGCCCTTTTCCGATATTTAGAGTCACTTATGATATGAAAACTTCAACCACGAGATTCACTTTAGGCAAACTCCATAAAGGTGTGAAATTGGTCTTGATTCAGATTAAAGGTTTGAAGTTAACTACCGACTACATAACTTTGTTTGAAGTTAGCCTTAGCAATGTTTTGAACTTTGAAGTTGATGAAGTGTTTAAAAATATTTAAGGTCTTTCTTAACTTTCAATTATTCCCTAAGTAGATATCAAAAGATTTTTTTTACAGAGAAGTACGCTTTTGAGAAGTTATTTACAAAACATAGCAATATTTTGATGCAACTCAATGCACAAACACGCCCTTCACAAGGAGTCAAGCACGGGAGTTGCAACAGCTGCAGGCTATGTTCTCACAACTGGAGCTGCTTGAGCAAGTGTTGGAGGTTTCAGGGCAATTCTGCATGCTCACTGTCTCAGAATTTGAAAATGCTCATCGCGCAGACGCGATCGCGAAAGGCTAAAAAGAAGACCTACGCGATTGCGAGCAGCCAGACGCGATCGCGGAAGATGAGAAAGCAGAGAAGCGCGATTGCGCGTCCACAGACGCGATCGCACAAGAGGCTGGTTGAAAGCCTTCGCCTGCGTGATCGCGAGGCCATAGCCGCGATCGCGAGGCTATGATTTATTGCTCAACGCGATAGCGTCCGTTCCTGCGCGAACGCGCTGAGACGAGGATCAGAAAGCTCATTTTCAGCTAATGACTTGAATGCCCATTGTTAAGGGGTAATTAAGGCAAATGTGTCACACTATATAAACTACTATTGTCATTAGCTTACTTAGTTTTTGATGACATTTGACAAAGTGAGGAATTTGGCTAAGCTTGTTTGCTTAAGCACATTAAACATCATTGATTTGTAATTAGCTTTAACTAATTGAGGATCAATTATTATAGGTTCTCTTGTTTAGGTCATTAAGGGGGTGATTAGGCTATTTTCCCTAATTTACTTCCTTAATCTTTCTCTAATCAATTGGGTCTTGCTTTAATTCTTGTTCTTTTAATTTTGTGACTTTAATTTTCGTATCAATTTTAGTAAAATTACCTAATATAGAGAAAAGTAAAAGTTAATTACAAAACATAGCAAAAATAGCATAACATAGCAAAACCTTACATTCTTCCTCCCATTTTCCCAAATTTCACTTTTCCTCCTCCCTTCCCCAAATTTCACCGATGTATCTCGCTGCATCTCAACTTATACCAGATAACCAACACCTCGTATCTCGTTGTATCTCGCTTTATCTCGACGTATCTCACTGCATCTCAACTTAACAAGATAACCAACCACCTCGTATCTTGCTGTATCTGTACTATTTTTGCATCATATCTAACTGTTTATGTACTTTTTTTTTAGAAAGAGCATATATAACGATAGAAAAAACGAGTTAGGGGTCGAGTCGGGTGAATTCTTTATGTTGACGCCATTATCTTAACTGGTGACACGTCTCTGCTAGGCAGCGTGTGGAATGGCCGAGAGCGGGCTAGGTTTAATGATTTGGTGGGATCTAAACTAGTGCCACAAAGGCCTTTGATGGTTTCATGAATGAAGGCCTAAGTGGATTTTTGCATTATTTTTGTATTGTATCTAACTGTTTCTAACTGTCTATGCATTGTATCTAGCTATTATTAGACAGTTTCAATGCTGTTTCAGACTCATATAAAATATTAGAAGGAGTAGATGTATATATACTTTGATTTCTTGTGAATTGAGTGGAGTAGTTGAAACATAGATGCCTTTAACAATATCATAAGTAGTATTCTGCATTTGCTTGCACAAATATATCATTGGATATATTACCCAAACCGGCACCAAGTACAAACCTGCAATAACATGATTTCAACATACTAATTTGTACCAAAATTCATATAATTTTTCAAAATTTTAATGATAACAAATAGAAAAAATGGATACCAATTTTTGCTTAAAAAGAGTTGCTCACAATTTTTTTCTTTGAGAAGATCTTAGTTTCTTTTCAAACTACACATCTACCTGTTGCTAACATTATCTTTTCTTTTAAAGATGATATTGGAATTGAAGATCTAATAGAGAAACAAAAGGGAAATTCAATGGTAGCAACACTAAACAAGCAGAACCTTATAGGATAAAATAATTCTCAAACGAAAATAGAGGCACAACAGAGGAGAAACGAAGGAGCGACGCTGGTCTGAACCGGCGGCGTCACTACTACTCCGCTACTATAATCCCTCTCCCCGATGGTGTTCTGTTGCTGGTGGTGGTGGCGATTTGTCTTGCCGCTGCCCTCGTTGACACCTCGCTTGTGGTATTACTACAAGCCCGACCTTCTCCCTTTTCTCTAGTGTATGGTGTGGTGCTTGATGGGTGTGCGTAATGGTATTTATACTATTGTAATTGTCCCTTTTGTCTTGATTGTTGTGAAATATGTTTAGGAAAATTATTGTTATACCTTATAATTTGTATAATATTTTTTTTTTGGGTATTATAGAGGTGCACATTTATATGTTTGTGTAAAAATTCCATATCAAAAGCGGCTATCTACACACTTTACCCAAAAGGATTTTTACACTCTATACCCATAAAATTTAAAGTATTTACAAACCATACCTAATACAAATTATACTACCCATAAAACTAAAAGTATTTACCCAACCTACCCATTTATTATTGTATACCTTTGTTATACCTTATAGGTGTATACCTTTAAAGTATACTGCATAAATTATGGTATACAAGTCTGGAGGGACATTTATTACTGTATACTTTTGTTATGCCTTATAGGTATATACTTTTATGGTATACTGCATAAACTATGGTATACAAGTCTGGGTGGGTATAGTGGGTAAATAATTTAGTAGGTAGGTCCTGTAATATTTGAAAGTAATAGATAGTGGCTGTAATTATTTTAGATATTGTGGGTATTTTTGTAAGTGTCCCTTACCCAAATTCATCAACAATCAAATGGACCCAAAATCTATTTTTTTGGCTAGAAATAGCACCCCTTGTCCTCCAATATCGCTAGTGTTGTAGTTAACTAGTTTTTTAAGCAACTGATCTCCAACTCATTTTTGTTTTATATATGAGAAAATTTCTCTGTTGTGCTAAAGCATTTTTAGTTGAGTTTTACCTGTTAGCAACAAATGATAGTAAATTGTAAGATTTATCAGGTTCGATATTATTCAAAAATTTGTCTTTTAAGTCATAAGTTTGTTTAATGCTTAATATGGTTAGTTGATGCATTTTTCTTTTACTAATATGACATGTGGTGATAACTTGTGAATATTTATGATGGTTAGGGTTTGAGTTAGGTTTTATCAGAACTTGTACAAAATTCAGTGAGACATGGTTGAAAATTTTACCCTTAAGTATTGCCAATCCATCAAGGTTGAAAGTAATTCAGTAAGAGGGGTAGGAAGAGTTATATGCAAGTTTTGCTAATCCATCATAAGCAAAGAAAATTTAGTAATAAATTTTACTTTTGAATGTGACTAAATATTGCCTATAAATCATGAATTCAATGCAATTCAATAAGAGTGCGAAAGGAGTCACGAGCAATTAAAAAAAATTTGCTTGAAAGTTTTAGCTAGCGTTTGGACATAGATTTGGTTGAAACTTGGGAATTTGAGTTTTTGGATTTGAGTTGAAAAATAATTTTTGGAACTTGAAGTTGTGTTTGGACATAGAAATTATTTGAAAAAATAGTTGAAGTTTTGTGAGTAGTTTTTCAAATTTTCCAAAAACTGCCCAAAAACAGCCTTTGAGCACTTTTTGAGTTTTTGGGACTTTTTGGGAGAAATTTTGATGAAATGGCATAAACAAACAGTTTTTCTCCAAAAAACTTTAAAAAAATGTTCCCAAAAACTATAAACAAACGGGGGCAAAGTGTTGCTTTTTCATCAAGAGTTGAAGGTAATTCATTTAGACATGGTTGAAAGATTTAGCACCAAGTATTACCTATTTGTTAGGAATTCGTCTAAGTTAGTGTAGGGTTGGAAGGGTATATTTTTGTTATAGAGTATTAAGGGAGGCCAGTTTTGCAAGAAGTTGTTAAATGAGGCCAAAATTCCAACTGGTGTGATTCACCCAGGCCCGAATAGAAAACAGAGGCCTACAACGCCACAAATTAGTTGTTGTACGAATCTCCAATCTCTGCCGGCGGCAACTCTTGTAGGTTATTGAAATGGTAGGGTGGCAACGGCATCTTCAAAGTTTACTACATCAGGCTGGAAAAAGATATCGAAATGTTCCTTTCAACTCAAAGTCGTCTCTAGTACTTGGTAGTTATGAACAATTGTATATTTTCTTCATTAAAGCCCACACTTTCTACTCCTTATCGCTTTTTTCCACTTTTCACTTTTGATGACTATGCTTATAAGTTCATGAAATCACTCACACACTAAAACCAAATATCAATGGGAGTTTAGGGATAAATTTCATTTTTTTTTTGGAATTAAATTTCAACTTATTGTTGATTTCTAGGTGAGGCGCCTTACGTACATATGCTTTCATCTGGGATCTCAAGCCCGTCATACCACTATCTACAGCGTCTGGTAATGTTTAAAATGTCATTTAGCAATGTAGTGAATTGAGTTGGCAATGTCCTCGTGAATCCGTATTGTGCCTTTTTTGTTTTTCCTTAGTTATTTTTCTGTTAGTTTGACAAACAACTCATCATATTGCCAGAATTCTATTCGTTTTGTTACTAATAATGTTTTTATTCATGTTTTAGTACTGCATAAACTCATTTTGTAATGGTATATCTAGGTAGTGACCTTGACAATTTAAAATATAATGCCTTTGCAGATATGTAATTTTTCAGTTTAAATATCATATTTTAGTTCCATTTTTGTAATCCTATATGGCCGTGCAATTGAAATATCTATAGACCCAAATGTACATAAAATACCTGTAATATACACATACATAGTTATATAGCACTATGAGGAATTATTTTCGACATTTCATCATTCTTTATGTATTTATTTTCTTCTCAGTTTTACAAAAGTGTTGCCGAAGATTGTGTAGTCATTTTGAGTTTTGATAGCTATCTTTCCACTTCAGATATGCAGTTCTCGATGGCTGAACTTCTTTTTTTGACTCTTCCTTATCTTAAATTACATTATATGTGCTGCTTCTTGCCATGCGTTTATGTAGAACAACTTTCCTAGGAAATAAAATTTGAATTAGTTTAAGCAGTTTCATAGTTATAAATGTTAACCTTTTTCTTTTCATTACTGGTAGGGGCTCTCTAGCTCAAGGACCTTACTTGCAGATTCATCTGATGCTACACCAATTTCTTCCCCATTAACACCGCTTCTAACATCAAATACTGGAAATACAGAGGCTACGAAAGCAACTTCCAAACCTTCAAACGTTCAAGCAATTTTGAAGGGGATAAAGCAGGTATGAAATGCAACCACCTTTTAGAGTTGGTGAATGTCTAATGTACTTCACACATTATCAGAATTTGTGTGATGAGTTGTAATTTTGTGAGTAGGAGTGGTTGCAAACGTTCTCGTGATTCTTATTAATTAATCTCCTGGTAAACTTTCTTTTTATTATTTGAGAATTAAACTCCCAGTAAATTTGATTACTACATAGTAAAAGTTACTTCCATAAAGCCTTTATGTTTACATAGACATGAAAGATACTGCCGTAAAGCCTTTATGATTTGGACTGGCATTTACATGGACGTGGAAGTTACTGCCGTAAAGCCTTTATGTTGTGGACTGGTAATTGATAAAGTTTTTTAAGATATTGCTCATGCTTTTATGTAAAATTAGGAGGCAAAACCCGGTCATTTAGCAACACGACAGCTGGTACTGCTTTACTCCTGCAACTTATGAGCTTGAAGTCTTAGTTGATTGTTTTTTTTTAGGATGTTGGAAGTCAGAATGTCAAGTATAGCCAAATGCTATATAAAGAAGAATGGTTGTTACCCACTTTTGACCTCTTCTTCCTGAAGTAGCCATCTATTTCTAAGATCTTCTATTTGGAACTTCGTGGTTATCATTATTTCTTGTTATTATTGCAAGAAATGGATTTCGCACTGAGACGATACTTGTGCGACAATATACACCTTACGTTTATAATTGAAGTGATTATATTAACAATAAGGTGACAGGTCATAAGTTTTCCACATAAGAGATTGGAGAAAGAGCTTTTACTGTGCTTAACTGAATAGCTGCTACAACGGAAGACAAAAATGTAACGTAGTTTTTTATTTGATTTTCTTAGCACCTCAATGTGAAAAAAATCAGTTCAAATTACCTTGGAGTATTCAGACTCGTGGAAAAACGATTACCTTAGAGAACTCAGATGAGGGTATCATATTGATGGATTGAATATAGTGCAAGCATATCCTAACTTCTTTTAATTATGAATAAGAGTCTCTGTCCTGATCGAGACTGGTAAAGCATGGCTTAAGCTCCTTTTGGCTTGGAAAGAAACTGTTCTCCCTTTTTTCAAGGTTGAGGGGATTTAACTGTTCTCCAGAGTATTCCTTGATCTTCTTTTCTTGTTTTTTCTCGACAACTTTTGCTTTTTCTCTTTTACTCCATTCCATCAAAAATCTTTATCCAACCAACAAAAAGAGTGACGAATCTTAATATGCCATCCGCTTATTTGGTTCACACGTCATTTTCAGAGCCCAAAGAAGATCAATTTGGTTGCAGCATTAGTTCGTGGGATGCGTGTTGAGGATGCATTGTTGCAGTTGCAAGTGACTGTAAAACGAGCTGCTAAAACTGTCTATCAGGTGAGACTTCTGACAAGCATATTGCAGTTTTGTGTGGAAAAGGGAATTGATTCCTTTATAAATCATTCAACTACTTGATAATATTTACCCAGTTTCTTCTGGTTCCTTCTTCACGGAGAGCATTCTCTAATGTGGCTGCCACAAAATAAGGTATTTAAGTTGCAGAGTCACCTCTGTTGTATTGCGGACAGTTATTCACGCCTAAACACTAAATTAGACCAGTCGTAAAGGTGCAGGACTACCGCGTAACATGATTCTTGAAGTCAAGATTTTTATGCAAAATTCAGGCATGATGTAATTTGAACTTTTTCTTGTGTAGGTTATACATTCAGCTCGGGCAAATGCAACCCACAATTACGGATTTGACCCAGATCGTCTTCTTGTTGGTAAAAGAAGGCGAACTTTAACACTCTATTCTCTCCTCTCTTCTAAATTGGAACTAATTCATCCTTTTCATATTTGGTGCAGCTGAGGCATTTGTTGGAAAAGGACTTTTCATGAAAAGGGTATCCTACCATGCCAAAGGGAAGTGTGGGGTAAAAGTGAGGCCAGAATGTAGACTGACTGTGGTACTTAGGGAGATAACTCCTGAGGAGGAGGCCGAGATAGCTAAGTTGAAAGTACACAACTTTAAGAAGCTCACCAAACGCGAAAAGCGTCTAGTTCCCCATAAGCTCATTGAGACTACTCCAATATGGAACCGCAAAAGCAAAGCTAAGAGCAGTGGACCAGGGACTGTTGCTGCTTAAGCAACGTTCCATTGGTAGTTCGATTTTAGTAGAAAGTTCGTAGTCGCATCAAAGTCAATTTGGGATGAAATGGTACGCGTCTTGTTGGATTTTTCTCTCAAATGTTCTGTGTCTTTTACATCTCTCGCATAGCAGTGTTTAGGTCGAGATCTTCAGCTTTCATTTGCTAGCACAATTCCCTCTCCTTTATGTAGTATTTCAAGTTCCTCAAAGTTCATGTACGTTTTATGGCCTTTTATATAATCAGATGACTGATTGATGTATTCTTGGTGGATAGGTGATTTCATTTTGGTCAAAATCATTGTAATAAGACGTACATTGCATGTTGAGCTATTCCTAGTCCACTCCCTCACCCCCTTTTTGCCCTTTTTCCCCATTTAGGAAAGGAGCACATCAAGTGTTGACCAAAATATTTGTGATTATATTATATTAGGACTATTTCTTACATCTTTATCGTGGTAATATTATAAGAATATGACATTGCATTAATTTATAACTATTGTGCGAGATGTTAGAATAAGTATGTATAATTTTGAAAGGTAACTATTTTGAAAGCTTACTCTTAAAATAATACTCCAATCATTTTTTTTCTTCGTCTAGTTATTGCTGTTAATGTCGTTTTACAAATCCTATTGTTATACAATTTAAGTAGGCAGAATACATAAAATGACACTTGAACTTGGCACGAAATTCCGGCTTAACACCTATACTTAGCATTGTTCCTATTCAACATTTAAATTACATTCTAAGTGTGTCTATTGAACATAAGGGCTGGTGTGTGCATCACACACTCATTTAAGAGAGTGATTAACCAAATAAAATGGGTTCTAGTGCCAATACAAGGTTAAAAAAAAGTAAAAAATAACATAATTTTTTTTTAATTTTATTTTTTTCAGAAATAACTTTTTAAATTTTCTTTTAGCTCCTTCATCTTGCTTCAATCATCTTGTTGCCTCTGACGCGGGTCCCATAAGCAATACCTCCACCACAAAACCAACTTCCCCGTTCTGGCACCACCATAAGTAATACTTTCTCGACGGTGTCAACCACAGCTTTTGTACACCACCACCATCAAAACAGCATTAAAAGCAATAAACTCACAACCATAAAGCAGCTTATATTCTCAAACTTGATAAAATTAAATGTCCAAGCAAAGATATATAACATATCAATTCAAATACCAAATTGGGGGGGGGGGGGGATGGTTGAATGCGAAGAAAACGATGACAGGGTGAGAAACTGCCAATCTAATTGGCGGCCATATCTCAATTAGATTTTCATGTATTTAAGTTAATCACGTCGAAAACTTTTTGGAGCTTGGTGTTTTTATGGTGGTGTCAATGGTGGATCTGGTAGGATGTAAAAATTGGTGCAATGATAAAGGGGGTTGATTTGGTGTTTCTGTGATGGTTAACAGCTACATATTGGTGGTATTAATGGTGATTCTTTAGAGGGTTTTAGGAATGGTAATAATGTCAAGAAGATGGAGGGGGTGGTTTGATGGTGGTTAAGGGCCGACGGTAATTAGAAAGACAAGACAAATTTGGTGTGTGGAGGGGGGGGGGGGGGGGGTTAAATGCAAAGATGAAGATGAAAGGGTGAATAGATTTTTGTTTTTTCTATTTTTTTGATTATTTTATATCAAAACATATATATTTGGACCCTAATGCCATATGCCTCCTTTTTATTCGTCAATTGGCCACATCATCAGTGAGTGGCTTACACTCACTTAATTTTTTTTAATAGTTGTCTATTTTGTGCTGGATAGAAACATTTCGACATTACTTTTAGTGTTTAAAAGAAACAACGCGGAGTTTAAGTGTCAAAGAGGAATTTCGTACCAAGTTTGAGTGCCATTTCATGTATTCTGCCATTTAAGTAAGAAGTACACGCAGATCCAAGATTAAACTGGAAAGGTTATTAGCGGTCATTTCGGAATACTTTTGAAATTATGCTTCGATTTACATTCATTCTGCTCCGGTAAAAGTTGCTGGATAGTTGACACTTGAGCCTGCATATGCTATGCTCCTTTAGTAGAATTCATAGTTATAAACCAAAAGTAAAATTCCCTATTATGTAGCTGCGTGTGTACTGGTAATATTGAAAATTCTTATTAATAAACATAAGTGATTGTAGAACAAATTTCTCAAATTGTCATTCAATTTTGGGAATTAGCCACTAAAATCACTTTGTTTTGGCTGGTCACAATAAAATCACCCAACTTATGGTAAATCTTTTCAAAAATAAGTCTTACGATTTTTACACTCTCACTCACCAAAAAGCTGATATGGTAGTTTTAATTATTATTCAAATCATATATGAGATCCACTTTGTTGCCAAGTAAAGTTTTTGAATAAAAATAGACCAAAACCAGCAATGACCCTAACTCAAAAGAGACCCCAATTTGATAAGATTAGTCATTAATTTCATTTGGCTTCGATTAAAAATGAAGGAGAGTTTTTTGGACTAAGCCCGCACGGTTTTCCCAAAAGGCCTCACACCATTAAGAGATTCCTACACCTTATAAGTAGGTTATTTTCCTTGCCAACTTCCGATGTGGGACTTGGTTCGCACACCCAAACAATCTCCCCCTCGAACTAAGTTCCACATGGAACATCTCTGCTTATTTGGAGATTCACTGTACTGTGTGTCACCCACATCAACAATTGAGTAACTTCTGTGTGCGTCTTTGAAGCTATGCCAAAGGTTGAAACCGTCTTGAAATCGGCGGATAGACGGGCAAAGACATTAACCGGGCCCTCAAAGTTGTGGGTAAAGGCAAGCAGTAATCCGGCCCACAACGGGTAAAGGCTAAGTCGGGCCTCACGCACTCACTCCGCTGCATACTCGTCTCGCTGAACCATCGGCTCTGATACCAGTTGTTGGGCTAAAACAGTCCAAGGTGCTCTTAACATGGTGTGATACTGTCCGCTTTGGGCTAAGCCCGCACGGTTTTCCCAAAAGGCCTCACACCATTAAGAGATTCCTACACCTTATAAGTAGGTTATTTTCCTTGCCAACTTCCGATGTGGGACTTGGTTCGCACACCCAAACAATTTCCTCAAACATCTTCATCTGATCTTGATTATCACAATTTAAAACTCAACAAGTTTTGCTTCAAAGTTGTTCAACAGAAGGAAGCTTTCAGAAATAGAAAGTCGTTTTCCGAAATGGGAAACACTTGTAGTGTCTTTTGTGGGTTAGGGCTATAGTTGGGTTGAGTTCTTTTATGAAAATAATTCTATTTGGCAAGAAAGTTGGTCCCACATGTTATAGATAATATTAAAATTTCTTAGGTCTGTGAATAAGAGTGCAAAAATCTATAAGAGTTGTATTTTTGGAGAGAATTACCATAAGCTGAGTGAATTTATTGTGAGTCTGTGACCAACCAAAGCAAAATAATTTTGATGGCTAATTTTTTAAAGTTGAGTGATCATTCAATAAATTTACTGTTATTGTACTTAGTGGCGGATGCAGGAAGTATCCTACGGGTTTGTGTAACCCAATAGATTTGGCGCAGACAGTGTACTTGTGTTAAAACAATCATTAAATATGTACAAAAATTAAGTTGAGAACCCAGTTACTTGCACTTGGGATTGTTATCCAAAAATTTAGAATTCGTAAGGTTCAAATCCTGGATCCGCCTCTGATTATACTAAATCTTTTTAGAGACGTTATTATTTTTGGACTTGGAAATAAGTGCGGTAAATGTACTTCTGCTTATTCTTTGAAGATATAGATTTATGTAATTACTGTGAACCGTTTTTAGTAGCTTGCTACACAAGGACTTATATTACTGATATATGTGAAAATACTTTCCAACATTATTATTGTAATTAGTTTCCAGACGTTGTTTTTCCATAACCTAGTCTAACTAGGATAACTACGTGTACATATTTGTACAATTCTACCCTAAGCATTCAAGCAGTTTTTTTATCACCTCACTTTTTCTTTACTTTCCAACTTTGGCATGGCTACATGCATATCTTCATTAGGTCATGATCATCAGCATTCGTTCAAGAAAATTGATGAGTTAATTTTCAAGACAGACGACGCTTGGTACTATGAAGATCTCGATGATCAGCTACGAAATATCCACAAGAGACTCAAAGTTAGTCACACACCAATCAGTCTTAAAATAGTGGCTGGATCTTTTTATAAACCCAAAGATTACCCTGAAGATCACCCTAAATTTCAACTAGGTGATGATGCTCATTTTATTCATGAAATATATCAAACTATAGGCATAGCAGATGGTGTCGGTGGTTGGGCTAAAATAGGTATTGATGCGGGAAAATATGCAAGAGAATTTATGAAGAACTCGGAAACTGCTATAAATAATTATGAACCAAAGGGTCACGTGAACCCTAAAAGGGTTCTTGAAGAAGCTTACAAGAATACAAAATTTGAAGGATCATCAACAGCATGTATTATAACACTGAGGAATAATATGTTATGTGCTGCTAACGTTGGTGATAGTGGATTTTTTCTAGTTAGAAAGGGAAAAGTTGTATACGAGTCGCCGATACAACAACGCTGCTTTGGATGTCCGTATCAATTGGGAAATTGTAAAGATAATCCTAGCGTTGCTCAGGAGATTGAAATACTCGTCGAAAAAGATGATATATTAATTGGTGGAACTGATGGATTGCTTGATAATATGAATAAAAGTGAGATTGAGGATGTTGTTGCAAGAGGGATTAATGAAAAGTTGAATCCAAGGAAGTTGGCTATTAAAATTGGAAATCTTGCCCTTTATAATTCATTTGATAGGTTTTCTGAGGATACACCTTATGCAAGAGCAGCGAAGAAGGCAAAAGTTACTTGACTAATTAAAAGTTGTACTAATGCAAATTATTTCATTAAAAAATGTTTATCTTACTAATGAGCCAGAAACACGTTGAACAAACTTGGAATCTAACAAGTACCCCTTTTCCCGGTCAACTTTTAACGTTCTTTTTATTTTCTTAATGTTATATTTTTAACTCCATGGCTATTTTATACCTTTGCTGTCGGTACTGTTGTAATTTTTTTTGTAACGGTTAAGAATACGTGACACTAATAATTTTACAAATAATTAGTCACGTGTTTATAGTTAAATGAAGCTAATGTATATTCGAACAGTTAAAGCAGCCACAATGAACAATCCATGACTGGATTCTTGATATATTCATGTGCTAGCAACCTGTGGCCGTGGAGGCAGAATTCTTACTAAGGGGATTTAAAATATATATAAAAAATTTTTAATAAGGGAACTCAAAAAGCATAATTGTAGCGTTTGAGACTCAAATTAAAGATCCGAGACATAAGTTAGGCTGATTTTTTTTATTGCTAAGAGATTCAAATCTATATTATATGATGCAACAAGAAGAATTCAAATGGGAAATGTTAATCCAGGAGTAGTTACTCGAGGAAGATGGAAGCTAATTCAGGAATTGATCGAGAATTTAGCTAGGGTTATAGAATGGTAGAGAGAAAGGAGAAACTTGTATTATATCAAGAAGAAGGAATGAATGTTACAAGAATTGATTCTATCTATATATGAATTGCAAAATATCTAAAAGAATCTAAGCGAATAATATTCCTAACCGAGTCAACTAACATTTCTTCTAACTACACTCGAACTAACTCCTGCCAGCTCAGCATCGACACATCAGCTCACTCCAACTGCATTTTTTCTTAGCTCATTAATATTACATCAATACCTCATGGTGAAGAACATCCTTGACCTCAAGGATGAAAGGAAGGAAACCTGTGCTGAAGATCACTAAAAAACTCCCATGTAGCTTGACTATCATCCAGTCCAGACCATTTCACTAAAACCTGGCATATAGCTTTGTTATCTTTTTTCACCAATCTTCTGTCCAAAACAGCTTGAGGGCAAGGACAACGTGGACTAAACATATGAAGGACATGGGGTGGTTAATAGTAGTAGGAACCTCTTGACATTTCTTTAGTTGAGACACATGAAAAGTGGGATGGATAAGCACATCAGCAGGTAATAGCAATTTGTAGGCAACTGACCCCACCTTAGCAGTAATGAGATATGGTCCAAAGTACTTAGCTGCAAGTTTGTTAAAGGGTCTAGCAGCCACAAAAATTTGTCTATAAGGTTGTAACTTCAGGTATACCTATTCCCCTACCTCAAAGTTTCTATCTGTCATGTGTTGGCCAAATAAGAGTCCTTTGCTGAATACTGTTGAGATGGAACTTGAGCAACTGGATAACAGCTTCCCTGGTAGCTAAGGATCTATCAACCATGTCTGAAATAGCTCCCCAGCTAAGTAAGGTAAATGAATTGGTGGAGACTAGCCATACAACACATCATAAGGTATGTATTTAATGGCAGTGTGGTAGGTGGTGTTGTACCACCATTCAGCTAGAGGCAGGCACTTGGACCAATCATTAGGCTTATCAGAACAGAATCATATAAGGTAAGTCTCAAGAGTTCTATTCAGAACCTCTGTTGACCATATGTTTGAGGGTGATAAACAGTGGATCTTTGTAACTGAACTCCTTGTAAAGCAAATAGCTCCTGCCAAAATGAGCTAAGAAAGACATGATCCCTGTTACTTGTCATTGTGACAGGCATACCATTGATACGAGGCTAGATATTGCAATAATTTCTATACTTTCGCCTCGTGTTCATGCTTCGACTTGTGATATTTTTTGTTAGTTTGAATGAAATTTCTCTTATTTGGTGTGTTTCATATTGTAGGAATTATGTTGATGATATGAAGCATTCGTGGAGCAAAGTTTAGTGAAAACAAGGGTTTTGAAGTCTGAGTAGAAGCCCAAGGGTCGAGCGAACCAAGGCGTGGAGGAAAAACAATGAAAAATTGAAGCCCCAGGAAAAGTGGCTTACGGCAACACACTGTGCAATGCACTATGCGCCGCCATAGGCCAATTTCTACAAAAGTGAAAAAGGGCACTCTCAGTAAATAGACCTTACAGCACCGCACTGTGCGGCGCCTTAGGCTTAAAATCCTGACATTTCAAATCCAACTTTATTTTGTATTCCCGACTTGTGTGGGTCTATGGGGACGGTATAAAATCCCTAAAATACGTCCCAAAACATAACTTTTAATATGGGAAGGAGCAAAATGAGGCTAGAGTTTTGGAGACTTCAAGAACACAAGAGTTTTTCCTAAATTCTTCCTTTCTTTTTGTAATTTTTTCATTTATGAATTATCTTGACATGTTTATGATGAACATGAGTGGCCAAATTATCCATTCTAGGGTTGATTGGACCACTTCAATACTTATGTGTTATGAATTATTGCTTTAAAAAATGAAACTGTTTAACCTTCCTATCTAAGTATATATGATTTGTATGCTATTGACTGGTAGAGCTCCCAATTGATTATGCCCTTTATTCTTGTACATCTAGAGATAGATTCATGAGTTAGGGTTAAACACTTAGCAATATTTCAACCTAAAACAAAGGCATTACTGAGGTTGTCAAAAAGGTGATTTATGACCACTGACTCTTATTGTGAACCATACTTGTAGTCATACGTATCTTCACTAATTAATTGAGAAATTGGTCAGTGAAAGTTACAATTATTACACGGGAGTGAATAGTTGTGAATTTGGAGCAAGTGTTCAATAAGAATAAGTAAGTTGAATCCATTGATGCATTGTTCTAACACATGAGTAGGAGTTGAGTAGATCAATTCTAGGCGTCTAAATCCTTGAATTAATTTATTTCTTACTACTTTGCTATTTACTTTATCGTCAATTAGTTGTTAAATTGAAGCCATCATACAAATATAAACTTCAAAGTTAATCGATTAGATAAGTTAGTTAGATTAGCAACTAGATTTCGAGTGTTCTCTGTGGGATTCGACCTCGGGACTTTAAGTACCGAACTATATTTGCCGCGACCGCTTAGTCCCTTTTATAGGGCATAGTTGGGCGTGATCAAATAGCTCCAAGTACTGAACTCCTTGTAAAGCAAATATCTCCTGCCAACATGAGCTAAGAAAGATAGGATCCCTATTACTTGTCATTGTGACAGGCATACCATGCAATTTAAAGACACTATCTAGGAAGTATTGTGCTATAGACTGAGCAATATAAGGGTGTTGCAAAGCTCATAAAATGCCCATACTCACTCAACCTGTCCACCACCACTAGAGTGACCTCATTTCCATTAGATTTTGGCAACCCCTCAATAAAATCCAGACATATATCAGTCCACAATCCATCAGAAATTGGTAAGGGTTGTATAAGACCAGGGTAAGTAGAAACATCATATATATGTTTTGACAGATATCACACTTGTTAATGAAAGTTCTAGTATCTTGACTAAGAGTCTTCCAGTAAAAAAAATGATTTCAGCCTCTTAATAGTGGCATCCATACTAGAGTGACCTCCTTGAGTAGTTGAATTCCACATACCAATGATAGTCTATTTTAAGCCAGGATCATCTCCTATCACCAATCTACCTTTCCACCTCAACTGCTCATTATGCCATGTATAAGATTTGAAAGGTTTCACCTGTAACCCCGCAGTTATCTCTTGAAGAGTAACATTTGAAGACCAGGACTTCTTGATTTGTTCATAAAGTGGGTAGGAGATAGAATTGATATAGCTAATAATTCAGCTCCCTGATTCCTAGATAAGGCATCAACAGCCTTATTCTCATTGCCCTTCTTGTACTCAATTAAAAGTCAAAAGCCATAAGCTTGAATATTCCAGCTACTTAGAAATCAGTGTGTATATTCTGCTCCAGCAAATACTCTAAGGCCTTCTGGTCAATGTTGATAATGAAATGTCTTCCTAACAAGTAATGTGACCATTTAGTGACATATGCGAGCAAATAACTCTCTATCATATACAGACATGACTTGTTGCCTGGGAGCTAATGACTTACTTATATAAGCAATTGGATGGCCTTTTTGCATTAAAACATCTCCAATTCCAGTACCACTTGCATTAATCTCAATAATGAAATATTGATCATAGCCAGTGTCGCACCCTATTTTTTTAACTCGGATCGAGTCAAAGATTGAGTTTGACTAGGTGACTCGGTTGAGTCGGTTTTGGAGTCGCCACCTAATATCTTCTAAAGGTGTATCAGGTTACCTAAAATGTAAGGTCAAAATTAACTTCGGGAGTCGTACTAATAGAGATTCTAAGGTAAGAAGCCTTTATGACTCGGGAAGAAGGTGTTAGGCACTTCCCAAGTCCCATCGATTCCCGACCGAGTTCAAATTTTGGGATGTCAAGTTAATAGGCAAACTTTAAACTCGAGCATTTAGAGGTCATAAAGGAAAAAACTAACTAGATTCAGGCCTAAAAGCGTAATTTCAAATTTAAGGATGACTATTTCCCAATGTAAGGCTAAAAGGAAAAGGTCAGATAAATAGAAGATATTTCATGCAAATGATTCAAGCAAGCAGTGACATACGTTCAGCAGAATTGGTAATTTCTAGATTTGCACTTATGGGCTAAGTGCACTGCCTAATCGCGGCTTTAGCCACTGATTTTACTCTTGACTTTAGAGAGTCTTAAAATGCAAGAAAGGCTTAAAATCAGCTTACTTCTGCAAATCTGGAAAAAAGAGTGAGCTTTCAAAATAGGCAGCATTTTTAAAATAATTTCTTAATAACACAATAACCAAACTTATAGGGACAATGGAGGACTATCGTGTTGAGGGAATGTTAGCTATTTTGGAGGGGGTGTTTTGACATTAGTTGTCAAACACTTTTCCAAATGGCCTTTTGTTTTTGAGGTTGTTTCAAAATATGTTTATATACATATACATATAGGAAGAGTTTTGATTTTTTTTGAAAGAAGATCTTACAAACAAAAAAATGCATATAAGGGCACCCGCGCGCGCGAACACACACACACACACACACACACACACACACACACACACACACACACACACATATATATATATATATATATATATATATATATATATATATATATATATATATGTATATGTATATGTATGTATATATATGTATGTATATGTGTGTGTGTGTGTGTGTGTGTAAGACATGTTTGGTGATATTATTTAGTGATTTTAATTTTTAGAAAAAAACATACATATATAGTAAAGTTGTATAACTTGACCCCAAAGTTTATACTCCCCTACACACTATTAATTGGTATATAGGAGATCAAAACTCTTTTTGAGACAATTAGTTTAAGAAAATTTTATGGAAAATAGACACTATAAACTGTTATTTTTGTTAAATAGATATATTTTAACTTTTTTATAGTTTATAGACCTTTATTTATTATCATTATACATATATAGCCAAATTTAAAACTCATCCGTTAGTGTAATCAATCCCTATTTTTTCGGGAATAGCGTGAGTGGAAGAGTGTATCTGTAGTCTGAAATCATTAATATCATTAACTACTTACCCACATGCCTACTATTTCCTATATTTTAGGTAATTAACACAACGGTTAACGAGGAGTTTTTTTGAAGCGTGTAACTGTTTATCTTCTTTGTCAGCAGATACATCTTCTTTTTACTGATTTAAACGCATAAATTTATGTCTTTTCCTTGGCTCTTTACATTCTCTTTGACCGTTGATATAAATTATTGGTAACTTTTTCAATTTTTAGTCGTTTTGAGTCTTTCTTCTTTTACACTGTACCGATTTATGTTATAATTTTTGCTCAAACTGTTTTTTTTTTATTTTTGATTAGTGGTAATGTCTAGGAGAGGTGATAAGAAGCTGAAGCAATCTTTGCATGTATTGGAAGATGACGATTTTGATGATTTTGATTTGGGTTCTCCGGCCAAAAATTCGGTTCAAACGCCAATTCGTGTTACAAGGTCAGCTACTAAGTTGAATACTAGAAAGAGAAGTCGGCAGGGCGTAAATGTCAAGCGTAAAAGTCCTAAAGTTGGTTATGTTTCTGGGGGTAAAAGGGTGCGTATTGTTTCGTCTACTGATGATTCTGATGGTGAGCCTCCTGTTTTGGCCAAAAAGAAGAAAGGTCTCTGTGCTCATTCCCAGATGATGAAGAAGAAGTTATTTCAAGGGAAGAGAAAGAGATCAGTTAAAACGGAAAGGATTGACGATTTTCCATTGATTGATGTTGAGGTATGTTATATTCAGTGTGTTTTGTAGTTATTTCATATGAATATTGGCACATCGAACTTATTTTCGCATTGATTTGTGTAATTATTGAATTTATTTACATATATTCTGGTTTTTAATCAGTGTATGTCCATTGTTGAGTGCATATGTTCTACAGTATTTGCTATATATTTTTCATGTATTCATAAATTCGTCATGATTAGTTTACTGTTTTATTGATGACATTGAAATTTATTTTTAATATTTCTTATATTTTTCTACTACATTGTTAAGTATATTATTTTGAATATTTTAGTTGTATTAAGGTGATATTTAACTGGTTGTATATTTTGTAGTACGTACTTATGTATTGTCGAAATTATTTCTATTTTTTTTGAATCTGTAGGTATGTAATTGAATAATTCATATGAAGACTGAAACTGAAGAGTTAATGTTATGTATACACTGATTAAGTAGTTGTTTATGTAAACGTAGTAAGTATTCATAGATTATGCATATAAACTGCATTTATTCATGGATTGTACTGCATATATTCCTTGATTATGTATATATATAGTATATATACTGCATATATTCATAGTTTTTGCATATATACTTTATATATTCCTAGATTATGTACTTTTTATTGATGGGTTTTGTTTTATAATTTGAATTTTTCCTATAGTAGTCTACTTGGTTTGTAGTGTATATTAATTTGAATTTTATATATGTATAAGATTGATTTTTATCTGTTTCATAGGTTGTAGTACTTATTTGTCTTTGTTGAATATACCTGTATATGTTTGAATATTTGGTAATTAGTAGAATATTTATATGAAGTGATTTTTTGTAGAATAAATGATTCATATACAATTTTAATCACTTGTGTATGTCAGCCTAATAAGTATGTGTTTAATAGTGTACTTTCCTTATATACTGCATATATTCATAGATTATGCATGTTTTTTCTTTTGTTTATTTGAATAAATTTTATGTGTCTAAGGGATAGTATTGAGATATTGTGTAAAATATGATTTATATTTATGTCGTATATAGTAATTTTGGTTATATTTATTGTGTATATATTATTTAAATGAAATGTCTTGTAGATTATATCTATTTCTGTGAACGACATATTAATGGCATATTTATGATTTATTTATTAAGTAGAAAATTTTTTGTTAATATTTCCTTTACTTTTTTCAGCCAATGAAATCGTATTTTTGGCCGGTCCAGTTTAGAAGTCGTAGGATAGCCACGCATACTAATGTTGATGCTGTTGCCACCATTAAGAAAGTGCTAGATGATAGGCTGTTGGGAATTTTTAGACAGTCGTGCTTTGGCCATTTTATTGATATGCCCGCTTTTGTAACATGTAACAAATTGTTGAATTCGCTGTTGTTACGTGAGGTCTGTCCGCCAATTGATGATGATGATGCTTTGTGGTTTGACTTTTATGGGAATAAGTTGAGATTTGGCCTTGTAGAGTTTGGGTTGATAACAGGGTTGAAATGTGTTGGTAATCATTTGAAGGAGTACCATTCTGATGAACCTAATAGATTGTTGCAATTGTATTTTGGGGGTGCGTCTAAAGTAACAAAGAAACAATTAGTTGATTGTTTTTTGAGAAGAAGTGGAAATCTGATGAAGATGCTATTAAGCTTGCTGCATTGTATTTCATTCACACTTTTTTGTTTTCAACGAAAAATTCTGCTACTAATGATACTACCATTGCTGAGCCTGAATTCAATCTTGTTGAGTGTGGTGAGTGGCAGACTTTTCCATGGGGTACAAAGGTGTTTCTAGCAACTGTTACTTCAATGCATGACAAGTTGCGGCCTTTTCTACAGTGTTATCGGTTTGCTGGTCTGCCATATGCGTTGCAGGTGTGGTTTTATGAAAGTTGCCCTACTGTGAATGAGAAGATTGCGTTCAGAGTAGCACATAAATCACCCCGTATTCTGAATTGGCATGTTAAGAGAACCCATGATTTTGATGAGTTGCAGAAAGGGTTTTTTAGTTTAAAGAAAAGTGAGGTATTGCTTTTGCTTGATCTGTTTTTTATTTTTTTATTTTTTTAATTTAACTATATTCAACTAATCATTGTAAATATTTATTTTTTTGTTTTGTTTTTAAGGTGTGTTTTACCAAGATTGAGCCATCTGAGTTAGAAGTTGCGAATTTTGAACTGCCTGAGTATAAGCCGTACAATATTGTTCCAAATGTAAGTGTGGATCCTGTTTCTGAGGAATCTAGTGGGGAGGGGATTCATCGAGCTAGGGCTCAAAAAGTTCAGCAGTCATCTTCTAATTCTGATAAGCATAGGCTTTCGCCTGAGTTGCAGCAGTTGTATGGACAGCAAAAGTTGTTGCGAGAAGAATTAACTGGGTTAAAGGCTTATTTGGCTAAGTGTTTTGATAAAATTTTCAAGAAGCTAGATATTGATCTGGATGATAATGGAGACAGCAATGTGTGCAAAGGGGTAAGTTGTTTTTTTTTTTTTTTTATTTACTGTGTATTTGTAGAATTTTAGTTCTAACTGTTTTCTACTATTATCATTAGGTTTCTGGAAATGATCGTGTGCGGACTGATGATCGCAGTCATGAAAATATTAACCAAACTTCTGAGCCGCTGGATCGTCAACAAGAACATCATCACCAAAAGACTTTTGCTTATCAATGTTATGGTAAAAGTTTGTATTCATTGATTCTGGTTAATATGAGATATGTAATTGTTTATTATTTTGTTTATGTTAAAACAGGACCCTCTGAAAAGCAACCGGTTGTTTCTCCTAATCCAAAAGACACTGATGGGGTTAATGATTGTGATAATATGGAAGGTATAGTTATTTGTTTTTTAATTGTTTTATAATTCTACTGAGTTAAATCTGTTGTACATGATGTAGGTGTCGTTTATATGTTTTGCTAAGACAGTATCTGTTCTTATATATATTTTTGCCTCTTTGGAATTGTATTTTGGCTGGGTAGAAGTTAGTGAAGAGCCACACGGTATGTATATGGACTTTGATGGAGGTTTAGATGGTGTTGTTTTGTCTGATGCAACAGGTATGCAATAAATATGTATGGAATATTTATATATATATGTTGCATATATATGTAATATTCTATATTACCTAAAAACTATATAAAATTTTGTAATTCCTTTAACTTTCGAAAAATTTAATTAATTATTTTATTTATACTATGTTTTTTACTTTTTCTTGAGTTTGTAATTTCATAAATTTGTTTTTTAGATACTGATTTAGATGATCAGAACATTTGTGCTCAAGGTGAGAATAAAACTGAAGGAAATGATACATCTCAGACAGCAGGTATTCACTGCATACTTAACGAGTATGCATTTAATAACATCCTGATATTCTTCTCATATCTAAATGTCTAGTACTTTTGGCTGATGATGTTTTGTGTTTTTAGAGTTAGCTGAACAGAGTGTTAGAAGTCATACTAATGATGCAGTTATATCTGAAGGTATTCATGATATCAATCCTTGTTTTATGTTTTTAAAATGAATTCTATCGAATGTAATAATGTTCTAATAGTTGATGTTTTTCTTATATGTCCTGGATTTTTGTTTTTCATTTATGTTTTTTTTGTAATTTTTCATATTTTTTTGTTTTGTAGATGTGCTTGTGGAATTACAGGTTGACAAGGATGTTAACTCAAATGTCATGGAAGAAGTAAATATTCAAGGTATTTTTTAAATATTTGTGCATTTATGTTTATCATATTTCTATATTAATGATTTATTTGTATTAAATTGTATTATCAGTTTTTTCTAAAGACCTTTTGTGTTATATTACGCTTGTGATTTTATGTTTTGAATATACTACATTTTTAATGCAGTGTTAGAATTATCTGTGATGTTACTATAATTTTTTCATGAATGAAATTTATTTTACTGTTTCTTTGTGGATTTTTTTCAATTACTGATACATATACTATTATTTACTTGTTGCTATTACTTGTATTAGTTGATATGTATTATGTCTTTAAGGTTATAATATATATATATATTCACGTAATATGCATGTAACTTCCACTGTCATTTCCCAAAAAATAATTTTAGTCTGCATATTATTTGTATCTTGTAAGTATATGCATAATTGCTATTATTAAACTAGTAGGTTTTTTTTTTTAATTGGTACAAAATAACTGTAACTTTATATGAGTGGAATAGTATTTATATCCTATTGTCGTTTCAGTTGGTTATCAAATGATTATTGTTGAAACACATAAAGCAAACCTGTTTTAGTAGATGCAAATGTTTATCATAATGAAATTAGTTTGCTCAAATATAGCTTACAATTATATTTCTTAACTCTTTTTATTGACCTGTGTTATATTTATTCATTTCAATTTTATTATAGCAGGTCAGACTATCAATATTCATGTTGTTCCAAATGATGCTGTTGAGAAGGACTTGGGGAATGCAGAGCCTGGTCATGCACCCATGCCCACTGATGCTGATACAGTTGTTAATAAGGGTAAACCCATTTACTGAATTTTCTATTATTTCTGTTATTTGTATTATTAATATTTCAATCACAGTAAAGCAATTTGTTCCTTAGACATATTGAATTTGATTGTCGAAGATTTGTGATTAAATGCTTTTGTAGTTGCAGCTGATGATATGGGAAATGAGTTAGGCAATGGTGATCCGTTATCTCAATTGAGTGCATCGCAGTGGCATGAGCTAACAGCTAAGGCTGCAGATGTTGTGAAAGAAAGGGTTCAAATGAGGGGAAAAGAAGCAGATTCTGGTTTTGCAATACCTACTAATGTTGATGCCCATGAAAAGGGGCTAATGAATGAATGTGAAGAAGCTCCTGCTAACAAAGGTCCTTCAGAAGTTATTGATGATGTGACTCCTTTTATTTCAGTTCGGGAAAGAAAGACCTCTAAATTCAATAAGTCACCCTTTACCACTGAATTTGGTTCTTCGGGAGCATCTGCTGAACTGACGAAGAGGCGTATTTTTTGTTTGACTCATCCCCTCTTGGCAGATATACGGACTGAGCCGGATTACCAACTTATTACTGATTGGTGTTCATGGATAGATCGCAAAGTTATAGCAAAATCAAAGTATGTTTAACCTTTATTTATTTTCATTTTATTGCTTTATATTTCTTGATCTCCTGTAACATTATTTGTTTTTTAGGGTGGGCAATATTTATCCTGTTAGGGAAAATAATCTGCATCCAGTGTTTAATTTTGGAGTCCATGTAGTTGACAAGAAGGAGTGGTTCCATGTGCTAAACTATGGTTCAAAAGAACTCAGCACCTCGGTAAGTTTCATTTCTTCAATTCTGTAATTTGTTTTTTTATAAATTTTCTTTACAGATGCATGTTGTATTCATATATTATTCGTGTAACATGTGTGTTTAGAAATTATTAAAACTGTTATACAGTAAATATATAGGTAACATAGGCATTGGTCTGATTATATTTTTAAATTGTTTTGCAGCACTTAGATGTCTTGTTTTATTATTTGCGGAAAAAGGCTAAGTTTGACCGAGATATTTCTGTAAAAGTATCGACTACTGACTGTCAATTTGACCGAATGCTTAAAGCTGTGCATGCTGAGTTCTTAAGGGCTGGCAGAGACATCAGGGTAGTAGATTCTAGTGTAGAAATTATGCAATACATTTCAGGTGGTGGCTTGCGGTGCAATCGCCCTTGGGTTTTGCTTGATGATGTACTTTTTCCAGTCAAGGTGGTAAATGATTGGCATTGGATATTGGCAAGGTTTTCTTTCAAGGATAGGACAATTTATGTGTATGACTCTGACCCCACTTCAGCTGAGTATAATGAAGAACTCATATGCGCATTAGAGCCTTATGCAACAATGTTGCCTCTCTTTTTATATGCTGCAAAAATTATCCAATCGAGAACTGAATTGTTTTACAAGGGTTCTCCCTATGAGGGCATTTCGATGGCTGATCCTTTTATCTTGCGTTTTCTGGGCAGGCCTTTATCGTTGATCAAACGGTACGTTTTATGGTATTTTTTTTTTTATTATTTCAATATTATATATTAATTTTTTATTTTGTTTCAGTGACTATGGAGTGTTTGCTGCTGCTTTTGCGGAGTACTTCATCCAGTTTCAGTCCATGCCTTCAGTGACAGATGATTTATCACTTGTACGCAGTCGTTATGCAATGTATCTGTGGAATTATGGCAAGAACAAGCAGATTGATTGTGCTGTTAGCGATGATGATATCTGATGAGTAGTTGCTGTTTAGTCTGGATAGTTTGTTAGTTGAACTATGTTTTGTTTAGTATGTTAGTTTTTTTTTGAACTTAAGATGTTTTTATTTGTAAGATCTACTGTTGTTAGACTGCTATGAATTGATTTTGGTATTTATTATGCCTAGTGATATCAAAATTGATTCCTTTGTTTTAACTTATTCAACCTTATTTCTTTTTATATATCTCTTATGGTATGTATTGTTTTGGGAGTATCTGTTTATGAAATATACCTCTGTAAAAATGCGTTTGTCTGCAATTTTTGAGAAATTGTGCATCTCTGTAAGTGTAGTTTTGGTATTATTTGCTTAAGTATCTCATGCTCAACATTATATTGACCTTCTTAACTTATATATTATGTATACCTTTGATATTTTTTGTGTATCGTAGGTAGTATGAAGTTATATTTCATTTTGGTTTATGTTTTTGTTTTCTTACAGAAGTTTAATAAACTGATGTATTAAATTATATTTCTCTGTCTTTTTGATCTTAGGAACTACTAATTAATTCTGTTTATAACCAATATTGCTCGCAAATTTTTTAAATTTAACATAATGCCGTTCTGAGTTTCTTATATGTAAGTGATATAAGTTGTTATTTTACAATATTTGTTAAATCATTTCTCAATCATTTATTACGTGTATGTTATGATAAGTTTTGTTTAAATCCTTTATTTTAAGTGTTATATTAGTTAAATAACAGCTAAATATAGATTAATATTCAATGCATATTGCTTGTGTTTGATACTGTTTATTTACGTAAAATATACCAGTAATATACTGAATGTTATTTTACTTTATGTTTCTTTTCTGTTGTTAGTGTATATACAGATTATTTGCCTTATATTTGTTCATTCAACATAAGTAGTCATTATTTTCTTAGGAACTATTAAATAATTCTGTTTAAAACCAATATTTCTTGCACATTTTATTACCACAGTTTTTTTAAATAGTTATATTTGTTATATAACTGTTAAATATACATAATTATTCTATGAATTTTGCTTGTGTTGAATACTCTTTATTTAAGTATACTATCCCAGTAATATACTGAACATTATCTAACACTGTTTGTTTCTTTTTGTTTTGTTAGTATATAATCAGGTTTTTAGGTTTACACTTCTTCCTTTAACATAAGTTGTGATAAATGAATTCAAATTACATTACCTTCTATCAAATATAATTTGAACTAACTTCAACATCCATTCATATAAAAAACAAGTATTTGTCCTTACAACTTTCTGTAAACTAACATGCTATCTAAATTCTAAGGGGAGGATTTTTACAGGTTTGGCGGTTGTGTCCATGTTGACCACAGCGGCTACATGCAATATGGGCTCGTTTGAAGGGCCTTTCCCATGCAGATTTGATTCTGCTTGTTTTGGGTCTGCCTGGCGGCTTTCGACTGTGTGGAGCTGAAACATTTTCACTGGTTATTTCAGCTGGTACGTTCCAGAAACAGTCACCTTGAATGGGATACACTGGAATATTATATGCATTCACAATTGTTTCCTTTTTGTAGTACTTTGAACAATATTCATCAGCTTTTATGTGTAGTAGATCCAAGACTGCTATTGTGTGCTGACATGGTATTTCATCTAATTGAAATCTTCTGCATGTGCATGTTTTTGCTTGTAGATCCACAATATGCTTCAGTTCTCCATAAACTACTTTGTGCAGTTGATTTGTTGATGGGATTACCTGCACAGATTAATTTATTAGCAGTCATAATTGTTACATAGTAAATGAGAAACTTATATTAACTGTGAAATTCAGTTTTTTTTTGCATCGGACGCTATAGTTATTACACTTTTTTGATTACTTTTTTATGATATGCAGAATATATTGATGTTAAACATTGTATAAAAATAAAACTTACACTCCATATTTTGGAATCAATTGTGTTGGCATTCAGTACATCTTGAAACTTTTCTCCCAGGGGTGTGAATGTTTCCATTGCACACTGTCTATTCTTTGCTGTCCACATTTGGAACATATCTGTCATGTATTCAAGTAGGGCTAGTATCGGCAGTTTCCTAGCGTGCATATTTGCTGCATTCACTGATTCTGCTATATTTGATGTCATGAAAAATGTTCTCTTGCAAGTTGCATGTGCTATAGACCATCTTTCATACCCAATATTGTGTAGATACTCTTTTACTTTACTGTCAATTTCCTCAAGATCGGCCATTGCTTTCTCAAATTCTGCTACAGTGTATGCCATAACTAGGCTAAAAAATGCCGCTTTAAGTTTTTTTTGGCTCTTCTTGAATCTGACCTTGATATTATTCCATAAATGGAACACACAAACAAAGTGAGGGATAGTTGGATATACTGATTTAACAGCCCGGGCTATACTCTCGTGTCTGTCAGATACTACACACATTTCATTTTTCTCCCCATATGCTTCTTTCAGACATTTAAAAAACCATTCCCACGATGCATCATTTTCCGAATCAACAACTGCATATGCTAAGGGGAGTATGTGACCTGCATATTTAATCTTTCTGTCAATTTGAAAAATACTTCAACTATTGCTGTTCTGTAACTTCTACAGGATGAAGTATGTAATATAATAAAAATATGCATTAACTATTTTAGTTATATAATTACCTCATTGTACTCTGCATGAAATTTTGTATATACAGATTTTAATATACAGTATATATGCAATTAGTATTCAGTATCTAATGCCATCAAAGTTACCTGAACCATCCAATGTGCAGGCAATCAGCATAGTACCTCCAAATACCCCACTCAGGAAACTGCCATCAACAACCATAACAGGCCTACAGTGATTCCATCCATTCATAAAAGATTTCAGTGCAATGAAAACATACAAAAATGAGTCGTCTTCAGCTTTCTTCATTTTTGTTAATGATCCAGGGTTTGCCTTATTCAATTCATACAAATAGCTTGGGAGCTTCCCATATGCTTGTTTTGGATCTCCTCTTAGCAATTCTATAGCTTTTTCTTTGCATCTCCAAGCTCTCATGTAGTTCAGAGTAAGTCCATATGTTTTTTTCAATTCCTTGATGATGTCCTTTGGAGTGTACACTGTTTTTGGATCCGATAATCTGTCCTTAAGTATGTTTCCAATAACCTCAGTACTCACACGTCGCTGAGAATTCAATCTTTCTTCTAATGGACATGTATGTATGTTGTTGAATTTTCTGATCATAAATACACTTGATCCGTTCAAGCTTGATGAGCGTAGCATCCACGTACATTGACTGTTGGTACATATCACTGAGAATCTGTGCATTTTCAATATATAAATATGCAATGAATATTAATACAATATTCATGCATTATTTAATAAATACAACAACAATTTAAACTGATTACCTTTTTGTTGATGACCTATCCACTTTTGCTTCACATTTTTCCTTCAGACAGTAATTTTTGACAACACTTTGCAATGTTCCTTTGTCTTTATATACTTGGTTTTCTTCAATGAAGTCATGATCTGGATTGTCTATAATTTTGATGTCATCAATATGTACACCATCAATATTTTCTGTGTTACCTGAAAAAATATTCTCGACCACTTCAGTGATGTTTATACTGTGGCTTGCATCAGGTATTTGGAATATACTCATATTTGTAAGCTCTGCGTCTGAGATTGAGCCATATTCTTGATTTTTTTCCTTAATACTGATGCAAATTGGGTATTCAGCCATCTTTGTATTTTTTTTCTGCTCAATGTAGAGTTGAACGCTCATATCATTTTTAATTGTGATTGGCTGGAAACTGTCTTCAATTTGATATGCGACTTCAAGGTTATACTTTCTTCTGTCGATTGACAGTTGAGCAACAATTGTGGTCATGAACGTCGTATAAGAACAGTCTTGTTGCAGGAGAATTCCATCAGCTCTGTAGTTTATAAATTTGAAGCCTTCAATCCACTCTCCCCCATATTGAAGTAATACTTTAACTGGAGACATATTTGATAAATATTCAATGACAAGTATCTATCTAACTGTGTTTTGAACTAGGTCTCTGCGTTTTTGTCTGGTGTTTTTAGGAAAAACAGGTCTTGTGGTTTATATTCGGTTGAGATTAGCTATTTATAAGGTTCAGAAACTGATGACAACATGGGAAAGGTCATGGAAACGTGACTACTTATCCATAATTATAGCTATGTGATTTAACTGCTGTTTTTAAATATTTAGCAATCCTATTTACACGCAGTTTTTTAAGGTTTTAAGATTACTGTAAACCTATTATTTTGGTTATTGTTGGCTAGCCATTTGGATATGGTAAATGTGTCTAATTAATTGTAAGTCTATGCTATATATTAGGCTAGTTATAAAATTTTCTCTTAGTTTAACACACAAAAAGGCCCATGTTTTATGAAAAAAGAGAATCAGGCCAGCGTGAAAAGGGATTGCCTCTGATTTGCAGAATTAGTTTCAGTTTAGACAGAAATTGCACAATTAGCCCCTGTTTAGTAAAATTTCCAAATTTCATATAACATTCATCAAAAACTGTTATGCACTAACAAAAATATGTTATCTTAGACCTGTAGGCATCAATTTGTCTAACCTTATCGTATAAACTCCTGTTTAAGAACGATGATAATACATACACATAGAGAGTAAAGGTTAAGAAAAGCTCCTGTGTAGCCATGATGCAGTAGCAAATACCATTACTCCCCCCATATATATATATATATATAAGCACATACACATACACATACACATACACATACATACAAACAAGAATATCCTAACGAATACACATATAAAGGAATCTAAAAGGAACAGAAGAATGTGCCATTTGTGCACTTGTTCAATCTAGGCCTTATTCAGACCCTATACTTCAATCATAAAGACCTTATTCCTGCATATAATTGGTTAGTGCTATAAGCTTCTCTTGCCTTGGCCTACATTGCTTTTACAAACCTGTAACAAAGGACTCTTGTACAGTCTTCAAGACTATCCAATAACCTGCACAAATTGTTAGTGGTGGCATGAAAGGCCTAAACAGACATACACAAAGGCATACACAATATACAAGCAAGAGCACGAAGTTCTAAAGACAAGTTCCTCAGTAACTACCTTAGTATAGAAGAGCAAAGAACAAAAGATTGTATGTTGCCGGGAAACTAACAATGACAAACACTTAGGTTCAATGCCAAGAAGGTGAATGTTACTAGAGATTTTTAGAGGAAGAGAGTTTATTTTTCTATAGTTCTCAGCGTGTCAGAAGGTGTATGTGAAAGTTGGGCAAGGCCTGTTTAAATAGTTTAGGATTAGGGAAATTTTAAATTCAATTACCAAGTGTGAAAAGGGGTAAAAAGTTAAAGAAGGAAGTATATCATGCATTCAAACAAACAAAATCAAGGGAAGTCAAATTGTCTATCGGCCCGGTTCCGGCGCGCCTTGCCGGTTTCAAACTGGTCCGACTTACATAAAAGAAATAAACGCCGGTTTTTCGGTCCACGCCGGTTTAGTCCGCCGGTGCAATTGAATGCTGCCGTGTCAGAACTGGTACCGGCAAGTATGACATGGTCCGGTACCGGTTCAGTTTAATTTTTTTTTCTTGTTTTTTGATTTTTTGAAATAGATTAAAAAATTATTGTAGATAGAAATAATAACAAAAAAATATTTTATTGAACAATACTAAAATACATTAAGTTGGAAATACATAATTGAAGTGACAAACTAGAAAGTGGAAACTCGAAAGGAAGTTGATGCAAAGCCCTATTTTAAGCAATCTTGAACTAGTATTTATTGCAACAACCCCTTCAAATGGGAGGAGAAGTAATGGAAAGACGGTAACATAATTTTAATAATTATAAACACAATAAGCTGACTTCAAAATGTAAGTTTCCAGTTAGTTATACCTTGAAAAAACATAACACAAATTAGATCTAGTATGACATCTAGGAAGACAGTTCCCTTTTAGCTTAATATGAAAGTAAAATAGTAACCAAACAAATGATAAGTTTATAATTGTAAACCATGCTTAATTGGCTACAATAAAATTGGCTCTTAAATTGAGTCTATAAAAAATAAGCCCTTAAATTGGCTATAGCTCCGAAGTTTGTTTTGCTGCAAATTGTTCGTATCAGGGTCGTTACAATATTTCAGAATGATAATAGCTCGAGCAATGATATCGTTTACCTCTTTTTTGACAAGCCTCAAAAACTCATGACGCTCCAGGCTTACGGACTGAGAATAAGCAAAAAAGCAGGTCAAATATTCACAGTTATCAGCAAAGATCCAATGTAACAAAAGAAAAACTCCAGCCAAGTACTCACAGAAGCTGATGCTAAGACAGCCAATGCACGACTAAGCTCACAAAGCTGCTCTTGTTGATCCAAAGTTTTCTTCTGTAAAGTTTTCTACTTTTATGTATGCTTCTTGTATACAGGTATTTTATTGCCTCCATCTATAAATATTAGTATCACTTTATCAAAAACGATAAAAAGAAACTGCACAGTATGATTCTTTACGAATGAAACCAAATCGTGTATACGCATAGGAACTTCATTGGTTCGCCAAAAAAAAAGAGAGGTTATTCTCAAATGCACACAGTCGTTCTCTACCCCACCGAAAATTCTCATATTTTGTTTCCTTACACAAACGTATCTACTACACAGGGCCGCTACAACACCATAGGACCGCCTCGTCAACTACAACACCATTACCAGCGCTACGCCATCACCACCAATAATCATCAATATCACAGCATTGCAGAGCAAACTCGACAGACCACTGTATCAGTCACCACGGCATCAGCAAACACTACCAAATCAACAACACCAACCATAACCGCATCAACATCCCTACACCCATAGTCATCACCATTGTTCCTTTTTCATATTAACCACTGCCTCACAAGCCATCGTCACCTCACAAGCAACTAGCAACAAATGTGGTTTTCTAATTTGAATAATTCTCCAACTAATTCAATTTAAACATAACCAGGTAATTCAACGCTAAAATAGCAACAAATCAAATGCTTGAATAGAAGTAAAAATTAGGAATTTTATGATGCTAATAATTAATAGATCTGAAACGAAAAATACATCATCAAAACAAACAAAAAATTACCAATATTTTACCCTAGAAAAATGAACTAAAAATACCTCTGCAAGGTTGCTGGAAAACACGGTTCACGGAGGAGAGAGAAGATCACGGCGGAGAAGCGGCAAAGAAGAGCAAACCCTAAAGTAGAGAGAGAAATAGAGAGAGGAGCTCGCTGTAGAGAGAGAAAGAAGTGGGGGAAATGTTCTGATTTGGGAAGGGGGTGTAGCGAGGGGTTGGGAGCATGTGTTTTCTCAGGAAAAGGAAAATATTTTTCCAACTATTTTTTGGGAAAACATTTTCCACTATTTGGAGGAAAATGAGTAGTCTAAGAAAATATTTTCCAAACCTCATATGCAAACCAAACAAGGGAAAATAGGAAAACATTTTCCAGAAAATATTTTCCCCCATACCAAACACACCCTTAAACTCTTAGTTTTATCTTCTAGGAAGGCCGTTTTACTTCCATCCAATATAAATATACGCAGTACGCACATAACTAATTATGCATAACAAAAATTTACGTATACTCAAAGCCCACAATTCCTCAGTCTTTTGTTATTTTGATTTCTTGAGTTGTCATCTTCTCCTTAAGAAACTACGTTCTGACTGCTATATACAACTTTTTGTAACTGCAGTCTCATGTTAATAAATATAATACCTTTCTTAATTAATTTTTCAATACGATAAGTAGATTTTATTAATCATTAAACCCTTATTCCCTGTTCTCTTAAACATCTTCATCAGATCTTAAACATTTTTTCAATACGATCAGTAGAGTCCATTAATCATTAAACCCTTATTCCCTATTCCCTATTCCCTCAAACATCTTCATCTGATCTTGATTATCACAATTTAAAACTCAACAAGTTTTGCTTCAAAGTTGTTCAACAGAAGGAAGCTTTCAGAAATAGAAAGTCGTTTTCCGAAATGGGAAACACTTGTAGTGTCTTTTGTGGGTTAGGGCTATAGTTGGGTTGAGTTCTTTTATGAAAATAATTCTATTTGGCAAGAAAGTTGGTCCCACATGTTATAGATAATATTAAAATTTCTTAGGTCTGTGAATAAGAGTGCAAAAATCTATAAGAGTTGTATTTTTGGAGAGAATTACCATAAGCTGAGTGAATTTATTGTGAGTCTGTGACCAACCAAAGCAAAATAATTTTGATGGCTAATTTTTTAAAGTTGAGTGATCATTCAATAAATTTACTGTTATTGTACTTAGTGGCGGATGCAGGAAGTATCCTACGGGTTTGTGTAACCCAATAGATTTGGCGCAGACAGTGTACTTGTGTTAAAACAATCATTAAATATGTACAAAAATTAAGTTGAGAACCCAGTTACTTGCACTTGGGATTGTTATCCAAAAATTTAGAATTCGTAAGGTTCAAATCCTGGATCCGCCTCTGATTATACTAAATCTTTTTAGAGACGTTATTATTTTTGGACTTGGAAATAAGTGCGGTAAATGTACTTCTGCTTATTCTTTGAAGATATAGATTTATGTAATTACTGTGAACCGTTTTTAGTAGCTTGCTACACAAGGACTTATATTACTGATATATGTGAAAATACTTTCCAACATTATTATTGTAATTAGTTTCCAGACGTTGTTTTTCCATAACCTAGTCTAACTAGGATAACTACGTGTACATATTTGTACAATTCTACCCTAAGCATTCAAGCAGTTTTTTTATCACCTCACTTTTTCTTTACTTTCCAACTTTGGCATGGCTACATGCATATCTTCATTAGGTCATGATCATCAGCATTCGTTCAAGAAAATTGATGAGTTAATTTTCAAGACAGACGACGCTTGGTACTATGAAGATCTCGATGATCAGCTACGAAATATCCACAAGAGACTCAAAGTTAGTCACACACCAATCAGTCTTAAAATAGTGGCTGGATCTTTTTATAAACCCAAAGATTACCCTGAAGATCACCCTAAATTTCAACTAGGTGATGATGCTCATTTTATTCATGAAATATATCAAACTATAGGCATAGCAGATGGTGTCGGTGGTTGGGCTAAAATAGGTATTGATGCGGGAAAATATGCAAGAGAATTTATGAAGAACTCGGAAACTGCTATAAATAATTATGAACCAAAGGGTCACGTGAACCCTAAAAGGGTTCTTGAAGAAGCTTACAAGAATACAAAATTTGAAGGATCATCAACAGCATGTATTATAACACTGAGGAATAATATGTTATGTGCTGCTAACGTTGGTGATAGTGGATTTTTTCTAGTTAGAAAGGGAAAAGTTGTATACGAGTCGCCGATACAACAACGCTGCTTTGGATGTCCGTATCAATTGGGAAATTGTAAAGATAATCCTAGCGTTGCTCAGGAGATTGAAATACTCGTCGAAAAAGATGATATATTAATTGGTGGAACTGATGGATTGCTTGATAATATGAATAAAAGTGAGATTGAGGATGTTGTTGCAAGAGGGATTAATGAAAAGTTGAATCCAAGGAAGTTGGCTATTAAAATTGGAAATCTTGCCCTTTATAATTCATTTGATAGGTTTTCTGAGGATACACCTTATGCAAGAGCAGCGAAGAAGGCAAAAGTTATTCGTAAAGGAGGAAAAGTTGATGATATTACTGTTGTTGTTGCTTATATTAAATGAATATGAAGTAATTCTTTGGATAAAAAGTTGATGGAAAATATGAATGAAGCATATCGAGGCAGAGAGGATTTGATTTATGGAAGCAGCTTATTGGGTTCAAGATGAATGAAGCAATGAAACAAAAAATAGAAGCCGAGAAGTGGAAGCTTATTGTTATTGCCTATTTTTGGTTTCACATGAACTCGCTTCAATTCATGTGAACCTTTTAGGTACTCTAGGAAAATATGAAGCACAAATGTAATTATGAGTGTTGAACTTACTGTAAATTGCAAAGTTTCGATTCTTTTTAAAAAGAATCAACATTTGTTTTACATGATACTAGTTTAGTATCCGCGCGATGCGCGGTAAATATCAAAAGAGACTTGTAAATATCAAAAAAGACTTATAAAATAGTAATATCAATAAATTTCATTATTGAGTCTTAAAATAAATTATTTGTATGCAGTAATGCTCAAAAGCTTGAAACACAAAAGAAGAGAAATGCGGAAGCATAAACTAATACCTAAGTTTTAATGAAACAGACAAAAAAGAATCATCCAGGTAAAAAAAACAAAATCTTAAAAATAAGATCAATTGAAACGTCAAATTACAAATAAAGTCAATCATGACTTTTATATATATATTCTTTCAAATTTCTATCTCAGGATTTACAACTCTATTAGTATTAGTGCAATTCATGGAAGTGTTGGTTAGAAACAACACAAAAAGCTTATCATCCTCCAAAACTGTTCAAAGTAGTGGTTGTGGTTTTAATTTAAAAATGAAAATCCTACCTTTTTTCCTGTTTGAACCTCCTTTTTTCTCTTTTGCAGAAGATTGTATCACCGTGGACATAGTGCCTTAGTAGTTTTGATCATTTGCCGGTATTATTTGTAAAGATATGATATTTGATTTAATTTTCAATTTTTTTCGGTTGAAAGATGCATTAAAATATTGAAGTTCAGCCTCGGAAGTAGATTTTTGGTATTAAAAAAAAGTTATACATTAACAACATTAAAATATAATTCATACAAATCCATGACTATATTAGATGAACATGAGACAAAAGTATCGATCGTATGAACATTCATTCATCTTAGATCAAATATCACATTATATAGTCAGGTTAGAAGCACTATAAAAGCAAAAAAAGGTTGTTGTAGAGTTTTAAGCGAGTAAAAAATTCAATATTTGTGAACAAATTATTTTTGTAATATTAAATTTTTCTATCTTCAAAGTAAAATTAGTAAAAATATTTCAAAAATTGAAATCTAAAATCACACACAGTGGATGCCTCTCCACCTCGATAGAGGTAAGGTCTCAGTACATCTCAATCTCCTCAGACCCACTTGTGTGATAACACTGGATATATTATTGTTGTCGTATCCAGTGTTATCGCACAAGTAAAATAGTTATGAGATAACACTGAGTATATTGTTGTTGTTGTCGTTATATAATGGATGAACAAATAAATTGACTTTTATCACTAATGCATTTTAAGGTGTAAAGCTCATTCCTCTCATATATGCTTATCTCTTTAAGTTTTTACTCGTACGGCTTAAAAATTCTCAAAAGAGGTAATGTCGAAATGATGGATATGTTTAATTATTCCAGAGATATTAAATACGATTATTTAGATAAAAGTTGGCAGACATTTCTAGTATAGTAATTATTGGTTGGTAATACCCTTATCGGACAACATAGCGTTTATTTGAAGGTATAATTGGACGAATTCATGAAAAAGCCATAGGCAATTCATAATATGTACATGGACCATATGATTTTCAAAGGAACACTTCAACTCAACCATTTAAAATTTGGATTAGTTACTACTCCTATCATCATTCCTCCAGCTAATAAATTAGATAAATCTTAAAATAGTGATTAAATGTTACTATCCTTTGACAATATATAAAACGAACATCGTGATACAAATGCACTTATGGACAATTTTTTTGTAATCCGTCGAAGAAATAATATATTTTACAAAAGGAAAATACACGAAAATGAATAAATGATTATTTTTAGATTGTACTGCTAGCTAGTCATTTGCTTATAAAATTATAAACTTAAACTTACCAGATAAATTCACCTGATAAGAAAAGAATAAATCTATATCATAAAGAAATTAACACCTAAAGTGAGCAAGCAATATGAGATGAAATGGCTAGCGTTCCCCTCATGAAGTACATATTTGAATGTTCTTAAAGTAACTTTTTTTTTTTGTTTCTCTACAACAATTGGAAGGTAAGTGTGCCAAACATGAAATTAAAAAGAACAATGCCATATTGCATTTAAATAATCAGATGCGTGATAAATTGGAGGATGATATAATTATTTTTGCTCGCAGCACTCTATTTAAGTATGCTTGCAATGTAAAACGGTCGCTACTCCATTAATTCTGTCATAGGTAATTGAAAGAGCTTCCCATCCCATTATTTTTGTCACCTTCTTCATGGCTGCCAAAATGGCAAAATATATCATTATTTGGAATTACCAACTAATTCATGTCTCTTACTTCTCTAATTTCTCTCCGAAATTACAAATTAGAATACAACAGTGTATCTCGCGATAAAAAATATGAGCAATTCTTTGCATGAAACAACTTCCTTATGAACCTTTATATCCAAATGGTCGTAGTAGAATCTAATTTTCTTGTTCGAACCCAACTTTGAATAGTTCCAAGTGAAAGAAGCCCTTTTTCAATAATATTTGTTCTTACAAATAAGAAAAGAAAGAGTTCGATGAAAGGTCCAAACGTGAAGCACCCGTAATTCCAAATAGAAGCCATTTTAGACGTTTTCAATATTTCAAACCATGGGTACAAATATATTCCACCTGATGCTATAAAGGAGAAGAACTCATAGACAATAGCAAATATACCTGTAGTAGAGAAAAGGCTTCATGCTTATGGAATACAATGAAAGAATCAAAATATCCTTCCCCAGCAAATGGTACCTTCAACAATCTCTGCGACCTATCACACAATTATTTTAAGAAATCTGTAAGGACAAAAATCAATATGTAAAATACCAAAGGAGGAAAATAAAAGCACAATCTACTGAACTACAGAACATTATATTTTTCTTGAACATTATATAATAGTTCCAAACACAATCTACAGAACATTATATTTTTCTTGAACTTCTACTGAACTACATTAATATCAAACGATATTATAGGCAACATTATGAGGAGAGAAGACTGTTTACCAAGTATTTCACTAACCTAAGAAAATTTGAGGCCACGTACACGTCAAAGTTGGCAAAAGTTGAAACTGGACAATTAAACTTGATTAGGAATCCTAAACTTGATTAGAAATCCTACGTTAAGAACCTGCATTCACATATCACATGGATACCTGAGAAGTCTAGCATTCTCCTTGCTTTAAAAAGTCAATTCCTCACCATCAATTGTCTTGCAAAAAAGAAAAACTAAAAATAAATCCATCGAAGAAACTATATTTTGGTAAATTAAAACTCATTAAATATTCACGAACTCAATATATTTTAACATGAATACTTTGGTCAAGAAACTTACTTGAATCCATCATCTTTCTTAATTGAATTACTTGAGTGAAGCGCTTAATCTTCAGAAATTGTTTCTCTCCACTTCTTGTATTTTCAGAACTACGCTGATGGATAAGTGTTCATCATATGCGAAGGAACATATTTATCCTAACTTACGTGCCCTATTAACCTGGAAACGTGGAGTTGCAGGAAGTTTAGAACCGGTTGGTAACTTCTATAATCAGGATAAAACACATTTTTATTTATTATTATTATTATTATTATTATTATTATTTCAAATAAGACATAATATATATATATATATATATATATATATATATATATATATATATATATATATGCAATTAGGATTCTTATTAGTGTAAGACGTGAAACCAAGAAAAAGAAACAAAAAAAATTGTAAACTTTATCTTTCTAGTATCTTCATTGATGTAAGAGTCATGTTTCTGAGAAAATACTCATTCGAAAACAAATAGAAAGCTTTTCTGTAAGATTAACATTTGAAATAAAATATTATCAATTATATATATCTTGTGATAAAACTAGAAAATCATCATAGTAAAAATTGTGTGATTGGATTTTCCATTGTATTTAAGATATTAATTAAAAGCTACGACATTGGATTAGGAAGTGCTGCCAACTTCTCGCATAACACGTTGCCAATTTCAGAACGTGAGATGATCAGATGATGAACCAAATTTCAACTATTTTTTCAATTCAAATTAGAAAAATAACAAAATTAACTAAAAATAACTAATTATTGTCCTAAAATTGCTAAGTGGCTTTTTACTTGCTTGCCACTTGGCTTAATGTGGTGCTAGACTTTTCTCCTTTTAATATTATATAGAATATAGATATAGATTATTTTCTCACTCTTTTTTTTAAAATTTAAAACTAACAAACATTTTAAATTTGAGAAACTACCAACTAAATACCTGAATTTAGTTTGTTTTGTCCTAACTAACAATAGGTGTTCCAATCAAGTTTTGACACTTGGCTAAACATGGTTGGCTACAACACTCCTTTTAATATATATATATATATATATATATATATATATATATATATATATATATATATATATATATATATATATATATATATATATATATATATATCTGACACCACCAAAACATTGGTTTATGTTCAGCCATCGCGCAATTGGTTTATGTTGGAATCTCACCGTTTGCCTTCTATTTACCCTTTTTCTGTTCAGCTTATTCAGTTACTTGACTAATTAAAAGTTGCACTAATGCAAATTATTTCATTAAAAAATATTTATCTTACTAATGAGCCAGAAATACGTTGAACAAACTTGGAATCCAACAAGTACCCCTTTTCCTGGTCAACTTTTAACGTTCGTTTTATTTTCTTAATGTTATATTTTTAACTCTGCTGTCGGTACTTTTGTAACCTTTTTTTGTAATGGTTAAGAATACGTGACACTAATAATTTTACAAATAATTAGTCACGTGTTTATGTTAGAAATCAATAGGAATCTGAAGGAGCTTGGGATCATCTCTAATGGCGATGAACTGCTCAAGTTGGGGAACCCATTCTTAGAGAAAGAAATATTTGGGAAGTCAGGAAAGGAAAAATGAATCGTTGTTGTATTCCTTAGAAATAAGAGGTGTTATGTACAACTTACATATATGGTGGGCTCCACTAACTAACTACATTTATCTACCTAGCTATCTAGAAATAGAAAAGTACAGGGTAGCAAAGTAACAAATAAATATATAATACGATACATATCTCAATACCCCCTCCCCCTCCCCAAGTTGGAGGTGAGGAGGTCACTGCCAACTTGCCTAGAACTGCACCATGTTTGATACCCGTGAGAGACTTAGTGAGAATGTCGGCCACCTGAGCATGAGTAGGAACATAATGTAAAGATATGAGACCATCCTTAAGTTTGTCCCGGATGAAGTGACAGTCAATCTCAATGTGCTTCGTGCGCTCATGAAACACAGGGTTTTGAGATATCTGGATCGCGGATTTGCTATCAGAGTAGACAGGCACAGGGAGAGTGAATGACACCTTCAGTTCAGTTAGCAATCTAACCACCCAAACTAGCTCACCAACAACTTTCCTCACTGAGCGATACTCTGCCTGAGGACAGAGAGACGACGGGTTGTTACTTGGATTTCTAACTCAGTAACGTATCACCAAGAGTAACAACGTACCCACTGACTGATCCTCTGGACTCAGGGCAAGCAGCCCAGTCTGAGTCACAATAGGCTCGAACAGCAAAGTCTGGCTTGTTGGAGAAAAACCCCAAAGTGCGATCTTTCTTAAGGTACCTTAAGACATGATAAGCTGCATGCAAGTGTGTGTCCCGAGGAGCCTGCATGAATTGGCTTAAGTGCTGGACACTGTAGGCAATATCAACTCTGGTGTTGGTGAGAAAATTGAGTTTCCCCACCAATTTTCTGTATACAGTAGGATCTGCCAGAGGTTGCCCTTCAGAAGTAATTAACTTGGTCGCAGGATCAAGGGGGCTGCTTACAGCCTTTGAGGAAAGGCAGTCATACTCCTTTAGGAGGTCCAGGGTGAACTTTCTTTGTGTGACAATTAACTCCATCAGGTTTATACAGCACTTCAAGTCCAAGGAAATAATGAAGCAGACCAAGATCTTTAATCCTAAAGGTGTTGTGGAGAAAGCATTTCAGAGCTTGAATCTCAGCCAAGTTTGTCCCTGTAAGTATCACATCATCAACATAAACAGCTACAAAAAAAAAAAAACTGAGTCCTTCTCTTGTTTAAAGAAGAGAGAGTAGTCACTGAATGAGTGCTTGTAACCTCTGGAATACAGGGCCTCACTAAGCTTAGCATACTGTCGACTAGCTTGCTTGAGGCCATACAGTGATTTCTTTAGCTTGCATACCATTCCAGGCTGCTCCACCATGAGTCCTGGAGGCAGACTCATATAGACTTCCTCATGTAGCTCTCCATGTAGGAAAGCATTGTTCACATCTAGCTGAAAGATATCCCAGCCACTCTTCACAGCAACACTCACTAGGGTCCTTACAGTAGTCATCTTGACCACTGGGGAAAAGGTCTCTGTATAATCTATCCCTTCCTTCTGTGTGTACCCTTTAACTACTAATCTTGCTTTCAGTCTCTCAACACTCCCATCAGCTTTGTGTTTCACCTTGTATACCTACTTGCACCCAATTGCTTTCTTCCCTTTGGGAAGTGTGACTAAATCCCATGTGTGATTAGCATAAAGTGCTTCAAATTCTTGGGTCATGGTAGCCTGCTTGGCAGGATTCAAAGCTACCTCTGCATAAGATCTAGGCTCACAAATTTGTGACAAATTAGTCATCAAATACTGACTGTCAGGGCTAAACGTATTAAGAGAAGTATAGACTGGTGTGGAGAAGAAACTAGCTGCAGAGAGGAATGACACACTGGAACTACTAGGAGAAGAAGGATTACCTTCAGATGAGGAGATGGGAGCAGACTGAGGGTCTGGTAAGGGATGAACATAGTCTTTCGGGTATTTGGGCAATGTGTGTGTTCTCTGTGAAGTTCGCACAAGGGGGATAGTTTGGGGCTGGTTCTCAACAGGGACAGTGGTATCTTGAGAGTGGGATGGAGAGCAGATTGAGTGTGAAGTTTGCATATCAGAAGTATCTGAGTATGTGGTGGCATGGTCATGGAGTATTGGAGAGCTGGAAACATCATCATACATATGGGCTAGTGGCCAAGGATAAGGCAAGTGTTTGCCACTGGATGTCAAATTGAAAGGGAAAACAGACTCATGAAAAGACACATCTCTCCTCACATGAATTATGTTTGTCTCCAAATTGAGTACTTTGTAGCCTTTCACTCCAAATGGGTATCCAACAAATACATGTGGAGTTGCTCTAGCGTCAAACTTATCTTTGTGGGTTTTTACAGCAGTGGGGTAGCAAAGACATCCAAAACTCCTTAAGTGGGAGTATTTGGGTTGCTTGTTGTAAAGGACTTCAAAAGGTGTTTTATGGTTAAGAGTACTGGAAGGTAACCTGTTTATCAAATAGGTGGATGTAAGTATGCACTCTCCCCAGTATTGGGCAGGTAGTTTAGACTGGAAGAGGAGTGCCCTTGCTGTTTCTAAAAGATACCTATGCTTCCTTTCGACTATACCAATTTGGTGTGGTGTGTAAGGGCAGGTTCTATGATGCAATAACCCTTTTGATTGAAGAAAATTTTGAGTCTCAGAATTAATGAACTCAGTCCCATTGTCAGTCCTAATGGCTTTGATGGTAATTCCAAATTGATTTTTTATCAAGGTTATAAATCCTTTTAGAGTATGAAGTGTGTTGCTTTTACAACTCAAAAAATGAGTCCAGGTGGTTCTGCTATGGTCATCAACCAGCGTGAGGAAGTATTTATGATGATTGTGGGTGGCAACATGATATGGACCCCAAAGGTCAACATGCACTAACTCAAAAATCTGGGATGTTGAAGTTGAACTATTTGGAAAAGGGAGATCTGGACTGTCTAGCCATGGGACAAATGGTGCAAATAAAAGGTTGTTTAGGTGCAAATCTCACTGGTATTGAGGTTAGTCCCTTCATTTTCACAAAAGGGACATGTCCCAGCCTGGCATGCCATAAAAAATTCATCATATGTTCTTTAGAAAGACAAGAGGTATCAAGATGCTGATGTTTATTTATTTGAACAGGGCTACTTACAGCTGGACTCAAGTGACTCTGACTCTGTACATTATTTATCTCACAAACAGGTGAAAGGAATGAATTACAGGAAAGTAAACCAGTATCAATTGACTTTGGATTGCAGCACCTGGGACAGTGAAAGTACAGTCCATCTTTGGCCTTACCAATCTCCAGAGGGTTCCTCATTGAAGGGCCCTGTAGAAGGCATTGAGTGTCAGAGAATATGATTTCACACTTGGAGTGATTTATCAGTGAGTGAATTGAGATCAAGTTGTATTTAAAACTGGTAATATATAGAACTCTGTGCAGTGTGATCTGTGGGCTAAGGATTACATCTCCTATCTCAGAGACCCTTACCCTATATCCATTTGGTAGAGAAACTAAGAAAAGGCAGGTGAGACTCCTAATGTTAGACAATAAGTACTTGTCATGTGTCATGTGATTTGAAGCACCGGAGTCCAAAATCCATGACATAGCATTTGAATGAGAACATGTGCACAATGTGCCACCTAGTTTCTTAGAAGAAGAGCAAGCAAGAATACCTGCAAAGTTTACAGTTCCACCAGGAAGATTTATCTTGTCATATGGATCTCCTCTGCTTCCAAAATTTTCCAGCATGTGGATCAGTTGTCCATATTGTTCCTTAGTCAGATTGGGTAAGCAATAACCCTGGTTTTGTGAGTCTCTTCCATCAGACTTTTCCAGGGAATCAGCAGACCCTGTCAGTCTTTGCATTTCTGATGTAATTGGGATTCTGATTCTGGTTTGAGGTATAGTGACGATTCTGTGCCTGATTTGGAGTATACTGGCTCTGTCCATTCTCACTTATCAGATATCTACATCTGTCCCTTGTATGCCCATGTTTCTTGTAGTGATCACAATAATATTTTCCCCTGTTTGTGTTATAATTGTCTTTTGTGTAATTGTTGTAGTTCCCTGAGTTGTAATTGGTCTTATAATTTCTTGAGTTTGCATTCTTTCCCATTCCAGGAGAGTTTCTCCCATTCACATTCAAGGATGTTGACTCCAGCATGATTTGACTTCCAGGTTTAAGTTCCCTTTGTTTTTCCTCTTGTATTAAGATAGAAAATGCCTGGGCAATAGATGGTAAGGGTTTCATCATCAAAATATTACCTCTCACTATAGTATACCCTTCATTAAGCCCCATCAAGAATTGAATCAGTCTCCTGTCTTGCTCAGATTTGTGAAAGTTCTCCTTTCCAGTGCAATTGCAAGTGCATTGAGCTGTTGAGCATAGAGTACTTAGTTCTTCCCATAGCTTCTTCATCTTTGTATAGTATCCAGTCACATCTGAATTCCCTTGACTCAAGTCATTTATTTCCTTTTGAACCTGATACAGTTTTGCCCCATTCGTTTGGTCATATCTCTCATCCAATTCTCCCCATAACTCCTTTGCATTATCTGCATATTCTACACTGTCTGCTATCTCGTTTACTAAAGAATTTAGAATCCAGGATGTGACCATATCATCACATCTTTCCCACTGTCGAAGTGTGGGTGAATTGGAATCTGGTTTTTCACACTCACCATTAATGAATCCTACCTTATTCTTTGCAGAAAGGGCTCTTAAAACACTACGCCTCCACGATCTGTATCCCAAACCGCTAAATTGAGTTGCAACTAGCATTATTCCTGGGTTATCTGATGGATGAATGTACAGGGGGCTATTTGCATCAACCGGGGTTTGGTTATTTCGATTATTCTGGTTTTGCAAATTGTTTGCAGCATTGTTTTGGATCACAAATTCTCAGATTCTAATGAAGATATCAAATCACCGTCAATAAAATTCTAGGGTTTCAGCAATGTTAAAAAAAGAATGCAACAAAATTCAACCAAAACGCAAAGAGCGCGAATGGGAAATGAGTGTCAAATAGCAATCAAGAAACTGGAATTGGAGTTGAATTGAAATTGAATCATTGAGGATTACCTATTGCTCTGATACCATGTTAGAAATCAATAGGAATCTGAAGGATCTTGGGATCATCTCTAATGGCGATGAACTGCTCAAGTTGGGGAACCCATTCTTAGAGAGAGAAATATTTGGGAAGTCAGGAAAGGAAAAATGAATCGTTGTTGTATTTCTTAGAAGTAAGAGGTGTTATGTACAACTTACATATATGGTGGGCTCCACTAACTAGCTAAATTTATCTAACTAAATATCTAGAAAATAGAAAAGTACAGGGTAGCAAAGTAGTAGCAAAGTAACAAATAAATATACAATACGATACATATCTCAATAGTTTATAGTTAAATGAAGCTAATGTATATTTGAACAGTTAAAGCAGCCACAATGAACAGTCCATGACTGGATTCTTGATATATTCATGTGCTAGCAACCTGTGGCCGTGGAGGCATAATTCTTACTAAGGGGATTTAAAATATATATAATTTTTTTTTTAATCAAGGGAACTCAAAAAGCATAATTGTAGCGCTTGAGACTCAAATTAAAGACCCGAGAGATAAGTTAGGCTGATTTTTTATTGCTAAGAGATTCAAAACTATATCATATGATGCAAAAAGAAGAATTCAAATGGGAAATGTTAATCTAGGAGTAGTTACTCGAGGAAGATGGAAGCTAATTCAGGAATTGATCGAGAATTTAGCTAGGGTTATAGAATGGTAGAGAGGAAGGAGAAACTTGTATTATATCAAGATGAAGGATTGAATATTACAAGAATTGATTCTATCTATATATGAATTGCAAAATATCTAAACGAATCTAAACGAATAATATTCCTAACCGACTCAACTAACATTTCTTCTAACTAACTGTCACTCTAACTAACTCCTGCCAGCTCAGCATCGACACATCAACTCACTCCAACTGCATTTTTTCTTAGCTTATTAATATTGCATCAATACCCCATGGTGAAGAACATCCTTGACCTCAAGGATGAAAGGAAGGAAACCTGTGCTGAAGATTAGTAAGAAACTCCCATGTAGCTTGACTATCGTCCAGTCCAGACCATTTCACTAAAACCTGGCACATAGCTTTGTTACCTCTTTTCACTAATCTTCTGTCCAAAACAGCTTGAGGGCAAGGACAATGTGGTTTAAACATATAAAGGACAGGGGGTGGTTAATAGTAGTAGGAACCTTTTGACATTTTTTAGTTGAGGCACATGAAAAGTGGGATGGATAAGCACATCGGCAGGTAATAGCAATTTGTAGGAAACTAACCCCACCTTAGCAGTAATGAGATATGGTCCAAAGAACTTAGCTGCAAGTTTGTTAAAGGGTCTAGCAGGCACAAAAATTTATCTATAAGGTTGTCACTTCAGGTATACCCATTCCCCTACCTCAAAGTTTCTATCTGTCCTGTGTTTGTTGGCCAAATCTCTCATCCTTTGCTGAATACTGTTGAGATGGAACTTGAGCAACTGGATAACAGCTTCCCTGGCAGCTAAGGATCTATCAACCATATTTGAAATATCTCTCCAGCTAAGTAAGGTAAATGAATTGGTAGAGACTAGCCATACAACACATCATAAGGTATTTATTTAATGGCAATGTGGTAGGTGGTGTTGTACCACCATTCAGTTAGAGGCAGGCACTTGGACCAATCATTAGGCTTATCAGAACAGAAACATATAAGGTAAGTCTCAAGAGTTCTATTCAGAACCTCTTTTGACCATCTGTTTGAGGGTGATAAGCAGTAGATCTTTGTAACTGAACTCCTTGTAAAGCAAATAGCTCCCTCCAAAATGAGCTAAGAAAGACAGGATCCCTGTTACTTGTCATTGTGACAGGCATACCATGCAATTTAAAGACACTATCCATGAAGCACTGTGCTATAGACTGAGCAATATAAGGGTGTTGTAAAACTCATAAAATGACCATACTCACTCAACCTGTCCACCACCACTAGAATGACCTTCTTTCCATTAGATTTTGGCAACCCCTCAATAAAATCCAGGCATATAGCAGTCCACACTCCATCAGGAATTGGTAAGGGTTGTATAAGATCAAGGTAAGCAGAAGCATCATATATATGCCTTTGACAGATATCATACTTGTTAATGAAAGTTCTAGTATCTTGACTAAGAGTCTTCCAGTAAAATAAATGATTTCAGCCTCTTATAAGTGGCATCCATACCAGAGTGACCTCCTTGAATAGTTGAATGCCACATACCAATGATAGTCTATTTTAAGCCAGGATCATCTCCTATTACCAATCTACCTTTCCACCTCAACTACTCATTATGCCATGTTAAGATTTGAAAGGTTGCACCTGTAACCCTGCAGTTCTCTTTAAGAGTAACATCTGAAGACCAGGACTTCTTGATTTGTTCATAAAGTGAGTTATTAGGAGATAGAATTGATATAGCCAACAATTCAGCTCCATGATTCCTAGATAAGGCATCAACAACCTTATTCTCATTGCTCTTCTTGTACTCTATTGAGAAGTCAAAAGCCATAAGCTTGGATATTCCAACTACTTAGAAATCAGTGTGTATATTCTGCTCTAGCAAATACTCTAAGGCCTTCTGGTCAGTCTTGATAATGAAATGTCTTCCTAACAAGTAATGTGACCATTTAGTGACATAAAAAATGAGAGCAAATAACTCTCTATCATACACAAACATGACTTGCTGCCTGGGAGCTAATGACTTGCTTATATAAGCAATTGGGTGGCCTTTTTGCATTAAAACATCTCCAATTTCAATACCACTTGCATCTGTCTCAATAATGAAATATTGATAGTCAGTGTCGCATCCAATTTTTTTAACTTAGATCGATTCAAAGATTGAGTTTGACTCGGTGACTCGGTTGAGTCGGTTTTGGGGTAGCCACCTAATATCTTCTAAAGATGTATTAGGTCACCTAAACTGTCTAAGGTGAAAATTAACTCCAGGAGTCGTACTAACAGAGATTGTAAGGTAACAAACCCTTATGACTCGGGAAGAAGGTGTTAGGCACTTCCCAAGTCCCACCAAAAGTAATTCCCGACCGAGTTCAAATTTTGGGATGTCAAGTTAATAGGCAAACTTTAAACTAGAGCATTCAGAGGCCATAAAGGAAAATACTAACTAGATTCAGGCCTAACAGCACAATTTCAAACTTAAGGATGACTATTCCCCAATGTAAGGCTAAAAGGCAAAGGCCAGATAAATAGAAGATATTTTACGCAAATGATTTATCGTTCAACAAAATTAGGTAATTTATGGATTTGCACTTATGGCCTAAGTCCACTGCCTCATCGCAATTTTAGCCACTGATTTTACTCTTGACTTTAGAGAGGCTGAAAATGCAAGAAAGGCTTAAAATCAGCTTACTTATGCAAATATGGAAAAACGAGAGAGCTTTAAAAATAGGCAGCATTTTTAAAATAATTTCCAAAGAACACAATAACCAAACTTATAGGGACAATAGAGGATTATCGTGTTGAGGGAGTGTTAGCTATTTTGGAGGGGGGTGTAGTTGTCAAACACTTTTCTAAATGGCCTTTTATTTTTGGGGTCATGTTTCAAAATATGTTTATATACATATACATATAGGAAGAGTTTTTATTTTTTTTGAAAAAAGAGCTCACAAACAAATAAATGCATATAAGGGCACCCGCACATATATATATCATCCTTGCATGCAAGACATGTTAGGTGACATTATTTAGTGATTTTAATTTTTTTTTTAAAAATATACATATATAGTAAAGTTGTATAACTTGACCCCAAAGTTTATACTCCCCTACACACTATTAATAAGTGTATAGGAGATCAAAACCCTTTTTGAGAAAATTAGTTTAACACACAAAAAGGCCGATGTTTTATGAAAAAAAGAGAACCAGGCCAGCGCGAAAAGGGACTGCCTCTGATTTGCCGAAACAGTTTAAATTTAGACAGAAATTACACAAATAGCCCCTGCTTAGTAAAACTTCCAAATTTCATATAGCATTCATCAAAACTTTTATGCACTAACACAAATATGTTATCTTAGACCTTTAGGCATCAATTTGTCTAACCTTATCGTATAAACTCCTGTTTAAGAACGATGATAATGCATATACTGTTGACACTCAATTTTGTCCCGAAAGTTTAATAGATATCTAATTATTTAAATTAATGTCAATTTATAAATTTAAAAATGAAACAATTGAAATCTTGATAAAAAGGGATAAAATCAAAATACCTGGCCTAATCCCTACCTACCCGTGCAATCTACCTCTTCTCCCCATTTTATCTTCAATTGAAGACTAAATTCGTTCCTAATCTAAATAGTGGCATGTTTCTGCAGACTAATACATGTACATATACATTTCCCTAATTCAGTCGATCAGCACAAAAAAATCCCTAACCCCGCAACCCGACTTCCCAATTTTTCAACCCGGAAAACCCGTCAAACCTTTACCCGAGTTTCCCTCCTAAATTTCGAATGGGAAAATGGCAAAATCCTGGTTCCTCCCTCCAGCCCACTTGTGTACAAAAATCTTATCTCTTTAGATCCATTGGAGGGGTCGTTTGGGGATTTCTTGAGGCCTTCAGGAGCCCTAACGATGGGATATAAAAAGGGAATTTTTTTGGAGGGCAGCTAGGGAGAGAAATTTAGAGGCAGGGATAATTTTCCTTTAGTTTATTCTTCTTAGTTTAAGACATAGTGACTGTCCTTGCTGTTCTTTGGGATTCCTGTCGTCGCTTCATCACTTGAGTCGTCGACCTCGCGCGAGTCGTCGTCTTGTTCGAGTGCGAGGTTTCAAATCTGTGCTTTTTTCAGTACCCTGCAAGAGGTACAATTTTCAACCTTTTGCATTAATTTTATGAGTGATCTACCGTTTGTGTTCATTGGAGTATGAATTTCCCATTTCCTGTTTATGTTTGCTGAGTATTTCAAAGATTGATTTGGGTGTTATTATTCTCAATGCATAACCTAAGCATTCAAATAAAGCTTAAATCTTTAGGGATTTATATGGTAATGAACTTAGATACAAATCTGATCTTTCTAATGATATGAGTATCTAGCATCTTACTTAGTCTTTAGAATCAAATAAGAATGTTACAAATGAATAATGACTTTTGCTCTGTTCTGTCCTTGGCTCTATTTTCTCTGAACATGAATTCAAGATGGTCTTTGTCTCTGTGTGTGTGTTCTGGTGAAGTGTAGTAGGTCCAATAAAATGAGTTATTCTAGGTCCTGGTTTGGTTTTTCAGGTAATGAGGTTTGTGTATGTGTTGCCTGTTTTGGCTATAAGGGTGAAGTATGTTGTTTCCCGTGTGTCCTAATTCTATCGCCATTTTATTTGGTCAGTATCTTGAATCTTTAGAGTTTGTATAATTGTAACAGAATTTTGGAATTGATGTATGCGTAGGTGTGTGTCTGCAGCATTATCTAATGTTTCTCCTAATCTATAAATCTTGTTAATGTTGTGAGTTGAGTTGTTGCTCTGTAGAAGTGTCATCTCCATTAGTTTTAGTTTGCCGTCTGTCTCTCTTTAGCTTATATTGTTAAAAGATTGAATTTTGATCTAAGTTAGTCATTATATGTGATTGGATCTTGAGCACTTGAAGTAGTTCCCCTGCAAAGTTTAATCCTTTAAGCATGTTTATATAATGTAAAGCCTAGATTGAGAGCCTGAGATGTCTTGTTGGTTTTCTAGTTTAGTTTGGCTCATTCAAGGAACTAGCTTTGTTTAGTCTAAATACATCAATTGATTTGGTTAAGAGCCATAAGTTGTAGTCTTTCCTTATTTTACTATTCTGCTTGTAATTCTCCCATATGAAGTCATGTTATGGCATTGATGAGTTTCGGTCAAGGTTCTGGACATGAGTTTTAGTCTGCATTATATACAGATCTTTGGCTTATAGTTGCTATATTTGAAAAGAATGATGTTTGGAGCTTGAGTATTGGTTCTTGTTTGCCAAAGTCGTGGAATGCCCCTCCTCTGTATAGCTTTACTGTCAAGTGTCAATTTGCATGCATAGGTTCTTCAAGTTACTATTCAGAATTTGGTCTTCTTATTAATATATCATGAAAGATTAGAGGGGCCAATCATTTATTGAGTTATTTTGTGAATAGTTTATTTCTTTTGAATTTCCATCTTATTTTTGGAATTTAGAAACTTTTAGTTAAATAGTGCGTGCAATAAAATTTGAAAATAATAAAAGGCTAAATACATAGAGAACCCCTTAAACTTGTCATGAAATTTCACTTTGGCAGCTCTACTCAAGTTGTTCCCAATTAGGCACCTCAACTCTATTTTAAATTATACCATTTGAGCACTTCATGAGCAACTAGTAAAACAACAGAATGCGTGTAACTCACATGCCAATGAGGAAGAAGATTGATGAATGGGACAAAGCCATGTGTCATTTTGGGTTCACAATTATTAAAAAAACATTTTAGATGAAAATAGAAAATAGTTTTAGCCGGCCCCTCCGATATCCATGTTTTTTCTTACGTAGGATCCGTCTAATTTCATCGGAATTATCTTCTTCAAAATCATTCTCCATCTTCCATCTCTTTTATTCCTTCACTATTTGGTGCACTTTTTATTTATTATTCAGATAACACCTTAATTTCAGTTTATTGAAGAGTTCTCAGTGTATTGATTTTCACATTTTTTATGTCTGAAAAGAATTATTAGACATTCTTTGCATGATTTTCTTGAAAAGAAATTTGAATTACATCAACATATTTGATACTTGGAAGTCTTAATATAAAATCTTATTCTGATTATGCCATGCACAATTAATTGTTCAAGTTCGATTTAAACTCTGAAGTTGTTGGAAACATTGATGGGTTAGTAGTTTTTTGAATAATAATGAAAATAATTGTTCGATTTCCCCAGAAAACGCCGGAGAAATTTCCATGAAAATAATAGTTGTTTGAACTTTGAAGTTGTTGGAAACTTGTCATGCACAAAATTATTTTGCCCAGGAAACCATAGAGCAATTTCTATGTGCCACGTTTTCATAAAGTGCTTAAGTGGTACAGTTTAAATAGAGTTGAGGTGCTTAATCGAAAACAGCTTGAGTTCAAATGTCAAAGTGAAATTTCATACCAAGCTTAAGGGGCTCTTTATGTATTTGGCCATAATAAAATTAGTAATTTTATTTCAAATTCCTTAATTCGCAACTTCAATAGAAATTTTCTTCATTGATTCCCTATTTCTTTGCAAATTATATTTTTATCACATTTAATTCATCTTCCTTTAAAGCATAATTTATAATAGTTTTGTATTATAGTAGTAAATTTAAGATTTTTAATTTAATTTTAAAAGTTAGAAATTTGTAAGCTATTTTGTGAAAACCGAAGGACTAACCACATTTTGTGGATTTTTGAAAGTGCTTTTCAAATGAAAATATTCTTTCGAAAATAACTGAACCTCTAACTTAGAATTTCTTAAAAAGACCATTTCCTTAAAATGGAGGAATTGCACGCATTATTTAATTAATTGGTTCCTAATTCTTCAAAATTAGGTGGCGACTCCAAAGAAAGCCCTTTTGATTTCCATTTTGTTGAAATATACCTGAAATCTATCTTTTCTTAAGAAAGGATAATTTTTTGGGGTTCAACAGCTTGGCGACTCTGCTAGGGATACCTTAAGGTTCTAACCGCAAGGTTTTCACAAGATAGCTCTTTATTTGTTTATTATTTGCAAAATAGCATGTTTAGTTAATTTGATTATTTGAAATTGTTTGTCACTGAAAGCATGTCACTACACTTTTATTTGTGCACATATAAACTGGCATTCCGTTCCTATTTTCTCCACTCCTGGGAGCTTCTTCATTGTCACTTATACCCGCAAGGTGATGCATATACACCCGCAACTCACAAAAAACCCTTTAAAAAAGAGTGCGCGTACCTGTGGGGTGAGCGGATAGTTTTATTACCACGTGAACGCTTGCCGCTCAAAACAGCCTTGTGTCTAGTAAAAACCACTCTAGAGTTTCCGTTAGGAACATGCATGCATAAACCTTAGATTGGACCCGGTCCTTAGTACCACCTCCATAGTTAGAAAAATCGCATTTTTTCGTTGATGGGTTTTAAACCCAACAACAGTGCATATTATGTGTTTATGTTATAACGGAACTTCCAGTCCAAGCCAAGTTTCGCAATTAATTAAATTTAAAATACTTTTATTAATTTTGTAGACCAGAAGACACTTGAATTCAAGATGTATTCAAATAATCATCAAGTTGAATTATGGAGATCCTTGCAAGAAGATAACAAGCTAGGGGCAAGAGACGTCAAAAGGACGATAAGATGTTTGATCTATTTGATTGATGTCTAATTCAAGCAAGTTATTGGAGTAAACGACATTTGGGACCAGACGTCAGAAATTTCACTGATTGTACATGCAAGCAAGGATTGATCCTAGGCGGGCCCGCACTTCAGTTTTATTTCCTCCTCGGGCCCTATGCAGCGTAGTTATAGCAGTTATTTATATTTTTCATTGTTCTCAAAATGATGTATTTAAATTATGTCTTGCACTTTCTATTTTCGATGTAACAATGATGTACTCAAAAGCAAGTTATAATGAAAAAGAACTTATTATTATCGTTATTGTCACTAATTCTAAATTCGATTATTGTAAAACTGGCTTAGACTATTTTTCATTATCACCTATTTGACGTCTTAGGCCCACCTCTGGCATAAAGAGGCACCTTACAGGGTAGGACGCGTTTGCATCTTTATTTTACGTTCAACTAATTATGATTGCCACATGACAACTTGTTTAAAATGCAAAGTGCTACGCAACGCGCTCTGTGTGATTGTGTGCAATTTTGCAAATGACATGCAAACTAACATAGTTACCTTTTGAATTTTTCTTTTGATTGGTTTATTCCCCAAAAGAGAGTTTGATTCGTGTTGACTCCCGAGTTGGTTAAGCGCCTGATCCAAAGCGAAGAAAACAATGACCGATTTGAATGATGACCAGAATAGTACCAAGAATGTCACGAACCTAGTTGACTGTCCCGAATCTTCAAATAAGAAAGTAGTTGTTGTTTATGATGAACAAATTGCCAGAATAACTCCAAAAATGGAGTGTATGCAAGTTGAGATGGAAAGACTTACGGAATTGAACCGCCTTGCAGCGCTAACTCATGGACGAAGCCCGTCTCAATCCTTAAATCAAAACATACCAATAATTCAATCTTTCGATAACCCAAGCTTTGGAGCCACAAAATTTGAACACCCCAGTATTTCTGAATACCTCCCATGCACCCACATCTGCCATTAACATCTCAAATGCACCTTTTAACCAACACAATCCACTTTCTGTTCACACTTTCCCACCTAACAACACCCAATCTGCACAAGGGACTGCACATACGAGCTAAATGGTTCCACATAGCTATGCACCCTACCAGCAATACCCGCGTTATACGCCATACCCTTCTTATACCTCCTACCTACCTTATGCTCCTTATTCTCATCAGATACCCGCATACCTAAATGAGCCTACCCAGTAGCCTTACTTAGGAAACCCACCCGTAACCGTGGCCCAGGTGGCAACGCCAGGTGGCCCAAATGTTTATCCCGTACAAGTTGATGTTAGGGGATCGGAAAAGATGGTTGATGCAAATGAAGAACTAGAAAAGAAAGTGCAGACATAGGTAATGAGTGCTGTTAATAAAGCATCAGTTGGCATGAACAAAGGAAGTTTAGAATATGAATATCTTTGTATTCACCTAGGGATTGAGTATCCAGAAGGATATAAGGCACCCAAATTTGTTAAGTTTGATGGAAAGGGAAACCCTCGATCCCATTTGAGGAGGTATTGCAAAATTTTAGGTGCTGCGAAGAATGAAGGGATGCAAATAAAGTTATTCATTAACAGTTTGGAGTGAGAAGCTTTAGACTGGTATTCTGGACAAGAGCCTAGAAAATGGACTTCTTGGAGAGACATGGCACAAGACCTTATGGAGCGTTTTCAATTCAATACCGAAATTCCATTAGATCGTCTAGTGATTGTTAAGTTCCGAAAGAAGCCAACTGAAACTTTCAGGGAATATGCAGTGCGTTGGAGGAGAGAAGCGGCAATAGTAAATCCCCTATGAATGAAGGAGAAATTGTTTCGTATTTCATTGAAACATTGGAGGAATTTTACGATGATGGAATGGTGGCCATGACCGATTCTACCTTTGCCAATCTTGTCAAAACCGGGGAAACTTTTGAAGTAGGTTTGAAATCTGGAAGGCTCTCCGACTTAGCTGCTCTACAAGCGGTTAGCAAAGCAATAGAGTCTGGTTTTGTTGGGAAGTTGAACAAGGAAAAAGAGAAGAAAGTTGATGTTGTTACTACCAAGAACTCGCTACCTCAGCCTACTTACCAAAGCTTTCCATATCCAGTCTACAATGCTCAACCTGTTTATTATCAGCAACCACTTGGCCACCAATCAATAATTACTAATCCCCAAGTCTGCATTTTTCAAAATCGCCCAGCCATACCAAAGCCATGCACTAATCCTGGCAAGAAGACATACAAAACCTACACACCTTTAGCAGAACCTTACCGTCAGCTTTATGAAAGGCTAAGGGCAGCTGGAGTGTTTCACCCTGTTGCTAATGCAACCCCAAATCCTCTTCCAAAATGGTTTGATGGAACCAAACATTGTTCCTATCATTCAGGGGCTCCAGGGCTTGATACTGAAAATTGCTACAGTCTAAAAAATACAGTTGAAACTTTAACCCAAGAAGGTTCGATTAAGCTCACCGGAAATGCACCTGTTGATAACAACCCTTTGCCAGATGATGAGTATGGCATACACTTGATATCAGTTGATGAGGCTGAAAAAGGGACCATATTGATCCCAAAGAGCCAAACAACAAAGAAGAGCTCTCGAACTTACAAAGTCGGGAGGACAAAAAGCTTTCAACGTAGAGGACAAATCAAGACAAACCCAAGCTGGGGCAGATTTTATTGAAGAAATTTTTGTCGCCAAAGAAGGTAAAGGCAAATGCCTAGCCAATATCAAATCAAGAACAATCAAGAGATACTACATTTGACAAGCAGCACAAAAAGTCTCTTCCTTCCAATGTAATTTTTATGTAATGCGAACTACGCGTAACTGATTCCCAAAGCGGGATACGTAGTCACTCCCACAGAGTTCGGTTGCATTAGTGTAGAAATTCCCCATTTCCTCTTTATGTAATTTGAACTACTTCTGACCTGATTCCTGGAATGGCAACATGATAAGTAGGCAATCCCCATCGGATTCGGTCAAAATATTGTAATAATTTAGGTTTGTTTATCTTTTATGATGTAATTCAGAACTACGCATTCGGGCAGATGTATATGTTTTCCAATTCGATACGGTTTCGTATTTGGATTGCCATATTCCCCAAAAGCTTTATGTAAGCAGAACTACGCACAGTCTGATTCCTAAGGAGGGATATGTAGGCTCCTCCATCGAGCTCGACTCTTTAATATTTAATTTTCATTTTCCCTGGAAAGGCAACTGGGGCAATTTTCGTAAAGAAAGCTGAAGATGTAAGAAATGGCTATTGGGGGAAAATTTTGCAAAGCGAGTTAAAGACGTAAAAGATCATAACTGGGGCAAATTTTTGCAAAAGGCGGTATTGCCTGAGGGAATATGGATAGACAAAATTCCGAGAAGTAGTTTCTCGGGAATAGTACAGAGTCGCAAGACAATGAACGTTCAACTTGTTATGTCACAATCTGAAATACAACGGAGTTCATTAGCCAAGCCTCAAATACGGATCACAAATCTACGCGGAGTGAGAAGAAGGAAGCATTGCAGGATGAAGGCTCGATCAGCATGAATCAAACGCTCCCCCTCCCTCCCAAAACTAAAAATTTTTCTTTGAGTGTAGGATTCTCAAAAGCAGCAAAATGAGGAAAACTAGCAACCATTTTGTCATATACATTGGACAATGTTTCCAAGATAATCAACCGAGATTAGAAGCATTATCTGATTCATCGCATATGCGAAACGATTTTATTTTTCCCTCTATTTTACCCTTGCTTAATCAAAACCTTATTGCTTTATTAACAACTTTACTTTACTTTACTCGTTGCAGGAATTAAGCATTAACTCCAGTTTACTCAAGAAAAATACTCAACCCTTTATGGCGTCACCAAATATAAGTCGGACGGCTTAAACTCTTACTTTACATCTCCTTTATCTTTGACTTTTTTCTGTCTATATGAATTTAATGAATACTTTATTTTGCAGGCCATTTATTTTACAAATATTAACATCAAGTCTATTGGTGACAACCGAAGACGTCACTTTATTGTCATTGTTTACCATAGACAACCGGTGATGTTATTTTGACAAAATTGTTACCAAAACTTGTCATAGACACTTGATTGAGGTATCATTGGTATCGCAGACTATCAAGGATGTTATTATTGAAGACAATAGCCTTTATATCGGATCCATAATACACCATCGATGGTATTATTTTAGGGGGTTTTCTACTTATTGATCTATCGTACACAATCAGTAGTGGTATACCTATGGCTTACGATATGTGAATCATCGTATACAATTGGTGATATAATTCCAATAGCTTTCTGTATTGGGATCATCGTACACAATCGATGGGATTACTCCAACAGTTTCTTATATTAGATCTATCGTATACAAATCGATGGTATTATTCCAATGGCTTTCTGTATTGGGATCATCGTACACAATCAGTAATATTGTTCTAATGGCTCTCCTATATTGGATCAATCGTACACAATCGATAATATTATTCCAATGGCTTTGCGGATCCATCGGTCACAATCGATGATTTTATTGCGAAGGCATTTATATCGGATCCATCGTACACAACCGATGGTATTCTTTTAAGGGTTTTCTACTTTGGGTCTATAGTATACAATCGGTATAATTATTCCAATGACTTTCTTATATTGGGTCAATCATATACAATTGGTGGTTTTATTCTAATGGTTTTTTTTATATATATCGGATTTATCGTAGACAATCGGTTTCATTATCTCAACGGATTTATTATGATAGTTTCATTATCCAATCTATCGTATACAACCGAAGATGCTACATCATCAAGTCTACTGTGTACAATCAGAGTTTCTTATTTATGAAGTCTACCGTATACAATCGGAGGTACTATTGTACGAAGTCTATCGCATACATTCAAAGACATTTTCACTAAAGCCTATCGCAGACAATCGAAGGCCTTATTATTGAAGTCTACCGTATACAATCAGAGGCATCATTTTATGAAGTCTATCATAGACAATTGAAGACATTTTCATTAAAGCCTATCGTAGACAATCGAAGGCCTTATTATTGAAGCCTATCGTAGACAATCAAAGGCATTCTTTATGAAGTCTACCGTATACAATCAGAGGCATCATTTTATGAAGTCTGTCATAGACAATTGAAGACATTTTCATTAAAGCCTATCGTAGACAATCGAAGGCCTTATTATTAAAGCCTATCGTAGACAATCAAAGGCATTCTTTATGAAGTCTATCGTGTACAATCGAAGACGTTTTACTATGAAGTCTATCGTAAAAAATTGGAGACATTACATTTACTAAGCCTATCGTAGACAATCGAAGGCCTTATTATTGAAGCCTATCGTACACAATCGAAGGTTTATTATGGAGCCTGCCATAAAAAATTGGAGGCCTTATTGTGAAGTCTATCGTGGACAGGCAAAGACGTCATTATCATGAAGCTTACCATAGAAGATTGGCGCTATTGTTATGAATCCTATCATAGACAACTGGAGACTCGATCTTGAGTCATTGCCGAAAGGCGGCATTTATATCCTTATATTTTATTTAAGTCTACTTTATGTTTCTGTGGATTGAAGTCCTTTATTATTTTATTTTCAGTGTACCAACGGCCCTGAAGTCATCTTGCTTAACAAAGCCGGATTTCTTCTAGTTGATTGGAGACGAGCTTGTCATTGACATTGAAACCAGCATCTACAAGTTTTATTATTGTTAATTATTTCTTACTCCATTTATAAAGTTTTATTAGCAGTCACTCGCTTACCATTTGTCGAGTTTATTACAGGGTTTTAGCAGCACCGCAACAGCATTTGGAGCATAACGTGGAACTTTCTCTTAGCAGTGAACTGGGGCAATTGTTGATATGAGCTAGACTCGTCAACGAGTATCTGAAGAATCGCACTCGAACAAGAAAATCTATCCTAACCTTCTATTTCGGATTGGGACATCAGTTTGAATCCTTTCATATTCGTGCGTCTTTTTTTGTCAATCGTGTGAGTCTTCGTATCTAAGTGTCGTTGAACTACATATGGCCTGATTCTCTTTCAGCCCGAGATATATAGCAAACTCGAAAACCGTAGTTCGGCCATATCAATAAGCCTCGCACTTTTGGTCCATGGAATCAAAAGTCTTGGCTTTATCGTGACAAAACTTTACCCTGAAAACTCTTTCATCCTTTTTTGGTAAAGAGGGGCAGCTGTTGACACTCAATTTTGTCCCGAAAGTTTAATAAATATCTAATTATTTAAAATAAGGTCAATTTATAAATTTAAAAGTGAAACAATTAAAATCTTGATAAAAGGGATAAAATCGCAATACCTAGCCTAATCCCTACCTACCCATGCAATCTACCTCTTCTCCCGATTTTATTTTCAATTGAAGGCTAAATTCGTTCCTAATCTAAATAGTGGCCTGTTTCTGTAAACTAAATACATGTACATATACATTTCTCCAATTCAGTCGATCAACACAAAAAAATCCCTAACCTCGCGACCCGACTTCCCAATTTTTCAGCCCAGAAAACCCGTCAAACTTTTACCCGAGTTTCCCTCCTAAATTTCGAATGGGAAAATGCCAAAATCCTGGTTCCCCCTCCAGCTTACTTGTGTACAAAAACCTTATCTTTTTAGATCTGTTGGAGGGGTCGTTTGGGGATTTCTCGCAGCCTTCAGGAACCCTAAGGATAGGATATAAAAAGGAAATTTTTTAGAGGGCAGCTAGAGATAGAAATTTAGAGGCAGGCATATTTTTTCTTTAGTTTATTCTTCTTAGTTTAAGACATAGTGACTGTTCTTGCTGTTCTTTGGGATTCCTGTCGTCGCTTCATCACTTGAGTCGTCGACCTCGCGCGAGTCGTCGTCGTCTTGTTCGAGTGCGAGGTTTCAAATCTATGCCTTTTTTCAGTGCCCTGCAAGAGGTACAATTTTCAACCTTTTGCATTAATTTTATGAGTGATCTACTGTTTGTGTTCATTGGAGTATGAATTTCCCATTTCCTGCTTATGGTTGCTAGGTATCTCAAAGATTGATTTGGGTGTTATTATTCTCAATGCATAACCTAAGCATTCAAATAAAGCTTAAATCTTTGGGGATTTATATGGTAATAAACTTAGATACAAATTCAATCTTTGTAATGATATGAGTATCTAGTAGCTTACTTAGTCTTTAGAATCAAATCAGAATGTTACAAATGAATAATGACTTTTGCTCTGTTCTGTCCTTGGCTCTGTTTTCTCTGAACATGAATTCAAGATGGTCTTTGTCTTTGTGTGTGTGTTCTGGTGAAGTGTAGTAGGTCCAATAAAATGAGTTGTTCTAGGTCCTGGTTTGGTTTTTCAGGTAATGAGGTTTGTGTATGTGTTGCCTCTTTTTAGGCTATAAGGGTGAAGTATGTTGTTTCCCGTGTGTCCTAATTCTATCTCCATTTTATTTGGTCAGTTTCTTGAATCTTTAGAGTTTGTATAATTGTAACAGAATTTTGGAATTGATGTATGCGTAGGTGTGTGTCTGCAACATTATCTAATGTTTCTCCTAATCTATAAATCTTGTTAATGTTGTGAGTTGAGTTGTTGCTCTGTAGAAGTGTCATCTCCATTAGTTTTAGTTTGCCGTCTGTCTCTCTTTAGCTTATATTGTTAAAAGATTGAATTTTGATCTAAGTTAGTCATTATATGTGATTGGATCTTGAGCACTTGAAGTAGTTCCCCTGCAAAGTTTAATCCTTTAAGCATGTTTATATAATGTAAAGCCTAGATTGAGAGCCTGAGATGTCTTGTTGGTTTTCTAGTTTAGTTTGGCTCATTCAAGGAACTAGCTTTGTTTAGTCTAAATACATCAATTGATTTGGTTAAGAGCCATAAGTTGTAGTCTTTCCTTATTTTACTATTCTGCTTGTAATTCTCCCATATGAAGTCATGTTATGGCATTGATGAGTTTCGGTCAAGGTTCTGGACATGAGTTTTAGTCTGCATTATATACAGATCTTTGGCTTATAGTTGCTATATTTGAAAAGAATGATGTTTGGAGCTTGAGTATTGGTTCTTGTTTGCCAAAGTCGTGGAATGCCCCTCCTCTGTATAGCTTTACTGTCAAGTGTCAATTTGCATGCATAGGTTCTTCAAGTTACTATTCAGAATTTGGTCTTCTTATTAATATATCATGAAAGATTAGAGGGGCCAAACATTTATTGAGTTATTTTGTGAATAGTTTATTTCTTTTGAATTTCCATCTTATTTTTGGAATTTAGAAACTTTTAGTTAAATAGTGCGTGCAATAAAATTTGAAAATAATAAAAGGCTAAATACATAGAGAACCCCTTAAACTTGTCATGAAATTTCACTTTGGCAGCTCTACTCAAGTTGTTCCCAATTAGGCACCTCAACTCTATTTTAAATTATACCATTTGAGCACTTCATGAGCAACTAGTAAAACAACAGAATGCGTGTAACTCACATGCCAATGAGGAGGAAGATTGATGAATGGGACAAAGCCATGTGTCATTTTGGGTTCACAATTATTAAAAAAACATTTTAGATGAAAATAGAAAATAGTTTTAGCCGGCCCCTCCGATATCCATGTTTTTTCTTACGTAGGATCCGTCTAATTTCATCGGAATTATCTTCTTCAAAATCATTCTCCATCTTCCATCTCTTTTATTCCTTCACTATTTGGTGCACTTTTTATTTATTATTCAGATAACACCTTAATTTCAGTTTATTGAAGAGTTCTCAGTGTATTGATTTTCACATTTTTATGTCTGAAAAGAATTATTAGACATTCTTTGCATGATTTTCTTGAAAAGAAATTTGAATTACATCAACATATTTGATACTTGGAAGTCTTAATATAAAATCTTATTCTGATTATGCCATGCACAATTAATTGTTCAAGTTCGATTTAAACTCTGAAGTTGTTGGAAACATTGATGGGTTAGTAGTTTTTTGAATAATAATGAAAATAATTGTTCGATTTCCCCAGAAAACGCCGGAGAAATTTCCATGAAAATAATAGTTGTTTGAACTTTGAAGTTGTTGGAAACTTGTCATGCACAAAATTATTTTGCCCAGGAAACCATAGAGCAATTTCTATGTGCCACGTTTTCATAAAGTGCTTAAGTGGTACAGTTTAAATAGAGTTGAGGTGCTTAATCGAAAACAGCTTGAGTTCAAGTGTCAAAGTGAAATTTCATACCAAGCTTAAGGGGCTCTTTATGTATTTGGCCATAATAAAATTAGTAATTTTATTTCAAATTCCTTAATTAGTTTGCCGTCTGCCTCTCTTTAGCTTATATTGTTAAAAGATTGAATTTGATCTAAGTTAGTCATTATATGTGATTGGATCTTGAACACTTGAAGTAGTTCCCTGCAAAGTTTAATCCTTTAAGCTTGTTTATATAATGTAAAGCCTAGATTGAGAGCCTAAGATGTCTTGTTGGTTTTTCTGTTTAGTTTGGCTCATTCAAGGAACTAGCTTTGTTTAGTCTAAATACATCAATTGATTTGGTTAAGAGCCATAAGTTGTAGTCTTTCCTTATTTTACTATTCTGCTTGTAATTCTCCCATATGAAGTCATGTTATGACATTGATGAGTTTCGGTCAAAGTTCTGGACATGAGTTTTAGTCTGCATTATATACAGATCTTTGGCTTATAGTTGCTATATTTGAAAAGAATGATGTTTGGAGCTTAAGTATTGGTTCTTGTTTGCCAAAGTCGTGGAATGCCCCTCCTCTGTATAGCTTTAATGTCAAGTGTCAATTTGTATGCATAGGTTCTTCAAGTTACTCTTCAGAATTTGGTCCTCTTATTAATATGTCATGAAAGATTAGTATAATTTAAATGTTTGGCCCCTCTTATCTATATTTGCTTGAGTTGCGAAGTACGTTCAAGATCTTTTAGATTACAGTTAGTTTATGTTAGGTAAAGGCTTTTAAAATTTTCTTATTTGGCATATGGGAGTTTATTGGATGGCTGAGAAATCTATTTAGTTAAATAAATTTGGCTCTTGTGGCGTTATTATCCCGTTGTCCACTCTTGTTTAAGCTGTTAATTGTTTGATTGGCTTGACTGTTAGGTTCGGCTCATTCGTTCAATTTTAATTACACATGATTGTGAAGTATTTACTAATCTTTTTCTTTATTTATTTGCATAAACACTTGGAACGAGTTGAATAAACTCACTTTTGAATTGTAATTTTGCATTGGCCTCGTGAGCGTCAAGTTGAACTCAAGTTTTGCACCCCGGGAGCCTGATTCGCAAGATTCAAGATTTACAAAAACTAAAATGCTTTGTTGAGCCGCTTAATATATTTAGGCTCATGGGCATAATGTAAAAAATAAAAATAGTGATTCATTCCGCATTTTCCGGGTTCTTTTTCTCAATCCTTCTCTCTCCCTCTCTATCTCTTAGAAATTGCATGTCTATAGGAATTCCCCATTGTAGAATAAATTATTTGATTATTCATGAATTAATGTTTATTTATTTATTGAGTTATTTTGTGAATAGTTTATTTCTTTTGAATTTCCATCTTATTTTAGGAATTTTGAAACTTTTAGTTAAATAGTGCGTGCAATAAAATTTGAAAATAATAAAAGTAATAATTTTATTTCAAATTCCTTAAGTAGCAACTTCAATATAAATTTTCTTCATTGATTCCCAATTTTTTGCAAATTATATTTTTTTTATCACATTTTAGATCATCTTTCTTTAAACCATACTTTATAATAGTTTTGTATTGTAGTAGCAAATTTATGATTTTTAATTTAATATTAAAAGTTAGAAATTTTTAAGCTATTTTGTGAAAATCGAAGGATTAACCATATTTTGTGGATTTTTAAAAGTGCTTTTCAAATGAAAACCTTATTTCGAAAATAACTAAACCTCTTACTTAGAATCTCTGAAAAAGACCATTTTCCTTAAAACGGAGGAATTGCATGCATTATTTAATTAATTGGTTCCTAATTCTTCAAAATTAGGTGCGACTCTAAAGAAAGCCCTTTGGATTTCCATTTTGTTGAAATAAACCTGAAATCTATCTTTTCTTAAGAAAGAGTAATTTTTTGGGGTTCAACATACACATAGAGAGTAAAGGTTAAGAAAAGCTCCCGTGTAGCCATGGTGCAGTAGCAAATACCATTACACCCCCCACACACATATACATACACACACAGAGAGAGAGAGAGAGAGAGAGAGGGGGATATCCTAACGAATACACATATAAAGGAATCTAAAAGGAGTGGAAGAATGTGCCCTTTGTGCACTTGTTCAATCTAGGCCTTATTCAGACCCTATACTTCAACCATAAAGACCTTATTCCTGCATGTAATTAGTTAGTGTTATAAGTTTCTTTGGCCTTTGCCTACATTGCTTTTACACACCTGTAATAAAGGACTCTGATATAGTCTTTCAAGACTATCCAATAGCCTACACAAATTGTTAATGGTGGCATGAAAGACCTAAACATACATACACAAAGGCATACACAGTATACAAGTTCCTCAGTAACTACCTTAGTATAGAGGAGCAAAGAACAAAAGATTGTATGTTGCCAGGAAACGAACAAGGACCACCACTTAGGATCAATGTCAAGAAGGTGAATGTTACCAGAGATTTTTAGAGGAACAGAGAGTTTATTTTTCTATAGTTCTCAGCATGTCAGAAGGTGTCTGTGAAAGATGGGAAATGTGTGTTTAAATAGTGTAGGATTAGGGAAATTTAAAATTCAATTACCAAGTGTGTAAAGCGGTAAAAAGTTAAAGAAGGAAGTAGTATATCATGGTGTCAATCAAATAAAATCAAGGGAAGTCAAATTGCCATATAGAACTTGATGGTAATTTCGAAAAATCAGGAAACCAGGCTTTTCCCCTTTGCTATTATCTTCTCATAATTCTCAGTATTACAAATTGGTAACCCCTTACTGATTTTCAGCTTATTTTCCCTAAGATAGACTCGAATTGTCTTGTAATTCAGGATTTCACAAATCATTATGAGTATAATCAAGATTCTACATATAGATGTAAGTGGAATGTACTTTTACCACATAACTGGGTAAATTTCCTCAAAGAGTTAGAATCAGGCCAAGCTAAACACTCGGACAACATAATTCAGTCCTAAAATAAAGTATCAATATTCTTATTTCTCAAAAAACGTATCAAAATTCTGTCATGGTTTCGCAATTTCTACCTAAGAGGATATAATTTCTAGTGTGTCGGCAGAGTAAAATAAAATCAACCTAGAGATAAACAGTGTGCAAATTTGAAGAAGTATAAAACCCCTTATTTTCATGCTTTGGCGTTTCTATGACACTTACACGATTCCAATATTGTCAACGTTCATGCTTATCAAAACTACGGCCAAAATTGTACTAACAGGATACCATGAATCTTTAACACGTAATTAACTATCAAATTAACTAAACCAAGGTTCTTCAATCTATCAAATTGAACAATTACGACAGAATAAGCACGTATAGGGTCACACACCTTACATACGCAAAATTAAAAGAGGGATATTACCCGTTTTAGGAATCTGATTCGGGTCACGTCGAGACTGACCCGTTTTGCTTTGCGGTCTTCTTTATCATTACACGAACGAGGCAAGTTTCGTTGCTTTGATACAGTGCGACTTCGGTGTATGAATGATGCACCGGAGTTCTTCGTTTTCTAGTGACAGGGGTGAACGGTGAGGAGAGGTTCGATCTTGGACCTCGTTGTTTTATAAAAATTCCTTAGAGGCCTTGTAGAGGGGAGCATGGGGAGTAAGAATATGTAATTTATTTTACATTTAGTGGCCGGAGGTGGTCGAAAACGGACATGAACAGTGGAGGCGTTAGGTTTCGAGAGAGAGAAGAAGGAGAGAGGAAAGAGAGGGCGGTGGGGGTGTTTAGTGGAAAATGAGAGAGAGGTTTTTTATTTGGGGGGGTGTTTAGTATAATTAAAATTGGAAAGTGGGGTATTAGCTGTTGGATTAAGGGGACGGATGGCTAGGATTTAGCCATGTGTGCACGTGTAGGGTGTGTGTATGTGCATCATGTGCGACACTGTGGGGGTGCCAAGTGTATATGTATATAAAGGTATATAAAGTGTATAAAATATGTACAAAATACGTGTAAAACAGTAAAATAAATTTTAAAATACCAATAAAATACAAAAAATAATTAATAAGATGTAGGAAATATTATTAGAGAGTTAGAAAAATAACAGGTTATTTTAAATAATTGTAGATAGATTTAGATAATATAGATAATTGCAAAGTGAGTAATTAAGTGTGCAAATTATGTAAACAGTCACAGATTATGCAAGTGCCTTTAAAAATAACCTAAATGGTGTACTTATGCAATATAAGTGTATTGAATGGGTGTCAGTATGAATAGGAGATCAATGACAAGGGTGACATGGGCAATTGCATGACAATTAGTGCAATTTTGTCTGAAAAATTGCTATTGCATTTTTGGAACTAGATATAGACAAATGTGAAAAAGGAAGGACAAAATTGGGTGTCAACAGTAAGGCATTGCAAAAATAGGTGCAGATACTGAGACATGCTTAAGTTTCTCAAAACCTTTGGTAGCTTCAGGAGTCCAACAAAATCCATCCTTCTTCAATAACTAATTCAGAGGCTTGCAAATAATACCAAAACCCTGTATAAATCTCCTATAGTACCCTGCTAATCCTAGGAAGCCCCTCAGCTGTTTGGTAGTAGTGGGAACTGGCCAATTCTGCACAGCTGTGATCTTTTTAGGATCTGTAGAAACCCCTTTTGCATTGATGAAATGACCTAGATATTTAACCTCAGACACCCCAAAAGCACATTTAGATGTCTTGACATACAATTGGTACTGCAGCATTAACTCAAAAAACAGCCTTAAGATGCATCAAATTCTTACCGTAGATCAGTATATTATCAAAGAAAACTAATACTGATTTCCTCAAAAGTGGTTTGAACACAGAATTCATAAAACTTTGGAATGATGAAAGGGCATGAGTTAAGCCAAATGACATAACTAAGAACTCATAGTGGCCCTCATGGGTCTTCAAAGCTATTTTATGAACATGTTCATTTTCCATTCTTAATTGATGATAACCAGATATTAAATCTATTTTAGAGAACACCTCTCTCCTCCCAATTCATCTAACAGGTCCTCAATGATGGGAATGAGAAATTTATCTTTAACAGTGAGTTGATTTAGATCCCTATAGTCGACATAGAGCCTCCAAGTCCCATCTTTCTTCCCAACCAACACCACATGGGAATTAAAAGGGCTAGTACTATTTTGTATCACTTCTTGTTCTATCATTTCTCGCACCATCTTTTCAATAATATCCTTCTTGAAACTAGGATACCTGTTGGGTCTTTTACTGACAGGAGTTGCTTCTCTAACCAAAGGAAGTTTATGGTCAAATGAACCTCCATATAGAGGTAATGTAGTAGGCATGTCAAATTTAGTAGTGTACTGTTCCACTAAGGCAATTATCTCAGGCTGCAATGTTTCACCTTGTTGGACCTGTATGCTGTTGAACTGAATTTGGTTTGGTGTTTTTTCTAATGACATCATAAACACCTGAGCTCTTTTAGTTTTCTTCTTGGTCACATTCTTAGCTTTAATTCCTTTCAACTTGCTAGTAGCTTCCCTTAAAACATGCTTCTTACCTGGGTAAACAAACTCCATAATGAGATTCCTGAAGTTTAACTTGATGTCTCCCAATATAGTCAACCATTGGCACCCCAACACCATGTCAAAACCCCCTAATAAAAGTAACAACAAATCAACACTAAAGGTAGAGCCATGTAGTAACCATTCAAGCCCTTTACACAATATTGTAGTTTGCATGCTTCTTCCATTAGGAACCTTAACTGACTGAGAAGCTATGGTGCTGGTAACGCAATTCAGCTAGTTTTCTACCTCTATATCCAAAAAATTGTGGGTGCTTCCAGAGTCTATGATTATCTGTAAGGGCGCATTTTGATGATAGCCTGTTACTCTTATAATCCGATACCCTATGACACCAGTCAGTGCTTGTAAAGATATGGCCATCAAATCTGCTTCTAATGACTCATCTTCATCTATTGCCTCATCATTCTCATCATCATGCACTTCTAACATATAAACCTGCTTCTTTATTCAGCAATTATGCCCTTGTGAATACTTTTCATCACAGAAAAAAGACAGATTTCTAGCTTTTCTCTCATTCATTTAAGCACTAGTCAAAACTCTCTTGTAAGTATTATTGGATGAACTACCTTGGTTAGGTGTTTTTGTAACAGGTGTGAGTAGTATAGGATTGGACTTGAATGGGGGTGAATTTCTAGGATCTATTTCTGGCAACCAATATTCTTTCTAAGATTCTAGCAGACTTATATGCTTTCATTAATGTTTTTTGTTCTAACAACTGAATGGTATAGTTAATTCCAGGTTTCAATCCTCCCAAGAAACAATTGATGGTTTGACATTAGTGAGGTTAACCCTGGTAATCATTTTAATAAATTCGATCTGATAATCCTTATGTATGGGCCTAAATCAGTTTAGGTGTACAAATCGAATTTGGATTCGAATATAAGCAATTCTTCGTATCAAAGTTGAAATAATACACGAAAAAGATATAAATGCGAGAAAATGAACTGTTCTTCAATATATAATTGTGAGTACAAATTTTGGCAGAGTTTCAGTATGAATTTCTAGATGCCTATGATACAAAATGATCTAATATTTATAGGCATGAAGGCCTTGCCCACGTTCTCCACCATCAGCTGATGCGTCTCCCACGATCTAGACATTAAATGGAGGAGTTAGTGGGGGTAAAGTAGTGGGCTGCAAAGCCTCTTGAACCGAGGGGATCCACCGAGGTGCGAATGATTGACCTTGGTGGTTAGGCCCTATTGCTTGACCGAGGCGGCTTGTCACCGAAGCTTAGCTTACGGCTTGCCTTCGGTGACAACCTCGGTGCCTGGCTTCGGCGATTCATTGATTTGCTTCGGTCTCTGGCTCGCCGACATGTGTTCGGTCGCAATCAAGTTGCACGACCGGGGCGAATCATCGCGGGTCGATTTTTACCCAATACAGATAGTCCCCCCAATCCTCGGTTACTTACCGAGGTTGCCGAGGAGTGGAGTGAAGTTTAGCGGGAAAGTGACGTGGCTTGATCTTATCCAAGCGTTTCAAAACTTGTCAACGGTGCGCGTCTTATCAGGTCACTTCTCTTGGACACGTGGCGTCCATCCGTTGGTCGCCCAATCGGTCATGCCATAAATTCGGTCTTCCCAATGTTACAATGATGACGATGATGTCATCCCCTTTAATTTTCCATATCTATAAATAGGTGCTCACCAAACTTTCTCCTCACTTCCATCTTTGAGCGATCAACAGTGCAAAAAAGCAAAAACCACTTTTATACTTTCTTCACTCTCCAATTTCGAGAAAGCTTCAACTTTAGAACTGCCACCATGTCTACCACTGTGTCTAGGCAAGACTCAAGCGACTCAGGTGAAAGGGCGCGATTTCTGCCCTTGGCTACAGTCACTGCTAGTGGAGAAGTTGTTGTCGCTGCGCCGGCGATCCCAACGGCGGTAATGGAGGGTGGAGAGGTGTCTTCCGACGTTAGTGGCCTTAAACGTCGCAAGGCCAGGGCCGCGCGTAATTTGGCCTTGGAGGAGGAGGTGGAAGCTGACGTCAAGGGAGATGACGCCATGCTTGATGACGTCTTGATTGGGAGCTACAGTGGCGTCATCCCCAGAGGTGATGACGATGGAGGAGATGGCAAGGGTGATGACGCCGTGGACGAAGCCGAGGGCGATAATGTCGCCGAGAGGGGATCCTCGGGACCATCAATTCCCCTTGAACAAGAGCTCGAGCCATACCAAATAATTCCTTCCCATTTCGACAATAGCAAGGATTTGAAGCTGCAAGCTCAGACAGCCGATCAAGAGGAGAAGAATAGGAATATCCCCGTGAACACCACGCCGACCCGCATAACTCAAGCTCATATTGAGCGGGTTCGGAGGGAGTGCCGCTTTGGACCCGAGGTGAAAGTGATCATTCCCGACCCAACAAGCCGAGTATGCCACAATATCGAGGGGTTTTCATTTGCTTACACTTATCCTTTCACTCTTGGTTTCTCCCTCCCGGTGCACAAAGTCATTGACGATTTCTGCCGGGCCTACAACCTATGCTTGGCCCAACATGGCCCCGGCGTCTGGAGGGTCGTTCAGTGCATGGATTTGATGAGTACGGAGGCGGGGGTAGACTTCACTTTAAAACGCCTCATTTCACTTTACTACCCCTACTTCCACAAGGCTGGGGTCGTCGCACTAAACAACCGAGGTAAATTTGCTCTTCTTTACAAGAGTGAAGACCACGGAGACCGGGGTTGGAGTTACCGCTACATCTTGTTGGAGACAAGTGTTCTATCTACCGAACCTAATTTCCTCGAACGGTGGAACAACTCACGTAAGTATTCTCCTTTTTGCCTTTCATTCCTTGGTGATTTTGTTCATGCTAGTTGACCTCGCTTCCTTGTTATCTTTTCAGCCAACAAGGTTGACATCGTGCCCCCTGCGGGTTTGACTAAGTGGGTCCGGGCAGTGACCGAGGCTCACAAACTCCCCGTTAGGACTTGGATGAAGATGGCTGCTGAATTCGGTTGGCAGTGTAAAAGGCATGGTAAGTTTTGATGTGCTTTGATAGGTGGGTCACTTTGAGATTTTGACATTGTTTCATTGACTCTCCTTCCCTCGGTATTAGGTTTTCCAAACCGTGCCATCAACACCAAAAAGAGTAAGAAGAAGAAGAAGAAGGAAGAGAAGAAAAAGAAAGACGGGGAGGAGACCGAGTCAGATGATGATCTGGCTGCGGTGGCTGGAGAATATAAAGGGTTGAAGGCTTCCAAGTCTTCAAAAACATCCAAGGGAGCTCCCGGTCAAGGGACCTCCAAAGGTAAAATTCGTCCTCGGTTGGTATCATCGAATGTCATTCCTTTTTTGTTTTCTCATTCTAACTTCTTTCATTGTTGCAGGCGTGAAGAGGAAGAGGGCCACTTCAAATAAATCCTCCCGCTCAGTGGCTCCTCGCATCGGGGCGGAGATTTCTCACCAACCCGAGGCGGCGGTTGAGAGGTGCCGAAGACTAGTTGATGAGCCCGATGATGCAGCTGCTGGGGCCTTGGTTCAAAGAGGCGTTGATGTTATTGGCCTCGAGGATCAAGAACTTGAATATGAGGTAGCTGCAGTAAAAGCTAAGGGCAAGGCTAAAGTCGCGGAGGCTGGCACTGCTGCACTTGAAGAGGGGGCTGGCACCGGGGCGGTTAGGGCACATTTCGAACTCGCGAGGATTTCATCCTCGGTGGGGTCTTATCGGAGACTCGAGGTGCCAGTTTCCTCAACTTTGCTAGCTTGTGGCCGAGAGAAACTCTTAAGCCTCACGCCCTTGTTGGGGCCGACCGAGGATAAGGTTGTGCAGGAGTTTACTTTTGGCCAACTATACAGCACTATGGCCTCCAATGCTGTAAGGGTAAGTTTCAACATACTTGAACTAAAAAACTTTATCTTTACCTTTGGTTTGTAGCTGACCTTGATTCTTTAATCTTTGCTCAGAGTTTCATCCTATCACTGAAGGCCATCGAGATTGAGTCCTCGAGGACTGCCGAGGTTCGACGCGTGGCTCGCTTATGGGATCAGCAAAAGGACAAATTCAACGCCCAAATAGCTTTGCTGAAGGCTGACTTATCCAAGTCCCAGTCAGATCTGCGTGAAGCCGAGGCGAATTTCGAAGCTAAGATCAAAATCCTCGGTGATGATTTCCAGGCTGAGCGCTCGAGGCTGGAAGACGAAGTTGCGAGGCTGGGTGGTGAGTTGTCTCAAACAAAGGCCGAGTATGTGAATATGGCCAAAAGCATCATGAGCAGCTGAAGAGTCATCTGCTCCATATCAAGAAGTTGGAGAGTGAGAACTCCAAGCTTTCAGCTAAAGATGCTCAGATTGCGGCCCTTCAAGATGAGATCGCTGATCGAAAGAGTAGGGCTGCACTCAAGGTCAAGAGGGCCGAGCTGGACAAGCGATGGGCCATTATCAAGTCTCGGCTAAGGCTGCTCAAGCGATGCCGCCGGGGAGATTGACTTAGATGATGAGATTGCGAAAGCCGAGGTGAAATCGGCGGAAGCCCAAGCGATCATTGATGAACTCCCATCAAGTGAAACCTCGAGTGGCGATGAAGATGAAGAAGACGATGAAGATGCCGAGGGGGGCTCCGAGGACGGAGGTGATTCTCCCGAGGCATAAACTTCTTGTAGCATTGTTTTGTAAGCCTTCGAGTTTTTATGCTTGTACTTTGGACCTTCAGGTCATTTTTTGAATGTAAATATTATCAGCCTTCGGGCTTTTTTAATGAAAGACTATTTGTACCTTTACTTCATGTGTTGGCTTTTTACATATACCGAACTCTTTGAAAATAAATGATATGCTTGCAAGACTTAACTGAGTTTAATCGATGCAAACTTAGGACGACGTCTCACCCTCGAGTCGATGCATTGTGCAGCTTCGGAATGCAAGATTTACACAGATAAAATGAATGAAACCAAAGTCATTTTATTGATATCGACGAGCCAGAAATCGACTATTTACATAGAACCAAGTCGAAGCGGACCTTCGGTGAAAAACAAACTTTCAATAAAAGCAAATTGACAATACGCCGCTACCGGGCTAATTTACAATGTACTAAATCTATCCCTCGGGCGTAAGTCCCCGATTGTCAGATAGATAAGCTTCGGTTGGGAGGCTCGATGTCGACCTCGATATCAACCCTTCTCACTCCCCCCCAGTATTCGGTTTTGAATCTTGATGAAGATCCGAGCACTGGACACGGTTCGGTTCGCTTCCTGAAAAGGTCAAGCAAAAATATGGAACGAGGAGTAAGTTAGTACATTTTCTATCAATGCCATGGGAGCGTTGTTCGGCTCGGGGCCGTTGAGTTCAAAAAGATTGAAAAGTATTTACCTCGACTAGAAGTAATATCGCTTCAGATTAGAGATATTCTAATTCAGAGGTTCGGGTTCTCCTTGCAGATTCTCAATTTGATAAGAGCCCTTTCCAACGATTGCCTTGACTCTATAGGGGCCTTCCCAATTTGCAATAAGCTTCCCCCCGTTATCTTCCTTTGTTGATTGGTTCATAGTTTTCAGCACATAATCTCCAACTTTGAAGTCTCTAAGTTTGGCTTTCCTGTTGAGGTAAGCCTCGATCTGCCTTTTTTGGGCAACTAGCCGAACCAAAGCTAATTCAATCTTCTCTTCGAGCAGATCTAGCTCTATGCGCATTGCTTCCTGGTTGGCATCTTCGGCGGTGTGAGCATACCGAAGACTTGGTTCACCCACTTCCATGGGGATGAGGGAGTCCATACCATAGGCTAGTGAGAAAGGAGTCTCACCGGTGCTGTTCTTCTCCGTCGTTCGCATGGCCCATAACACCCCCGGTAGCTCCTCGAGCCAAGGACCTTTTTTTTATCGAGCCTTTTCTTGAGATTTTCAATTATAATTCTATTTGAAGACTCGGCTTGCCCATTGGCACTTGGGTGATAAGGGGTCGAGGCAATTCTTCTGATCCCCCATTGCTTGAAGAAACCAGTGATAGCTGCCCCATGAATTGTTTACCGTTGTCACAAGCAATTTCTCTTGGGACGCCGAACCTGTAGATGATATTCTTTTTTATGAAGTCGATTACTTGCTTTTGTTTTACCTCGGTGAGAGCCGCCGCTTCCACCCATTTTGTAAAGTAATCGGTCAATACTAAGATGAAACGAACACCACCTTTTCCTTTGGGCAATGGTCCAACGACGTCCATTCCCCATTTCATGAAGGGCCATGGTGATACCACTGAATGTAAAGGCTCGGCATGTTGGTGGATCATCCGCCCATGGCGCTGGCACTTATCGCATTTCTGCACGAAGGCTTTTACATTGGCACTGATTGTGGGCCAATAATACCCAGCTCTTAATAATTTATGCACCAAGGACTTCCCCCCGAGTGGTTGCCACATTCGCCTTCGTGCACTTCAGCCATCACGTATCTTGCCTCCTTGGGACCCAAACACTTGGCCATCGGGCCGCAATATAACCTTTTGTATAAGTTACCCTCGATCAAGTGATACGAGGCTGCTTGGGTCCTCAACTTCCTTGCTTCTTTTTTGTCTTGGGGGACAGTCCCCGAGTCGAAGTAGGAGATGAACTTACTTCGCCAATCCCATCGGTTATCCACTGAATTAACTTGCAACTTCATCTCTCTCATTTGTGCGGATAGCAACCGAACTACTGAGTCAGTCCCCGAGTGAGTTTCGTAGATTGCCGAACCAAGATTTTCCAAAGCATCAGCCTCGGTATTCTTCTCCCGAGGCACTTGTTTAACTCGCCATTCTTGAAATTGTGCCAAGATCCTTTGTGCTCGATCCAAGTATAGTTGCATTCTGGGCTCCCGAGCCGTATAATCACCGAGGACCTGGTTCACTACCAGCTGTGAATCAAATCTCAGTTCGATTCTTTCAACCCCCATTTCCTTAGCCAGCTCCAAACCTACTAAAGCTGCCTCATATTCTGCTTCGTTGTTGGTTACTTTCTTGAACCGAACCGAATGCCTGACTTTCTCCCCGGTGGGTGCTCTCAAGACTATGCCTAACCCCGAACCCTTGGAGTTCGCTGCCCCATCGGTGTAAAGTATCCATAGTCCCGAAGAGGTTCCTTTTGCCATGGAGTTTTCCTTTTCCGCCTCGGGCAAAATTCCAATACTAAAGTCAGCCACGATGTCTGCCAAGACTTGAGACTTAATGGCAGTCCGAGGTTGATAAGTAATGTCATACTCGCTTAACTGTACCGCCCATTTGGATAACCTCCCCGATAACTCCGGTTTATGCAATATATTTCTTAAAGGGAAGGTTGAAACTACTGCTATTGGGTGACATTGAAAATAGGGTCGTAGTTTTTGAGCAGTAACAAGTAAAGCAAGTGCTAATTTCTCCAAATGTGGATACCTGATTTCGGCGTCGAGGAGTGTCTTGCTCACATAATAGATGGGCTGTTGTTTGACATCTTCTTCCCGAACCAGCACAGCGCTGACTGACACCTCGGACACTGCCAAGTAGACCAGCAATGTTTCACCTTCTTTTGGCTTGGCAAGCAACAGTGCATTAGCCAGATACTGTTTCAAATCTTTCAACGCTTGTTTATACTCCGGTGTCCATTCGAAGTGATTGTTTTTTCTCAAAACAGAGAAGAACTTGTGGCATCGCTCCGAGGACCTTGAGATGAATCGATTCAAGGCGGCGACCCGGCCAGTCAAGCGTTGGACCTCTTTCACCTCGGTTAGCTCCTCGGGGATTTCCTCAATAGCTTTTATTTTATCTGGGTTGGCCTCGATTCCTCGTTTAGAAACAATGAATCCCAAGAATTTGCCCGATCCAACGCCGAAGGCGCACTTCTCAGGGTTCAATTTCATACCGTATTGCCTCAACACAGCAAAGGCTTCCCTCAGATGGTTCAAATGATCCTCCATTCGGATCGATTTGATGAGCATATCGTCTATGTAGACTTCCATAGACTTTCCAATATATTCTTTAAACATGCGATACACCAACCTTTGGTAGGTCGCCCCGGCATTCTTCAGACCGAAGGGCATCACTTTGTAACAGAAGGTACCTCGGTCAGTGATGAACGAGGTCTTCTCTTCGTCCTTCGGGTCCATGAGAATTTGATTATAGCCCGAATATGCATCCAAGAAGGTCAATAGTTTGTGTCCAGCCGTGGAGTCTATTAACCTGTCAATTTGTGGTAATGGATATGAATCTTTGGGGCAAGCTTTGTTTAGGTCAGTGTAATCTACACACATCCTCCACTTGCCATTCTTCTTGGGTACAACCACAACATTGGCCAGCCATTCGGGGTATTTCACCTCTCTAATGAAGTCGTTTTCTTGTAGCTTGGCGGTTTCATCCTCGATCGCCTTCTTTTTGACCCCGGCATGAGGTCTTTTCTTCTGCTTCACCGGGGTGAATTTTGGATCCACATTCAGTTTGTGGGTCATGATCTCCGGATCGATGCCCGTCATGTCTGAATGTGACCAAGCAAAACAATCATGGTTGGACTTCAAAACTTCTGTAATTTCCTTTTTCGACTCCGGGTCCAACTCCGAGCCGATAAACACTTTCCTATCGGGGAAATCTTTCAATAGGGTGAAGGATTCCAGTTCTTCAACAGTTGAGTCCTCGGCTTTTTGCTTCCGAGGCTCTTGGATATAGGCTGGAACCTTTTCGACTTCCCCTCGGGTGTCCTCCCCGCTTGACCCCGGTTCCTGTCGTTGCTATTGCTTTGGCCCGACCGGGGCGACTCCACTCTTTAACGCAACCGAATAGCACTCCCTTGCTACTCGTTTCTCCCCTTTGATTGATCGAACTCCCCAAGGTGTAGGGAATTTAATCACTTGATGTAAGGTGGAGGGGACAGCTTCCATGGAGTGGATCCATGGCCTTCCGAGGATCACATTGTAGGCTAGATCCTCGGGCATGACTTGGAACAGTGTTTCTTTGGTAACCCCCTCGGCGAATGTCTTGAGTGTGATCTCACCCAACGTTTTCTCCATGGAGTTATTGAAGCCAGCTAACACCGTCGATTTGGGAACAACTTCCCCCTTCAACTACATTTTCTTAACAGCCCCGTAGCTGATTATATTAACTGAGCTACCGGGGTCGATCAAGACTCTTTTGATGTCAGAGTCGTTGATTCTCAACATGATAACTAGAGCGTCGTGATGAGGGAACATCATCCCATCACAGTCATCATCATCGAACACAATATCTTTGCCCGAGCCTCCAACTCGGGTTCTTTTCTCCATGGTAATGGAGAGCTTGGCAAATTTTTTGGCCGCGGTGAAATTTACGCCGTTCACCTCTGACCCCCCGGTAATAACGTTCACTACTCTTTCCGGGGGTGGAGCCCGAGGTGGTTGCCCATCGCCTCGGTTCTTGGAAAAATTATCCTTCCCTTTGTCAGTGAGGAAGTCGGCCAAAACTCCCTTCTTCAGCAAGTGAGCTACCTCGAGGCGCAAAGCTTTGCAATCCTCGGTCCTATGGCCATAATCTGCGTGGAATTCGCAATGCAGATTGTGGTCTCTTTTATCTGCCGGGGTCCTCATATCCTTGGGAACCCTTACCCCGGCAGTCCCCTTGACAACATTGACCAGCTCCGAGGTCGATATGTTGAAGTTATAGTCTTGGATCCGAGGTAGATCCTTTTTTGGGGCCGAAGCGGAGCTTGATGGGTTTCTTTGGTTCACATTGGGTTGAACCTTCCCTCCGAGCCTTTGGCTTATGTGAGAATTTGGGTACGAATTACCGAGGGTGTTTCCTAACCTTTGGCTAACATGCTGCCTTGTCGAGGTATAAGGCTCATACCTCCCCTTCGAGTTACTTCGTGGCACCTCAGCACGATTTGAAGATTCACCTCGGTTTCATTGATGATAACCTCGGTTCTTGAATTCAGCCTCCTCCAATCTGATTTTGGAGTAGGCGCGCCTATGAAGATCCTCCCATGTTAGGACCTGATATTGTTGGAGTTGTTTTCGCAATTCAGCGGCAGCGTCGGAATTGCGAGTGTTGATACCTTTCTCAAATTCCATGATGGCCAAGGTATCATCCATCCGAGGCAGTTCCATACGTTCGGTGTGGAATCGCTCGAGAAATTCTTTAAGTGGCTCACCGGGCCTCTGTTTTACTTCACATATATCCTTCTTCCTTTGGAGGATCTTCTGCGCCCCGGTGTGCGCCTTGACGAAGGCGCTAGACATTTCCTTAAAGGAGGAGAAAGACCGCGCTGGAAGACACATATACCAATGTGAAGCCCCCTTCTCTAAGGACTCGCCAAATTTCTTCAAGAACATCGACTCGAGCTGTATAGCCGTTAAGTCATTGCTCTTCACCATTGACATATATTCTCTTATATGTTCTTTGGGATCGGTAGTCCCATCGTATTTCTTCAAGAATATGAGTTTGAAGCCTTTGGGAGTTGGGGCTGGACCCGCTTCGGGTTTGAATGGCAGCTCCCTGTATTGATCAATATCGAGGTCGTCTTCCTCTTTCGTTATCCTTGGCACGCTCTCGAGGCGCTTTTCTACGCGCGCCTCGATGCGAGCCTCGATCTCCCTGCTCATATTTTCAACATCAACCGAGGACGTTGCCTCAGCCACGGTGGGTACCGTCCCGAAGTGTGACGTGGGAGTTGGATTGTTCCCCGAGCCCCCAGACGTGGCCCCGTTGTGAGGTCCCCCTGTTGTCGCGCCCGTAGGAACGAAGATCGGGATGCCTCCACCAGGAACCGAAGGCTGGGCGCTGTTTGGGGCAGCGCTGTTCCTCGCCTCTAACGAAGCGCGGAATTCAGCATTGATACTCGCTTGCTCATCCTGCCTATTTTGGAGAGCTCTTAGCGTAGTGACGACATAAATCTGGAACTCCTCAGTCGTCATCGGTGAGATGGGATGTTGGTTCAACGGAACGTCAACCCGTTCACTATTGTTACCGCCATTGTCAGCCATAACTTTATTGAATCATAATCTTTGGTGAAAAACGGACGTGGAAACTTTGGAACAAAGCGTTACTGCTTATATCCCCACAGACGGCGCCAATTTGTATGGGCCTAAATCAGTTTAGGTGTACAAATCGAATTTGGATTCGAATATAAGCAATTCTTCGTATCAAAGTTGAAATAATACACGAAAAAGATATAAATGCGAGAAAATGAACTGTTCTTCAATATATAATTGTGAGTACAAATTTGGGCAGAGTTTCAGTATGAATTTCTAGATGCCTATGATACAAAATGATCTAATATTTATAGGCATGAAGGCCTTTCCCACGTTCTCCACCATCAGCTGATGCGTCTCCCACGATCTAGACATTAAATGGAGGAGTTAGTGGGGTAAAGTAGTTGGCTGCAAAGCCGCTTGAACCGAGGGGATCCACCGAGGTGCGAATGATGGACCTCGGTGGCTAGGCCCTATTGCTTGACCGAGGCGGCTTATCACCGAAGCTTAGCTTACGGCTTGCCTTCGGTGACAACCTCGGTGCCTGGCTTCGGCGATTCATTGATTTGCTTCGGTCTCTGGCTCGCCGACATGTGTTCGGTCGCTATCAAGTTGCACGACCGGGGCGAATCATCGCGGGTCGATTTTTACCCAGTACACCTTAATACTACCTGTTTGCCTCAAATTTTGCAGCTCTTGCATAAGATCAATGTACTCTTCCCCAAATCTTTCATACAATGCCATACATATTCATTCCAAGTAGGTTCAACTACTGTATTCCTAGATTTCATATAAGCTCTATGCCAAGCGATAACATCCCCATCTAAATGAATAGAAGCTACCTTAACTTTCTGATCATGAGGTACATCATCCATAGAGAAAAACAAATCCACTGTATACAACCAATCTTTTAAATCACAACCAGAAAACCTAGGAAATTCCAGTTTATAGAGTCTAGTTAAGTAGGTACCATTATGTAAAGTATGTTGTTGTTCCTTCTGGGCAGAGTGGATAATCTCAGCTTCCGTGGTCTTTTTTTCTTCATTCTGGGCTTTCAAGAACCAAATTACTTCCTCCATTTCTAGCATTTTCTTGTCATTTATTTCATTTCTACTATTCATATGAGATAGAGTTTTCATAACCTTCTGTAATTGATCTTGGATCTCTGCTAATCTGTTGTCTTCAACATTCTTATCGACCTTACCTATGACGAATCAGTCCAAGGATGGTGAGCTCTGATACCAATTGATGCAACAAGAAGAATTCAAATGGGAAATATTAATCCAGGAGTAGTTACTCGAGGAAGATGGAAGCTAATTCAGGAATTGATCGAAAATTTAGCTAGGGTTATAGAATGATAGAGACAAAGGAGAAACTTGTATTATATCAAGATGAATGAATGAATGTTACAAGAATTGATTTTATCTATATATGAATTGCAAAATATCTAAAGGAATAATATTCCTAACCGACTCAACTAATATTTCGTCTAACTAACTGTCACTCTAAATAACTCCTGCCAGCTCAACACCGACACATCAGCTCACTCCAACCGCATTTCTTCTTAGCTCATTAATATTGTATCATTATATCTATATAATTATAATTTGCAAAGTGTAATTTTTAACGAAGTGGTCTCAGTTAATATCCTTGGTTGAGTGTAGCTCCCCCAGCGAATAGCAACACAAAAAATGCTAAAAAAATAGAAATTAACTCCTATAAACATCATATCTTTTTGAAGTACTAGTCAAAAAATTAGAGAGGATTTGAAAAACCAAAAAAAAAAAAAAAAAAAAAAAAAAAAAAAAAAAAAAAGAAAAAGAAAATAGACAAGCCAAAAAGAAGGGGCTGAATAAAATTAAAGCCTGGGTCATTTATTTAACCATATGATACAACCATCCACTTTGATAGTTCACTGGTTTATCACAACAAATTAAAACATTCTTTATATTTCGATGATCTTGGAAGAAGCCTTTACAAAATTATCAGGTCTCCCAATATATATGTACTCCACATAACAAAGAAACAGAAACAAAAGTATACAACAAAACTAAAGGAAGAAACAGAAAGCAAACAGAAATACTTATTGTAGAATTAATAATGTATGATCAAGAAGATCCTTTGGTAATTATCCTTTTAAACGAAGTCTTGAACTTGAACTTGAACTTGATCTACCTTCTGCTTTGGTACGGGAGCTAAGGCAATAGAAGAAGAAGAAATGGCTTTGAGAGTTTTGGTGTTGGTGATAGGTTTAGCCTTTGATTTTGAATCATCTAAAGTTTCATCATTCTTTCTGGTGTTGGCTAGGGGAATTATTTGCTGTGATTTGTTGTCTCTGTGGATAGTTTTCTGTGGAGGGAAGAAAAAGTCAGTTGGGAAGAAACTGTACTGAAGGCCAGCCATGAAATGCTAAATTGTTGTACTTTGATTTTCTTGATAGCTTTCTGGATTCTAGTTGTGTCAAATTTTTATGGCTGTTCTCTTATTTATAGACCTTAGGCTGTGACCAAGAATCCAAACAAGAGGGTTTGTTTGGGTGGGTTTTGGGGGAGGGGGGACCAAGATCTAAGCAAAATAAATTGTGAAATGCAATACTAATCTAGGGAAGTTCTCTACCTAATAAGTACCACAAATTTTTAGATTTGGTAGTTAATAGTAGTGGTATAAAACCTATAAATTAATGAGGGTTAGTTGCCTCTACATGTGATAAAATGCGCATGCACTGTCTATATAGGTTGTAGAGGTAAGACAGGAATGACGGAACAATTTATCTAGCGTCTGGACATAGATTTGGTTGAATCTTGGGAATTTGAGTTTTTGAGATTGAGTTGAAAAAGAAAATTTGAAACTTGAAATTATATCTGGACATACATTTTATTTGAAAAAAAAAAATTAAAGTTTGTGAGTGAGAAAAAATATTTTTCCTAACTTGTTTTTGGAAATTTGGAATCTTGGATTTAAGAATTTGTCAAGTTTTATAAACAAACAACTTTTTCCCAAAAATTTCTAAAAAATGACCTAAAAAAAATTATAAACAAACGGATCCTTAATGTGAGCCCCAGCTTTATTCTTTTCAAATATGTCGCAAGGTAACAATATAATTTTCATAGTATAATTAGAGGTTTATAGTTTAAGCTGTGAAAACAACCTTATATATATGAATAAGTACAAAATAAAGTTGCATGCATTTATAGATCTAATGTCGATTTGACCCTTATCCGAACTCCAAGTGGATTGAGTTACCCGTAATTGGATGTTTCATATATTTACTGAAAGAAAGAAAGAAAGACAGAAGAAAATGTTTGCCAAAAAAAATAAAAATTGTCCTTGTCATCCTTTTAAGAATCAGCCTAATGAGTTTCTCTTAATCATGCCACTTTTGTTCGACTATTTTATAAATTGTTGACATACGTAGATATCACCTGAGGGATGTTTCAAGACGCACACTTTTATAAGTCGCATCTCATATTAAACAACAACAATAATACTAGTGATGACAACGCTAGTATATATAGGAAATTAAGAAGCAATTTAAAATCAAATAGTATTATATATTAAGTATAGTTGAAATTGAGAAATCAACTATATAGTATAATACGACGGGGATCACCTGAAATATGATAACTTTTCTAAAGGCAGTTAGGCAAAGTTCTTTTGAGACTTATAGAACATTCTATAATTAACTAACTCGTTATTCAATTGGCTGAATGTTAGGCTTGAACTTTATATGAAAATAGTAGAAAATGAACCAAATCTCCTACCGGCCAAATGAATCTTTCCCTACACGTTACATCATCCAAACTTGCATAATTTCATACTATACGGTTTAAATGGTAAAATGAATCATCAGAGAGACAATCTCACGTATATTTAATTAACTAAAAAGTCGGTCATTAACTTTATGATTGTTCCTAGGCCCGGGCATAGAGCTGAGCCGGCTCGGTTGCTTTATAGCTCGGCCGGCTCGGCTCGGTCTTATTTAAAATTTAGCTCAGCTCGGCTCGGTTAAAGCTCGATCAAGCTCCGCTCGGTCAAAGCTCGGCTCGACACGATTAGCTTAATTGATCGTGTAACTTTATCTTTAAAATATAACTTCCATTCATTAGGCTTAATTATCAAAAAATTATTAGAAGTCTACGTGTTATTTAATATTTTAATGCAATAGTTAACAATTGATAAACTAGTACTTTTATCCTTATCTATGATTATGATCAATAGAAATATTTAAATATTATTTTTTATATTATTAAGTACGTGGACACAAGAAAAAAAGTCGGCTCGAGCTCGGCTCGGGCTCGGTCAAACTCTAACAAAGCTCGATTGAGCTCGGCTCGGGCTCAGCTCGACTCGCTATGTATAAAGCTCGGTTTGGCTCGGACTCAGTTAGGCTCGGCTCGAGCTCGACTCGCTCGGTCGATGCCCAGACCTAATTGTTCCAATAGCTTATATCACCAAGAAATAACGAAGTGCTAACATTATACTATATAATGTCAACAAATATCAGATGTTAGTCTCGGGAGAGTTTAATTATGTTCTGCAAGGGCGGACTTAGAAATTTATGGAAGGGGGTTCAAAACATATTAGAATGCTACATTTGGGATTTGAACTTGGGATCTAGAATAATTTCTAAACCCCTTTTACTACTATACTAAAAGATTTTCTTGTGTCAAGGAGTTCAACAGTGTATATATAATTAAAAAATCTCGTTTTCACTCTATTTACGTAGTATAAATTTTCGGCGAAGGAGGTTCAGTTGACTCCCCTTGCCCTACCTAGGTCCGCCACTGATGTTCTGTATACAAATGGAGTGATATGTTTACATATCAAATTTAAGTTGGATATAAGAAATGTAATAGTTTATAACAACATAAGCTAGAAATAACATGCAATTGATCAAAATTTTCAAATAGTGGAAACTTTTTTACATTTACGGTATGTATTGGCCTAAATCGAATAAGGACAATAAATCACATTTATAAAGATTTACAAGCAATGCAATGTATTAAAGTTGCGTAAGAACAATGTATTGAGATATACTAATAACCATGCAGTTTTAGTTGGATTATTCCTAGTTGAACAATTGGTTATTCATTTATTAAATATAATAAATTATTATTTATTTAGATTAATTGTGTCATGCATGTCCTATTATTTATATAGTAGTTGATTTAGTGTGTTGAGCCAAGCTTATACATGGAAGATTAAATCATCGGTTCTTATAAATAATAAAGTAATGACCATCGGTGTGATTGTAGTACAAGATTATATGTAATTTATCTTGATTATAAGAACGGTATAGTTCCAACTTCTTGTGCTAGTGCGCTGTGTGTGTTTTGAATGGACAAGTAGAGATAAATATTTTTATACTGACTATATAAAACAAACTCTCTAGCTCATCAAATATACTTATACTCTTAATCTTGATATAGCTATTATTAGTGGTGTATACTATCCATTGTCTTGATTTATCAATAGGTGAGGTCCAGGATATTTGTGTCAAATAATTCATGATAAGTTGGATAATAATAATATGCATCTGCAAAGTGATAGCTAGTTGATAGAATCCACGTCTCGGTATAGAGATTGATGACACCCTTTTATGAAAGCTTATAAGTTTCTATGTGTAAATTTGGCAAGTGGATTTTGCATCCGGCACATGGAATAAGTTAAACGGAAGTCTAAAGGATATTCATTTAGTCAATATATTAAATTGTCAGTAATTTAATAATATTGATTGGTGTCTATAATCTTAACGTGGGGAATTAAATAAGATTTGATGGAAGAATTCGAAATTCAACTGAGGAGTGAAATTTCAAATTTATAGTGGAAATAATTTGTAATTTATTATGGAAAGGTTAATTCTAGAGAAAAAAATTAATTCCATAATTGTAAGCCTCATTAATTAATTTTATAGTCCTTGTTGGGACCGAATCCAATTAGGACTAGGAGAGAGGTTTCTTGGTGGAAAAAAATCCGAAATAGTTTTGAAAAAGGGGTCTTCCCTTAAAACTATACAAAGGGAGAATTCTTGACCAAAACGAAGAACACACAAAAAACCTATTAGTTTTCTCTCTCTCTTGAATATTTGCTCCATCCAAATATTATTGGTCCGGTAATTTTTCGGGCACACGACAGAAGATCATAGAACTGGATGACGATCTCGTAGAAGATCTTGCTCGTGATTGAAGATTCGTTTCATGGTTGAAGTCACGCTTCAAGAGGTATTCCATTTTATGTTTATTTAAAACTAAATAGCCTGCTAGTTTGTCTAGATTACATGTGAGTCATGATCCTGGAATTGCTTCCGCTGTGTTTATATTCCTTCAAAATGAATTAAGCAAGACAATTGAATAATAAGAACAAGAGAATAATGATTTAGATAAATGCCTTTGAGTGTACGATTAGACAGAGTTTCAGTAAGTATTTCTGGATGTTTACAATGTAAATTGAAGTGCTATTAATAGATCATCGGACTGGAGAAAATCACGGTCACTTTCTCCTGCTTTGATCGTGGTTTACCCACGTTTTACCCTATTGAAAGCCAAGTAGTGGGCAAAGATTGTGGGAAATCTACTTCACTGAGATAGGAATGATTCACCGAGGCTGTGACTTTCGGCCTTACGAGCGCGTTAATTTACTGAGGACATTCCTTCTCAGGGTTGGTCAAGAATTCAGACCTCAGGGTTTTACCTCGGGGGCCACGCTGTTTACCTCATGTCCAAATCTTCAAGTCTTCCTATGACGTGTTCCAAATCACAAGCTCGAGGTGCCACGTATGCAAGATATTTTTCACCCAATACAGATAGTCCCACACTCCTCAGGCAAGTGCTAGAGTTTTCGAGGAGTGTAATGAATTTAAGCGGGAGAATGACGCGGCGAAATACATGCCAAGGATTTCAAAATAGAGTCCATCACTTCGACTTCCATCCTGTCACACGTGGTGACCATTGAACGGTCACGCCTTTTCAATTGCTTTTCCCAACGTTACAATAATGATAATTTTTACTCTATATGTACATTCACTTGAGTGGTCTCCTTCCCCACTTGTGATTTTAAGCAACAGTAAAAAACTTCCCAGGAAACAAGAATCCAAATTTGTTCTTCTTCAAATATTTATTCAAAATTCAAAAGATCATCACCAATTTATATCAAATCATGTTTGCAACTAATTCTGTTCAAAGTTCTTCATGTCCTTATGAAAAATGAATCCATGACGCTGCCACTATTATCGTCCGCGGTGAATTGGTTAATCTCCCTTAGCCTTTAAATATCATTGCGCCGATGGGTAGTGATAGTGAGGAGACATCCCAAGCGAGTGGCTCAAGGCGGCGCAAAGCCACCGCTGGTCGCGATAAATTAGGGGAAGTGGATGATGATGGTGGCTATGATAACGATGCTGCTGACGACGAGGATGACAATGCCAATGTTGCCGAAGAGGTAGGTGCCAACGAAATCAACGCCGAAGCGGCGTGTGAAACTGAGGCTGGGCCCTCGGAGCCAAAGAAAAAAAAGAAAATTCCCCTTGATAAGGAGCTCGAGCCTCATCAAATTATTCTTTTAAACTTCAACACAGATAAAGATTTCAAGCTGTAAGACCAGTCAGTCGATCAGCAAGAGCCCGAGGTTAAAGTTGTTGTTCTTGCCCCAAACGGTAGATGCTCTGACCACGTGGCGGGGCTCTCCTTTACTTATACATATCCATTTACCTTTGGGTTCTCAGTCCCCGTTCTCATGGTAATCAACAAATTCTGCCGAACATACAACCTCTGTTTGCCTCAGCTTGGCCCGGGGGTTTGGAGGGTCATTCAATGCTTGGATTGGTTAAGTCAAAAGGCTAAGGTACCCTTCATTTTATAGCATTTAATTTCTCTTCTCTACCTATACTTCCACAAGGGTGAAGTTGTTGCTTTAAACAATCGAGACAAGTACTCAATACTCACAAAGAAGAAAGACCATGGGAACCGAAGCTGGTGTGATTGTTATATTCTCTTGGAAACAAGTCAGTTGTCCACCAAACCTGGTTTTCTCGAGAAATGGAATAATGAGCGTAAGTAATCTTCTGTCATTAGTCAACTTTCTTCCTTTAACCCCTTCGGTTGTGACCCTTTCATGGTTTGTTTTTCATTTCCAGCCAATAAAGTTCCTGTCAATCCTCCTGATGATTTGTTTTTAACTAGGTCGAGGTAATAACCAAGGCCCGAACCCATTCCATCAGGACTTAGATGAGTATGGCCGCCGATAATAGTGGGGTGTGTAGAAGGCACGGTGAGTAATGTCACAATTTAATTCCCAAGAGGATCGCCCGAAGCCTCCCTTTTCTTAATATTTCTTCTTTTTGGTAGGTTTTCCCAATAAGGCGGGTAACACCGAGCCGACAAAGAAGAAGAACACAAAAGAGAAGGGGAAGAAGAATGAGGAGGAAGAGGATTCTTTCAATGCAGACGACTGTGTGGCCTCGATGGCGAATTTAGTCAACACTTTGAAGGAAGTTAAAGCTTCTAAGGCTCCCAAGCCTTTGAAGGTGTCCTCCGGTTAAGGGACCTCAAATGGTGATGAAGACATTTTTATTGGTCGCTTCGCTTATATTTCAAAATCTGTCCGTTTTGTCCCAAAGTCTACAACTCATCGTTTTATAGATTCAAAGAGGAAGAGGAAGGCCTCAGGTAAGTCAATGAAGACTGTACGCACTCGGGTCAAAGTGACGTCCGCGTCGGCCCCGAGGCTGTTGTTGAACCGAGGCGTGGCTTGAGGGATGAGCCCAGCAATGAGGATGCCGAGGGACTCAAGGAGAGGGAGGTGGTAGACCTCGAGGGGTCTGACCACGCTGTCGATAAGGCCAAAGGTAAGACCAAAGTAGGCGATGCTGGACTTCCCTCCCCCCTCCCCCCGCTTAAGTGGGAACAGCTACGATTACGGCCCGAGCTAGCTCCGAATCTATCATGGCTTCGGCTTCTGCAAGAGCTTTAAGGAGATTGGAGATTCCAACCGATGAAAATCTCTTGGACTGTTCCCGCAGTAATATTTTGTGTCTTGGTCCGTTGATGGGGATGAGGGAAGAGAGCTTCTTCATGGATCTGACCACGCCAAGGATAATGGCCACTTCAGCGGCTTTTGCATTTTGGTTGAGTCTTCTCAAGTGTTAATTTCTTCTTACTTCGGTGATTTTGTTCCTAACTCTTGACAACTTCTGCGCATATCCTCCTTCTCTCTTTGAAGACTGTGCAAATCGAGGCTGAGAGAACCGAAGAGCTTGGGCGTGTAGCTAGCGCATGGGATTTCCAAAAAGAGAAGCTCATAAACCAAATCTCCGAGTTGCAAGCTCAGCTGGCTAAGTCCCAGTCAGATATGCAAGAAGCCGTTGCTGCTTCCTAGGCTCAAATGAGGACTCTGAATGAGAATAACCAGGCTGAGCACTCGAGGCTGGATGCCGAGGTCGAGAGACTCAACGGTGAGTTGGCACGAATCAGAGCCTAATTTATCGAGGATTCCAGCAAACATGATGATCAGCTGAAGGAGCACGTGCTCGTGATACAAAGGCTGGAAGGCTAAACTGGGAAGATTACAGCCCTCGAGGCCGAGGCTGAACAACTCCGGGGCAAGATTGCCGACTTAAAGGCAAAAGCCAAGGTCAAAGCCATGAGGGCAGAGTTGGATAAATGTTGGACCGTCATCAAGATTTGGCTGAAGGTGCTTAAAAAATGTCAGGTTGGCGAGCTCAACTTAGAAGCCGAAATTGCCACGGGTGAGGATAATGCTGCTAAGGCCCAAGCCGTTATAGAGGAGCTTCCCTCAAGTGAAGGTTCAGGCGATGTCGAAGCAGAGGACGATGAAGATAAAAATGATGAGGGGGACAAAGAAGATGCAGCAAATGAGACTTCCGAGGGGAAGATGCTCCCCATGCTTAGCAGTTTTCTTCTTTTGTATTTGCTTTTGTTATGGCCGCCGAGCCATTTTGTATATATGACTTTTGTGGACTCCGGGCCTTTTTTAATGCATAGTTTTTGAAACCTTCAGGCTTGTTTGAATAAAGTTTATTTCTGTTCCAAGTGTTAGTCTTTATTGCGTCAATAAGCGCGATAAATCACTTAGAGTATTTTTGCTTGCAAGGCTTGATTAAAATTCAAAAAAACCGATGCTAGCTTGGAACGACGTCTCGTTCCGAGCTGAGGCATAAAGAAAGGATCTCAATTGAGTAATACAACTTTGGGAGTCAAATATTGAAACAAAGAGAAGTTGAGTCAAGCTCATTTCATTAATAATAATGAAGCCATAATAGGTATTTACATGGAACCCAATCGTGGTTAGACTTGGGCGAAAATTTTGAACACAGCCACTATCGAGCAATAAATACAAAGACACTAGGCTAATATTCAGGACAGTCCCTAGTGTATGATTGACAGCTAATCTTCGGGTACGAATGCAGTCCCCGGTATGAGATGCTTCGAGTAAATCTTGACTGCACAACATCCCTTCTAGTCCCCCAGTATTCGAGTGTAAATAATGAGGACCCGAGAACTGTAATTCGTTCCCTCTACTTCCTGAAAAGGTCAAGTAAAGAAAATGGAGGGTCATTTTAATATTTTGACTTAAGCATTAGAGCAATTGTGGCTCGGACCGTAGGTAAAAAAAAATTATGGACATAGGGTAACGTACCTCGTTGTCAAAAATAGTACCGCTTCAAATTGGAGATATTCCAATTCGAGGGTTCTGGTTCGCCTCTTAGACTTTCTAGCTGATAAGACCCTTTGCCAATGATTTCTTTGACCCAATAGGGTCCTTCCCAATTTGCAGCGAGCTTAACAGCCTTCTTTTCCTTAGTAGATTGATTCGAGGCCTTCAGCACATAATCTCTCTCTTCGAAATTTCTAAGCTTAGCTTTCCTTTTGAGGTAAGCCTTGATTTTCCTTTTCTGAGTAGTTAGCGAAACAACAGCTAGTTCTATTTTCTCCTCAAGCAAATTCAATTCCACACGCATTGCCTGCTCGTTCGACTCCTCCGTAGCGTGGGCATACCGCAGACTAGGTTCGCCAACTTCCACGGGGATTAATGAATCCATCACATAGGTGAGAGAGAAGGGAGTTTCACTGGTGCTATTCTTTTTCATAGTTCTTATTGCCCATAATACCTCAGGCAATTCGTCTGGCCACATGCCTTTTGCCTCGTCGAGCCTCTTCTTAACGTTTTCAATAACTACTTTGTTTGAAGATTCAGCTTGACCATTGGCACTTGGGTGATATGGGGTTGACACAATCCTCTTGATGCCCCATTTGTTGAGAAAAGTTGTGACATTCGAGCCGATAAATTGAGGGCCATTGTCACAAGTAATATCCTTTGGAACACCGAACCTATAAATAATATTCTTCCGAATGAAATCAACCACCTCCTTCTGCCTAACTTTGGTGAACGATCCCGCTTCCACCCATTTGGTAAAGTAGTCAGTGAGCACAAGTATGAAACGAATAATATCTTTGGCTTTTGGAAGTAGTCCGATTATATCCATCTCCCATTTCATGAAAGGCCATGGCGACACGAATGAATGTAGAGGCTTGGCCTATTGATAAATCATTCGAGCATGTTGCTGGCACTTGTCGTATTTTTTCACGAAGGCTTTGGCGTGTGCGCTGATAGTTGGCCAATATAAGCTAGGCCGAAGCAACTTGTGCAGTAGAGCTTTACCTCCCGAGTGATTGCCACATGCACCTTCATGTACCAATTTTATTACATATTCAACCTCCTCCAGACCCAGACATTTGGCCATCGGACTGCAATATATTTTTTTGTACAACTGCCCTCGAATCATCGAATAAGAAGCTGCATGAGACCTCAGCTTTTTGGTTTCCCTCTTGTCTGCTGGAAGAGTCTCCGAGTTGAAGTAGAAAATAAACTTGGTTCGCCAATCCCCAGTATGGTTCACCAAATTAACTTCCAACTTAATCCTTTTCATCACGGACGAGAGCAGCCGAATGACTGAATCAATCCCTGAGTGTTCCTCTTCGACAGCCGAGCCTAGATTGGCTAAAGCATCAGCCTCGGTATTTTCTTCCCGGGGTACTTGCTGAATTCTCCATTCTTGGAACTTAGCCAATATTTATTGGGTTCGGGCTAAGAATTGCTGCATCCTAGGCTCACGAGCCAAATAGTCCTCGAGTACTTGGTTCACCACCAGCTGTGAATCACTTCTCAACTCGATTCTTTCTACTCCCATTTCCTTGGCTAATTCCAGCCCTACTATAGCGATCTCGTACTCTGCCTCGTTGTTGGTCATTTTGTTGAACTTAATCAAGTGCCTCATTTTTTCCACTATCAGAGTTACTAAAACTTTTCCAAGTCCCGATCCTTTCGAATTAGTAGCTCCATTTGTGTAGAGTGTCAAAACCCACGAGGTTGGACCCTTTGACATTAAATTCTCCCTTTCAGCCTCGGGGAGGATCCCAACACTAAAATTTAGCCACGAAATTTACCAAGACTTGGGATTTTATGGTTGTTTGAGGTTGGTAAGTAATGTCGTACTTACTCAACTCGACTGCCCATTTAGATAACCTCTTCAATAACTCAGGTTTATGTAATATACTTCTCAAGTGGAAAGTTGGAACTATGGCTATAGGATGACATTGAAAGTAAGGATGAAGTTTTCGAGCAGTAACAACCAAGGCAACTGCCAACTTCTCAAGATGGGGGTACCCGGTTTCAGCGTCGAGGGGTGTCTTGCTCACATAGTAGATGGACTGTTGCTTTCCATCCTCCTCGCGAATAAGTACTGTACTCACATACACCTCGGACACTTCTAGGTAGACCAATAATGTTTCTCCATTTTTTGGCTTGGCGAGCAACGACACGTTAGCCAAATAATGTTTTAATTCTTCCAAAGCTTCTTTGTACTCCGGTGTCTGTTTATGCCTAAATTTGTACGTCTAGGTTAAACACTTAAATTTATGAAGGGGTCACAAGCAATACGGTAAAATACGATGAAAAGTAAGTAAATAAAGAGAATGATAATAGACAAAAATGTAAAGAGCTTTTATTCCTTGAGAATAGTCGTATTCAATGGTGAATTGCTTGATGTACAATACAATGTAAGGAGGAGTATTTATAGCAGTGGATACCAAGTCCTAATTAAGGTAAAATACAAAGACTAATAAGGCTCATGGGCCTATAAACTCAAGATGATGGTATATACGAAACCCTAACTAGGAGACTGTAACCCTAAGGCGGCAGGATATATGCCTTGCATTCGATGCCCATACCGCCTGAACGGTCGTAAGTCGTGCATGTACCCAATGTGCTCGGTGACTTATAGGATAAGTCTAGTCTCGCCAGCTAGACTCGTATCCCCATGACAATAGGTGGCATATTATTGCCCACACAGTGTCTATTCAAAGGAAGCGTCTTTTTACAGCCGAAAATAACTTCTGACATCGCTCAGAAAACCTCGAGATAAATCTACTCAAGGCAGCGACTCGGCCAATTAAGCGTTGAACCTCCTTAGTCCCCGAGAGCACCTTGGGGATCTCTTCTATAACTTTGATTTTTCTCAGGATTAGCCTCGATTACCCTTTCAAAGACTATGAATCCTAAGAATTTCCTCGAAGCGACCCCAAATGCACACTTCTCAGGGTTTAGCTTCATATTGTACTGCCTTAAAATGGCAAAGGCCTCTCTTAGGTGATTTAAGTGATCTTCCACCCGAACTGATTTGACTAGCATATCGTCTATGTAAAATTCCATTGACTTCCTAATGTAATCCTTAAACATCCGACACACTAGCCTTTGGTAAGTAGCTCCAGCATTCTTGAGTCAGAAAGGCAACATCTTGTAACATAAGTGCCTCGGTCAGTGATGAACGGGGTTTTCTCTTCATCCTTCGGATCCATCAAGAATTTTGTTGTATCTCGAATAGGCATCCAAGAAGGTTAACAGCACATGTCCAGCCGTGTAGTCTATTAACCTGTCTATCTGCGGCAATGGGTATGAATCTATGGGACAAGCATTGTTCAAGTCTATATAATCAACACATCATCCATTTTCAATTCTTCTTTGGCACAACTATGGCATTAGTAAGCCATTCGGGGTACTTGACTTCTCTCATGAAGCCATTATCTTGCAACTTTTTCGTTTCCTCTTCGATTACCTTTTTCCTTATACCCGTATGGGGCCTCTTCTATTGCTTCACGGAGGTATGATATGGGTCCATATTGAGCTTGTGTGTCATGATCTCCAGATCGATATCAACCATGTCAGCGTGGGACCACACAAAGCAATCTTTGTTGGATTCAATAACTCAACAATAGCTTTCTTCTACTCTAGGTCCAACTCCGAGCCGACAAGCACCTTGCTATCTGGAAATTCCTTTGATAATGAAAAGGATTCCAACTCCTCGATGGTTGAATCCTTGGCCTTTTGTTTCCAAGGCTCTTGAATGCACACATGGATCTTTTCCATCACATCTTCCTGGGATCTACTTTAGGAATCGAACCCCCATCTTTGTTAGACCTCGGTTGCATTGGTTGCTATTTTGTTGGTTCGCTCGGGACGACTCCACTCTTTAAAACAGTCGAGTAGCATTCTCTGGCTACTCGTTTCTCTCCGCGGTTTAAGCGAAATCCCCAAGGGGTTGGGAATTTGACGATTTAGTGAAACATGGATGGCACAACTTCCATTGTATGAATCCAAGGTCCCCCGAGGATCACATTGTAAGCCATGTCCTCGAGCATAACCTGGAACATGGTTTCCTTCAGAACTCCTTCGCTGTACGTGTTGAGCGTAATTGCACCCAACAGTTTCTCCGTAGAGTTATTGAAGCCGGTCAAGACAGTTGACTTCGGGATGATAAGTTCCTTCAACCACATCTTTTTCACCGCCCCGTAGCTTATTATGCTCACCGAGCTACCGCGGTCAATCAAGACTCGCTTAATGTCCGAGTCCTTGATTCTCAACATGAAGACTAGAGCATCATGATGGGAAACATCATCCCATCACAATCGCCATCGTAAAAACAAATTTCTTTACCCGAACCTCTAGTTCAAGTTCGCTTCTCCATTGTTATTGAAAGTTTTACAAACTTTTTTACGGCAACAAAATTCATGTCGTTCACCTCCGAGCCCCTTGTTATCCTATTCACAACTCTTTCAGCCGATGGAGCCTTCGGCGGTTGCCCATCCCCTCTATTCTTGGCAAAACTTTATTTCCCTTTGTCGGTGAGACTCTTTCAACATGCCTTTTTCAATAAGTGGGCCACATCGAGGCGTAGTGTTTTTTGCAGTCCTTGGTGTTATGCCCATGAACAGCATGAAAATAACAATATATGGTGTTGTCTCTCTTCTTAGGAGCCATTCTCATATCTTTTGAGTGCCTAACCCCCTGATCAGCCATCCTCTTGAACGCGTTCACCAACTCCGTGTTCAAGATATTGAAATTATATTTCGAAATCCGAGGCAAATCCTTATCTCTTGACAGTAAGGAAGGCCCCGTAGCACTATTTTAGCTAATGATGGAATTTACCCAGCCGCTGAGTCGTTGGCTCACATGTTGTCCCCCGAGCCTTTGACTCACGTGTTGCTTTTGTGATTTGTAGGGCTCATACCGACCCCGCGAGTTTCCTCGTGGTACCTCGGTGCGTCGTGAGGACTCGGGGCGACTTATGTAGTTAGAGAGTCAACCAGAAGCTCTCTATGCTGCTTACTCAAACCTCACTTTAGTGGTGGCTCTATCGTGTAGCTCGTCCATTTTTTTAGCTTGGTATCATTGGAATTCTTTCTTCAGCTCGGTAGCAGCTCCAGAGTTACGAATATTAATGTTCTTTTCAAACGCCAGACTTCCAAATTGTCATCCATTATTGGCAATTCCATCCTTTCAGTTTTGAAGTGCTCGAGGAAGTCCTTGATAGACTCCCCAAACCGTTGTTTGACTTCAAAAATGTCCTCCTTCCTCTGGAGGATTTTCTACACTCCAGTGTTAGCTTTAATGAACAAATCAGCCAATTCATTAAAGTTCGAGATGGATTCGGAAGGTAGGTGCATGTACCAACAAAATGCTCCTTTCTCCAACGTGTCTCCGAATTTCTTTAAAATCATGGATTCCTTCTCCACCGGGTTCAAATCGTTATCCTTCACCATAGCTATGAACTCAGTCACGTGCTCAATAGGGTCGGTCGTACCATTATAAGTTTTTAGGATCTGCATTGGGATGGACGCCGAGGTGGCCTCAGGCTTGTAGGGCAACTGCATACATTTATCAATATCCAATGCCCTTTGCGTCTTCCTTACCCTGGGGACATTCTCGAGCCTTTTTTCAAATTGGGCTTCAAGGTCCCTTTTCCATTTCTCAAGGTCCATAGGGGCGCTTGTTTCCGCCACTGTGGGAATCATCTCGAAGGATGGATTGACGTGTGGAGTAGTCCTCGAACCCCCAGACGCAGCTCTGGTAAGAAGTCCCCCTTTTGTCGCGCCTGTAGGAACGAAATTTGGGATGCCTCCACCTAGAGCCACATTTGGTGTGTTGGTAAGAGTGGTATTGTTTCTTGCTGAGACTGCTTCCAACGAGCTATGAAACTCAGCGTTGAAATTTTTTTGTTCGACAAAGTGCCTCTAGAGTTGTTGTAAAGTATTTGTTACGTAGGCGTGGAATGGGTCGTTTGACCCCGATGAGGAAGGGTCAACTGGAGGTGGAGGAGGTGGAGTTATGATGTTTGGTAGTGGTGGAGGCACAAACGCTCTACTATTAACCTGCCCATCGGGGCGTTGTTGGTTTCCGGTAACTATTTATTTGTTGTTAGCCATCAATAAGGATCTGAAGTGTTAAAGTGAGAAAACGTGCCATACAACTTTGGAACAAGATATTATTGCTTGATCCCCACAGACGGCGCCATATTTTCGAAGCTGCTCATGTAGTCATGTTGTGGAAGGGGTGTATGCCCTTAACCTTATTTATTTATTTATTATTTATTTATTTGTGTATGTATATGTGTTTATCTTGTTTGTAATAATTCCATCCATCCATTATCTTCTAGGAATATTCTAACTTTCAGCCATCTTGCTTTGGGACGAGGATACTAATGCAGCTTCAGATTAGACAGTCATCTTGATTTTAAGTACTACAAGCCAGAGGATTAACATCAACGCCTACCATTTAATACTCATATCTTTCCATGCTGTGACAGTGATACTCTTTTCATATTCACTTTTTTTTCTCATTAGCAAGAAAAGTAAACCTTTTTTCCCTTAGACATGATTGCTTGAGAATAAAATTTTTTCTTATGTATCTATCAAATAAGTTTTCCTGTTCTTTTTGCGTTACATAGTGTGAGTCAGAGTTTATTTCCAAACACAGATATTATTGTTACATATCCTGAAGGAAGATGAATATGAAATGACTCTGAGAATTGAAATAGTCGTGCTTAGCTTGTAAAGCTCGCAACCTTAGACTAAACCCTTGTTTTGGAAGTAAAACCATTCAGAAATGAGAATTCGTTCTTTATATCATCCAACAATAATATTTTGGAATTTGGACTAACAATATAATTGGGTTAACAACCTATCATGAAATATAGGCCATGTCTTACCATATTCACATCGTACCAATATAGTAGTAGAGTTTAAAATAGCTAAACGTACACTAATAATTATACCCTTTAGTAATTTCATCAGCAGTTAATATTATAACTTATTAAATCCATGGTAAGATTGTGCACAGTGATCATTCAAAGTTAAACAACGTCAACAAGCAGGGCGGATGCATAGTTAGATTTAAGGTTTTAGTCCAACAAGCAACGTAACACAAACACCAAACTCTGTATATGTGTTCATAAAATCTACTAAACATGCGCGAATAATAATTTCATATCCAATACTTAATTCAAATGGTCGAATAGGTTTAGTGGCAGTTCCAACCCATAAATACTTTTGGATCAGGGTAAAAGTAAAAGGCGATGAATTAACGACTCTAAGTGACTTGATTTTGTTTTGACCATATGAAGAGTTATACTCTTTTAGATCTTCTTCAGCTTGTTGATCATTTTCACTGTTCTGTTATTGAGCAAAGAAATCTGAGGATATGTCTTCCCTCTAGTAACTCTATTGTCAAGGAAAGAAGAAATCGGATGGAAAGAAATTGTATTCAAGACCAGCCATTAAGCAACTTCTTTTATTGTTCCTTGGAGCTTAAGAGAATTTTTTTGATTAACATTTCATTTGGAGATGGAAAAAATTCAAAATAATTATTATTGCTTGAAGTTAAAGCCAATAGTTTTCGAGGAAAGATGGAATGGTCGTTGTTCTCAAGGATATTCGGGCAAAACTGTAAAGAGAAGTACCAAAGCTCCTCCATTGAATAGTCTGGATTCACTATATATGTTGGTTTTATTTTGTTCATATGCTTGAACACTCTTTGATACGATATAAGATGCACAATGTAACGAAATATGAAAATAACAAAAATTGACAATAAAATAAAGATATGTCCGATTAAATAATCGAGAATAATATGAAGAAATCAAACTAGAGAAAGAAATATAGAATCCTAGAAGAACGCCTCAAGCAACAACAATCGAAATGCTACACGATCGCCTCCCAAGAAAGACCAAAGTAGAAACCCTAGATATAAAGGATAAGGAAGAAGATTACCTTTAAGAATCCCAATTCTTGAAAACAGGTAATCCAAGGTTGAATCCGAACCAAGAGATCCAATTCTCTCTCCAAGGAGTTTTTCTAGTCTCTTATTCATCAAATTTTGCCTCCTACTAATGAAATACTTTAGGTTTAAATAGGACTTGAAAATAACAAGAGAAGTAAATATCCCAAAAAATAAAGTTAAGTTTGTTTCCTATTGTTGCACTTGGTGAATAGACAAAGAAGGGGTGAATAGTGTCTTACCTGATTTTCATTTCCCTAAGAACCTTACTCGTACTTACAAGAACCAAGTTCTTGAAGCGGTTCACCTTAACCTTGTGTAAAAGAACTTATGTTAAATTTTTTTTGCTCTCTTCACTATAAAAAAATTGAGTAAGTTTTAGGTTACAAGACTAACCAAGAAACTAAAACTCTTAGTACCCAGGGTGCCTACAATCAACTCAATTGTAGCAAATACACCTAGGAATCCTCCTAAGTACAAGACTGCCTACGATCACCGATCGTAGCAACACCTTTAAGCTAACTCTAGCCTAAAACCACAAGAATTTCTCCAAATAAAATACCTAAACGATGCTTCTCAAATAAGCGTAATATGTTACAATTCAAAGCCCTAATATATATGAACTAGCCTTGGACAGAAACTCAATACATATTTAAGAAAGTTCCTTGCTGGACTGGTAATTGATTATACCTGATGAAGAACCACTCGTACGGTCTGTTTTTTCTGCATGTTTTCTTAAGACTTGTCAACTTTTTGAGCTCTCAATCTCTCTCTATATTGCTGAAGAAATAGTATTTCGTGCCTACCTCTTGGAGTCTCGTAATGATGTATACATAGTGTGCATATAATTTCTTGATGGACAAGGAAAAAAATTCTTCTCACATAAGGACTCAATAAATACTTTCCTTATATGCTTTTACCTTCTACAAACTTTTTTCTTTCTTCAATTGCTTTGAAAATATTCTCCAATATTATGTAGTTTTTCCAAGATACTTCTAGCTGGGGCCCAAGGAAATTAGGGTTTATTAGCCTTCTTTTTCGCTTTTATACTCACGCCTAAGAGGCTCCTAAACCCATTATGATTAAACTATGCACTGCTTCGCAGAACCTTCATGCACGAGGTTCTCCTAATTCTACTAGGATTTTGATACCTTTCCTAGTCTTGTTGGGATTCAGCATATGTTTATGCCTAAATTTGGTCGTCTAGTTCAAGCAGTTAAATTTGTTAGAGGGTCACAAGCAATACAGTAAATATGAAGAAAAAAAAAACATAAAATAGAGATAAAAAGTAATAGACAAAAAGTACAAAGTATTATTTCTTGAGAATAGTCGGATTCAGTGTGAATCGATTGATGTACAATACAATGGTAGGAGGGGTATTTATAGCTACAACTTACCTAGTCCTAATTATGGTAAAATACAAAGACTAATAAGGTCGTAGGTCTGTATACTCAAGGCGGCGATATATACTAAACCCTAACTAGGAGACTGTAAATCCTTAGGTGGCGGGATGTGTACTTTGCATTCTATGCCGTACCGGCTGAGCGGCCGTGACTTGAGGAGAAGGTGTGTATCCTCTATTTCCAGTGACTTGCAAGCTAAGTCTAGTCTTGCCAGCTAGACTCTTATCCCAGTAATAATAGGTGGCGTATTTTTGCCCACACAGTTAGACCGTCCATTTGCTGAGTGCTGCCGTAAGCAGTCAGGAAGTGAAAGAGGTGAGCAAAAGGGATGTGAAAAGTTATCTCACTGACCCCTTGAAACTCGCAGTCTCTTTGACCGAGACAGACACTTGAATTCTCCTTGAAACCCATGTTTCTTCGTCTGATTGGTCAATTCCATGCACCTTTCCCATAGACGCCTTGTGCTCTACTGATTCACTACGTATCTCCAGGCCATAATTATACCGACCAATTTGATGCTCCATTCTTATCTCATTCCGCCTATAAACAGGGGCTTCATGATAAATAAGAACCACAAACTTTTCTTCAAAAAAAAACATTACTTCTTCCAAGGCTTCCTTATGAAAGAATAACTTCTCTTATTAAAAAATGTTCGCTTTTGATCCTGGTTTGACATTTCCAGAATAATTCCTTCATTTAGAATTGATGGTATATGAGAAAACCATAAATAAAGAAACCTCCACAGTATTCTTCATTTGTTTCTCTATCCATGATTGAATGAACGGAGTCCCCTGAGTCATAAAGTTTGATCGGGATTCTAATGATGTTCTTCAGAATGTCCTCTTTGTGGCATGTGCACTGATTACGGTGTGCTCATTTTCTAACAAATCAGTTGTTGTGATATTCCTGTTGCCCTGCGGGGTCAGGACGCTTAGCCCTTTAAGCTGTCATGAGACTTCTTTTCCTATATGTTGTTGGTATTCAGGTAGCTCCTTTAACAACGTTGGTTTGATGCTCTGATGCCTGGCTCTATTCCTTGGCTGACAAGGGGATCCTTCTTCTCGCCATCAGCTGATTAAGGAGTCACCAAGCTCTAAATCTTCTTGTGATTCGAGCTTGTCACCTTTTTTGGTTGATTCAGGTAAATTTCTATTATGATGCCTCTTCGGTCGCTGGTTGTGGACTGCCTTGGAGAGGAACTCCTCTCTGTCATAGGTTCCCAGCTCAAGCCCTCTCATCTTCAATGAACTCCCGATCGTGCTTGAAGATCTACGGGGTTATGCACTTCCGTTTGATTAGTAAAGGTTGAAGCAGATCTTCAAGTTTAATCGTTGCGCCGGGAAAAGGTCTCACACGTGCTCAAACGCTTCGGGGGTCCTTTGCATCGGACTAGGCTCTCAGATGTTAGTTATATCATTAACTGTGCGCCGGAGAATTCTCTGGCTGAACATATCTCCTGAAGCCAGGGAAAACATCGGGTTGCCTGTTGAATAGCTGCTACAATCCAGATGAAGGTTCTCGGTCGCAACCAATTCAGAAGAACTCTCAATTTTAGCCTTTTAAAGCCTTTAAATTTCTTAAGAACACCTGCAATGAACAGTCGAAAGAACTTAATTGTATATTGTAAGCCTATGGGGTGTTGATATTAATGAAAATGGGTGTTCATCAATATTTTATGTGTACTTGCGTAGTTACGTGTAGTATAGTCAAGCAGCACGTTTTGGGTGCCTTTCTGAGTGTTTTTCTTTTAAAGACGAGTGTGTGCACTGTTGGGCTTTTCTTTTGCATTGGTAAACGATGGTGCAATAGACGGCTTTTAGGGCAAGGCTCATGCCCGCAAGGGGATGTCATTAGCCTATTGTATGTAATGGGGGCATTTTTGTATTCAAGGTAGAAAGTCTGTGCTTGTTTACTCGAGTGTTTTAAAACTTTCCGGTACTATGCGGGTGAGCATCTCCACTGACATGTTGGTGCAATTTGTTGAATTGACGATTTGAACTTACGAACATTACCTGGTGGCTGAACTAGAAGTGATATAACTTTAAGCAAGTACTGTACTCTACTTTTGTAGCGAAAAATGAGTGTATTGCTTCAACTTAAATTGTGCCGGGGCTATGAATATTTGGATCTTAGATCGATCTGATTGTAAAATTGTTTAAGTAGAATAGTCGTTTTATTGATAAGAGGGGGCGCGGAGCCAAATAAAATCTTAACAATAATGGGGCTAAGTACCCATATACAGTAATGATAATGACACGACCCGGATTCCGGCTAGGCCGTACGGGCACCCAACATCCTCCCCTAAACCCGTCGGGCGAACCCTTACCAATTAAATTAGGAAAATAAATATAACAATTCATAAATAAGGACAAGACCTAAAACAAAAACACAGACATACTGATATCTCTAAGTTGTACAAAAGAAATTACAGCTGACTACCCATCATACTAGGTTTAGGGCTATCCAGACTAGACATCTAAGAGTACAGAAGAAGACAAATACCTCCTGAAGGGAGCAATATGCAACTGAAATAATAAACATAAAACTGGTGGCCATCCGGAATAAAAGTTGGCTCACCCTGACAGCTGAAGTCGTCTTCGCTCCTTCACAACTTGGTGAATCCAATCCTGGAGCGAACCTGCCGAAACGAAATAGATAGACAAAAACAAACAACAAACAAGGGTGAGTCAAAAGGACTCAATAAGTGGGGCAGACTAGCCACCTCAAAGAATAGGATAGCTAGCCAGGGAGAAAAGAAACAGATAAACCAAATTCCTCTTATTTAAATTATGCAAAGGCAGAGCCAGATAATAACTAGAAACACGTATGGAATGACAAACTCATCAACAACCAGGAACCTAAGATAGCCAGAATATGTAGGTATCCCGAACATATCAACAATCAGAAATACATCCTGTTGCGGCGCGCAAACCGATCCATATGTTCATACTATCGCGGTGGGCAACCTGATCCATATATTTATACCGTTGCGGCGTGCAACCCGATCCATATATTTATTCCGTTGTGACGTGCAACCCGATCCCCGCAACCCATAATGCGAGCCTGAAATATATAGGCAAACTGAGATAAGTCCACGACATGGTATACATACCGCATACAAAAAAAAAAAAAACACAAGACAATACACATAATAGTCAGTATGCGGTGCAATGAGATGAGATGAATGCGGTACGATGCAATGCAGTCACATATGCCTGATACCTATCTCCCTCGCGGGACTCTCATCGTCTACCAGGAGATATATGCAATAATGAACCTTCACCGGCTCGGGACTCTCATCGATTACCGGGAAGTATATGCAATGATGGCCCTTCAGCGGCTCGGGACTCTCATCGATTACCGGGAAGTATATGCAAGGATGACCCTTCACCGGCTCGGGACTCTCATCGATTACCGGGAAGTATATGCAATAATGACCCTTCACCGGCTAGGGACTCTCTTCGATTACCGGGAAGTATATGCAATAATGACCCTTCGCCGGTGCGGGACTCTCATCGCCAACCGGGAAGTATATGTCAACTCACAGCTAGAGTACAATGCTCAGATCCTTAATGCAATACCAACAACAGGACATAACATATAATATACAATGTAAATTCAAAGCTATGGTGTAATGAGTACGCCTATCGGCAGCTACACACATAAGGAACACGTGGTACAAAATCCACGAGGCCAGGTGCCTCCAAAGAAATGGATATAAACACTTACCTTGTTACAAAGTTAGTACAGCCACTCAATAACTGCTTTGTCCTTTGGATCCATTGACAAAAGAATCTCTCTGTGTTCAATAACCAGAAAAAATATATCACATAAGGCTAAAGGTTTCATTCCCCACATCTTAGGGTAATCCGGTTAGGAACCTAATACCCACGCGACCGGACTATGTGTTCAATGTCCAGCCTCTGTGGGGGACTCCAAATCACACGTAACATGATCTCAATATAAGTATAAGAATGTATGAGGTATAACGCATGTGGCAACAATAGATATGGACTCAAAGGAATGAGAAGAAAACTCTGGATAGAATTATAGACACAACCTAGAACTCAGAATTTGTCCAACTCCTTGAATTTCTATAAAAATTTCGGCAGAGTTTCCTCTGAAACTGGATGATCCGCAAAAACAGAACCAACACTATACTATACACGGGAATGGATACCCGGATAAAGTGATAACACAAACATGTTAAACGAATAACAAGATGAGACAACTGGATGACATAACTCATCCGCAGATAGAATATCTGGACAGCACTACTGTCCTGACTTTCAACCTAATTTTCAGATTGTAAATCAAAGATATAGACTTCATGGTATTCATAAAATTTGTAGATATATGTCTTAGGATTCTGGGGATTCTTAAGCATATAAATATCAATTTTGTACAAGGAGTTATGATCAATATACTAACAGTTGTCCAGAGATCAAAATGATTTTCCAGATTTTGAAATGTTTTGTCTTGCTGATTCGGACGTCTTTCACCTTGGATTTTAGTACCAAATTAAGTATATACAAGGTTCCTTGATACCATAAAAGTTTCTCACAAGAGACACTAAGTTTAGAACGAAGAAAAGTTTCAAAAGCTAAAAGATACATGCCTTGCCAAAAGAAAGGTTTAGTGTTACATACCTTTGATGTTTCTTGCTTCTAAACCTTGTTTCCTTTGAATTCCACACCTTCTAAAGCTTAAACAAGCTATAATACTGCATTTAGGCACTTTACTTAGCCATGAAGTAATTCTAAAACTCAAACTACAGACGAAATTGAAGGTAGCATAACGTTACCTTAATCGCGTAGAGTGTTTTGACGCAATCCGTCTTCCGTTTCGAGTCAAGATTGATGTTGTTTCTTCAAAATCAAAATAAATAGATTCAAACTGAAGAAAGGTCTGTTTATGTCGTGGGGTTACTTGAAAATTTCGAGAAAGTGAAGGATTTCTCTTTTATAACAAAAACATTTCATTTCTAGCCCTCTTTTGCGCTTATATCCCTTTTTCTGGCCTGACTTCTGATGCTCATATCTTTTTATCTATACGATGTATGAACAAACCGTCAAGAGTGTTGGAAACTAAAATCCAAGACCTTCAATTTGGTATATGATATGTCACCAAAAGACCTCATATAACACATGAAATTAATTGCTGAAAAAGCTTCGTTACAAGGCAATTCCTTAGTCGGTTTTTCCGCAACTTAAATCCAATTTTTCCCAAACTTTATATTCAACATATAAACATCTTCTATGGTAATATTATGTCTTTAAACTCACTTAAATCATTCTTAACATGTCATTAGAATGATATACGTCACTTTAGACATACGGGGTGTAACAATCTTCCCCTGTTAGGAACATTCATCCTCGAATGTTAAATGAAGTATGTCGAAGCATTAAGCAACGATCTGTTACATACTTGTAGTAGTGAAGAGATGTGAAAGGTCAAGTTATTTAACTTTTGGCATTTTAGTGGAAGCTAGCCGGACAACCTCGAAATTCACTTTCGAAAAAGCACAAAAGTCACAAATAATCATACGAACCTAGCGGCGCTTTCAGATTTTGAATCGGAGCTCGTTCACCAAAACCGAGCTCGAAAATCTCTTTTTTGTATTTATCGACAATAAAAACTGAAACCTTCTTCCGATTCTTACCAAACGAGGTCTGATTTAGCTCAAATTTTACAGACAGGTCCTACTGGAAATTACGAAGTTTTTTTTTTAATTATCAGCACGCCAATCAGAGTCCTAACTTCTGAAACGACTAACCGAGGTCGTTTCAGGTAAAGACAAAGATGAAGAACGGAGAAATACATGTCTCAAGTGTGTAGGTTCAGTTGACCATTCAAGAGTAGTATTTCTAATGCCAAGTGATAGCTGCTCCTTTCACGTCTTTGGATGCTTTCATCTTTTTTATATTGCTGCTCCATGCTTGATGAAGGGATGGCTTTTAGTGCTCCCCGAGGATTCCATGCTGGCTAGTGCTAGATCCTGGTGCATAACTTGTGGGTCGTAAACCACCCGATGGTATAGCTCTATTAATCAAACAAAAATGACTGTCTGCCCCCGTAGCTGTCTAGTTTCAATATTGTCCCTAGGGAGTATTCCCTTATCTAAGTACTCTAGTAGTGCATGGTGCCAATCAGTAGCGGATCCTGTGTTTGGATCTTCGAGGTTCATCAGGTCCACGAAGGTTAACTCAATCACTGTCAGCTGACAGCCCGAGTTGATGTTCGCATCAGCTGCTTCGTCTTGTTTTATGCATTCCTCCCGATAAACAAACTTCTATTTGCGAAAGTTTTTCAGAAGTTCCCTTATCTTTTCTTGTCGACCTGGTGTGCAGACACTTTCCACGAAAAAGATTTCGTTTACTCAATTGACCACCGGCCGGGAGCCGCTATGGAAACTTATCTCCCTAGCCCTTAATATGTAGGCTATGTCAAGAGCTTGAATAATGGCTTCATATTCTACTTCGTTGCAAAAGCATTTTTCGGCCTTGCAAAAAATTGTCCTAGTGGGTAGTTTAATCCATAAATTAAGGTCGGACTCTTCACCTTTGAGTACCACACCGGTATGGATTACTCAGTGTCCATGGCCAACCATTTTTGCATTCCTCACGACTTCCGACATTAACTCTGCACTGAAATCCGTGGCGAAATCCTCCAAGGTTTACGATCCGATAGTTGTTCGTTGCTAATAGATGATGTCATACGCCCTGAGCTCCTCGGCCCACTTTGCTAACCTTTTTGAAAGACCTGGCTTAGATAGAATGGTCTGCATTGTTATAGAGGAGGCCTCAATGATCGAATGATTAAGGAAATACGGGCACAATTATTGCGTTATGATATATTGATATTTAGCGCTTAAATGCAACTCCTTTAGACTAATATTAATGTCCTTGAACCTTATTATTTGTGTAAATCTTATGCTTATCTCCATGTTTCAGGAAACTAATGAGTATCAGTATACAATGCCAAAAGAAAGAAGAAATAAAAGTAAAAAACAAATGAACTCTGGCTACAATTGAGGAACAAGGAGATAGGGCAACAATAGGATCGGCACCTCGCTGAATCACCTGCTGGCTGCTGAAGAGGAGAAGCCATCTGACGAAGCAGGAGAGAGTTCAAGAATTCAAGGCCATTGTTCTAGACCAAAAGGGCGGACTGCCAGATTGGATGCTGAAAGCACTCGGCGACTCTGCCGCTGTAGAGGCGACTCCGCCGGCCTTCAAAATGAGTTCAGAAAATTTGCAGAAGGTTTAAGACATCTGCCTCTTCGATTGCGCCCCGCCGGACCTGCCCCGTAGAACAAGACAAAGAAGAATTAGAGTTGCTTCGGCGGCCACACACTTTAGTAGGTGGCCCACCGAATAACCAGCGGCGTAAGGAAACAGGCGGAAAATAAAAATTTTGTAATTATTAGTCTAAATTTCAAATCCTTGCCTATAAATAGACCACTATGCCTCTAAGGCACATATACCTAGACATAAGCCTATTTTTAGCTTTAGAATATACTTTGTATACTTTTGAATATTTTTGGAGGCAAGCAAGGGTTTCTAACACAAAAACTTTGTAACGGTTTAATCTTTCATATATTTAATTACATGTTTCTTGCTATTTCAGTCTTTACTATGATTGTGTTGATGAGTAGCTAAACTCATACTAGGGTTTTATTCATGATGACTTGGTTGTTTTAACTTAAAACTTATTTTCAATCTCCTAAAATCTATGGGTTAAGGTGAATCTAGTTCTCTATCACACCTTTCTTAAATAGGGTTTGAGGCATGGCCGTACTAGGACCTAACCCTATTTTTCTTTCATCACCCTAACGGGGTTGGTTGTGTAGGTTTATAGGAACTAGCGAGCATTTGGGTTATATTGGCTCACGAGCCTACCCTCATCTAAAGGGAAAGACCTAAAAAGGTCATTCCCGCTCGGGTCTTTGGATTAGAGTTTTATGCGCCTTGTTATTGACCCCAACGGGCTTAATGAGGTAAATTCTCTCTATCCCTAATGGGTTTTGAAGATTATAGTTGCAGTCTGACCATTTATATTACCCGTACGATTTTTGAGGTTAAAGGAAGTGGTAAGTTGATTAAACCTTGTCGGAGTGGGTAAACCCCTAGCTCATTCTCCATATTTACAAGTATTAAAAGTAAAAAGTTGATTGTATGCTTTTATTGTTAGTAGTGTTTTACCGTGACTGTAGTTGTAGTTAATTCAATATTTACACCCTTTTATTTAGGAATATAATTCGTAGAACCCGTGTTTATTTAATCTAATACTAATAGATTATGAGCTAGCTTCTTGAGGAATTCGACCCGACTCTCATTTGGGTACTATCTTTGATGATCGTCCCACACCTTTATAGGTGATTGGATTGAGCGTGGAACACATTACCATGACTACCGCTTCCACGAAATGAACTGGTAACGGAATGCGTCTATCTGCCTACAAAAATACCTTACTAGCATATTATACAGGGAGTTGCTTCCCATCTTCTTCTCGCGTAAGGTCTGTATTCCACGCCACTTCCGAGATTGTGATGTACAGCAGCAAATGCTCCCCCAGAACCAGTTTGGCTATCGCCAAAGTTTTTAGGAGGTTCATCTTTACGCATGTCAATATTTGGCAGCAAAGTAGTAGCAATTCAGGATCTTCATGTTGCACCAGCACTTCAGAGAGCTGGTACCACAAATTTGCAGCTCTGGAATCAAATTACTCACCTCTGACACCCGCTCTCTTAGCTCTCCTATCGCTATTCTGCTTTCCGCTTGATGGATGCATCCCATAGTGACTCTCTGTTGCTCATATTCACCTCTACTTTTGACCTTGCATTGGAGCTTTTACCGGTGTTTGACACTCTCTAGGCGAGGACCTCTCACTCTGTAAGTAGCCGATCTCGCACAGGGTCGAGTATCTAAAGACTTGGTGAAGTGTTTAGGGTACTCCCTTTACTTTATGTATCTATGATCTTCCTAGGGTGAGGTCGTATGAGTGATTACAAGCCAGTACCTGAAAAGGTGTCATGTTCGTCACGCCCGGAATATAGACCGGCATAGCCATTTCCCCAACGGGTTATCGGTAAATGCTGTTGAAACTAGTTATCCTACAGGGGCTCGGAATTATCCGAGGATGCTGGCCTAACTTCTATAATACCTCACATCGAATGATGTTGACATCACTTCCTGGGTCAATCGAAGCTTATTTAACCTGTAAAGTCAAGTACCTTCATTGGGACTATGAGGGCTTCTTGGTGCTCCCTTTCCTCTTCTCCTGAGCTGAACGTTTCAGGTGCTTAAGTCTTCCTAGTTTTGTCTGACCCGGGTGCAGCGAATATCGCATTGATGCTTCGCTTTTCCTTAGGGTCGGACACTCTGGATCGTCTCGGTCCTTCTGTGATCAGGTCTTTGAGGTGCCCTTCATTTAACAAGTGCTCAATCTAGAGCATCAGAGTTTTGCAGTCGACTGTAGTATGGCCGTTACTCCGATGAAAATCATAGTAGGCCGTTAAGCTTTTCCAAGTCGTGTTCTTAATAGTAGATGGCCAGCGCACCCTGAAACCTAGTTTCTCAAAGTGATGGCAAGCAGCTCCACTACATTCACCTGCAGCCTAAATTCTTTGAAGCTACGCTATTCCATGCTTTTCTCGTGCGATCTGGTTCCGCGGGAATTGCTTTGCTTTCCCGATTCAGCTTGACTCTGAGCCCATCCTTTCGTTCTTCTTCCAGTGCCTTCCTCCTTCAGAGATGGATGGCCTGCTCGCTTCCTCCATGTATTTTTGCTGGGCTCTAGAGGCGGCTCAGGTGACAACACTTAACTACCTTCTGGAGAAAAACCTCGGGTGCCGCATTTCAAAGACTTCAATACTGCTTCAAATGGAGTCCTGACCACCACAGTCATTACCAAGCACCCCATCACAATTGAGTTCTTCCCGCAGTAATAATACCCAACTCGGAGTCGGGGTCAAATCTGCAAGGAACAATGTGATGTGATTAAGATAGTAGAGAAACTAAACCTATTGAACTAAGAAAACAAGTGTAAAAAGTTTGATGAAATGATGCTAATAAATACTAGCTACACTAGGAAAGCAAATAAATATGATCAATGATTTTCTCACAAACAAGGGAAGACAAGTTCGGAGCCTAGGATGTAAATATGGCATGTGGAATATATATTATGGTCGAGTCAATCTAAGTTAACCTCTAGAATCCGCCAGGCCTAAGAGAGGTCTACCTCGCTACGCTCGCCAGAGCTACAGATTGGCACATAAAGTGCTAACTCATTGACCCAAGGAAACATGACCTTTTTCGAGTGTAAAAGCAACTTACACCAATGACTATTCCAATTTTATGTTAAGACCACCATTTTTCACATAAAACTCTTCTCACAACTCAAATCACTCTCAAACACAAGCCAGCATTATCAAATAAAATTCAAGAAGCACTTATGCACACCCTTAGATGAGGCAGACAATAATTCACTAACAGAAAACAATCACAAGAAAGGAACACCTTAGGAAAACTACTTAATTCAATCCCACATTCTGGTTGAAGAGGTGATAATCAAACAATTTTCAGTAAAGAAAAATCAATGGGATCAGCTCACTAATTCAGCGTATCATTTCAGCACTGAACTCATAATAGCAGGTTTGGGATAGGGAACATATCAACAAGAAAACACAAATCAGTTCACAAGGGAAGCCCCAAAACCATTGCAAAATTTGCTTCAAACTTATAGTAGATTGTCCACTCTATTTCTTCTCACAATCAGCAAATAAAACTTACAGCTCAGCAGTTCAAAGATGAATAGTTAAAGCTCTCTCAAACAGCTTCTCATAATCTAGCTAGAGGAATTAATGAACAAAGGTTACTCAGACTTTACCTTGTTCAGCAATTAATTCACAAATTCGCTAGGTTCAGTACAAAGGAAATTATTTCAAATAGTCTTGGATCCATTCTGAAATAATGACGTCCAATAAGCAGATCTAAATAGTGCACATACTGAAGAAAAGACTTGAGCCATTCTATTCACCTAAAACATACATTATGGGTCTACAGATTCATCAATGTTCTATCCTATCCTCATCATCATGCTCACTTTTATAGAACCATTTAATAGCCAAGCAAAATAGAATCAAACTTTGGCAGTGTCCAACTGTTTGTGATGATTAATAGGGACAAAACTGTGTTCAGCATGTAAGTTTTCATTCAGATGTTATATCGAGCATTTGAATTGCGCAGTAACTTCGTTCATACTTTAAGCATTAGGGGTACATCATACTTCCCCTAAATTTTTCTCAACAGAAAACCAGCATATTGGCAATCATAAACTCAGTAACATAAACAACTTAACATAGCTCACAAGAGAAAAATTCAGCCTCTAAACATCGGTATTGCATCTTCTTTGAAATTTCAAAATTTTTCATTTCGATCAAAGCTCAAACCTAGCACAGCATGTGATTTCCTTTATACAGAGCTAAGCATTTTTCCCATTTATCATCTTAAAACAGCAGCTCTTAACATACTGATTTAGAAAAATAGTCACACACGATCATAGAGTAAAACAATTCATTGAGACAAATGATCGAACATGTTGCGGGCAGAGTATAAACAATTGTATATCAACTAAACCAGGCACTGACACCCTCCACAATTTATGTAAAACAGCACCATGCCCATCAACATTTACCATTCACACCAAATTCAAACAATTGAGAGGGGAAGAGGGATTTCAGGGGATGGGTGGGTTTGTGTGACAGGGGCAGAAACATCAGCCAACGAGAAGGTGAGTAGACACAGAAAATTACCTACACGATGATGCGACTGGTGGTGATTATTGAAGCCTGGTCAATGCCGTTAGTGAAAGGTAGTGGCAATTGATGGAGAACATTGATGGGATTGGGAAGGGAATGAGCAGAATTGAGAGTAGAAAATCCATACCTGAGTTGTTGTGGTCGCAACAGCTGTTATAGGCGGTGGTTTTGCACAATGGTAGTTTGAAACTGATGGTGGGGTGAGGGGAATTGGGAATAGAGGATAGAAAGGACTGATTAGAGAAGAGAGAGGGAAATAGACTTACCTGATCGCCGGTGGTGATCGGAACTGGTGGTGTGCGATGGATGAAGAGTCGATAGTCATAGATGCTGAGGTTTTAGCCTTTGAGGGACATTGGGACTAAGATATGTAAAGGGTGTTTTTTTGGGGTCTTACCAGACCAATAGTAGACTTCAAGGCCGCCCTCTGTGTGAGGCAGGCACCAATTGCACTAGATTTCTCATAAATATTATTTTGCAATTCCACACAAGGCTCTAGTGCATTTTCTTCCTCTTTGGCATCATCTTCAACCATTGGGTCAAATACTTAGATTTCCACCATTAGCTCAACAACTTGGCTCGAAACATCATCTTCATCACGTATTTCCTCTTCTTTCATCTCTTCGTTTTGTAACTCAAGCTCATCTACCATATAAAGTCTTTGTTGGCACTTAGTGACATCATTTGCTTGTTGATCATTGAAAGTGTGAATCAATTGGCTCAATTGAACCTCCAAGTTGTGAATTGCTAAGCCATTTTGGTGGATCTTCTCTTTTATCTCCTTGAAGGCTTCGTCGTTCTCACAATGACTTTCAAGTATCCGTTGCATCAAATATTCATATCTCCCATTTTGAGTGCATTCTTCTTGTAAAGTGGATAAGTACATCTCTTCTTGAAACTTTTCTTGGATGCCTTGTCATTCGGGTTCAAGTTCTATATTCATCATTGCATTGGACGTATAAAACTCATAAGCGTCATTAGCACCATTACAAAAATCATTAGGAGAAGAATAAAGAATATTGGGACAACCATCCTAATGACCATTTTGGTCTCCACACTCATAACATATGTTCCGTTCAAATGATTGAGAAGGTGCACACAACTCGTTTCCCGAAACGATTTCACAATTTTGAAAATAGTGTGGTCCTCCACACTAAGGACAAGGATCGGTCATATAAGGAATTCCAATATTTGGACTAATTTTAATTCCATGAAGCCATTTCAATATAACTAATAACTATACTAATTAACACAACTAAACAAACAACACAACAAATATTCACAATTCACAACTCAAACATTCACAAAGTTTGGGTCTAAGCCAACTAGTTCAACTCCCCAACCTACTCAAATACGCCACTTGTTCCCCGGCAACGGTGCCAATTTTGACAACGCTCAACTCACACCTCCAATGAGATATGAAATGGTCATCGCAATAATAATACCGAACTCGGAGTCGAGGTCAAATCCACAAGGAACAATGTGATGCGGTTAAGGTAGTGGAGAAATTAAAGCTATTAAACTAAGCCAAACTAAGCCAAACAAGTGTAAAAAACTTGATGAAAAGATACTAACAACTACTAACTACACTAGGAAAGCAAATAAATATGATCAATGGCTTTCCCACAAATAAAGGAAGACAAGTTCTGAGCCTAGGATGTAAATATGGCACGGGGTTTATATATTATGGTTGAGTCAATCTAAGGTAACCTCTAGAATCTGCCAGGCCTAACAGAGATCTACCTTGCTACGCTCACCAAAGCCATAGTTTGGCGCATAAAGTGCGAACTCATTGACCCAAGGAAAGAGGACCTTTCCCGAGTGTAACCTCATTTAGATAGGACATGCTATGTTTTAGCCAACAAGACCCAAATCCTCGCTAACTCTATTATCCTAAGCTAGTTAACCTCTCCAGAGTTTTTAACTAGTTAAATAGGAATTTAACTTTAATGTCGCGAGCACCAAAATTAATAAATTAAAGTGATAGAACTAGATAATTAAAACCATCAATATAGAAATCTAGTCATGAAATATTCATATAATCATGTCCAAAATTACACCAACTAATCAAGTCTAATTATACAAATCAAAGAGATAAAGAAGGATAAAGAATTGCTCATTAATGTGCACCCAATCTTCAATCTCCAATGATTGTTGATGATTCTTTCTCCCAAGTTTGAGATGTAGGGCAAAGATAATGAAAATTATGATGAAACTATCTAATTATAGTACCTAAAGTAAAATACAATATTTTTCCAAAAGTATCCCCAAGTTAAAAGGAAGAAAACTTGATTTTTCACGCCATAGCCACCCTGGTACCAAAGTTTTATCCAATAGGCACTCTTTTGCTGTTGAGCTTATTCACTGTTTGATGCGTAGCCACTTTTCTGCCGTGCTTTTAACAAACTAGCCTCTTTTCTTCTTTTTCTTCAACTTGGCTTCTTTTTGACTTGTTTCTTCCATAATTCTTCTCCAACATATACAACCTACAAAATACAACAAAACCATGATAAGTGCATTTATTCTCTCAATTTAACACAACAAAAGCTCATTATAAGTATGTAATATGTGGCATTTTAGCCTCACATCATCAGGTTCAAGACGAAATTTCTCGTTGTCCTATTGGTGTAAGGCATTTCATGTCGTCACAGGGTGTTGAGTAAGACTCAACTGTAATTGACGGATGGCTAATGAACCCATGGAGTTTAAAATTTTACAAAAAGCTACCACAACAATATTTTTGGGAACTGGAGGGAGCTCCATGCGTTCCCTTTGAAATCTCTCTAGGTAGTATTTTAGCAGTTTGTCGTCATATTGCCGGATCTCAAAGATACCTTCCATGTGCTTCTCTCGCTTGCGGGCTCCAGAATGTGCCTTCTTGAACAAATTCTGCATCTGTGTGAATGACTCGATTGATCCTATTAGTAGCTGAGTGTACCATGTGAGGGCGCCTTTAGTCAAGGTCGAGCCGAATCTTTTTACTAGAGCCGATTTTGTTTCTCTTCAGTACTCTCATTACTTTTGACAGCTGTATAATAAGCAGAAATTTGCTCGTTCGAATTGGTAATTCCGTCGTACTTAAGGCTATCCGAAAGGCGAAAAGACTTAGGTACGCGGACCGGTGCAACACTTCCCTTATATGCATTCTTATAGAACTTCTATTCATCTACGGTGGTAACCTAAGATGGAGCACTCGGCACGTTACGATCCGATCGTGGATGGCCTTCATCTCATTCTAGACGTCCTGAATGATAGGTGTTCCTCGAGACCTTAATTGTCAGCTGCTGTGGAGCTTCTAGGGACGACCTCCTTATTGAGCCTTCGATTTGGAACGGATGCTGGTGATTCGTTCGTGGCACTGGTCCTCATGAGGACACTGGCCTCTAAGACTACCCAGCGAACATCGCTCCTAACATTTAGACCATGATTTCGACCATGTTGGCCGAGTTTTGCTCTGCCCAATCTTCCTGGGTCTTGAAGAGATCAACAAGGAAATTGTTTAGCCTGGAGTTGTCTTTGCGTGGTTGATCGTCCTCGTTGTCACTGCCTACAGAGATCGGATCTTTGGTAGGGTCCTTCGATTATCCATTGGGATCGCTGGGATCCTTTGCAGAATCGTCTACCATGTCAGTAGTATTCTTTGAAATGTTGTTGTCAGACATGGCTGTGCTTTTTCCTTCGTAAAAACCTATAATTGCCTGGGCCCCACAGTGGGCGCCAAACTATTTATGCCTAAATTTGGTCATCTAGGTTAAACAATAAAATTTGTTAGAGGATCACAAGTAATACGGTAAATATAAAGGAGAAATACAAGAAAGAGCGAAAAAGTAATAGACAACAAAGTAAAGAGTTTTATTCCTTGAGAATAGTCGGATTCAGTGTGAATCGCTTGATGTACAATACAATGATAAGAGGGGTATTTATAACTACGATTTACCCAGTCCTAATTATTGTAAAGTAAAAAGACTAATATGGTCGTGGGCCTGTATACTCAAGGCAGCGGTATATACTAAACACTAATTAGGAGATTGTAAACGCTAAGGCGGCGATGGTGCAATGCAAATCCGAAGGAGATGCTAAGCACAAATGCAGAATTTAAACAAGGAAGGTAAAGATAGAAGCAAGACAAAACTTGCTTCTTTCGAAAGAACAGTGAGGAACCTGTCTCAAAGCTCGATCGAAAGGGACACAAGAATCACCCTAACTATGCAACAATCCTTAAGAGAACATTGCCTCTTGCAAACTGAATGATCAAAGAGGAATGTTCAATCGGACTAACCGAAAGGTACAAGTCCATAAAAGCCCTCACAGGGGTTTGCTCACGACGGAGACGAGAAATGTGCTCGGCACTTTCATTTAATTTCAATATGCAAAAACTAGCTTCTCACAATGAAAGGAAATACTAAGGGTAAACTAGTAATAGGGTCACAGGCGACCAATAGAATTAAGCCACGCAGGGCTGAGTTAAAATGTGTTCGGCAGACTTGACTTCGGTAAGCCTTGGCTTCGGTTCTCGATTGTCTGCTCGAACACACTCGTTGTCTTCGGACGCTCAATTGTCTTCGAGCTCATTGTCCTCGGTCACTTTGCCTTCGGGCTCAAATCTGAAGATAATGCCTTCGGTTCTTGAGCCCGGCCACTCAGCTTCGGAGCAATTGTTTTCCTTCGGCCAGGCTAAGTGAACGTGCACATCGTGCAGCAGCTTGGCTTGGCTTCTTGTCATCGGTCTCCTCGGTGGATCGAACACTTGATCAGCACGTGTTCGGGCTGCATAATCCTCCCCTTCTTGAGAAGATTTCGTCCTCGAAATCAAGCCCTCCTCGTCCTCCGAAGTTGGACCTACAACACAAGGAACTAAGTCAGCAACATTAAAGGTGTTGGACACGTTATACTCACCAGGGAGGTCGATCACGTAAGCATTGTTGTTGATCTTGGTCAACACTTGAAATGGACCATCCCCTCGAGGAGCCAACTTTCCTTTCCTTTGGTTCGGGAAGCGTTCCTTTCGGAAGTGAACCCAAACCCAATCTCCCTTCTTTAATTCCAGCTTTTTACGCCCCTTGTTTTTCTTCAAGGCAATCTTTGCATAGGCTTCCTCGAGGTTCTTCTTCACCTTTGCGTGTAATTCGATCAAAGCAGCTGCTCGTCGAGTACCTTCAAAATCAAGAACAGAATCTCGAGGCAATGGGGTTAAGTCAAGTGGAATTAAAGGATTAAAACCATACACACATTCAAACGGGGTCATGTTGATCATTCTATGCACCGTTCGATTGTATGCAAACTCCATCATGGGCAAACGATCAGCCCAGTTGCCAACCTTCCCTTTGGTCATTGCTCGAAGCAAAGATCCCAAGGTTCGGTTAACTACCTCGGTCTGTCCATCAGTCTGAGGATGGTGAGACGTCGAGAATAGTAGCTTGGTGCCGAGGGCACCCCACAGACACTTCCAAAAATGACTCAAGAACTTTGAATCTCGATCACTCACAATAGTACGAGGTACACCATGCAATTTCAACACATTAGAAACAAACAATGTAGCTACATGCTATGCATCATCACACTTTTTGCAAGGAATAAAGTGAGCCATTTTGGAAAAACGGTCAACCACAACGAAGATGCTATCATGTCCTCCCCCCGATCTCGGTAACCCCAAGACAAAGTCCATGGATATATCAACCCAAGGTCGATCAGGCACAGGTAACGGGGTGTATAAACCATGAGGGTTGGACTTCGATTTTGCTTTCTTGCAAACGAGACAAGCGTTGCAAAGCTTTTCCACATCTCGTCGCATTTTGGGCCAATGGAACTGCTCGGTCAAGATACCAAGAGTTTTGTCGACACCGAAGTGTCCCATCAGTCCACCGGAGTGAGCTTCTCGAACCAAGAGCTCTCTCCACGATGACATTGGCACACAAACCCTCCCATTCTTGAAAAGGTAGCCATCATGCCATTGATATTTCTCAACCCTTCGGCCACTCAAGATTGCGTCACGAACGCATTTCAGCTTGGGATCGTCCTCGTACATCGACTTGATGCTTTCGAATCCCATGAGCCTAGAGGCGAGAGTGGTCGCTAAGGCAAATTTTCTTGATAGCGCATCGGCCACAACATTGTCTTTACCCTTTTTGTAATGAATTACATAGGGAAAGCTCTCAATGAATTCAACCCACTTGGCATGTCTTCGGTTTAATTTCTCCTGTCCTCGGAGATGCTTCAAGGACTCATGATTACTTTTGATCACAAATTCTCGAGGCCATAAATAATGCTGCCAATGGGCGAGTGCTCGAACGAGGGCATACAATTCCTTGTCATACGTTGGCTTCGATTCTTGCATCAGCACTCCTCCGATCCCAACTCCAGACGCATCACACTCGACTTCGAATGCTTTGCCGAAGTCAGGGAGTTGCAACAACAGGGCAGAACAAAGCCTCCGTTTCAACTCTTGGAAAGCCCTCTCTTGGGACTCCCCCCACACAAATGGATGGTCTTTCTTCACCAGCTCGGTTAAAGGAGCTGCCACGGTGCTAAAGTCACGAACAAACCTTCAGTAAAAGCTAGCTAAACCATGGAAGCTACGAACTTGGGACACCGAGGTTGGAGTTGGCCAATCTTTGATGGCTTCGACTTTTGACTCGTCGACTTCAACACCATTAGCACTGACAACGAATCCAAGAAAGACTACACGATCGACACAAAAGGCACATTTCTTGAAGTTAGCATACAACTTCTCTTCTCTAAGCTTCTCAAGCACTAGCCTTAGGTGTTCAACATGTTCATCCACAGATTTACTATAAACAAGTATGTCATCGAAATAAACGACAACAAACTTATTTATGAACGGTTTGAGCACATGGTTCATCAGTCGCATGAATGTGCTCGGTGCATTGGATAAGCCAAAAGGCATTACCAACCATTCATAGAGACCAAACTTGGTCTTGAATGCGGTTTTCCACTCATCTCCGGGTTTCATTCGGATTCGGTGGTAACCGGACCTGAGGTCTATCTTTGTAAAGCATGAAGAACCACTTAACTCGTCTAGCATGTCATCTAATCGAGGGATAGGGTGACGAAACTTTACCGCTATTTTGTTGACTGCTCGACAGTCAACACACATTCGCCATGTTCCATCCTTCTTTGGGACAAGTATAACAGGAACGGCGCAAGGACTCAAGCTCTCTCGAACAAGGCCTTTGTTCAACAACTCATCAACCTGCCATTGGAGCTCTTTGGTGTCTTCGGAATTATACCGGTATGCAGGTTTGTTGGGGATTTGTGACCCTGGTACAAAGTCAATTTGGTGCTCGATTCCTCTCAACGGAGGTAATCCACCTGGCATTTCTTCAGGGAACATGTCTCCGAAGTCCTGCAAAACACTTTGTACAACACTAGGCAAAGGGTTATCATTAGAAAATTCATCATTAGAGTTTAGAAAGATACCCTTGTGCACGAGGCAAATCATCATCTGATCGTTGTCGTTGCCTCGCAGTAACTCACCCGGTTGCATGATTGCACAGATTCCTTTTACTTCGGGCAGAGTGTTTGTCTCTTCGGGCCCCAATTTTGCTCCCATCGGAAGCTTAGCTTTGGCCGCTTCTTTCAGTTCTTTCATCCGTTTATAGTCCTCGGTGACTTTTTTTGGAGAGAGGGGTTTGAGTATGAAACTCTTCCCTTCGAGCTTTACAGTGTAAGTGTTGGATCTTCCATTGTGAACAGCTGTTCGGTCATATTGCCACGGTCGACCCAATAGCAAATGACAGGCTTGCATCAGAACCACATCGAATATCATTTCATCTTGATACTCTCCGATTCTAAACTTGATCCACACTTGTTTGACAACTCTCAATTCTCCACACTCATTCAGCCATTGTAATTTGTAAGGGTGGGGATGCTTCATCGTAGGTAATCCCATTTGTGAAACCAAAGTTTGGCTCACCACATTCGCACAACTACCAGAATCAACGATCATCGAACACACCTTTCCCCTTACTCGACATCGGGCATGAAAGAGGTTTTCTCGTTGGTTGTCCTCTTCTTCAAGAGTCATGCAGCTCAAATTCCTTCGAACCACAAGAAACATTTCCGGATGATCAGCTTCGGCAGCCTCATGATCATCATCACCTTCAGCTCGGTCAGTCTCCTCGATAATTTCCTCCTCGGTGTCACTCGCTTGCTCATGGACAGTTCCATCTTCGAGCAGAAGCATAACTTTGCGAGTTGGACACTCTTTTGCCATGTGACCATAACCCTTGCATTTATGACACTGAATATTTGAAGCACTAGGAGAGTTAAGTTGAACTTTACCTCCCACTTCTCTCGACTGGTTAACGGTCACACCTCTTTCGAAGGGCCTCTTCGAATCTCGAACAGTGTTAGCACTTGTTTGGTGTGGACTCTTCCATTCTTTACCTCGGTTCAAGGGAGTAGAAGTGGTGACTCCTCGATACCGGTTTGCCTTATCGTCCTTTACCAATTTTTCAGCTTCGGTGGCAGCATCGAACAGATCTTCCATCGTGTGATACACATGGAGCCTCAATTGAGATGACACATCCCTAGCCAAGCCATTTTTGAATCTGATAATGGCTTGCTCTTCGTCTTCGACCAGATCAAGATTCAGTCGAACCTTTTCAAATTCATCATGGTACTCTTGGACTGACTTAGACCCTTGCTTTAGCTCGTAGAGCTTTTGCATTTGAGTTTGCCTGTACTTAGCACTCAAATACTTAGCATACATTGCTCTCTTCAATTGTGGCCAGGTAGTGACTTCGGGATAGTCATTCCTTCGTCTATGTCTCTTGTCAGATTCCCACCATGTAGATGCGTAGGCTTCGAACGAGGCAATGGCATGGGCAGCTTTTCTCTCATCGGTCATCTCATTGGTTTCAAAGATGCGCTCCATTTTAAGCTTCCATTCAAGATACTCATCGGGATCACTAGTTCCTTTAAAGGGTGGAATAGTGATCTTGACACTGTTCAAATTTGAGTCTCGAACACCACGAGCCTGTTCGGGATACTCATCACCACGATCATCAGCCTCACGCTCAATATTTCTTTCAACATTTGCGCCTCGGCCTCGACCTCGGAAATTTCCACGACCTCGGGGAGCTTGCCTTCGTTGGGCGAATGGCGGCTCGGTCTCATATTCGTCCTCGAGAAATTCCTCTTCGATAACCTCTTCGACAACGGCTCCAAGATCTCTTCGGGCCCTTGGAAGTGGTATCCTTTCTCCTCGGGGAATGCCCAAGTTTTGATAACCAGCTTGGGGATTGCCCAAGTTAAGCTCTCTTCGAATGGCTGCATTTGTCAACTGATGTTGTCGTACAAGCTTAGCATACAGCTCAGGTTTCATCGGAGTGGTTTGGCTAGTTCCGGCACCGGACCCATTCATGGCCACGGACGCGCTTCCCTGTTCGAGTTGAGCTACTCGAACACTCACTCCTCTCACTTCAGCACTGACGCTTTGTATCGCAGCCATGAGATCGGCTAACGACACTTCGGGCTTCTCAATGCCTTGGCCATCGTTTCCAGCCATGGTACCTGCACAAGTCAAAGATCAAACAAATGTTAGGGTTAGAAATTACTTCACACTCCCTCACCTTTTATGGGTGGCACTCAGGTCCACTCAATTTATGGGTTCGGTTTTTGATCACTCAAGGACTTGTTAACAGTGGCTCGTCTGATTGATCGGTCCTCTAAGATCCTTCAAGTTCGACAATAGTCACTGTCTCTTCGGGAAGAGTGAAGTGATGTTCGACTCGATGGAACGGACGCTTTTAACTGAGCTCGGGGAGTCAAAAGAAATTTCTACGAAAAATTGGACTTCGGTCACCCCTTCGCACGAGTTCCTATTAGCTCAAACGAGTTAGTACGACCTCGAGTAGGATATTTACTCAAAAGATCCACTAACTAGAAATTTGACACTAAAGAAAGTGAGAACCTAGGAGAATCTACCCTTTGATTCCCTTTTGGAATCTTCTCCGATCACACCAACTCTTGTCCGTACAAGAGTAGTCCCTCCTTGGTACGGATAGGGTTTTACCTTATCCACTTCCCTTTTCTCAGCCGACAAATTTCACCTGGGGTTTTGATGTTTAAAATTTTACCCCTTTCTTCTTCAATGGAACAGTGACCTTTGCTCCGGCGTACGGACAAATCAACTTCGGTTCACTGACCTCAAATTTCAACAGATCTGGGTTGCTCTTCCGACTCCGGTTCCAAACAACGGAGGAAATCAAAGTTCTTCGAGCTAAAACCTAGCTCGTTCCAGTCGTACACTGTTACGATTTTGTAACAATTTTCCGGCGTACGGACTACGATTCAAACTCAGAACTTCGACTTTTAAGCAACAATAAACCCAAATCACTCAAGAACCACCAATCTTCATCGGTTTTATTCCAAACACGATGGGGTTCGAGTTTTCAGTCACCATTAGAACTCAAAACAGCCCAACATTTCAACAAGAAACCCTAGTCACAAAATCAGTACGTTGGGTACTTGTTGGAATCAGGAAACAATGGTGAACAAGAATCAATGGTTGTTTTTCCCAAACAACCAATAATCAAACACAATTTTTGAATTTTATTTTTAACACTTTTTTTTTGTAAGGTAATAACACCAACAGTAACACAATCAAATCAAGAACACGAAATGGAAAACAGAGACACAAACGCACGAAGATAAAGATAACTTGAACAGGATTTGGGGTTGTAGAAACAAGCCCAAACCGTGCTCTGATACCAAGATGGTGCAATGCAAATCCGAAGGAGATGCTAAGCACAAACGCGGAATTTAAACAAGGAAGGTAAAGATAGAAGCAAGACAAAACTTGCTTCTTTCGAAAGAACAGTAAGGAACCTGTCTCAAAGCTCGATCGAAAGGGACACAAGAATCACCCTAACTATGCAACAATCCTCAAGAGAATATTGCCTCTTGGAAACTGAATGATCGAAGAGGAATGTTCAATCGGATTAACCGAAAGCCACAAGTCCATAAAAGCCCTCACAGGGGTTTGCTCACGACGGAGACGAGAAATGTGCTCGGCACTTTCATTTAATTTCAATATGCAAAAACTAGCTTCTCACAATGAAAGGAAACAAGGTTTATATAGGAAATACTAAGGGTAAACTAGTAGGGGTCACAGGCGACCAATAGAATTAAGCCACGCAGGGCTGAGTTAAAATGTGTTCGGCAGACTTGACTTCGGTAAGCCTTGGCTTCGGTTCTCGATTGTCTGCTCGAACACACTCGTTGTCTTCGGACGCTCAATTGTCTTCGAGCTCATTGTCCTCGGTCACTTTGCCTTCGGGCTCAAATCTGAAGATAATGCCTTCGGTTCTTGAGCCCGGCCACTCAGCTTCGGAGCAATTGTTTTCCTTCGGCCAGTCTAAGTGAACGTTCACATCGTGCAGCAGCTTGGCTTGGCTTCTTGTCATCGGTCTCCTCGGTGGATCGAACACTTGATCAGCACGTGTTCGGGCTGCATCACGGCGGGATGTATACCTGCATCCTATGTCCGTACCGGCTGAGCAGTCATGGCTTGAGAAGCAGGTGTGTATCCTCTGCACCCGGTGACTTATAAGCTAAGTCTAGTCTCGCCGGCTGGACTCGTATCCCAGTAATCATAGGTATCGTATTTTTTCCTACACAACATTAACCTCGTCCTTGGACTCGATAGTCATGTTCTTGATTCAACCTGCATGCAAAGTGAAATAACTATGTAGCTAATAATGTCATACATCAGTTGTGAGTTTTTTAATCATCAAAGCCACCTACATCACTTGTGCGCCACAAGTTTGCTCTTGAGCGCAACTGCGTGCTGCAATTTTGCTCTTGAGCCCAAAATTTGCGCAACATTAGGCAGAATCTTTATTGCTGCGTGCAGCAATTTTGCACTTGAGCGCAAGAATATGGCGTGGATACAACTCGAAAATCTTAACTCTAAACTTGTTCCAAGATATCTTCAAGATTTCAAACATGATACTCCTTGCATAAAATATCAACATGACTCTACAAACATCTTCTAACCAACTCTTAATGATCATCCAACTTTTTAATGTGCAATCCTCTAAGGCTCTTAATCTTGAAATGAGTCAATGGTTCGCTAAATATCTCCGGGATCCTCGCAATATGCTCCATGCCTTATGGGCTTTCGAAGATCATATCATTCTCTCTCTCTTAAAAAGATTCGTCATTGAATCTTGGCCTACAACACAAAGGAACCATACTACGATGCAAACCCAATATGACTCACAAAACATATTTGATATAAACAACACAAGATAGTGCCCATGCATCAGCTTAACCCAATTACACTTAGAAGGCATAAACATTCCTCTAAATAGCATATGAATATCATCATCCCAATAAATTTTAATCCTACTAAAATAAGTACAATTAAAACTTTCTTAAATGTATTAAACATATGATATATACTAGATGAAGCGAGTGCATTAAAGAGATAAGTGTGCAAGTCCATCATCCCACTACTACAATCCCTAGGCTTTAAATAGATATCATGCCAATACTCTTTAAATGTATCACCAAATACAAAACCCATGGAACCTCCTATATGTAGGTAATTCAAAAAAGTACTTAAATCTTCAAGAAAATTAGAAGAACTCAAAATATCAAAATTAGAATTTTCATTGCTTTCAAGCTCATGATTAGAATCCTCACCAACAATATCTTGAATAATATTTCAGATATCTTTAATTGTAAAAAATCACTCAAATAACTCAAAGAATTATAAGTAGTTCATGAATAAGCACTTTATCACCAATGTCAAAATAATCATTAATCTCCTCATCACTAGTAGTAAACACATTTACAAGATCACAACCAGCATGACTCCAAGAATGACTCCCGAACGTGCAACATAAATTCAAAAAAGTTATCACATGAAATATCATTAGACATTTGAATTAGAGAAGTAGAAACATTACACTCACTCAAGTCAACATAATGCTTCTTTTCAACAAGTTGGAATACACATTCAACAATGTCATACCCAATTCAGAGAGAAACGAATTGCTCTTGTTGACAAAAATCTCATCACAAATTTCTTCATCAGAACACAAAGATTCTTTCACTTCTTTACCATATATGCAAAGATTTTCAACAAAAGAACTGTCTTCCCTTTCAATTACTAATTTGAGTCCCATAAGACACATAAATCACATTCTCAAGCGAATCAAATTGATCTTAAGCTAATGACTTCTCAACATAATAAGAATGAATTCCATAAAGAGTATCAATATTCATCAACCAATATGCACCACAAGACATACCGTTGTAGAACTCATAAACTCATATTCTTCGTAGCACTCAAGAAGTAAAAAAATGAATGAGATTTAAATACTTTACTTTGAGTCGCTTCACAATCAATGATCTTTATAACATCTAAAGAATTAGGTTTAGCCATTTTACCACAAGTTGTTTCCTCAATTGTCCCTCTACCCTGGTCGACATATGAAGTAGAATTTGAGAGTATTTGTGGCTTCTAAGTCTGCGTGAACACTTTTCTAAAATTTGCAACTTAGCGTCAACAATACTAGAAAAACAAAGACTTGTTAGGGGTTAGAAGATAAACAAGAAGTAACAATACTAGAAAAACAAAGACTTGTTAGGGGTTAGAAGATAAACAAGAAGTAACAATACTAGAAAAACAAAGACTTGTTAGGGGTTAGAAGATAAACAAGAAGTATCCTCAATAAAGCTCTCTTTTGATTCTCTCAATTCTTGCACCTCAACACTATTTTGCCTCACATTCTTTTTCCATTCTCAACTCTTTTTCAAACTCACATTGATTCTCGTATTTCTCTTTTGACATCCCACTCTCTTCACACCATGCAACCTCTTATTTTTCCTCTCTTGGGATGTCAAACTACACTCCCTCACTCGCTCAATCATTTCTCTCTCAACCTCATTTTTTTAGTAGAGTAGTAGGAACTTCAACTCGTGACCGAATTTTGGGTAAAACAGTTAAAGCCCAAGCATTAGGCCCATACATTTGGGGGTGGGGGGATTCTTTATGCTACAATTTGTTTTTTTTTTTCTTTTTGTTTTTTTTTTTTTTTTTTTGAAAGCATAAAGTAGTTTAAGTAAAGTATTTTTTGCACATAAAAAAATTCTCTTAGATAACCATTAGACCGAAAAATTGGGAAATATGGATCAACTCCCTTCAATCAATTGACGTGCGAGAGCATAATTAGTGAGGTAAATTTTTCTCTTTTGCTATAATTGTTACAAGCAAAAGTCTCTCCATTTAATATTCCCATATGAGGTAAATTTTCCTACTAGTATATATGCTCAATTTTGAAAAGAATGTTTTGCGTTTAACCTTTTGGTACTTTCTTTCACTCCTCCAACCATTAAGATGTACCTTCCAGACTTCTATGAAATTAAAGAAAACATTCTTTAAGACCAAAAAAAAAAAAAAAATTAGTGGCAAGAAAAATCTTACAAGCCCATCCACACTCCTCTGTGTGTGTGTGTATTGGAAGAAGTGATACTCCCTCCGTCCGAATTTATGTGGCACCATTTGACCGGGCATGGAGTTTAAGAAAATAGAGGTTGACCTTGTTAAGTATCAATTTTACCCTTGAAAAAATAAGAGAGAAAAGATTTGAGTAATAAAAAAGTTGTTGGTAGTTTTAAAAATATGTAGGGTCCAACAAGGGTAAAATAAAGATGATGCATTAAATAGTTGTCAAATAAAAAAAGGTGTCACTTATTTTGGGACACACAAAAAAGGAAATGGTGCCACATAAATTGAGACGGAGGGAGTAAAATTTGTGTTTCTTATGCGTGGCCTTTCATTATATATATATATGTATGTATTGGGGAGAAGTGATGAAATTTTCCTTTCTTATAAGCAATCTTTCATTAGGTAATCACAAGGTTGGGAATAATGTATATACTAGACTTACACTTCGAATTTTTCAACGAAATGGCGTCCAAAATTTTATTAATTTTGGATGTTCTTACGTATTACAATTTAGGTACTTTTCATGCTGTCTTTATATTTTTAATGTATATGAATAAATAGACACTACTTATTCAAAAAGGCGAGCTAGAATCGTACAGTCGTCTTTCAAAGATTTAAGTATTCTTTTTTTTAATTTTTCAAGTTTTCAACAGTAGATCTTTGACTACTATTTCAAAACTTTGTATTAAGCTACTCAAATATATACATGTATCAATAAAGATTTTTGAAAACAATAACAAAGATTTTGTGTTGATAACATATAGCTACATTTTGTTAACTTAAAGAACTCTTACTAATATAAATAATATTAATAAAATAAAAATCTTCGGTGACTATTTTAGTTTAGGGCAGCCTTTCATTAGATAAGTATATTCCTGTTGATGTTAAATAATTGCAAGAAAAAGAATCGAATGAACATAAAACTTTTCCTCCGGACTTGAGAATAAAGAAAAAAAAAATTTCCCTAGAATTATTCAATACTAATAGCCTTTTTTATTCTGTTACATAAATTGAAATGGAGGGAATAACATATATATGTTTAGGAAAATGAAAAGCTAGGATAAATAAATGCAAGAACGAAAATGAAGAAGAGGAATTCGTGAAAATACATGGATATAAAAGAGACAATAAACAGAGACTTACATATGTACTAAGTTTTCACCTACCTATTTCGATGTGAAATAAGGGAAATCTTGGAGCACCGACAGTTTGGGTCACTTAGGTTGCTGAAACTTTCTTCTAAAACTCGTCTACCAAAAATTACTAGGTAGCTTAATTTGTTGAGGTGTCACATGACATCTCCAGATGACAGATGATGTAGTATTTTGTAGAATGATAAAATTAACCCTTCCAAAAAAAAAGGTTGATGTGCCCATCCAGCAGAGACTCTAACAATGGACACCAACAAGTGAGCTCTGCCACACAACAGACAAAAAGCTTTACGAGTTCAACAATGGGATTCCAATATCAACTCCTCCAATTCTTTATTTATGCAAAATTTCAAATTGATTTAGAGCACTTATTAACAATGGACAATGAGTAATCCTCAACTTCGCAAGCCTAGGTAACATTCTTACTCCAACTCCATCTCTATCACCATTTCTTGTCGGTATTAATTTCACCTCCTTCCACTCAGTGAGGATGGGCATATCTTCCAATACTAGTTCTTTAAGTGAAAGGAACACTTGGATATTGGTGTTGTTTCTACTTGATCCAATACTATTGACCTCAACACTATAAAATGTAGGTCCTATGCATTCTAGCTCATGGAATCCAACAGCTCAAGATATCGAAGGAGTTTCAACTGAAATTTTTTTGCACTTTTTGCAACCACTGGATTTCAACTTGACCAAATTTGGTAGCAAATGTCCACTGAACCATGAAGGAAATCTGATCCCTAAATAGTCCATTACTGCCAAGGTTTTCATGTTACGATGCGGTTGAAGACCATCCAACATAACCTCATCATTGGTTTCGCCACCTACTGATCCACCATGGAACCTCGAATATGCCAACTTGTAGATCTTCGATTTCTCTAATAGATATGTTGTTCTAGCTTCTTCTTTATTATCGACCAATTGGAGATCATGAATCCACCTTTAAGGTTCTTCAGCCGGCTTAATTCTTCTATTCAACGACCTTTCTCTAAACCAACCTTGAAAAATTCTTCAGACGGCTTAATTCTTTTATTCGACCACCTTTCTTAAAACCAACCTTGAAAAATTACAAGAGCTTGAAGACAAGTCAATTGCCCTATCTTAAGTAGCATATGAAACTGCTCATCATAAAAATTAGAGTAATATATTTGTCTCAAATTTATCATACTTCTCATCTTATCTGGAAGCTCCTCAAGATGATAGCTAGGAACTGTTTGATCTAAATATTTTGTAGAGCTTGCAAATAGAATTGGGCAAGGATTTGATCGGAGTGAGAGAGAGATCAACATATCTCAAGTGTATTAGCTTGCCGATTGAGGCTGACAACTCCCTGATGCCTGACTCGAACAAATTTAAAACTCTCAAGAACTGTATGCGCAATTGCATATATGAAGATATACAATTGCTTCTCCAGAACAATATGCACAAACGTCCTAGCTCATTCATCTTATCTATTTGATCACTTGGTGAGTCCCATCCAAAGTATCGAACTTTGGAAATATTTTCTCATTCAACGCCCTTTGGATCAAATAGTTCAGATTCTAAAATATCTTGAGCCAAATCATGAACAAGATCATGCATCTTATACTGTGTTAGATTCTTGTGCTCATGTAGCTTAACATCTTGCACCAAGAAATTTTGCACTAAAAACTGAATACTTGATCTCAGCGTCTTCCATCCCAGTGGTCTCTTAACATGGATGGAGAAACCCTTCCGCCGTCTAGAGTTGGATTACTTTGTACTTTTCAAACTCAAAATCTTTTTGTTATAATTTAAGCACCTCCTAAAGACACTAGAAGGGGTTGAATAGTGTGCTCCGATTTTCGTTGCAAGGACTCGATGTTGCTCCCAAACGCACACGCAAATATACGTGGTCGACAAGTAATAAAGTGATAAGTAGAGTATCGTTCCCACGAGGACTATTCAGACTGAATTCTAGCAAACAATTTCCTAAAACTATTCAGGGATCTTTTTCCAATGGTTGAGAATTTACTAACTAAATGCAGTAATAAAAATAAGTAATTGAAATCAAGTAACAGAGCAAATTCTACGTTGTTATCAATAAAAGATGACGGTCCGGGGTCAGAGTTACGAACAATCCAGTTGAGTTTTCCAGTTGATTCTACTTCTTGATTTACTAGATTGCTAACTACAGGTTAAATGTACCCATGAAAACCTTTCGATTCTTCACGGTCTATGCAGGCTACTCCAATCCCTATATGTCTATGGGTTGAATCACGTGCACGCATTAACGAATTCTGTAATGAGTTAAACTAGGCGAGCAAGTATATGTCTATCCTACTCACAAATTGGTTCCCCGATGCCCGGGTTCACAAACTAGTTCTATTCTTTCTTATTGCGTAATTAAATTCCATCTTTCGAGTTCAATCTAAAAACCATAGATAGTGTTCAATTATCAGGCCTCAATAATCAAACAATCATGATCAAGAAAGAATAAACAATCCATAATGGTAAATCAATATATAGAAATCAACTTTCAAACATCAACCTTCATGTATTTACTCTAACCCTAGAACAAACAAACAATAGAATTAAAGAGAAGAATAAGAGAAAGAGAGAGAAGACATCTAAGGCTCCTCCCCTTCTCCTCCAAAACTTGCTCCAAAGGTCTGAACTCTTCTCAAAAACTAAGTAAAAGAGTATTTATAGAGTTTACAAACACCTAGTAATAAGTTAGACCCAATCCTAGACGAAATAGGAAGTGAAAACGCGCACAAGGGGCGCTATAACGGGCGCCCCGCGCCTCGGAACGCGTGAACCAAGACAGAGGAAGCCAGAATCTGCCCGCTTTTGCTCCGCGGCGCATGGAGAACCGCGCCTGGGGGTGGCACGCGCTGGAGGGCGCGGCGCATGGCCCACAGCGCCCAGCCATTTTTCTGTTCCGTTCCTCCTTTTCTCGTTTCGTGTTGTGCCTTCGTGTGCTCGATCCAATCCTCAATCAAAATCCAATCTTTTCTCGCTCAATCATGCTCTTAAAAATTCCAATTGCACTGCACAACAACCTACATACACACGACATCAAATCAGTGCAAAATCACATTCATAAACCATAAAACGAGCGAATAAGGTACTAAAACGTGAGGAAATATTAAGGAAATATAGGCATAAAATGCCAAACATCACCACCCCACACTTGAACCTTTGCTCGCCCTCGAGCAATCACAAATAACTTCCAACCTAGGTAGAGCAGGTCTGCCCATGACTATGGTTGATACCGATCATTGAACAAATGCACATATGACTACTATGGATCCACAAACATGCCACAATTTATCAAACTAAAAAAATATGAGAACAACCATCCCAACATAGCTCAAATGCACAAACTCAACTTATTGCAATCATGCTCCCACAAAATCACACCTATCTACTCAACCATGAATCATCAACTTCACCTACTTCATGCAAACCATGTGCCCTCACCAATATGAAGCAAAAGGGTGCCCCCCCAAAGATCACACACAAAATCAATATCATGAATAGAATGGGGGCAATACAAATAAATTCACTCACTCTCATGAAAGTCTCACATGTCGCACACAACGTACCATAGGCTTGCCCGTAGTGTAGGACTCCACTAATGTAAGCTCACTCCAATCGGGATTAACTAGGACTTTAGAAAGGTCGTAATGTAGGCTAAGGGGTTGGTAGGATACGTATGGGTAATAGTGACTACCCCCCTAAGAACTTTAATACATCACAATTAAATTAAGCATAAATCTCATCAAGCCACCAAACCAACAACTTCTACACATACACCTTCTCACAAGTAGCATTTTTCATATAAGTACACACTAGCAAGGAATGGATATCTTTTTCTCTTTTTTTTATTTCTTTTTCCACAATTTTTTCTTTCTTTTCAACTTTGCTATTTTTTTTCTTTTTCAAATTCATCCAACCTTGCCAACGCTTTTCACCACTTCACAATTTTTACAATTATTCCCCTTCATTAGTTCCACTCAAAAACCTCCCAAAATCCAACCACAACTCCAAAATAACAACACAATATCACTAAAGTGCTTAAGGAGTAAAGGGCCAAAAGAGACAATTTAGAACAAATGGGTAGGCTCGGGGTGTGGGTGCCAACAAAAAGGGTCAAAGAGATCACAACAACAATTTTTTTTTTCAAGGTATATATGTAAGGGTAGGCAAATCAAAAGAAGGCCTAGTATCATTTCCCAACTAGAGCAAACCTAGGATTTCGCTTTGCACACACACGGGGCAAGTTCTAGACATTAATATGCAAACATGGAGCAAACAAGAATATGCCTCACAACACACATTGCACACGGTCCACACAAAAAGGTTCCATCAACAACTCTCAACCAAGCATCTAGAATGCAACTTGTGGAAAATTAAGCACTCATGCACAAAGGCTCACAATCAAGTCAAGCAAGCGGACTCAAGCATCTCAAGGGGGTCGTTCCATTTTTCCTCTAGGCATGCATCAAATTAAAACCCAAGGATACCACAAATAGCACATGCAATCAATTCAAGTCCACCGGTATCAAACAATTCAAAGGCACCTAGCATTCTACCTTTTTCCTACGTCTAGGGTCATCTACAACTAACTATCCTAATCCTAATAAAAATAAAAACTACCCGGTTCAAAGGCCTCCCCGTGGAAAAGAACCGCGGTCATAAGAAAAACCACGGGGTGGATGACATGTACCACTAATAAAATTAAACTAAAAGGAAAATCTTTTTGGAATTTTTCATTGGTTTTCTAATTTTTTTTTTTCATTTATTAAAGCAAGAAACAAATAAAAATAAAGTCAAGTGACAAAAGAAAAATCCTATGGTACATGCATCCCTAACCTCAAAAATAAATAAAGGGTAGTTTCCCACCCCACACTTAAACTAAGCACTGTCCTCAGTGCTAAAAATAAGAAAGTGCAAGGTAAAGAAAACTTCCCTGAAGATTCTAGTCCTTGGTGCTAGCATCCTCCAAGCTTCCATATAGTATGAGGTACTCAGACTTCCCTCATCAGGTCATCAATATTAGGCAAGGGTGAGGACACCCCACACTTAGCCTCGACATTACATGAACCTGCAATCCAAAGAATCACCCAAAGTAATATACAACTATAAAAATAATAAAAAAATAAAATAAATAAATAAAAATAAAGCAAGCAAATTGGGTTGCCTCCCAAGAAGCGCCTGATTTAACATCGCGGCACAACGAAGAAAACTTCATCACTTTTGTCTCCACCTTGAACTAATGAATTGAATCCCCAACTTTGCCTCAAGTTTACAACTATGGTATTGGGGTGGTGGCAAAAGTACAACAGGACCAAGTAAACAATGCCGCATTTTGCACTTCTTAGCCTTTAAATGAGGGATGTCGTTTTGTCTCCTCGGCATCACAAACTCTAAAATATAGGCACCTTGTTCCTCCTCCTTTTGTTTCTTCATCGGCTCGGGTGGCTCAATTTTCATGTCACCATCCAAACACAATGTTGAAAAATGATTGGAATGAGGTCCAATGCGCTTCAATTCTAAAGTTGCATTACTTTTGACACCCTCACTTGCACAAACACTAGAGTCCTCACATATGATGTTTTCTATTTCCTCACTTGACTCTAATGTGATTTCCTCAACCTTGGCATCATCAACTAATATTTGGTCGAATGGTAGGAATTCCACTTTTTGCTCCTCAAATTGGCTTCTAAGCTCTTCTATCTCAAATCTACTATTCACGACAACTGATAATAGGACATTAGACACCTCAACCATATCACTCAAATTCTCCTCCAAATCGTGAATAGTCAAGCCAAATTCGTCGATCTCTTGCCTGAGCACAACCCTCTCTTCTATAAATTGCCTCGTCATATTTGCAAGTTCACTCCTGAAATCCCCACAAGCTTCTAAGAGTGTGGCTTGCTCCATTAGCCATGTTTCGCTAACAACCTGCACTTTATCACTCCTGTCAAACTCACAAACATCATTAGAATCATCACAGAAATTATTGGGGTTCGGAGCATGACATTTAGGACAATCATTCCACCGACCACCACACAATTTACAAAAATTCCAATCAAAGGTGGTAGAAAATTCACATAACCAGTCTCGCAGGGTTGAAAGACTCGGACAATTTTCCCAAAAGTGATGTCCTCCACAGAGTGGACAAGAATCAATAAAATTTGAGCAACCATCATCCAACCCACTTTCATTAAAAGATACCATGTAAACTAGTGATACTATAATAAACTAAAAATAAAAAAAAAATTAAACCTAAATAGAAAATAATAAATTGTTCAAAAAGAAAACAGTCAATTTAGTCCCCGGCAACGGCGCCAAAAACTTGTTGCTCCCAAACGCACACGCAAGTATACGTGGTCGACAAGTAATAAAGTGATAAGTAGAGTATCGTTCCCACGAGGACTATTCAGACTGAATTCTAGCAAACAATTTCCTAAAACTATTCAGGGATCTTTTTCCAATGGTTGAGAATTTACTAACTAAATGCAGTAATAAAAACAAGTAATTGAAATCAAGTAACAGAGCAAATTCTACGTTGTTATCAATAAAAGATGACGGTCCCGGGTCAGAGTTACGAACAATCCAGTTGAGTTTTCCAGTTGATTCTACTTCTTGATTTCCTAGATTGCTAACTACAGGTTAAATGTACCCATGAAAACCTTTCGATTCTTCACGGTCTATGCAGGCTACTCCAATCCCTATATGTCTATGGGTTGAATCACGTGCATGCATTAACGAATTCTGTAATGAGTTAAACTAGGCGAGCAAGTATATGTCTATCCTACTCACAAATTGGTTCCCCGATGCCCGGGTTCACAAACTAGTTCTATTCTTTCTTATTGCGTAATTAAATTCCCTCTTTCGAGTTCAATCTAAAAACCATAGATAGTGTTCAATTATCAGGCCTCAATAATCAAACAATTATGATCAAGAAAGAATAAACAATCCATAATGGTAAATCAATATATAGAAATCAACTTTCAAACATCAACCTTCATGTATTTACTCTAACCTTAGAACAAACAAACTATAGAATTAAAGAGAAGAATAAGAGAAAGAGAGAAAGAACTTGTGTAGAAGACATCTAGGGCTCCTCCCCTTCTACTCCAAAACTTGCTCCAAAGGTCTGAACTCTTCTCAAAAACTAAGTAAAAGAGTATTTATAGAGTTTACAAACACCTAGTAATAAGTTAGACCCAATCCTAGACGAAATAGGAAGTGAAAACGCGCACAAGGGGCGCTATAACGGGCGCCCCGCGCCTCGGAACGCGTGAACCAAGACAGAGGACGCCAGAATCTGCCCGCTTTTGCTCCGCGGCGCATGGAGAACCGCGCCTGGGGGTGGCGCGCGCTGGAGGGCGCGACGCATGGCCCACAGCGCCCAGCCATTTTTCTGTTCCGTTCCTCCTTTTCTCGTTTCGTGTTGTGCCTTCGTGTGCTCGATCCAATCCTCAATCAAAATCCAATCTTTTCTCGCTCAATCATGCTCTTAAAAGCTCCAATTGCACTGCACAACAACCTACATACACACGACATCAAATCAGTGCAAAATCACATTCATAAACCATAAAATGAGCGAATAAGGTACTAAAACGTGAGGAAATATTAAGGAAATATAGGCATAAAATGCCAAACATCACTCGATTCGTCTGTATCAAGAACCTTGTCCTTGACTCAACAGTTTGCAGTTAACCACCTCAACACACACAAATCACAGGCACAAGGAACACAGTATCTTTACGTGGAAAACTCCTTGCTCAAGGGAGAAAAACCACGACCCACACTATGAGGTTTTAGAACTCAATCCATTAAACAAAAAGAGCAAGTTTCTGATTACAAGACTCTGTAACCAAGGGGCTACACTGTAGACCTTAATCACTCGTCAAAGCTAAACTCTAGCTTTTACAAAGTAGCCTCTCAAAAGTTCACCTAGCACAATTGCTTCTAATATAAGCTGATAGGTAAAAACAATGATCGCACAAAGCAAGACAACTTACAAACCAAGAACCTAGACAGAATATCTAGACTCAATTTATTTAGCTCCACCAGTTGTCTTCTTCAGTTATCTCACGTAGAAATTTTGTTGAATCATCTGTGTATGCTCTCAACTCTCTGTTTGTGAATAACTAGTTTTGGCTGCATCAACTGCTTGTATTTATATAGGCATTAAAACTCTGGTAGAGTTCCACAAGGAAACCTTGTAATTAAGGTAAGACAAGATTCCTTGTAACTCTTTCCTTGTTTAAGTCCAACTCGTGTTCGTACTTCGAAGACACAGCCTGGGCCCCGCCTCTTTTAGTCTGACTAGGATGCATACTCGTGCACGCGCCACTACTCTTAGTTCCGCAGGTATTTGCAACCCTCAGATCTTTTCGATCAGTCGTGCTCTTCTATCCAAGGACCAAGTTCTCCTCCGGAACCACTGAGTCCTTCTTGTTTGTCATTCTTCAAAACCTTTTCTCAACACTTTTAAAAATAATGCGAAGTAAGCAAAATATTTTTTCAGCTATAGAGATGTTAGATAGACATAGCTGAGTTTCAGGATGTTCCTTGAGTTATTTTCCCTAGTATCATATTTTCCTGCAACAAGCGGGTTTCCATCAAGAATTTCCTGCCATTCATGTTTTTCTTTGTTCCATAATAAGCGTCCCAGACAAGTACTCTCAGTGGTAGAACTCGACACATTTCAACAACCCTGCTCACTACTCCCTTTGGAACTTCCCAATCAATAAATGCTCTTCGCTTGAAGATGAATCAACAATAATTATCTTTTAAGCATGGCTGAACCATCAACATGTTGCTCAAGACCGCATCTTATAAGCATCGGCATGAACTGCATCTTCCATAGCAAGAAATTTGTGGAAGTAAGCCATAAAGGTATTTGATAAGAGATATTTGATTTATGAGAAAAAGATGGTGGTGCACCAGAACCACACTCATAAGTCACAACACCAGTAAGGGTTGATGATGCTCCTGAAGCAGGAGTCACCTCACCAGTCTTTAGAATTTTCAACATAACAACGAGAAGGAGAAAAAAATCTAGAGTTTTGCATGAGGCACCTAAAGTCCTGATACTATGTAAAACTTGTGAATCCACTACAATTCTCATTATGCGTATGTAATTACTTATATAAGTAGAGTACATGTTCTGGTAGGAAAGTTAAACAACAATAGTTAGTAATTACAATTACTCATAGGAAAAAATTTACATTTTTTGAATAGAATATACACTACTAAAAAAAAAGGATTTTCGAACGCCAAATCGGTCGAACAACGGTCGACATGTCGACCGATCTTCGACCGATTGAGGTGGTCGAATAAAATTAGGTCGAAATAGCCCTTCGACCGATTTTCGGTCGAAATTTCAACCGCCCTTCGACCGACTTTTGGTCGAAGAACATGGACCAAACTTTTTAAAGTGACCAGTTCTTCGACCGAAAGTCGGTCGAAGGTCGGTCGACGTTCGACCGAATTTCGGTCGAAGGCCTATCGACCGAATTTCGGTCGAAGGAGCTTTCGATCGAAAGGTTGGTAAATTTTTTTGACCAACCTTTCGGTCGAAAACCTGTAAAAACCTGCAACATAAAATCTGAAATTAGCCCTACACCACCTGTAAATTCAGCAACACGCAGAAAAACCAGACAAAACACATTCATAAACGATATTCAACAAGGCTAACAAAGCCAAACAATAGAAACAAGTCTTTCAACATTAGTTCTAGTGTTACAATTATCAACAAAACTTAACAAATAGTTTAAGGTTCAATTATCACTACTACTGGCTAGAACTCGAACTAGACTCGGCATCAGACTCAGACGACGAACGGTGTCGACGTCTGCTCTTTCGCTTTCCTTTGCCTTTTTTTTTTTGTTAATGAGGATTTGTTGCATCATTTCATGCATTTCTCTTTGATGAGCCTCCTGTGCTAAGTGTATAGCTTCATTTTGTCTTTTCAGCTCTTCGATCTCCTCTTTCATCCGAGTCATTTCTGGAGGAGCAGCAGAGCTTGAAGGAGCAGTAGAACACGAGCCCAAATAGTTCGATTTATGCTTGCCAGATGAATACAGAGTTGCAAGGCCATATGCGGACCCCTTTTTCACCCCTCCGACCGCTTCCAACCATAAATTGGTTTCTTGCTCGAGCGTTAGCAGTGCTGGAGTACTGCTTCCGCATTCAGATTGTTGAGTCGAGGTCCAGTCTTCAACGGCCTTTGTAGCTCTTTCCTGAAAAACAAAAAAATATCAACGGTACAAATATGAAGTATAAAAGTAGAAGGATTGGCGCGAAAAAAGTTTGAATTTAATAACTTACCCAGGTCTTTTTTTCGCGGGGCTCGACCCAGACTTCTCCGCTCTTTTTATCACTCTTGATATGTCGGATCTTGTGCATTTCATAGATTGGAATTGTCCGATTTTCTTTCTTTTCCTACAAATTAAAGAAGAGAACAAGTTAGATAAAACATAAATGATTATAGTAATTCATATAAATTAAATTACTTTACCAAGCGCATCTTCTGCGTCGCATCGCTAACTGAGCCACCGGTATGGAGCGATTGTTGAACTCCAAAAATTACCCTTTCCTTATGAAAAGACAGGTTTCGGGTATATTTCAACAAAATGGGACTCCAAAGGTTTCTTTGGAGTCGCCACCTAATTTAAGGATTATTAGGAACCTAAGTTAACTAATGAGTTCAATTTATTCTTTAATTAAATGAAATTAAATTAAAAATCAGAGATTCTGAGTAAGTTGTTCTATTAAATTCGAAAGAAGGTCCTTATTACGGGAGCACTTTCGAAAATCCGCTAAAAGCGATTAATCCGGCGATTTTCACGAATTTTACTTAACGATAATCAATTTAGGATAAATTTTAAATAAAATAAATAGATAATGAATAATATAATATAAATAAGATAAGATTTTAATTATGCCGATATTTAGTTAAATAAATTATCCAATTTAAGATTAATTAAACAGATAATGAAATAATAATCAATTAATTAATTAATAGAATAAGTAAAGGTTAAATTAAGTTAGATAATTAAATAAAAAACAAACTAAATAAATGATTGGATAATAATAAAGCATTAATTAATTGATTGGATAAATAGATAAAAAAAATAAGCAAATTAATAACTTAATTAAATAAATGAATACTTATCAATTTTAATTGAATAAAGGAGTAAATAAATAATAATTGATTAAATAAATAAGTAAATAAATATTTAATTGATTAAATAAATGATTAATTGAAATTAAATAAATTAAATTAAGTAAATAAATAAATAATTGATTAAAATTTAATAAATTAACTAAATAAATAAATTAGATTACAAATAAATAATTGAATATTAATATAATCAATAAATTAATAATTCAAATGCAAATTATGACGAAGATACGATTTTTAGCGAATTTGATTTTGCACTCATTAATTGACAAATGATTCTAAACATCCATAAATTAATTGGCGATTCGCAAAGAAATGATACAAAGCATTCATATAAAAATAATTTAAGTAATTTACAATAATTATTCACAATTCAAATATCATTTCAATCCTATAGGGCTCCTAATCCGGTCTATGGGGACATCCTATACAACATGCATTTTCTAAGGGAGCGGGGAAGGATAGAGTTTAGAAGATAGAACCCGGAAGCGCAAACTCATCATTGAGTCTTGGACTTTGTGATTTTCATTTTTTTGTTTCTTACATTTTCGGGGATATCAAGTCCCGAAAATGCGGAGCGGTTCAAGTAACTTCGAATGCATGCCGTCCCCGTTTGTGAGTTTTAGCCGAACTCGCCCCAAGGTTGTATTATGCAAAGAAAAGGAAAAGGATTAGAAAACTGATTCATAAATAACCGGTAAACAAATAAAGAGAAATGAGAGTACAGAAATTTGCATCAAAGAACATCTTTCATTAAATGCAGACTTCATGAAACATCACAAATAAGCATACAGCGAATGGGATGCCAAACATTTATTTTTGTTAGTAAAACAAAAGATCAGGAAGAAACCTCACACTTAAAACAAACCAGGCCTAAATTCTAACCAAGAACAGTCAGATCATGCTTGATAAGCAAGAAGCAATTAAGCGAGCAAAATCCAGCACATACGTACTCTACTCATTTCTTAGCATAAGAACAACAAAAGAGTAAAGGGAAAGGTAGAAGCCTACAATTACTTAATAGTTACTTCTTAATAATGCAAATAAACTAACTTCTGCTTCTGCAACTCTACTGCTTTTCTGGAACTTGATAGGTGCCTAAATGTCCTTCTTCGAGGAAACTCCCTTTGCATATGGAAAGATCGCGACAAAAGGTTCGCCAGTGCCATTTGTAGGTAGAATTTTGACCTGGCCCGAGTTAATCAAGGTTTCAACTTTCTGCTTAAATAAAGTGCATTCTTCAATAATATGCCCCTGCATCCCTGAATGGTAAGCACAAAATTTTCCCAAATTGTCAGGCTTATGTGACCAATACGGCTTTGATTCTATAGGATGTACCAAATTGAATCCCTTGAGCCTCTCAAACAATCTTGTGTAAGATTCTGGGAGCCGTGTGAATGCGAAAGCAGATCTTTTGGCGCGGTTTAACTGTGAACTTGGATTGACAACTACTTGCCTGTGTGCACTAGGTTCCCCTACTATGGCTGGCAAAGGTTTTGAAATGACAACCTGTCCTTTGTCTTTGGATTGTGCCTCAACCAATTCACACTTTCTCTTGTCAGAAATTATTGCAAACGGCTCTTCTTGAAGTTCTACAGATTTTCTTTTTAGTGGATTGCCCCTTGCAAAGTAAGGGAGTTCGTACTGCTTGACAAAGTTACGAGCTAAGTCATCCCATGTGAATCGCTTTCCAAGGTCTTGTAGTGCAAACCACGTTAAAGCCGGCCCCGCGAGCGTCTTAACAAATAACCTCAACTTGATTCCATTGCTTTTTCCAAATATTGCCACCCAATCAGTGAATGCTTTCAAATGATCATGAAGATTTCCTATCCCATCATACATTGGTGGATAAACCATGTCAAGAAACACATTTTCCTTTTCTACTCTACCTAAGCCTGCTTGAGATGATAGAGCCTTCCCATCTGCCATTGTACCATTGTTCTCTTTAGCATTGGGAAGCCCTTCCCCGTTGCTTTTCTCATTGCTTGTTTTTGATGAGAAGCCACCAAATTCCTTCTCCAACAGGAATGCATGCAAATTAGGGAACTGTTGAGCATCACACTCAAATGCTGGAGCTACTTGCATTGTAGGTGGTGCAACAGTATAAATAGGAGCAACAGGAGCACTTGGTCCTGGGCTTGGCACATTACGCACTGGGTTGCGAGCATCCATGAGCGTGACAACCAATTCAGTAAGGGTATCAAGTCTCTTTTCCAAACTTGCTACGGTTGATTCAACCTTGTTAACCTTGTCTTGGTGGGATCCATCATTTCCAGTCAAGTCAATCACAGCAATTTGACGAGCCATAGGTCCTGATTTTGATGTTCAAATAATTAACCCTTTAGCAACGCATACCGAATTTTAATAAATATTTATTAAGGATGAAACTGACGGGTCAACTTATTCCAAAATGGATAAATTGAGACCGTACTAAAAAGACCCAAAATTTAGAGCAAGACACTCATTTTGTTAAAGCAAACCAAGCGCGGAAATGCTTGTTTAAATCTGAAATTATTTTCAAAAGGAAAACATACTTGCGAATACTTTAAAATATGACGCTAAACAATATTTTGCAAAATGACAAGACTGGGGTTAAGATAAACAAAATAACATTTAAAAGACATTTTAAAATAATGGTATGCATGAATTCAAATGATAGATGAATGACTTCAAAAAGCGGTTAACTTTTACAAAAGATAGGTTCAAGTAACATAACGTTAATCTTACCATACCGCTGAACAAATTCAATCACTGCGCAACCAGTGCCAACAAATTTCAAGCAAGATGCACATATTTAGCAAGTAATCGCATATTAGACAGACAATTTGACATGTGGCAAACACAAGTAATTGAGCGTAAATAAAATGCAAACGCTTCCTACCCTGTAAGGTGCCTCTTTTGTGCCAGAGGTGAGCCTAAGATGCGGAAACAAGTGGTAACAAAAAATAGTTCTTGCCAGTTTTGAGCAATTTAGATTTAGAGTAAGCGATAAATAGTAACAATAATTGATAACAATCAGCTCTCCGCCTCAACATTGCAATTCCATTATCCCAACTAAGTTCCAAAAAGCTAGTGTCAACTCAAAATTCTAACACAACTCATGCTCTCCACAACGTCTGCACCAAATTTCTAAACCCAAATGCCTAAAACCTGAGACAAACCTCTATACCTTTTGCAAACATCAACGCTCCTCCAAGCACAACTCCCAATTATTTCACAACATCCAAGGGTGAGATTTCCAACTGCCTTCACAATACCAGACTGCAAATCATGAAAGGCGCCAATCGGCCTTTCAAAATAAAACCTCACTGGTCCTCGGCTTTAGCCAAGCCTCTCAGCTTCCTAGGTTTTGCAAGGCTCAATGACCTTGTTCGTAGGGCTCCTCACTGGTCCTCGGCTTTAATCAAGCCTCTCAGTTTCCTAGGTAGCCAAGACCGCACTGGTCTTCAAGGAGGGACCCCATCGGTCGTTTATAGACATAGGGGCTTCACTCTCCTGGTATGCGACAAGCATACTTCATTCCATAAGAATTTGCAGCTGGTTAGTCAACATGGGCCTGCATACACGCAAAGCCATTCTCGAGAGGGACCCCACTGATCTTTTAAAGACACCAGGGGCTTCGCCTCTTAGATCTCACTACACCAGACCATCTCCAAAACACAAGCCAATCAAATCTGCCTAACTTTCCCCGGACTACAATTCAGTCTATAATCTCAAATTCTATGTGGACTGCTATGACCACATAGATTCTGCTAAATTCTTCCATTTTCTGACCTAAAAGACAACATAGCAGACAAAATTCTAAATCTGATTTTGCTCAAAACATGGTTAGGACTGAGGATTCATCATCACATAGCACATAATATGCATTGTCATTGGGTTTAAAAAAAAACCCCGTTGACGTAAGGGTGGTTTCCTAACTGTGGAGGCGGTACCAAGTACCGGGTCCAGACTAAGGTGTAAATGCATGCATGTTCCTAATCTCCTTCTAAGAGTGGGTTAACGGTTGAGGCTAACAGGTGAGTGGCAAGCGGTCTCGCAGTCGAATTACTCCTACGATGGCCGCCGGTGTACCAACTCGTCACTAGGGTTCTTTAGTGGAAGAAAGTGCGGGTGCGCATGGGCGCACCTCGCGGATATTTGGGGTGAAAATGCAAGAGGTTCCCAGGAATGGGGGAAGTATGAACGGAATGCCAATTTATATGTGCGCAAATAGGGGTGTAGTGACATGTTTTCGTGACACACAACAATTAACTAAATTAACTAAGCATGCTCGCGAATAAACAATAGATATAATCATGCTAGTTTCAACAATTATTAAATAAGCTACGTATACAAATATCGGCATTCAACTCAAACAATAAATACAAACAAATTCGTGAAAGCCTTTTGGTTAGAACCATTTGCGTATCCCCAGCGGAGTCGCCACGCTGTTGAACCCCAAACATTACCCTTTCTTTAAGAAAAGACAGGTTTCGGGTATATTTTAACAAAATGGGACTCCAAAGGGTTTCTTTGGAGTCGCCACCTAATTTAAGGATTATTAGGAACCTAAGTTAACTAATGAGTGCAATTTATTCTTTAATTAAATGAAATTAAATTAAAAATCAGAGATTCTGAGTAAGTGGTTCTATTAAATTCGAAAGAAGGTCCTTCTTACGGGAGCACTTTCGAAAATTCGCTAAAAGCGGTTAATCCGGCGATTTTCACGAATTTTACTTAACGATAATCAATTTAGGATAAATTTCAAATAAAATAAATAGATAATGAATAATATAATATAAATAAGATAAGATTTTAATTATGCCGATACTTAGATAAATTTGTTTCAAAGTTTGGTATTATTTATTATCGCTCAAATGTCTCTTTTTTTAATTGCTTAGTGTTGATTGTGTGAGTTTTTGTTGCTTGTCCGGACACACAGTTGTCATTCTACATCTTATTTGTTATCCATCATCTTCTTCTATGTTATTGACAAATATTATGGGTTTCTTATTAGGTTATTCTGAAGTCTTATTTTTCTTAACTTGGATGGGTGCACCTAAACAGAAATGGACTCCAGAAGAAGAAGCTGCTCTTAAAGCTGGAGTCCTTAAGCATGGACCAGGAAAATGGCGCACAATCCTTAAGGACCCAGAGTTTAGTGGAGAGATTAATTAAACAAATAATGAAATAATAATCAATTAATGAATTAATAGAATAAGTAAAGGTTAAATGAAGTTAGATAATTAAATAAAAAACAAACTAAATAAATGATTAGATAATAATAAATGATCAATTAATTGATTGGATAATTAGATAAAAAAAATAAGCAAATAAATAACTTAATTAAATAAATGAATACTTATCAATTTTAATTGAATAAAGGAGTAAATAAATAATAATTGATTAAATAAATAAGTAAATAAATATTTAATTGATTAAATAAATAATTAATTGAAATTAAATAAATTAAATTAAGTAAATAAATAAATAATGGATTAAAATTTAATAAATTAACTAAATAAATAAATTAGATTACACATAAATAATTGAATATTAATATAATCAATAAATAAATAATTCAAATGCAAATTATGACGAAGGTACGATTTTTAGCGAATTTGGTTTTGCACTCATTAATTGACAAATGATTCTAAACATCCATAAATTAATTGGCGATTCGCAAAGAAATGATACAAAGCATTCATATAAAAATAATTTAAGTAATTTACAATAATTATTCACAATTCAAATATCATTTCTATCCTACAGGGCTCCTAATCCGGTCTATGGGGAAATCCTATACAACATGCATTTTCTAAGGGAGCGGGGAAGGATAGAGTTTAGAAGATAGAACCCGGAAGCGCAAACTCATCATTGAGTCTTGGACTTTGTGATTTTTATTTTTTGTTTCTTACATTTTCGGGGATATCAAGTCCCGAAAATGCGGAGCGGTTCAAGTAACTTCGAATGCATGCCGTCCCCGTTTGTGAGTTTTAGCCGAACTCGCCCCAAGGTTGTATTATGCAAAGAAAAGGAAAAAGGATTAGAAAACTGATTCATAAATAACCGGTAAACAAATAAAGAGAAATGAGAGTACAGAAATTTGCATCAAAGAACATCTTTCATTAAATGCAGACTTCATGAAACATCACAAATAAGCATAAAGGGAATGGGATGCCAAACATTTATTTTTGTTAGTAAAACAAGAGATCAGGAAGAAACCTCACACTTAAAACAAACCAGGCCTAAATTCTAACCAAGAACAATCAGATCGTGCTTGATAAGCAAGAAGCAATTAAGCGAGCAAAATCCAGCACATACGTACTCTACTCATTTCTTAGCATAAGAACAACAAAAGAGTAAAGGGAAAGGTAGAAGCCTACAATTACTTAAAACAGACCTGGAGTAGACTGATGCAAATATGCAGTCAACTAACATAGCAATTACCAGACCATGAGAAAATCTAAGAGGGAAGCCTATTCAACACATAATTTATTCAAAAGGACAAGACATTGATATGCACTTACTCTCGTATTACAGTTTTACTAAAGCTGAATACCTATATTATTAAGCGAGCAGTAAATTGATACAAGAAGCAAAATTAGCATTAACTAAACCAGTAGTTTAAACTAAGAGAAACAGAACTTTAACCAAATGGACTGAACCAAGCTAAATTGACACCTTAACAAACTGAAACAGAAAGAAAAAAATGCTGCAACATTATCCCATTCTACTTCCTCTTGGACAAACAACAAACTAAAAAACTACACAAACCATGATCTGCACCCCCTTGAAGACTCCCACGAACCAAACCAAACCCCAAAGAAAAACAGCCCTTTTTCCTACTTAGCTCTTTTTAAAACAACCTGCAGATAACAAAATACCACCCTACAAACACCTGACAACTGCCACATTATTGATACTTCACCCTAAAACATCCCAGGCCAATCTGCAAACAACCAGAATCTATAACACATCACTGACCAACCTGCACCTGATAACAGCATCCCCTTGCTACACCTGAGATCTCCCTGCTGCAACATCAGCCCTTTCCTATCCCAAAACACCCCCTGCTACCACTCTCTGAACCAAAGAAACTCCATAAGCACAACAAGCAACCAGACATAGCCCTTCTACAAGCTACCTGAACCTACAAACCTATGCTACTACCAGAAACAACTTCAACACACCCTCCTGAACTCCCTGCATATCTGAACAGAAACCAAGCCTCACTCTACATCTCCCTCAGACTCCTACCTAAGCTCCCTCTTCACTTCTCACAAACAACAGAAGAACCAGAATCCTATGCTACTGCACCACAACTCAAACCACAAAGCATTCCCTAACTCACTTTACCTGCACCTAGACTTTCTCTCACAGACCCCACACTGTTCCAATACACCAACCAAGCAAATATGGAATAGCCCCTACTCCTGCCTGAACTTTCAACCAGAGAACAGAACCTTTTTGAACCCCTGCACTCTCTTCTACTCTATGAGCTCACCATACAATCCAACTCCCTAAACCACCTACACTTCTGCATACATCAACGAACAGACAAACCCCACAGACCCCAGAATATTCCTTCATTCAAAGCAACCAGATATACCAGGAACCAACTTAACACATACTCACACATAACTGGACTGAGAACTTAAGTCATATTCAAACTTTTCAATTTAAAGATCCAAGTTTTTAAGATTAAAATGCATTCATGTTTTCACTTGACATTAATAAGAAAGACTTAACTAACTAAACCTGTATTCGACTAAGAAAAGCACAAATATATTTTCCAGATTTGTTCGATACTTGTAAACAAAGCAGAAAACTTCAAATGAAAAGACACATTTTTATTACGAGCTAAACATATTCTTATCAGTTGCTAAACTACACATATTCAACTAAAGACAAGTTAAAACATCAATATTTCAAATGCAGCAGTATCCTTCTACATAAACTTTAGATTTAGCTAACTAAACTAGCTATACATGGCTAATCACCTACTACTAAAACTGATAAGAAAATCAAGAAAAGTTAAGATTCTACCTGCTGCAGGGCAGTGAATGTGGGGCAATGAATCTGAAGAAAAAGCGCGACTCGACTAAGCGACTCGAATCGTGAAGAAGCGATACGACCAATCGAACTTTAACTTTGTCTTAATTTCTGAATCAGAAATGAAACTATATGTCTTTTGCTTAAAAACGAACAGAGAATATATTCTGGTAAAAAATGCTGCCGTATTGGATATTAAAATCAGAACCCCCTTCAAAAAACATAGAAGCTGAGAATTTATACCTGTAATGCTAGGGTTTTTAGGACCTTTGAAATCCCAAGCCGACCCTTACTCCTTTGCTTTTTCCCTTTGAAGACTAAGGTCAGAATAGTATAATCCTTTCGGATTGTACTAATTTCACCCTGATTTTCAAAGGAAATGGACGTTGAATCCCTTCTACGGCTCGGATTGATCCGCGATTCAAAATGGAGGGCTAGGATCGATTGAGATCTTGTACTAGAGAGAGGGAAAAGGAATGGGGACCAGCTAAGTACGAATTTCTTGGACTGATTCAAGATTTTTGAGGGGATTTGAGGCCAATCGCGGGTCGAAAATTGGGCTTCGAGTCGAAATTTTGGGAGAGACGGGTGAGACTGAAATGGGGAGGGAGATTAGGCGTGTGTAGTGTATATGTATGGATTGTAGAAGTAGGCTAATTGGATGGGGCTTGCACATTTAGCCCTTTTTTTTTTTACTTTTAGTTAAACTAATTACATTTATAAGCTGGTTTTGAAAGTAAACAATGTAATTTAACCCTTTTCTTCCAAAATATATTAATTTACTTTAATGAATTTTAATTTTAATAATTGATTTTTTTATTTAATTAATTAAAATTTCGGGACGAAATTGGGTGTTAACATCGATCTACCCTTACTTGATGCTCGCGCTTTCTTCCCTTGTTCGCTCTTCTTCTGAAATTTGGGAGTCTCCCAATATTGCTGCAGCTCTCTCCATTGATGATCATAGAGGAAGCCGTGTATTTTTCCTTTTTTACGCGCAACATACATTGCGTTCTTGAATAACTCACCGCATTTCTTTGGGAAGTTGGAACGGACTTTATAGTCCAGAGCCGGATGCCACTTACACTCACCCTGGCAATATTCATCAAAATATATTATTTAAACATAATCATTAGAAAAACTGCAATTAGTAATAAACCTGATGCATATTTATCACCTCAAAAGACTGAATTATTCGCTGCTTTACTTGAGGGGGCACAGCGCCCCAGGATGGCCACGATTCTTTCCATTGAGATCTCATGCATCTCGTCAGTAAAGGAGTAGCATCAGTGTTGGGGCAAAAGCTACATAAAAATCAGAAGCGTTAATAGAAATACTAACAATTAAACGTTAACTAATTACTAAATAGATAAGAACTTCAAAAATAAGATACTTACCTGTTATCCCCGTCGAGATAAATAATCAATCGCCCTCCTTCCCATGTGCCAGGCTCACCGATGTAATAGGGCGATCTCGGATCATAGTAAGCAATCTCCTGCTGGACCGATGGGCCGGTAGAGCTAGATGGGTCTGAAGGCGGCTGAGTCGACCCAGACGGAGTAGTGGACTGTGTGGGATCGCCCTGTGCGGGAACGCCCTGTGTGGAAACGGCCTGGGTCTCAGTCATGTCATAACTACTGAAGTCATGCCGCCAACCAGCAGGATGCAACTGAGACATGCCAGGTGGCCTGAAAAATTCTGGACTATATCCTGCAGGGGCTCCTGTAGGAAGCAAATGCGGCACCTGAGAAGTAAGAGTGTCATCTGCCGGCTCACCTGATGTCTCGCCTACCTTTTTATTTCCCTTCTTTCTTCTAAAAAATTTCTTCATATGTGTTGAAACATTCACATTACTATAGGAAAGAAAAAGTAAATACGTAACATACTAGCTTGTTGTTGTCATTTGAAGTAATTAATTACTTAGTGTTTCTGTATTTTAATGATAGTAATGTTATATAATTTGAGCAATTTTACCACGACCAGGATCAATTAAATAAACACATTCCTTGCACAAAATAAGAATAAATATATCTTCTTATGTTTATACGTACATTAAACTAGCAAATTAAAAAAAACTAAACATCAAAATACAAATAAGGTCAATCATCATCATCAGCCAATTCTTCTTCCTCATCCTCATCGTTAAATTCTTCTTCGGTTGGCTCGTCACCATCTGTATATTCATCATCCTCATTTGCCCTTGAAGTTCCTTCTCCAAAATTAGCCGTGTTTTTTCCTCGACTACCTATAGATGCATCTAACTGCTCATATATGCCATCCATATGTTGCAACTGGTCGGCTAGTTCATTGTCCGCTATTAATGGAACGGTTCAGACCTCGTTCTGGTATGCAACATCTAACAGATCAGGTACTTCAACTAATCTCACCGGTTTTCCTTTTAGAACTGCCCACCAATGGGCTTTGGCCTTTGATCTTGCTGTGTTCTTTGTCCGAGGGTAAGGAACAAACCACACTTGCTTTACTTTCTGTGCAATGATGAAAAGATCATAGTGTCCATATGACCTTTTGTGATTAACCTCAACTAACTTAGAAGACGGGTCTACCCTCGTACCTCTGTTACTGGGATCAAACCACTTGCACCGGAAAAGAACCAATCTTTTATGAGGCCAACCGACACTATACTGTACCTCTAACATTTCCTCAATCACACCGTAGTACTCAAAGTCGCCCCCCTGATCACCAGTTCCTACTTTCACGGACACACCAGAGTTGTATGATTTCTTACCCTCCGACCGCTGCTTTGTATGAAACTTGTACCCATTTATAAAGTACGTATTCATCCTTTTGTATTTATAATATAGGCCATGGCATATATGTCGCAGAAAATCAAAGGTGATGCCATTCACCGGATTGTTCACCTATATAAAAATTCAACGAAGTTATGTAAAATAATATTTTTATCTAAATATAAGGAAAATTTAAGAGTTTGTTAAACACTTACAAATTCTGTAAACCAATTTGTAAAATTTTCGTAAACTTCCGCATCACCGAACTCAGCAACAAAGTGACTGCATTATGAGCCAAGGAAATTTCACGTTAGATAGAATACTTATGAAAGGCGAATATTAGGCGGTACCGTTAAAATAAAACATACTTGTAATAAGGCGTGATCTCGGGACAGTTCAACAGCACATGTGTTGTAGCTACCTTCCTGTACAGTTCATTGAACTGGTATACTTCGGAAGATGTATTTCCCCTGCCTGGTTGATTGAATACAGAGAATGCTGGGTAATTGGGATCACTACTATCTCCCACATCATGCCGATCCGGCCTGGTGCGCAAACATGGAACATCCTTGTCGAAGTAGTATGAGCAAAAATGAGAAGTTTCTCTAGCCAGATATGCCTCGCATATTGACCCCTCGTTTTGGTTCCTGTTTTTCACGTCCCGCTTACACTTACCAATAATTCTGCAATAATTATTGTGTTAGTGGAATTACGTTGGCTTTATTAAAAAAATAAAAGTTACTGGCAAAGATATGGAAGCTTACCTCTCGAAAGGGTACATCTATCTGCAGTGCACCGGGCTTCCTAGCCGAGCCTTTTAAGCAAGGTGAATCGAAAGATGCTCCATCACATTAAAGAACCCGGGGGGAAAGATCTTTGTCAGCTTAGTGGCGACTACAGGAAAGTTCTGTTCCAACAAGTTAAGATTCTCTTCTTTCAATGTCTTACTGAAAAGCTCTTTAAAAATAGGCTCGTCTCTGTTAGTGCTTTCAAAACATTATCAGGCAAGCCATTGAATGCAATTGGGAGCAAGTTTTCCATGAATATGTGACAGTCGTGGCTTTTCATGTGATGCAGCTTTCCACCAGTAATATCAACACACCTTTCTAAGTTTGAAGCATAACCATCAGGCATCCTCAAATTACTCACTCACTCACAAATCATCCTTCTCTCATCCTCATCGAATGTATAACAAGCCTTTGGCAGGAAAATGTTGTTGCCTTCGTGGATTACCTATAACTCAGGTCGCCTACATAATAGCTGTAGGTCCAACCGTGCCTTCAAGTTGTCCTTTGTCTTGTTCCGGACATCCATCACAGTATTAAGGATAGCCTCGAAAAAATTCTTCTCAATATGTATTGGATCCTGATTATGGCGAAGAAGATTATCCTTCCAGTAAGGCAACTCCCAAAAAATGCTCTGTTTAGTCCAATTATGTTCAACCCCATAACATGGTGCTTTAGATGGCAGTTCTTCAGTTACTCTAGGAAGCTCCTTAACCCTGTCCCATATCTCTATGCCTGATAAAATTCAAGGAGGCTCCTCAAAGTCAACCTGATTCTTCATAAATGCACTAGTGTTATTCCTGAAAGGATGTTCCATTGGCAAGAATCGACGGCAACAGTCGAACCATGTGCATTTACCTCCATATTTCAAAGTGAAGGCTTTTGTATCTTCCATACAGTAAGGGCAAGAGAGCTTACCTGCAGTGGACCACCCAGACAACATCCCATAAGCTGGAAAGTCATTTATAGTCCACATCAAAGAAGCACGCATTTAGAAGTTCTGTTTCGTTGATATATCATAGGTTTCAACTCCTTCATGCCAAGGTATCTGCAACTCATCAAGCAAAGGCTGCAAATATACATCAATAGAGGCTTTCGGGTTATGTGGACCCAGTATTATACAATTCAAAAACGGATAAGGACTGGTCATGCACATTCCGGGAGGCAGGTTGTAAGGAGCGACAAATACGGGCCAACAAGAATAGGGCGTAGAGGAGACATCAAAAGGGGTGAACCCATCAGAACATATACCCAACCTTACATTTCTTGGCTCACTAGCAAATGCTGGATACACTTGATCAAAGTGTTTCCATGCCTCACCATCAGACGGATGGGATAGAATACACGGTTGCTTGGTACGGTCATGATGCCATCTCATGTGTGGAGCAGAACTCATCGAAGCATACAACCTCTTTAATCGGGGTATAAGGGGCAAGTAATGCATCGACTTAACAGGCTTCGGCTTCTTTTTAGGATTTTTCTCAGGCTTGTATCGAGGCTCCTCACAAAATCTACATGTCACGAGGTCTGCATCATCCTTATAATACAACATGAAACCATTAACACAACAATGAATCTTCTCGGCAGAAAGACCCAACGAGGAAACCAACTTCTTAGTGTAGTAAATAATTAGTTGGTAAGGCCATATTTGTCGGATTGAGTTCATTCATAAGGCAAATAATGGAATCCATGGTAGCTGGAGAAATACTAAAATCTGATTTGATAAATGATACTCATCAATCTAACAGCAACCGACAACTGGGAATGCACCGAGCCCTCATAAAATGGACGACTTGATTCCTCTAACCATTTATAGGATTGATTTGCCTCGGCATTGGGAATATGCTCAATGTTTGGCTGTGATGTATCCGGCTGAAGGGGATCATTAGCCGGGTACATCCCAAAAGCATCATTTACCATATCTTCCATTCTATACCCGACTGCTTGGTCTGGTTCCACAACCGGAGAACTCCTATCGCCATGAATATTTTCAAGATTGTGAAGGTGCTCCTACAAGTCCCACGGCTCTCCATGATTATACCAAACGTAGTAATTTGGTATAAACCCCTTCTTATACAGATGTACCTCTACATTCTCCAAATCTTGTATCTTTACACATTTGCATTTTTCACATGGACACCTAATTTTACCATGCCTTAAATAATCGTCTGTGTTGCGGGCTATATCAAGAAATTCCATCACACCAGCTACAAACGAAGGCCTCAACCCCCGCCGCTCGGGAAAATTTCTATTATCCATCCACAAACGACGTCGATTAATGTCCATATCTGTACAAACATTGCAAGATTGAGAAACAATATGTATGATTTTTTTAAATATAAGATTATCAATTTTTAATTACTAAATTATAAAGTTTTATGTCATACTTTACCTAACGCAATAATTTTTTTATATTAGCTTGCCACTTTTTTGTAATCACTATAGCAAGATTAATGTGGTCGGGTTTGTTAATGCTCACAACTTGTTTGATGAAATGCCCCAAACAAACAATATTTTCTTATAACAACCTATTAATTACTATTATCAAAGCAATTCAAACCAACAAAAACTTATTCATTTTAGGCATAACATGTTCATCTTTTCAACAATACCAAAGCAACAACACATTCCAAACACCACTACCAAACAATTCCAACAATCCCCAACAACTACAACAATCCCAAACAACACAAACCTAACTTTATAAGAGCTAACAACACCAAACAAGTTCTTCAACATCAACAATAACTACAATAAACAAATTAACTAATAATTAACTACCTATGCAACATTATAGGCCGAAATTAAAAAAAAAATTAAATTCAGATTTAATAAAAAAAATCAAAAACTTACCTCGAGGTTGATTTGTGCTCCAATAGCACCTAGTAATGATTCCCCACTAGTTATATGCTTAAGAACTACAAAAAAATTGAGTTAAAAAGTTATGGTTTAAGTTTTAGAAAGTATTTAAAATAACCCTAAAACTTAGAATTTACCTTGAATTTCTTGTTATATGTAGTGTTTAGGAGGGTAGAATGTGTTTGATTTTTGATTTTGGGGGTGGGTTATTGTGGTTTTCGGGTATAGAGGTTGGGGGGGGGGGGTTTAGAGAGTGTTTTTGTATTTTGGGGAAGAAAATAGAAATGGGAATGGGGGTTCTGCTGAAACTTAAAACGGGCTTATCAACCGCCCATCGATCGAAAGTCGGTCGATAGCCTTGTGGCTTGAATCTGTTCGACCGAAAATCGGTCCAAATAGGGGTTTGACTGATTTTCGGTCGAAAGATTATGTCGAAATTCAATTATTTTTTTGTTCGACCGAAAACCGGTCGAAATAGGGGTTCGACCGATTTTCAGTCGAATTGGTGAGGTCAAAAATTACTGTTTTTTTAGTAATGATATTTCTTATGAGTATATAGTTCCATTTAAACAAACACTTTGTTCTATTTGTCCTCGTTTTAAGGAATTTGTGCTAAGAATGGTATAATGTACATGTTCTGCTTGACGCATCCGTCAAAAGTTTATGTTGAACAATATCCCCAATTTTGGCAATTAGAAGAAAATTGTGAACAAATGAACTTTGGTCATTCGTTGAAATTTGTAATATGACTCTTCACAATTTTAACGCGCATTTAAAACTTAAATATTAGAGCTATTCTTACATAAATTTCTTAAAGAGGAACATAACTTAAATAATGACGCATCAAAGGGGGTGAATTACACACCTATGACACCATCGACAATAGTTTGCCTATTTGATCGCATAACAGTGGTTTAGCAAAAATGCTCTTCGTTTGGTTTAATGAATTAATTTCGTCTAAATTACGTCAAAGTACCACTATAATCTTATAATGACGTTGGTGTTCCCGCCATCCCTTTCTCCGTAAATACTGCCTAAGAGGTAACACTTGACTTTGACCCCTCTTTCTTAGGCAACACTTGCCTTTGAATCTCACATCGCCCAGGTAAATTGTTATCTGGGCAGCACTTGCCCTTTCATATCTCTTCCTGCATTCTCACATATAACTTGAAGTGTTGCCTAGGAAACGATTGCCTATTTCTAACAGACAACACTTGCCAATTGATAACTTGTAGTGTTGCCTATGGACAAAGCAGAGAAAACTTTGCTAAAATCAGTTAAACATGGACAAACTCTTAGAGCCAGCCTATTTAGGGGTTATTGGGTGAAATATTTTGCATCAAAGGAACATCTAGCAAAATTTGGGGGTGCACGTGTCCATAAATTAATCAAGGTTTTGTAGGTTTTTTCTGAAATTCTTGTCAATCCAAGAAAACTTTTAAATTGCAGGATGAATGCTTCTCTAATCAATTAATCTTCTGTAGAAGGATAGTTTTGAAGATGACAAATACTACAAAAAAATCGACTGATAGCAGCGGTTTTAATCAGCCGATTCTTTTATCAATTAGCGGCGGTTTTTAGCCGCCCCAAAAAAATTATCAATGGTTTTAAACTGTCGCCTAAGTAGATGTACTTAAAACACTTTAGCAGCGGTTTTTTGAAACTGCTGACAGCACCGCCGCTAAACACAATAAATAGCAGCGGTTTTGTAAAAAGTCTTATAACGGCGATTTTTAAAGTTTTGTGGCGGTTTTAAACCGCAGGGATACTCATTCTACCAATTATATTTTTTGTTTACCAGCAGTTCGGAACCGCAGCTAAAGTACTATTTAGATTATTTTTTTGGTTTACCAGCAGTTTGAAAACCGCTGCAAAAATACTTTTTAGATTAAAATTCAGTACTAGCTATATTTTGAGACCACCCCCCTAAACTATTAGGAAGAGTTGATTGCCTCTATGGTCACTCAACTTTGGGTAATTGGCCACCATGGTCATTTATCTTTGCTTTGTCTTTCTATGGTCACTCAACTTTGCTCAAGTAGCTCCTATGGTCATCAAACTAATAAATTTGCTGACGTGGCAACTATAAAAATATTTTTTCAAATTACATAAAAAGCAAAAAATTAAATTATTTAGTACCAACCCAATTAAAATTAAACCTCCAATGACTAGCTGAAAGGAGGGCAGACAAAAGGGGTGAAGAACTTGCTCCCAAAAAACTGTCAAAAAAGATAAAGTGTTCTATATGCAAAAAGAATGGACACAATGCAAGAGGACACTATAAGTACACCGACACTTTTATGCCGAGAGCAAGTCCATCTTTTGAAATTCAACAAGTAGTGTCTGATTCTGAAGTGACTGATTATGAAGAAACTCGGGATAATTCTCAACTAGAAGCCAACTTAACAAATTATTTAACCATAACTCAGGTTATTATTTATCTACTTAATGCACTTCAAATGTTTATAGTTTATATTAGACTCTTATTGATATTTTTCTTGAAAAAATTCTCATTAGGCTCCAAGCCAAGTATCACTTCTATGAATGTAGATGCTGAATTTATTGGTGTTCAAGTGCAAAGTTCTGTGGCTATTCAAGATGAAAGAGTTTATGAAGATGAATTTGTGGAAGGTGTAATGGGTGTTCAAGATGAAGGTGATGGAGCTATTTTTTCAAAAAGAGGCAGGATATACAAGAATAGAGTTATGAAAAACTTTGCTTGCGACGTGTTAAGGAAAAAGTCTAGGAATTGTTAGGAAAATGTTGAAATCATGGTTTTCTGTTGTGTGGAAACTCTTACTTTGACCCTGTCTTTTTTGTTTAAACTTGTGGTCCTCTGGCCTTAACGAATGAGTGGCTTTTGACGCTTTTTATAAGCTGAAATTTTTATTGAAGTGGCATAAGTTTTTGACTTATTATCTAGAATTTCATAGTTTGTTGCTTTCAATGGGTTTGCAATATCCCATTATATTATTTTGATCAATATTTGTAATGAAATTGAAGGGATGAACCTGAAACTTGAAGCTATTTGTAATCAATATTTTGATCAATATTTAGCTGAAACTTGAAGCTATTTGCTGATAAAGAGACATATGAAGCCATGGATGCACTTGGAAGAATCCAAGATAAGAATGCCCATCAACTGGCGATTGAAGTAGTGCGTAATTCTGTTGCTTCCCAGCAAAATGGAAAATCTATATATGGACTGACCAAGGCTTCTTCGGTGTTGCAAAATTGCAAGATATAGCAAAATGTGTTACATCTTGATAAAGAAAAAGGAGTCATTGTGGAAAAATGGCGCCTCAAGTAAGAACTCTTGGGTGGGATTTAATTTTAATTGGGTTGGTACTAAATAATTTAATTTTTTACTTTTTATGTAATTTGGCAAAATATTTTTGTAATTGCCACGTCAGCAAATTTTTAACGCAAGTTAGTATTTGTTAGTTAGACGACCGTAGGAGCTACTTGGGCAAAGTTGAGTGACCATAGAAAGACAAAGTAAAGATAAGTGACCATGGTGGCCAATTACCCAAAGTTGAGTGACCATAGAGACAATCAACTCCTATTAGGAACTATTACTATTTTAAAGTATTGAAATAACTCAAATGGAATTACAAAACACTCCATTTTTCATTATAAATAAAGTTGCATCCATAACAAGTTAAACTAAAAATCCACTACAATCAAAATAATATTTTCGCAAAGATCTTAGACAGATCATTTTTTCAAATGAGAAATTAACTTTCAACATTATGACTAGTTGAAGATGACGGTCGGACACCTGGAGACATTGGTCTGCTTTCTTCATCTGAAGCCTGAAAATTATGAATATCTTTACTGTGAGTAACATTCTTAGGATATTTCCATACGTCCCAACAACCAGTAAAACAAAAGAAAAATAACACATCTGATATGTCTTATTTTGTTCTCTCTTTACCAAAGCTATTTTGGTGTCTTAACCAAATAATATAACACATCTAATGCAGAATACCTACAACAAAAAATACACCATGCATCAGAAGAGAAGACATATCTACATATCAACCGGAGAATCTATGATAGTACCAATATATTACATAAATTTGGGAGGTAACAAAAATATACAAAAATACAAGCACAAAAGTTTGAAGGACTTGTCCACAGCTCCCTGATTTGTGTAGCCAATGCTCTGACTTTATAGCATTTAACGGTGACAATTACAAATGCAGTTCAATACAACATTTAGTCTATGACTCCAGTCTGAGGGCCTATGAATACATATATGTGTTCAGATTTAGCAGGTTTTATGTCTAATATGAAGGGTCTACTATCTTGAACACCTTGAAATTAATTACAGACATCCATGGAGGAGAACTCTAACAATATAATACACTCGATATTACTCTCCCATCAGTCCAGTTTCAACCATATCCACATTTTTGCCGTGATCTTTGAAACGAAAAAGCAGTTAAGAAAAAATTCCAACTGCACTGGATAGATTTACTTCCCCCTTCACAACTCACACACATTCAACTTCAACCATTTTTTTTTTTTGAAGTTTAACTTGGATAGTTCTAGTTAATACAATCAACTAATAATGCTTGAAGCATCAGTTCAAAGTATAATCACAAAAAAAGAAGTCAACTTTATTTAAGGATAGATTGCAAAGGAAACGATCAGTTTAGTTTGGACAGAAGACGTATGTAAGCATAGGAAGATGAGAGAGCAAGAAAAGTTCGTAACACATACCATTGCATAATTATAGTAGCAAACTCAGGCGCCATATCTCCTCCTTGTTTTATGAAACCAGTTGATATGAAACCCACCACTGACTCGAGTTGTCACCTCTTCAACCTTTCAGCACCCACCACCGACTCAAGCTCTCGCATCTTAATTTTTCAGCTTCTATCTCCATCTTTATCGCATTAATTTTGTTATCTTGAATCTGAGAAAACAAAGTTCCACTGCATAGATGAGTTGTATGACCAAATACTTGAGTGTCTGTGTCTGGTTTTTGGCTTTTCTGTATTCTTTTTCTTCTTTTGTTACTGTGAATTTGTGGCCAAGTCACATTTTTCTATTATAGCCAAGTTTTACCTTCTCGTATGGAGATTTTAAGGATGCACATATCAATTGCACCAGTAATAGATAGAGTAGTAAGCTATAGAACTTTCAAGATGTGTCTAATAACAGTCATTTAATCACAAGAACAATAACAAAAATATAGAGCATTGTGCATTATACCTTTTTATGAGCCTTTCCTTCTTATTTCTAACGACAGGCAAAAAAAGTCAGGACTTTTCATCCATTATTATCCTTTCTTCTACTAAAATTCAACTTCCAAACAGTTCCCTCTTTCACAAAAGTCAAGATTTTAGACATAACTCTTCCATGAATTCGACATCTATTCATTAAAGCAAATATTTTCAAGAAAATGTAGAGGTAATAGTAGCTTCACTGTATCACACCAATAGACCAAAATGCAGCATATTGAATCAATGATCAATTATTGAAACTACAAAAACATAAGGAAAAGCTGACCAAAAGATATATATATTTTTTCAAGTGAAATGTATGTCCAAACCCAATTTCAATTCCAACTTTGTCTTTGGGCTATGGATCGTATCATTTCAAACTCTTTAGTTACAGTAATGACTTTCATGGGATGATGCCTGTTTGTGGTACATACTCTCTGCTTGCTCATAATAGAACAGTGGATTTCATAGTTTGATATCTACTATCCTGTTGCAACCAATTATTTTTATTAACCATATTCATATCACGATGTTTTCTTGCATATTAAGCTAAACAAGAAAGAATTGACGAAGAATCAACAACAAAACAGAAAATTTCCAAGTTTGCTTCTGCTAACACAGTAAATTCATAATCTCAAATTAGTCAACTGCTAATGATAGTCTAGCTATATGGATATATCAATAAGTAAATTACAGTAGAGAAGCATCCAAGCAAAGTGACATAACTACCTTCTACATGTTCATCTAAATGACGAAGACACGCACACTCTTAAGTACAAGAATGATAATTCTTACCTATAAGACTAATACATTGTGACGGTTATTAATTGTCTCACCGGATGTAAGAGTTGCATCATCTTCAGACTCATCAAAAAAGCTGCCATTCTCAGGCTAAGAGTGAGCCCCATTATAAGTTGATTATGCAGAAGTAGCTCTATGATGAGTTGATTGTAAAGGAGTACCTTTAGCATGAGTTGAATGAACTGGTGGTATATAAGAAGCTCTGCTATGAGATAACGGTATAGAACTAGCTCTCATATGAGATAGTATGCTCTTGAAGCATCTCGGCTGCCTCATTCATACAAGTCTATGTCAAATAAATAAATATAAAGAATAGTAATTTGACATTAGAAAAATGAAAGAGGATATAATGATTGCTTAATCTACAACATATTTTACTCAAGAAGACTAGGATGCATAGCTTAGTTTATTCAGGAAGACAAGGATTCATCACTATCCTAAGAAGACTAAAACTAAGTAAAGATAAATTCATAACAGAACCAATTAAACCATTTCATAACCATGCTTTCATTTTTACCACTCCTAATGAAAAGATTTTCTTATGCTTTGACATCTGATGCTTTTCTTGATAGTACTAACCCACATTAAATTTTTCTTGCTCACTTGAAAAAATAACAATTGACGAGAAAGAATGATGCTTGATAAAGATAGGAAGTATGTAATTGCACTATATCAGATGGTTGCATGACCGCTAATCTGGTAGATTATCATCGTATAATTAACATATATAACTAATCCATGTCCAGAGGAAATAGGGAAAGAAAATTACGAAAAGAAGTAAAATCATAACATAGAAAATAGCAAAACTAGGAATATAATAAGACACCTGAATCTCTTTCTGCAAAACTTGCTGATACTTCAATGTGAATTTCAGAAACTCTTTCTCATATTAAAAGGTGTGTTTCACAGTCTTCCGTTTGGTTTCAGATGCTTCCTGACCCATGAATATAATCAAAAGAGTGAATGAAACAAAACTCTAAAATACAAAAGTACATATTCAAACAAAAGCAGTCAAATTTACCTGACTGAATAAAGGTCGAAACTGTTTCGACACACAGAGCACTGCCAATACACATAAACTCAAACAAAAATTTATTACATACAGAAGTCGATACACACATGCAGTACTCATAGTTCAAATCTAGGGGTAGGCTTCAGAAATTTGTGTATTCAGTAAAATAGACTTAAATACACACTAATTTGAAGGAACAAGTGCAGGAGCTTAAGAAATTATAAAAAGTGTTTCGATACACGGAGTTCTGCAAATACACATAAATTCAAACACAAATTTATAACATACAGAAGTCGATACGCACATGCAGATGCCCATAGTTCAAATCTGGGGTTGAGCTTCAGAAAAATTACTAAAAAGGCCTATACACATAGAAAATACAAAAAAAAAAAATACTAAATAAAGCTTAAATACACATAAGTACAACAACAAATTCAGAAAAAATTACGGTTAAGCTTAAATACTCACAAATTACGGTTTAGAAAACACAAATCGAGGGAAAAAATCAAATAACACGATGCTTTCAGTGAAGAAATTAGGGTTTACCTTCGGTGAGAATTTGGGAGAAATTGGAGGAAATGAATGTGAAATGAGTGAACAGAACTGAATCGAGAATAAATTTGGGGGAGAAGTTTTAATTAATTATAAAAAAAGTTGAATGTAAAATGAATTTGGGGGGAGTGATGGCTTTTTCTCATTATTTTTTCTCCCTTTTCATTTCATCAGATTTTTCATATTATTGTTGAAAATTCATATTTTAGGAGACAAAACCGCTGCTAAATCCTTAAAAAGCCGCAGCTAGATATATTAATGTACAAAACCGCTGCTAAACACAAAAACCGCTCCTAAAGTCCTTCATTTTTCAGCCCAAAAAAAACCGCCGATAAAACCGCTGGAGTATAATGTTTAGCGACGGTTCTGCATAACTATTGCAGTAAAACTGCTGCTAACAGCTGGTTTTTTTTTGTAGTGAAAGGACCTTATGCTGAGTGGACTACGAAAAGGTTCACAGTTGGGTAAGAAGATTGGGCTATTCGATGGGTTATTCGAGTTAGAGTTGAAGAAGGAAAATGAGAACAGTTGGACTCAAAGTTACAATCCTATCGGGAAAGAAGAAGCTGAAGGCGGTGCTGAAATAAAATGCGGTTCCTAGGTGAAAAAGGATTGAAGACTTAGGCAAATTAACTTGAGTTTAAATAAGGCAATATGGGTAAACCTTATTTGAAACGAAATCCAAACTGTAAAAGGAGTTCCAAACTGAATTGAAGAAGGCTTGCTTTGAACACTATAAATAAAAGTTAATTTGGCAAGAATTCGTCACGCACTCAAGAAATCTCAACAGAGCAAATCAAGAACAAAACTGATCGTGAGAAGCATTGTGTGCAAGAACAAAGGCTGGGCAGCAGAACCTGATAAAGGAGCAGCTTCATAGTTTAGTCTATTGTTTTAGTTATTTGTTATAGTCTATCGAGTTGTAATCTATCAGCTTGTTAAGAAGCAATTAGTAGAGGTTACTCTTTGGTGTGTTAGGGTCAACCTTACAAGCTAATGTGTGGCTTGGAAGGTTCTAGGTACTAGGGAGGTCTAGTTCCTTGATTGCATTACGTTGTAATCTAAAATTTGCTCAGTTTTCCTTTAGTGGAAGATTGAAAACCAAAGAGTTTGGGTCGTGGTTTTTGATCCCTTGAGCAAAGATTTTTCCACATAAAAATCTCTGTGTTCTTTACGTTTCCACATTGTATTTAAGTTTAGAGATAGGTGAAACTTGCAAGAAACCTGGTTCTCTGTAAGTTAGGCGATCAGAGTTAAGAGCAAGTTTTAGAAGATTGAAAATAGGGTAAGGACACTATTCACCCTCGCCTCTAGTGTCTTCCAGAGGTGCACCAAGTGCAACAACTGGTATCAGAGCAGGTTCTCTCACATAAAGATTAACATCTTGAGAAGGATTTGAACAATGAGTGCACCACCAATCATAACTGAAGGACAATCTGTCAAAAGGCCTTCTCAGTTCAATGTACAGTACTATGGATGGTGGAAAGGCAGAATGGAGGACTTCATTCAAGCTGAAGACTTTCAGCTAGGATTATTACTAAGGATGGACCTCTTATTCCCATCAAAATTGTTGATCAGCTACCTAATCAGCAAACTATTCCCAAAAAGATATTTGAGTATACTGATGCTGACTTTAAGATGGTTGAGAAGAATGCGAAAGCTAAGAGACTCATCATATGTGGACTTGGCCCTGATGAATACAATAGAGTTTCTTTATACAAGACTTCCAAAGAAATTTGGTATGCACTACAAATTGCTCATGAAGGAACCTCACGAGTGAAGAAGTCAAGGAACCAGATGCTGAAGAGAAAGTTCGAGTTATTTGCTATGGGAGAATCTGAATTCATCCAAGATATGATGACTAGTTTCACAATAATAACTAATGAGATGAAGTCTCTGGTTCTAACCAATGAAGACTTGGTGGAAAATATTATCAGGATTCTACCTGATTCATGGGAATCAAAAGTTACAGCTATCATTGAATAAAAAAAACTTGATAAGATTGAATTGGATGAACTTATTGGTAGTCTGAAAACTCATGAGCTGATGAAACGGTCAAGAATCAAGGTGGAACCTAAGAAGGAGAAGAACCTAGCTCTGTAAGCGACTGGAGGTTCTAAGTATGAAATTTCTGAACATGAGATGGCTTTGGTAAATGCTATAAAGAGGTCCTTAAGTCTTGTGAAAAGAAGAACCAGAGCTACTCCTGCCAAGAACAACATAGTTGGTAGTCCAGACTACTCAGGGTGTTTTAAGTGTAACAAGAAGGATCATGCCATAAAAGATTGTCTCTTGTGGGATATTGAGTGGAAAAATTCTGGGGCTACAAAGGAGAATGAACCTTAGAAGACTAAACGTCCATCCAACTTTAGAGCCTTAAGGAGAAAGAAGAAAGAAGCTTTATATGCTATGTGGGGACCATCTGAAAGCGAAAGTGAGGAAGAAGAAGACGAACCTGTAGATGACTCCCTATTGGCACTGATAGCTCTTGATAATGAACCTTCCACTGACGATCCACCTGAGGTAAGTCTCGATGAACTGAAAACTAGACTTCATACTTGTTCTCCTAGGGAACTAAATTTGCTTGCTCTGACTTTAATTGAAGGCATTGAAAATTTGAGGACTGAGAAGGAACTAGCACTTTCTGAGAAAGACCAACTAATTTCGGTTGTGTCTGAATGCTCAACGAAAAATAAAAACTTGGAAAAGGCTAAAACTGATCTTAAAAAGGAATTAACTGTTAGTGAAGCCCAAGTTCTTGAACTAAATCAGAAAGTCTCAGCCCTTGAATTTGAAAGTCGTCAATTAAAGGAACAGGTGCTTAGTGAGCAAAAGAAAGTGTCTGCACTCGAACTTGATAATCAAAAACTGAAAAAATGTTTGGTAAGCAAGTAGTTAGTGAGGCTCAAATCAACCTTGAAGCTGAGCTTAAAAAGAAAAATCAGGTTCTCTATCAGGAAACTGAGAAGAACTGGATTCTCCAAGAAAAGGTTGAGAAAGCTAACTATGAGCTCACTAGATTCACTAAATGGAACAGGTCTTCTGAAGCTTTAAATTAGTTGCATGGAAATCATAATAAAGGTAAAACCGGTTTAGGAAATAGAAAACCTTTACCTGCTTGGAATCCTAATAGTAAATATGTAGGACTTCCTAGCAACAAACTCTACTTCTTGTGTGGAAAAACTGGTCATACTAAGAATGAATGCAGTGTTGCAAAAAGGCACTACAAAAGAATAAGAAGTCAGTTTTAGCTTATTGGGCTAGAAAATATTTGATTCATCCATTCTATAACAAAAATGGACCCAAGCTAGTCTGGGTTCCTGTTACTAACCCCTGATCTTCTTTTGCAGGTTGGAGTGAGAACGAACAACCCAAGCTGGATTCTTGATAGCGGGTGTTCCAGTCGCATGATTAGAGATAGAAGAAACTTTCTCTCACTCGCAGCGTTTCAAGGGGGTAGTGTGGCTTTTGGAGGAGGCAAGAGCGGTGAAATTGTTGGAATTGGAACGGTTGGGAAATCCCTCAATCATGCTATTGACAGTGTACTCTGTGTGGATGGTTTGAGGCACAATCTTCTAAGTATCTCTCAACTATGTGATAGAGGAAATCTAGTGAGTTTCACATCCATAGGTTGCACTGTAAAGAACCTGCAGACCTGTGAAGCTATAATGGAAGGGAAACGTGCAAATAATGTGTACAAGGCTACATTAGGTTCTCATCCTGAGAATAATTTGACTTGTCAGAATGTGCTGGAGAATGATAGTCAGTTGTGGCACAAGAGATTAGGACACGCAAGTCTGACTCAGTTAAATAAGTTGGTGTCAAAGGACCTGGTTCGTGGAATGCCAAGCAAGAGGTTCGATGACATCAAGATCTGTGATGCTTGTGTGAGGGGGAAATATGTAAGATCTTCATTCAAGTCAAAGAAAGTGGTTAGTACTTCTAAACCACGTGAGCTGATTCACATGGACTTGTATGGACCAATAACGGTGACGAGCAGAGGAGGCAAGAGGTTCGTGATGGTGATTGTTGATGACTACTCCAGATACACATGGACCCTGTTCCTCAGATCTAAAGATGAAGCATATGATATGTTCGAGGACTGGGTCAGAGTCATTCAGAAGAAACTGGGGTTTCAACTGGTAAGTATCAGGTCCGAACATGGAACTGAGTTTGAGAATACTAAGTTTGCAGAGTATTGTAACAAACATGGTGTGGATCACAACTTCTCTGCATCAAGGACCCCTCAGCAGAATGGTGTAGTTGAAAGGAAGAACATGTCCTTAGAGGACATGGCTAGAACTATGTTATTGTCAAGTGGTCTGACAAAGAGTTTCTGGGCTGAAGCAGTTAACAATGCTTGCTATTTACTGAATAGTTGTTCTATCCTTCCTTTGTTGGAGAAAACTCCTTATGAGCTGATTAGAGGCAAGAAACCAAATATTGCACACCTCAGAGCTTTTGGGTGCAAATGTTTTGTGCATAATAATAGGAAAGAACCTCTAGGGAAGTTTGATGCTAGGAGTGATGAGGCCATCTTCTTAGGATATTCTTCACAATGTAAAGCTTATAAAGTGTTTAACAAGAGGACTATGACTGTGGAAGAAAGTGTGCATGTAGTATTTGATGAATCTAAAGCTGTTGCAAATAGACAAGAAGATGGTGATCAGAAGATTGGTCTTGCTAGAGATGAACCTGCTGAAGACCCTGAGAACCTGAATGGTAATAAAGATGATCATGCTGATAAGGATCAGACTCAGGGGGAACTTGAAGGCAATCAGACAAGGGGAATTGAAGATCAAGATAAAGACAATCTAAATGAACCGACTTCTCCTGGAAACATTCAGCAGATTCAGCCTAAAACTTAGTAGCATCAAAGTTCTCATCCACTGGAGAACTTCATCTCTGATTTGAATATTGGGATTGTCACTAAAAGAGCTCTAAAGAACTTTTGTGAATTCTTTGCATTTCTGTCCTCAATAGAACCTAAGAATGTACGAGAAGCACTTGAGGATCCAGATTGGGTGATTGCTATGCAAGAGAAAATTCATCAGTTTGAACGTAATAAGGTATGGCACCTGGTCCCTCGACCAACGGACAGGTCCATCATAGGTACTAAATGGGTTTTCAGAAACAAACTAGATGAACATGGTATAGTGACAAGGAACAAGGCAAGACTGGTGGTTCAAGGTTATAGTCAAGAAGAAGGAATCGATTATGATAAAATCTTTACACCTGTTGCTAGAATGGAAGCCAATAGGATGCTGATTGCCTTCGCAACTTACATGGAGTTTAAGTTGTATCAGATGGATGTAAAGAGTGCATTCCTTAATGGTTATCTGAATGAAGAGGTGTATGTGGTTCAACCACCTGGTTTTGAAAGTACAGAGTTTCCTGATCATGTCTACAAACTTGATAAGGCACTATATGGGTTGAGATAGGCTCCTAGGGCATGGTATGAAAGGTTGTCAGGGTTCTTATTGAAGAATGGATTTACAAGAGGTAAAATAGACAACACCTTGTTTCTAAGAAAGAAAGCCAAGGACCTGTTAATTGTTCAACTGTATGTAGATGATATCATCTTTGGAGCTACTACTGAGAACCTTTGCAAGGAGTTTTCCGACTTGATGGGAAGTGAGTTTGAGATGAGTATGATGGGTGAGCTGAATTTCTTCTTAGGCTTACAAATCAAGAAAACTCAGGAAGTCACCATGATCCATCAGCGGAAGTACATTAAGGAGCTTTTAAGGAAGTATGATATGAATTCTGCTAAGGATATGAACACACCCATTGCTCCTGGAACGAAGATAGATCTGGATGAAACTGGTGCTTCGATTGATGAAACTAAGTACAGAGGAATGATTGGTTCTTTGCTGTATTTAACTGCAAGTCTTCCAAATATTATTTATAGTGTGGGTTGTGCGCAAGGTTCCAGTCAAAACCGAAGGAGTCACACTTGTATGCAGTCAAGTGAATCTTGAGATATTTGAAAGGAACTCAAGATTTGTGCTTATGGTATCCAAAAGGTGGAAGCTTTGATCTGATTGGTTATGCTGATGTTGACTATGCTGGTCACTTGGTTGATATGAAAAGTACATCTGGGATGGCACACTTCCTAGGTCCTTGTCTAGTTTCATGGCTTACTAAGAAGCGGAATTCAGTGGCATTATCTATAGCTGAGGCTGAATATGTAGTAGTTGCTTTATATTGTTCACAGCTATTATGGATCAAAAAGCAGTTGGAGGACTTTGGAATCAAGTGTGGACCAGTTCCAATCTTTTGTGACAATAACAGTGCAGTCAATATAGCCAACAACCCGATCCATCACAAGAGAACAAAGCATATCGATATTAGGCATCACTTTTTAAGGGACAATGTTGAAAAAGGCCTAATTACTATGAATTTTTGCAGGACTGAGGATCAAATTGCTGATATCTTCATTAAGGCATTGAACATGGTACAATTTGAGAAGAACATGCTTGAGTTAGGGATGACCAAGATACACTGAACTAGGCAGCACCTGGTTCTTCCAATGATTGGCTAGAGGAGTTTCTTTGTGTTACCTAGCTTAACTTTGTTTAGTTGATTCTATTTTTGAAACTTAATTATTTTGCTTGCTAACCTATTTGGAACTTGTTTTCATGACTTAGATGCTGGCAAAATTTTTTAGTAAAGGATAAAGTTGCAGAACCCGGTGCATGCACATTCAGGTACACATTCTATATTACTTACTTATTGTAATACTTGTCTTACGTGGCCAATTTGTTACCAATTAACCTTACTTAGCGCCGGATTGTATGTGATTATTTAAAATTCAAATTCTTTGAATCCGGTGACGTCAGCTCCCATGCGTCATAATGACTTACAAAGCTTTTACATATCACGTCACCTGTTCCCCTTCCCGATACGACCTAAAACCTTCTCTATTCCTTTAAGTTATCAGATATTGAGAGAAAGAAACATTGTTTCTATCGATGTAAGAACTAAAATTCTCTCTAGAAAGAAATTCTCTCATTCTCTCTCTAAAATTCTCAACCTTTGTCATCATGTCTACTGGTTCTAAAGTCGACTCAAACCCTTCATCTCCTAAACTCAAAATCTCCAAATTAAATCAAAAGGCTAAGCAACTGGCATCGAGTCGTTCCGTGGCAATGGCAAAAATGTTCGCTAAACTAAGGCAGAAGAAATTGTCAGAGGAGGCTACTAGTAAGGGGGAAAGTGCTTCGATGACTATTGCAGAAGAAAGGGTTGAAACAGTTCAAGAAAGTGTTCAAGAAACTGAAAAGGTGAACCCTGGTTCCCCTGTTGCTACTGTTATCGTAGAGAAAAATTTGAATTCTGAGCCTATAGATTTAGGGAAGGAAGTAGTGGATGAAGTAAGTAAGAAAGAGAGGGAGGTAGTTAAAATTCTTGAAAAAGAAAAGACTGACAATATAGAGGGTGGTTTAGTTGAGAAGTTGAATGAGAAAGCTGTCAAGGAACCTGTTCCTGTGACAGTTCCTGTGGTGGAAAAACCCAGTGGTGATAAGGGAGAGGAGAAATTTATTGAACCTTCCAAGGAACCCGAGAAAGGACCTAGTTTGTTCTCCGGTTCGCAAGTATACGTGGTCGACAAGTAATAAAGTGATAAATCGAGTATCGTTCCTACGAGGACTATTCAGACTGAATTCTAGCAAACAATTTATATAAACTATTCAGGGATCTTTTTCCAATAGTAAGGATTTTATTAACTAAAGAACATTAATTAAATGGTAGAAGAGAATTCAAGCAATGGAGCAAAACTTGGTTGTTATCAGTAATAAGGAGACGGTCCAGGGTCAGAGTTACGAACAATCCAGTTGAGTTTTCCAATTGATTCCACTTCTTGAATCCCGAGTTACTAACTAACAGAGTAAATGTACCCGTGAAGACCTTTCAATTCTTCACGGTCTATGCAGGCTACTCCAATCCCTATATGTCTATGGGTTGAATCACGTGCACGTATTAACGAATTTTGTAATTAGTTAAACTGGGCGAGCAAGTATATGTCTATCCTACTCACGAATTGGTTCCCCGATGCCCGGGTTCACAAACTAGTCCTATTCTTTCTTATTACGTAATTAAATTCTCTCTTTCGAGTTCAATCTAAAAACCATAGATAATGCGTAATAATCGGGCCCTGACAATTATACAAGTGAAATCAAGAAAGAATAAGTAACCCGTTATGAGACTCAATTAATGGAAATCAATCTTCAAACATCAACTTTCATGAAATACTCTAACCCTAGAACGATATATTTAGCCACACATGCTCATAATAACAACACAAAGATTTGATGAGATAATGAAATAATGATGTAATAGATTAATGGAAGGAAGAAAAACCCTTGTTCAAGATGTTATGAGCTCTCCAATTTGCTCCAAAGTCTGAACTCCCATCAAAAACTAAGTAAAATAGTATTTATAGGGTTTACAAAGGCCTGGTAATAAGTTAGACCTAAGCCTAGATGAAATAGGAAGTTCCAAAACGCTCCAGGGGCGCTATAACGGGCGCCCCGCACCCACGACCACGCCTAGACAACTAGTAGCCGTCGAAGTCTTCACGCTTTTGGGGCGCGATGCATTGGGAATCGTGCCAGCAGTGGGGCACGTTGGGGGGCGCGCCACGTGCCCTACAGCGCCAGGCCAAATTCTCGTTTCCTTGCTCCTTTGCTCGCTTCGTGTCGTGCCTTCGTGTGTTCAATCCAATCCTCAATCAAAATCCAATCTTTTCTTGCTCGATCATGCTCTTTAAAGCTCCAATTGCACTGCATAACAACCTACATACACACTACATAAAATTAGTGCAAAACCACATTCATAAACTATAAAACGGGCGAATAACAAGCTCAAACGTGAGGAAATATTAAGGAAATATAGGCATAAAATGCCAAACATCACCACCCCACACTTGAACCCTTGCTCGCCCTCGAGCAAGTCACAACTAACTTCCTAACCAAGGTAAAACACGTCTGCCTATGACTATGCTTGATACCGATCATTGAACAAATGCACACATGACTACTATGGTCCACAAACATGCGAACAATTTACCAAACTCAAAAATATGAGAATAACCACCCCCAAAATTGCTCAAATGCACAAACTCAACTTATTGCAACCATGCTCCCACAAAATCATACCTATCTACTCAACCAAGAAACCATCAACTTCACCTATTTCATGCAAACCATGTGCCCTCACCAATATGAAGCAAAAGAGTGCCCCCCAAAGATCACACACAACAATAAGAATCACGAATAGAACGGGGCAATAACAAACGAATTCACTCACTCTCATGAAAGTCTCACATGTCACACACAATGTACCATAGGCTTGCCCGTAGTGTAGGACTCCACTAATGTAAGCTCACTCCAACCGGGATTAACTAGGACTTTAAAAAGGTTGTAATGTAGGCTAAGGGGCTGGTAGGATACATATGGGTAATAGTGACTACCTCCCTAAGCACTTTAATACATCACAATTAATTCAAACACAAATCTCATCAAAGCCACCCAATCAACAACTTTCACACACACCTTCTCAACAAGTAGCAACTTTTTTTTTAGCAGACACTAGCAAGGAATGGATATTCTTTTCTTTTTATTTCTTTTTCCACAATTTTTTCTTTCTTTTTCAACTTTGCTTTTTTTTTTCCTCTTCCCACCCTTGCCAATGCTCATAAACAACTACTACACAATTCATTCAAGTATTCCCTTTCATTGGTTCCCCTCAACAACCTCCCAATATTCAACCACAACTCCACAATAATATCACAATATCAACTAAAGTGCTTAAGGAGTAAAGGACCAAAAGAGAACAATTTAGAACAAATGGGTAGGTTTGGGGTGTGGGTGCCAACAAAAAGGGTCAAAGAAATCACAATAATTTTTTTCCAAGGTGTATATGTAAGGGTAGGCAAATCAAAAGAAGGCATGTATCATTTCCCGACTAGAGCAAACCTAGGATTTCGCTTTGCACACACACGGGGCAAGTTCTAGACATTGATATGCAAACATGGAGCAAACAAGTATATGCCTCACACACACATTGCACATGATCCACACAAAAAGGTTCCATCAACAACTCTCAATCAAGCATCTAGAGTGCAACTTACGGAAAATTAAGCACTAATGCACAAGGGTTCACAACAAAGCCAAGCAAGTGGACTCAAGCATCTCAAGGGGGTTGTTCCATTTTTTCTAGGCATGCATCACAATTTAAAACCAAAAGACACCACAAATAGCACATGCAACAAGTTCAAGTCTACCGGTATCAAACAAATCAAAGGCACCTAGCATTCCACCTATTTCCTTCGTCTAGGGTCACCTATACTAACTATTCTAATCCTAATAAAAATAAAAACTACCCGGTTCAAAGGTCTACCCATGAAAAAGAACCGAGACCATAAGAAAAATCACGGGGTGGATGACATGTACCACTAATAAAAACTAAAAGGAAAATCTTTTTGGAATTTTTCATTGGTTTTCTATTTTTTCTTTTCATATATTAGAGCAAGAAACAAATCAAAATAAAGTCAAGTGACAAAAGAAAATCCTACGGTACATGCATCCCTAACCTCCAAAAATAAAATAAAAGGGTATTTCCCCCACCCCACACTTAAACTAAGCACTGTCCCCAGTGCTAAAAATAAGAAAGTGCAAGGTAAAGAAAACTTCCCTGAAGATTCTAGTCCTTGGTGCTAGCATCCTCCAAGCTTCCATATAGTATGAGGTACTCAGACTTCCCTCATCAGGTCATCAATATTAGGCAAGGGTGAGGACACCCCACACTTAGCCTCGACATTACATGAACCTGCAATCCAAGGAAAAATAAAAACTACGTGACACTATAAATAAAATAATACAAGTACAAACTCGGGTTGCCTCCCGAGAAGCGCCTTAGTTAACGTCGTGGCACGACGACACTTCTAGCTCACTTCCAGCATTTATGTCTTCTCTTCTTACGCCGAACCTTTGCTTTCTTCCTTTCTTTGAGAGAACCCCTCTTCAACTTCACATGTGGTTTACTTCCATGTTCTTGTCTGACACATTCGATCATAGAGCACTCTTCAACCTTAGCTATGTGCTCCTTCTCAGTATACACTTTGAAAGTAACCTTTTCTCCATTCACTCTAACAGTCATCTCACCCATCTCCATGTCAATAATTGCCTTCGAGGTGACTAAGAATGGTCTCCCCAAAATGATTGGAGCTTCTCGGTCCTCTTCATACTCTAGGACTACAAAATCAGCAGAGAATGTAAACTTACCAACTTTAAGTAACACATCCTCCTTACCATCAGGGTGAGTGATTGATCCATCCGCCATCTTAAGAGTAACTGAAGAGGGCTTGATTGCTCCTAGCCTTAACCTTTTGCAAACAGAGAGAGGCATGAGATTTATGCTCGCACCCAGATCACACAATGCACCAGTAATATTATGCCCTCCAATGGTACAAGGAATAGTAAATCTCCCAGGATCTTGAAGTTTTGGAGGTAGCTTGCTCAAGATTGTGCTACACTCCTCAACTAACACAATTGTATCTATCTCTTGAGGCTTTTTCTTCTTGACTAAAATCTCTTTTAAGAACTTCACAAAAGATGGCATCAATTCAAACACATCAGTCAAAGGAATATTAACTTGAAGTTCTTTCAACATACTCACAAATTTTTAATACTGGGTCAGATCCTTCGATGGTATAAGCCTCTGCAGGAATGGTGGAGGTGGCAGAGGTGCCTCCTTTTTCTCTTCTTTCTTCTTGACCTTCTCCACTTTTTCAACTTTTTCTATTTCAGCTCTCTCCTCAGACTTGGCCATCAGCTCTCCACCTTCAATTAAAGTCACTGCAAGACATTGTTCAGGCTCTTTTTTAACAGTGCTTATTTCTCCCACCAACTGCCCCAACTGGTGCTCCAGGTTCTTGTGAGCATTGGCAATATCTTGTATGGCCTGTGCATGGGCTGCAGTGTCAGCTATCATTCTCTGCTGGCCCACCATTATCTGCTTTAGCAAATCTTCAACTGAACTGCTAACCTGTTGTGGTGGAGCTGGAAGTGGGGGGTAATTATTCGGGACTCTCGTATTGCCTTGATAATAAGCATTACCAAACTGATTTTGACCCTGCAGCCTGTTTTTATTACCCACGTAATAAACTGACTCTGGATTAGAGGAGCAAACCTCTGTAGCATGATCTTGACTACAAACCTCACAAAATCTCTGGAGTTGTTGCACTGGAGCCACTGGTTGCTGAGTCTTTGGCAGAGCTAGCTTGCTAATTTGATTGGAAATAGCATCCATCCTTGCCCTTAGCTCTGAAACTGCATCTAACTGAAGTACCCCTGCAAATTTCTGCGTAATAGCTCTACCATCTCCCTGCCAATCAGGATTGCTATGCGAAAACTTATCTAGCAAATCATAGATCTGGTCAAAATTTAAGGCTAATACTTGGCCTCCAGCAACAGCATCTACCACGATCTTAGTATGCGCATTCAACCCCTCAACAAAAGTATGTGCAACAACCTCATTGGATTGGTTGTGGTGTGGACAATCTCTCAATAAAGCTTTAAATCGCTCCCAGGCTGAATACAAAGACTCTCCTTCTATTTGTCTGAAGGACATAATTTCACTCCTCAGCCGGGCTGTTTTGGCAGATGGATAAAATTTAGCCAAGAACTTCTTAGCCAAATCCTCCCAAGTAGTGATAGACCCAGACTTTTCAGCCTTTAACCACTTCCTTGCTGCCCCAATCAGTGAAAACGGGAACAACGTCAGGCAAACATAATCAGTAGGAACTCCCGTTGGTGTATAAGTATCACTGATCTCCAGAAAATTTTGAATGTGTTGCCGCGGATCTTCATGAAGTAATCCACCATATTGCCCAGTCACATGCAGCAACTGAATCATGCCGGACTTAATCTCAAAGTGCCCGGTGATAGCGGGCTTAACTATGCTAGACGCTACCCCCTCCAGGCTGGGGAGAGCAACATCTCGCACAGATAAAGCTAGTTCTGCTGCCATTCCTGTAGGTAAAGATCAAGCAGGACCTAATACCTGAAACAACACAAAACTCAAAACAAAAATTAAACCTGAATAGAAAGTAATAAACTGTTCAAAAAGAAATCAGTCAATTGTTTAGTCCCCGGCAACGGCGCCAAAAACTTGTTGCTCCCAAACGCACATGCAAGTATACGTGGTCGACAAGTAATAAAGTGATAAATCGAGTATCGTTCCCACGAGGACTATTCAGACTGAATTCTAGCAAACAATTTATATAAACTATTCAGGGATCTTTTTCCAATAGTAAGGATTTTATTAACTAAAGAACAGTAATTAAATGGTAGAAGTGAATTCAAGCAATGGAGCAAAACTTGGTTGTTATCAGTAATAAGAAGACGGTCCAGGGTCAGAGTTACGAACAATCCAGTTGAGTTTTCCAATTGATTCCACTTCTTGAATCCCGAGTTACTAACTAACAGAGTAAATGTACCTATGAAAACCTTTCAATTCTTCACGGTCTATGCAGGCTACTCCAATCCCTATATGTCTATGGGTTGAATCACGTACACGTATTAACGAATTTTGTAATTAGTTAAACTAGGCGAGCAAGTATATGTCTATCCTACTCACGAATTGGTTCCCCGATGCCCGGGTTCACAAACTAGTCCTATTCTTTCTTATTACGTAATTAAATTCCCTCTTTCGAGTTCAATCTAAAAACCATAGATAATGCGTAATAATCGGGCCCTGACGATTATACAAGTGAAATCAAGAAAGAATAAGTAACCCATTATGGGACTCAATTAATGGAAATCAATCTTCAAACATCAACTTTCATGAAATACTCTAACCCTAGAACGATATATTTAGCCACGCATGCTCATAATAACAAAACAAAGATTTGATGAAATAATGAAATAATGATGTAATAGATTAATGGAAGGAAGAAAAACCCTTGTTCAAGATGTTATGAGCTCTCCAATTTGCTCCAAAGTCTGAACTCCCATAAAAAACTAAGTAAAAGAGTATTTATAGGGTTTACAAAGGCCTGGTAATAAGTTAGACCTAAGCCTAGACGAAATAGGAAGTTCCAAAACGTTCTAGGGGCGCTATAACTGGCGCCCCGCGCCCACGACCGTGCCTAGACAACCAGTAGCCGTCGAAGTCTTCACGCTTTTGGGGCGCAGTGCATTGGGAATCGCACCAGGCAGTGGGGCGCGTTGGGGGGCGCGCCACGTGCCCTACAGCGCCATGCCAAATTCCTGTTTCATTGCTCCTTTGCTCGCTTCGTGTCGTGCCTTCGTGTGTTCAATCCAATCCTCAATCAAAATCCAATCTTTTCTTGCTCGATCATGCCCTTTAAAGCTCCAATTGCACTGCATAACAACCTACATGCACACGACATAAAATTAGTGCAAAGCCACATTCATAAACTATAAAACGGGCGAATAACAAGCTCAAACGTGAGGGAATATTAAGGAAATATAGGCATAAAATGTCAAACATCAGTGATGACGCAGATCTGAGAGAAATAGATGACTATGTGGAAGAGAATATAGAAGGTGTAGGCTTTACTGAACCTTTGGATGCTGTGTTTCCTGAGGCAAATCAACTCCTCAAGCTAGTGAAGGTTCCTCCAGTGAAATTGATGTGGTAGTTGTGGAGGAACAAGGGATGTTGGAGAAAAGGCCTATGGTAAAGGATCAATGCAAAGTTGTGAAGAAACGGAGGTTGGTAAAGGGAGGTTAATGTGTGGGTAGTTCCAAAGTCGGTAGTTCTAGTAATGCTGAAGGTATGAGAGAGAACAGTAGGAAGACTGTGAGTCATTCTAGGAGGCCTGCTACTCGAGGTTCCATTAGAAAGCAGCAGGAGAAGGTTGTGGAGGAACCTGAGGTTCGTAGAAGAGGTTCCAAGATTAAGTTGGTGGTTGTTGATGACAAGGATGAAAAAAAGATGAGAATGGCTTATTTTAGGAGTCTGCCACTGGTGAAAGGTAAAATTCTCACTGACCTGGAGTTAGAGGGTATGACACAGCTTGGTGCTAAGCTGAGTGCTCAGGGTTGGTTGAACATGTTTCATGACAGAACTAAACAGCTGAGAGAGCAGGAGGTTCGAGAGTTTTACTCAAACTGCACAGTGAGTGAGGGAATTGTGACAACCATAGTGTAAGGGTTGGTGATCCAGTTCGAATGTATAGAGCTTGGTGAGATTTTAGGTGTTCCTTCTCAGGGCTACAGTGAGTACATGCGAAATTTGTGGCCGACAAGAGAAGATGGTGTGTCTGCTTTAGAGGTGACCTAAAAGTTTGCAGGGAGACCTACGCTAGCAAGGGCAACTCAAGTGAAGAAGAAGGCAATGCAACCCTTCTACCAGTTGCTATTTGAATTTGTGCTGAAGAACCTGTTGCAGAGGTTAGAAAGGCGCAGTGAGGCCAACTTTCTAGGTTCGTATAAATCTGCCTGAACTGATGATCAAACACATTGGTAGGGTAGCTGATATGGGGTTAGGAAAACATGCCTTAGCCTATGGGTTTCTGCTGAGCAAAGTGTTTGATTTCTTTGGGGTGCCTGTCACAAAGTGGACTGAGCCGGATCACAATGATATGTTAGGGAGGAACATTCTGAAATCCTGTGACTATGTGTTGGATGGTGAACATGCTGAAGAACCAGAGCATACAGAGAAGGATGTTGAGGAAAGGCGTACTGCAAGGATGGACAAGAGGATTAAGGGGTTCATGAGGCAGCTTGAGAGGCAAAATAATGAGTTGGCTTGGATGAATGCAGAGAATACCAGGCTGGATGCTGAGCTGGAGCATGAACGTGAAGGAAACTCGCGTCGCCTTGCCATGTTGCTTGCTCACTTTAATATCCCTGACATTCCCCAATTCTGAACCAGTCCCTTTCCCAGCCCCCACGTTGGCTCTTCTTATGGCCTGTTTTTAAGACAATTATTATGTTGGTTTGTAATATTTGGATGATGTTTTTGGATGTTTAAGCCGGTTTGGCACTTATGTACGTTAATTAATATCCTTGTTGTTTGCTAGTGCTTATTGTCTGAAACAGGTTCTTGACATAAAAATGTTGGCTAGCTACCTATGGCACTAGAGTCAACTAGACTTAATTTAAGTTGAGCAGGTTCCTACAACTGTGAAACTTTACGATGATGCCAAAAGGGGGAAGTTAGATGTTGTTCAGTTCATTGTGTTTGTGACCTATTTTTGCCTAACTATTATTATCCTGGTTCGTGGTTAGTGTTTGATGTTATACAGGTTCTTGTGAGTGTTTGATGTTATACAGGTTCTTGTGAGTGTTTGATGTTATACAGGTTCTTGTGCTTGATACCCTCAGTAAGACAATATTGTTTGTCATCATCAAAAAGGGGGGAATTTGTTCAAGGATAGTTTTGAAGATGACAAAGGACCTGGTGTTGAGTGGACTACGAAAAGCTTCACAGTTGAGTAAGAAGATTGGGCTGTTCGTTGGGAATTCGAGTTAGAGTTGAAGAAGGAAAATGAGAACAGCTGGAGTCAAAGTTTCAATCCTACCGGGAAAAGAAGAAGCTTGAGGCGGTGCTGAAATAGAACATGATTCCTATGTGAAAAAGGATTGAAGACTTAGGCAAATTAACTTGAGTTTAAATAAGGCAATATGTGTAAACCTTATTTGAAACAGAATCCAAAGTGTAAAAGGAGTTCCAAACTGAATTGAAGAAGGCTTGCTTTGAACTCTATAAATACAAGTTAATTTGGCCAGAATTCTTCACGCACTCAAGAAATATCAACAGAGCAAATCAAGAACAAAACTGATCGTGAGAAACATTGTGTGCAAGAACAAAGGTTGGGCAGCTGAACCTGACAAATGAGCAGTTTCATAGTTTAGTGTGTTGTTTTAATTATTTGTTATAGGCTATCGAGTTGTAATCTATCAGCTTGTTAAGAAACAATTAATAGAGGTTACTCTTTGGTGTGATAGGGTCAACCTTACAAGCTAACGTGTGGCTTGGAAGGTTATAGGTACTAGGGAGGTCTAGTTCCTTGATTGCATTACGCTGCAATCTAAAACTTGCTCGATTTTCCTTTAGTGGAAGGTTGAAATCCCAAGAGTTTGGGCCGTGGTTTTTGATCCCTTGCAAGGGTTTTTCCACGTAAAAATCTCTGTGTTATTTCCGTTTCCGCGTTGTGTTTAAGTTCAGTGATAGGTGAAACTTGCAAAGAACTTGGTTCTCTGTAAATTAGGCGATCAGAGTTAAGAGCAAATTTTAAAAGATTGAAAATCGGGTAAGAATGTTATTTATCCTATAGTGTCTTACAGTGGTGCACCAAGTGCGACATCTTCTATTCTTCCATGTAGACTTCCAAAAATTCTTCATGTGATTGCTTAATAAAAGCAATAAACAGCAAGCCAGTGACAAAGATGTTACATGCATGCAGTGTGGTCACACAACGTAGTCATCTGTCAGTGGTCCTTTGCTCTATGACCAAAACTTATGTACATCCCAGAATTTATCACAATCAAAGCCATACTATATTGATATAGCCAAAGATGACACACTACATAATTGTCCTCTTGCTAAATCTCTGTAACAAACTTTGGGACTTGTCGAATAGCATTAGAAAATTGGTTTCAAGTTTCAATAAGTGTCTATCCATACTTCCATCGCTGACAGCGTGACACACATCATCTTGGCCCATATCATAATCTGACTCACAGTTATGGACTTTCTTATTTCTCAAATCCCAATGATTTATTAAACTCATACAACATGCCATTGTACTGTCCTTCATTTATTGTTCAACACCTTCTGGATTTTGTTGCTCCCTTTTCTTTATTATTTTTCAGCTTAGTTTAACTCTATAAGGTAATACGTCTGAGGTTCTGGTCTAGCTTTATTTTTTTCTTTTTCCTTGTTGTTTCCTAGGACTCTTTAAGACATTGATTTGGTTGGTATGACAAAATATGAATCTTGAATTGATATTCTTGGTCTTCTTTTCATTTTGAGTTGAAAGGTTATTGGACTAAGAACTCATGTCTTAGTTTAGCTTGTGCTTTTACTGAGTTCTCCTGTGTTGTTGAGCTGAATATCCACAAATTGCACAACCTAAAGGCTAAAAAAGGTTAAAGATTATATCTTTCTTCGACTTAAGGTAGGTACCTGCTTGATTTAGTCACTATTTGAACTCTGCTTGCACATACTTCAGTGGTTAGTTCTTGATCCATCTGATTTCCCTGAATCTTGTCATTTTATTGATGCAAGTTGTTTACGATTTGTCTTTTTGTTCTTGCAAATATTCATAAAGGAAGCTTCTAGGATTAGTTCCTATAACATTAAGGTATGGACATAAGTAATGAGGCTAGTCTTGATCTCTTTTCAATTGGACCTTCTTCAATTGTGGGTAGAACAATAGCCTTTAGAGTCTTGTTCTGCAAATCAATCACACAGTTGAGGCATAAAGTTCTTCATTTCTTGATATACTACTTGTCTAAGTTAAAAAACAATTTATCATACTACTTGACACCTTTGATCTCATGGTTGCACCCTCGTAATCCACAAGGGATATTAGCATTGGTAACACTTCTAGCCTTCTTGTTAAGACGATACACGAATGTAAGAATCAGGGCTGATATGGCTTATAGGAGGAAATTTTGGAGGAATATGATGAGATCTGCCTTAACTTATGAGGAATGGGCTCATGCTGCAAAAATGTTAGATAAAGAGACCCCTAAGATGAATGAGGCAGATTTTTTTGATGAAGAACTAGTTATAAATAAACTCCAAGAACTTCAAAATCGTCGTCAAGAAGGATCTATAAGAGATATTATGTTCTTTATGAGGGCTGATCTGGTGAGAAATCTAGGTAATATGTGCAATCCAGAACTTCATAAGGGTAGGCTTCATGTGCCTAAACTTATTAAGGAGTATATTGATGAAGTTTCAACTCAGTTGAAAATGGTATGTGACTCTGATTCAGATGAGCTTTTATTGGAAGAGAAGCTTGCTTTTATGCATGAAACAAGACATGCTTTTGGTAGAACAGCATTGCTTTTAAGTGGGGGCGCTTCTCTTGGAGCTTTTCATGTAGGTGTGGTGAAGACATTAGTAGAGCACAAGCTTATGCCAAGAATAATTGCTGGTTCAAGTGTCGGATCAATTATGTGTTCTGTAGTTGCAACAAGGTCTTGGCCTGAACTCCAGAGTTTTTTTGAGGATTCGTGGCATGCATTGCAACCTTTCGAACAGATGGGTGGAATTTTTACAGTTTTCAGGAGGGTCATGAGACAAGGTGCTGTACATGAGATTAGGCAATTGCAAGTGATGTTACGACATCTCACAAATAATCTTACTTTTCAAGAAGCATATGACATGACCGGTCGAGTTTTGGGGATTACAGTTTGCTCCCCTAGAAAACATGAACCTCCTAGATGTTTGAACTACTTGACTTCACCTCATGTTGTTATATGGAGTGCTGTGACTGCTTCTTGCGCGTTTCCTGGTCTCTTTGAAGCTCAGGAACTAATGGCAAAGGATAGAAGTGGAAATCTTATTCCTTATCATCCACCATTTCATTTGGAACCTGATCAAGCTTCTGGTTCATCTGCTCGGCGATGGAGGGATGGTAGCTTGGAGATTGATTTGCCTATGATGCAGCTAAAAGAGCTCTTCAATGTAAATCACTTTATTGTGAGCCAGGCGAATCCACATATTGCTCCCTTACTGAGGATCAAAGAGTTTGTAAGAGCTTACGGAGGCAACTTTGCTGCTAAGGTATGAATGTACGCTTGCTTAATGCTTCATGTTACTCTTGGATTTGTATTTCCAATAAGAGTTTTAGCGGTATTGACACTTAAGTGACATGCTACTATCGTATGAGTCTGGAATTTATCATTAGTACGATCTTTAAGTTAGTTCAATCATCTTCATTTATTAAACATCCGAGCTAGGCTTTTGTGTTTCATGCACAGTTGCTGATGCATGGCACTTGGTAGTAGTCATGTTCTATATTATATGATAGTTTTCTTAGTCTTTATACGCATTGAGCAAGGAACAAGAGTTTTTTTGACTTTCTTATTTATTGAGATATATGGTATTCATGCATTCTCTAGGTAATATGGAAAGAAAGAAACAAAGTGCGCTTTGCGGAAGAAGAAGAAGAAGCGACACTACATGAAATATAATATAAATGCTTGTACCTTAAGCCTTTTGGGCTGAAAATGAAAACCTACTATATAGATAGACTGAGTTCCTAAATCTTCAATGAACAATAGGTGTTGAAGTTTGTTCAATTGATGCAAAAATATCTAGAATAATTAGTTGAGAAAATCTTGAATAATTAGTTACTTAGTTCAAATTTTAAATTTTGAATATTGTTAAGTTGTTGAGCTTTTAAAGCTCTTTAGTTGCTGAATTTTTTATCAAGTTTGGCTATAAATAGCCATAAGTTGAATAAGAAAAGTAGAGACAATTTCAATCCATTTTCAATCCTAGTTTTTGTTGCTCCATATTTTTAACAAAAACCAACAATTGGTATCAGAGCCTCAACTGATCTTACGGGATCTGTGAGTCAAACAAATACTTTTAATCATTTTAACCCATATTTATTTTTAACCTTATTTTCAAAATGGCAAGCAACAGTCTCTCTTTGAATGCCCCACAAATCTTCACTGGTGAAAACTATCAAATTTGGTCAGTGAAAATGAAATCTTATCTTGAAGCCTATGATTTATGGGAAGTTGGAATGGCAGATACACCATTACCACCACTCCCTGAAAATCCCACCCTTGCTCAAATCAAAGCCTATTCAGAAGAAAAAACCAAAAAATGCAAAGCCAAAACTATTATTCAAAATTCAGTTGCAGATTCAATTTTTTCTAAAATCATTGCATGTGAGACTGCAAAAGAAGCATGGGAAAAACTCAAAAAAGAATATCAAGGAAGTGATCGAGTTAGACAAATGCAGATTTTGAATTTGAAGAGAGATTTTGAATCTCTTAGGATGCAAGAAGATGAGACTATCACTAAGTATTCTGACAGAATCTCTGTGATTGTTAATAAAATCAGAATGCTTGGTGATGATTTCTCAGATAACAGAATTGTTGAAAAAATTCTTGTGACAATTCCAGAAAGATTTGAGTCAAAAATTTCCTCTCTAGAAGAGTCAAAAGATCTTTCTACCATCTCTGTTGCAGAATTGATAAGTGCTCTTCAAGCACAAGAGCAAAGAAGAAGTTTTAGACATGACACAGTTATTGAAGGTGCTCTTTATGCACAAAATAAAAGAGAAAAAGTTAATTATCCTCTTTGCAAATATTGCAAAAAGAAAACACACCTAGAAAAGTTTTGTTGGTGGAGACCTGATGCAATATGTGGAAATTGTAAACAAACAGGTCATGTCACAAAAGTGTGCAAGTTCAAAGACAATCAAAACAATGTGCAAGCACAAATAACTGAGGCAGAAATTGAGGAGGAGCATCTGTTTTAGACTGCATCAACTGAACAAAGGAGGAGTGTTGAAGTTTGTTCAATTGATGCAAAAATATCTAGAATAATTAGTTGAGAAAATCTTGAATAATTCGTTACTTAGTTCAAATTTTAAATTTTGAATATTGTTAAGTTGTTGAGCTTTTAAAGCTCTTTAGTTGCTGAATTTTTTATCAAGTTTGGCTATAAATAGCCATAAGTTGAATAAGAAAAGTAGAGACAATTTCAATCCATTTTCAATCCTAGTTTTTGTTGCTCCATATTTTTAACAAAAACCAACAATAGGAGTCTAGGAGACACATTTACCAGTAGTGCATCTTATACATAGCAGCACTCACTTAGTGCTCTGTCTTTGATCAATAGAAACTTTATCTACTTAACAAGATTGCTTCATGCAAATCATCACTGCAATTTGCTAAGCTGCTAAGTTCATCAGAAAATTTGTTTATGAGCAGCTAAAAATTTTAAAACTACGACAATGTGAGATCACACTATGCTCTTAGTAGATATAGGGTGCCAAAATTATTGATTTGCAACCTCTTTAATATCCTGTAAAGAAGTGTCTGCTAAGAGAATGGCAGTTTGGTTAGGAAATTATGATATTATATATTTATATTCAACGATAGCTCTTTGGCTAAACCGTGCTGATACCTGGGCTTTCTGTCGCTTTCTTGGTGGTTGTTTCTAAGCTAATCAACTGGTCAATTGTCTTTGTTTCTGGTTATCTTTGCTAGCTGATGCGAGTTATAGATGACATTGTTCTACATAGTCCTGCAATTATGTCTATTTTTTAGAAGTCAAGAAATGTAAGCGGACAAATGTAACTGCAAGTATTTGGTTATGCAGCTTGCTCATCTTACTGAGATGGAGGTGAAGCATCGATGTAATCAGGTATTAGAACTTGGATTTCCCTTAAGGGGATTAGCCAAGCTATTTGCTCAAGATTGGGAGGGTGATGTCACTGTTGTAATGCCTGCCACTGTTGCTCAGGTATGTGCATTGAGACCTGTTAAACATCATGTTTCAAGTTAATAAGAATGTTTGACTTGTGGGTTGAAGACAACTTTTGTTATAAGGCTTGGAGTTTGGCTTCATAACTAACCGTCTCTCTGAATGTTGTTTATGATTCAGTACTTGAAAATCATTCAGAACCCCTCTACTTTGGAGGTTCAAAAAGCAGCAAACCAAGGAAGGAGATGCACTTGGGAGAAACTATCAGCCATTAAGGCAAATTGTGGAATTGAGCTTGCTCTTGATGAATGTGTTGCAATACTCAACCACATGCGTAGACTAAAAAGGAGTGCTGAGAGAGCAGCTGCTGCTTCACATGGCTTGTCAAGCACCGTACGACTTAATGCTTCTCGAAGAATTCCCTCATGGAATTGTATTGCACGAGAGAATTCAACAGGCTCCCTTGAAGACTTTCATGCAGATGTTACTTCATCTCTTCATCAGGGTGGTAATGGCTCTTTGGCACATACTGCTGGCCGAAATTGGCGTTCCCACAGGAATGCACATGATGGTAGTGACAGTGAGTCAGAAAGTGTTGATCATAATACTTGGACTAGATCTGGTGGTCCTTTGATGAGGACAACATCAGCTGATAAGTTTATCGACTATGTTCAGAACTTAGAAAATGCTTCACGATCGAACAGAGGATTGAGTATTGACCTCAACAATCTCGTTTCTCATATGGTAGGCAGGGAACCTCTTTCCCCAAGTCCAAGGGTTATAACACCAGATAGAAGATCAGATACAGAATTTGATCAAAGAGATATCAGCTATGGGGCTGCTACAAGTACTAGCTCGAGCATTATTGTAGCTGAAGGTGAGCTGCTGCAGACTGAGAGGACCAACAATGGGATTGTTTTCAATGTGGTAAGGAGAGGAGACTTGACACCATCAAACAGGAGTCTTGATTCAGAAAATAACAGCTCCTCGCATTATCAGGCCGAGTGTGTACAACTCGAAAGTCCAGAAAAGGATATGGATATAAGCTCAGTATCAGATGATGGAGAAAATGATCAGAGATTAGAAGACGCAGCAAATGAAGTAAATTCAGTTTGCGACAGTCATAATTGCTCTACCATTGATTAGATCTTACAGGTTATGACATACCGAAGCCTTGCGGAGGAAAATTAGGTGATAGACCAGAGAGGAGAAGAGCAATTCACAAACGTTATGGTGCAACAGCATGAATGTGGAGAGAGGTAAAAAATGGTATGACCTAAAATTCTCGTTTGTTTGGTTGCGAGATTTTTTTTGTTCTCCTTTCTTTTTGGGCTTTGTAACATAGTGTTTGTTGTCAAGGAGACAAGGACCACTAGTTTGACCCTACTTTTTAAGCTTAAAAAGTCATTCTTATTCCTACTTAGTTTGTTCTATTTCCATTCCTATACAGTAGTTGTAGATTAATCTATTTCTGATTCTTAGTACTTAGGGGATCACGCAAGGGGAAAGTGTTAAAATCGGACACAAAGTGGACACAAGACAAGACACAAAGTTTGGGGGTAAAGAATTTCTCACCTCTTCTATTAATGAATAAGCCTATATATACAAGTGTAAAATAAAAAACCTTACTTAATCCCTAAGTCACTCCTAATGGGCTAGGAAGGAGCTTAAGCCAAGGTCTCTTCTTAAGCTGCCACCACTTGGTAATGACTTGCTTGAACCTCCAATCATGTATGACAAACCCCAAAGCATTGGCATAATAACTCCACACATTTTTGGCAATTGAACTTGTGACAAATAGATGCTCTCTTGTCTCTTCTTTTGCGTGTTCACAGCACCCAACATCTTGAAGGCAAGTTGTACCCCATTCTTTTAAGTTTAGTTCAGTATCTAAAGGGAGCTTGAATTTCCAAGCTCTCCACTGCACAAAGGATACTTTGAAGGGAACTCCTTTCAAACAAATAAGCTTATACACCTCCTACACAACACCTATATATTTGGTCTAGACTATATAATTTACATAAAATAAACCTTATTTACAATAATAACTATAATAACCTTCATTACCCCCCCTCCAAGTTGGAGCATGAGGGTTTCGAATGCCCAACTTGCACAATAAATAATCAAATTGTGTTCGGCTCAGTGCTTTGGTAAAAATATCTGTCAATTGAGCGCCCGTTGGCACCATGTCCGGGACGTATGGTCCCTCCAACAATCGCATCATGGACAAAATGACAATCTACTTCAATGTGCTTCGTCTGTTCGTTAAATACTGGATTACGAGCAATATGTATCGCTGTCTGACTGTCACACATCAAATCTATCGGAGGATGGTGCTCGATTTCAAGACTCCACAATATCCCTTTCAACCATTTCAGCTCACAGACGGTCATTGTCATCGATCTCTACTCTGCCTCCGCCGAAGATCAAGAGACAATTTGTTGCTTCTTCGTCCGCCATGATATCGGTGAGTCCCCTAAAGACACATACCAACCAGTCAACGAGCGACGTTTTAACGGACACCCCGCCCAATCGGAGTCACACCACCTGTGCAAACGGAAATCACATTTCGAACTCATCAAAATACCTTGTCCCGGACACCCTTTCAAATAACGGACAACTCGGAGAGCTGCATCCCAATGCTCGACCCATGGTTGTTGCATAAACTGAGACAACACATGAACACTATATGATAAATCTGGACGCGTGAAACATAGATAAATCAGGCGTCCGACCCATCTTCGATAACTCTCTGGATTTTTCATAAACCGGCCACGTGCAAGTGCCAACCGGTGATTCTGTTCCATTGGTGTGCCCGTTGGTCGAGCACCCAACAAGTCAGCTTCCAAGATTATATCCAATGCATACTTCCGTTGACATAGGAAAATCCCTTTAAGACCCCTCGCTACTTCAATTCCTAAAAAATACTTCAAACTTCTGAGATCTTTCATATGAAAACTAACAGATAGATACAACTTGAAGAGTCGTATTGCCTTCAGAGTCATTTTCGAAGATAATCAGATCATTCACACAAGTATACTTAATTGCACATTTCCCTTCTTCATCGTAAACAACAAGTAATCGGAATGTGATTGTCGAAAACCATAATTTTTCAGAGCTGTCGCTAACTTTGCAAACCAACAACGGGGAGCTTGCTTCAAACCATAGAAAGATTTTTGGAGACGACATACTTTGCCGGACCCATCATTTTTATACCCCGGAGGCAACTTCATATATACCTCCTCATGAAGATCACCGTGGAGAAAAGCATTATGAACATCCATTTGATGTAATTCCCAATTCTTAGTCGCAGCTACTGCCAAGAAGATACGGACAGTCACCATTTTAGCTACTGGTGCAAATGTCTCCGTATAGTCAATTCCTTCAACTTGATGATTACCAAAAGTCACCAGCCTAGCTTTGTACCGCTCAACGGTATCATCAGAGTTGTACTTAATCTTATACTCCCATCGACATCCGAGCGCCTTCTTTCCCGGAGGCTAGCGCCCGATTTCCCATGTCTTGTTCGCTTCCAAAGCTTGCAACTCTTGTTGCATAGCTGTCCGCCACTTTTCATCTTTTACTGCTTCGGTGAAGGACGTTGGTTCATGTCCCTCCGTAATTGCTGCAAGGAAGCACACATGCTTCGAGGAGAAATCCTCACAGTTAACATAGTGTGCAAACAGATAAGGTGCACCTGAGGATTGCCGAGGCTCGAGTAAACTCTTTTGACTTCGGACGCATGAGCTATCAGACTTCCGGACAGAAGTCGATGCACGATGTCTCTGTTTCCAGACAGTATTAGTTACATAATCTCGCAAACTGACACTTTCCATCTTAGTTCTCTTTCCTCGGCCCAACTCTTCTTCCATCGCTTCTGCTTCCACGTGTCCAGGAATGACACCTTGGTTCAAGTCATCTTGATTCGGCCTCTCATTTTTTGGATGAAATACGTCCTCCGCTTGAGCTTCATCGACAACATGCACTGAGGGAATTTCAATACCCCCCCCCCACTCAGAAATTGTTCTCTTTTTCAACAACTTCATCCATTTGTACAGTCTCAATACTTGGACTCTTTTTCACACCATCCTTTGGTGCAAATGGAAACTCGTTCTCATAGAACTTAACATCTCGTGACATGAAATACTCTTTGGTATCCAAATCATACAACTTCCATGCCTTTTTCCCATTCGGATATCCCAAAAATATACATCGACGACTTTGGCCTTCAAACGTATCATTCATTCGTCCGTGATTGCGTGCATAGCATAAGCATCCGAACACTCTCAAGTGATCATAAGTCGGTGTTACGTGTATCAGGACATCATACAGTGTCTTTCCTTTCAACACGGATGAAGGAATCTGATTGATCAAATAAACAGCTGTCATTATACACTCTCCTAAAAATTCAATCGGCAAATGTGCTTGAAATCGAAGCGCCCGAGCTACATTCAAAATATGTCGGTGCTTTCTTTCAACTCTTCCATTTTGTTGCGGTATCCCTAAACACGAGGTTTGAAAGAGAATTCCTTATTCCCGAAAACAGGCTTTCATACATATAAACTCAGTCCCATTATCACTTCGGACGATCTTGACATATTTATGAAATTGTCTTTCGACCTTTGCAAAGAAGTCTTTCAAAGCTCTTCCGACCTCTTTCTTATCAACCAACAAAAATACCCACACAGCTCGGGAAAAATCATCAATAATTGTTAAAAAATATGAGGCACCACATGAAGTTTTAGTTCTATACAGTCCCCATAAGTCGCAGTGTATCAATTCAAAACTCTCGGAGGCTCTATTCTCGCTCAACGGAAACACATTCCTAGTCTGCTTTGCCTGATGACATGTATCACATGCTTTTACATTTTTCTTGCCACTAAAATTCCTAACTTCTTGAATTGGGAGAGAGTTCGTTACCTGAATAGAGGGATGTCCCAACCGTTGATGCCACAGATCCAAAACATCCGCTTTTATAGCCTTCATCGGTGACACCGACTGAAAGTAGTACAAACCGTTCGTTTGTTTACCCGTGCCCCCGTGATCCTATCCTTCACAACACATATAATCTTAGCAAATTACACATCACTATCACATTGATCTATTAACTGAGACACCAAAATCAAATTGCACGTCATTCTGGGCACATAAAGAACGTTTCGGAGGGTCAACTGTTCATTAAGCTGGGTTGACCCTTTTTTTATGGCCATGGTACTCCTTCTGTTTGGCACTCTCACTGGACAGCGTACAATATCCCGCAAATCACTGAACACATTCAACTCTCCGGTCATATGGTTCGAAGCTCCAGTATCAATTATCCACGGACCATTAGCTGTCTTATTATTCACTCGATTAGCGTCCGACTTCTTTTGATTCAGCAAATTCACCAACATCTGCACATGTTCACTACTCAATCCAGACAAACTAGAGCTCCTGAATCCGACTTCATTCGCTGCACGAGCCACATTCGCCTGTGTCTCTACACGGCCGCTTAACGACTCCTTATCTTGATTACAAGACTGCAAGTCAAATTTCCACCACTTTGGATATCCAATTACCTCATAGCAATAATTTGGATTATGCCCTGAACGATCACAGTTCAGACACATTACCCCTCTCCATCTATTCATCACACCTATCCGGGAGAGTGTTGCTCTATTAACTGCAACTCTCTCTCGGTCACTCCGTCCGTGAGCATCACTTCTCACTTGTTCATTCAACATATCTACCGGACCCGTTTCGGGTCGCATAATAGTTTCGCCTCCTTAACCTGTCTTCTTAAGGGCACTTAAGATTGTCTGAAACAATCTTTCCCTTTCAACATCGAACTTCACGTCACACGACGACCTCGTCTGCCATGGACCATTCCTCCCGTCGACATAAACACTAGCAACAGTGACACCAGCTCCTTCCCTTCGAACGGCCATCACCACGCTCTTCCTTCACACTTTATGGAAAAATTTTTACTATAACGATCACTTTTTCTATCAACAATACGGTGGCTCTGATACCATGTTAAAATCGGACACAAAGTGCACACAAGACAAGACACAAATTTTAGGGTGAAGAATTTCTCACCTCTTCCATTAATGAATAAGCCTATATATACAAATGTAAAACCAAAAACCTAACTTAATCCCTAAGTCACTCCTAATGGGCTTGGCCCAATATACATTTGGTCTAAACTATATAATTAATATAAAATAAACCTTATTTACAATAATAACTATAATAACCTTCATTAGAAAGAGAGACGGTGAGAATCTAACTCACACATATTATCCGAAAAACTCTCTTCGATGGATGGCAATGGGAATGGGGCGGGGCGAGGCGGGTTTGGATCTATGTGGCGCGGGGTTATAGGCCCTATGCGAGTGCGGGGCGGGTTGAAACTAGAAAAAACTGATTCTTAGAGGGTCAGGTGGGGGGCGGGGCGGGGCGGGTCTGGGTTAAATTTCGTACAACTTCTATCGATATGCTCTTTTATTCTCTTACAAATTAGTAGTTTTTAACTTTTGATACTTATGCTTTGAAAGACATTAATAGAGATTCCTAGTAGTTCTCGACATTTTTAGTTGTTCCAGGTCACAAAACGTTATGCTGCTTTTCTTAGTCAGAAGTAGTATGAACAATAATTTGTTAAGTCTAAAGTTTACTATACTTTTTAGTGTGAGATAAACACTAGATGTGATATATGTAAATATGATTTTATGAAACAGAAATAATAAAGTTACATTCTTACATATCATCACCAGATGAAATTTTCCTTCGACGCCATAGCAATAATATGCATACACTAGATTTGTTCATGTAATCATATAATTTTTGCTAAAAGATTACTTGTCTCAAACTGCAATATGGATGTTTAATAAATTGAAGTGCATAGGCCGACTTTATAAACTCAAAAAAATAAATATACTGATCCGAAAATTTGGAATAATTTCCTGTAAGTGGGGCGGGGCGGCTCTTCGTGGGGCGGGTTCTAAAATAGAAAATTTGCTATGCGGGGCGAGTTGAAATTTTGCGGGTTTAGCCCAAACCCACCCCTCACCCGCCCCGCCCCGTTGCCATTGTTGACACCCAATTTTGTCCCGAATTTTTCAAAATTATTAAATTCTGGTAATATTTTCATAATTGAGGTTTAAATTGGAAAATTAAATAAATAATGATAATAAAGGAGGATCAATTGCAGTTTCAAAGAAAAGTGCTAAAATTGCAAAATCCCACCAAATTTAATCCACTCGTGCAACTCATTCATTTTTTTTTTATTTAATTATAAAATTGTGCCAAATCCGCTCCCCTCCTTGAAATCTATCCTATTTGTGCAAAGCCCATATATACATACACACTATTCATTCATCATCTACACAACCCACTATTATATACACTACACAAAAAAACCCTACAACGGACAACATTAATAGCAGCCGCGGCACCCCTCACCACCATTCATCTCCCTCATAAAAACAATACCCCATCCCTGATCCTCTTCTCCTCAATACCCATATACATCTCCTCACACACAGAAACATAGAGATCGGGGGTAGGGAAAAGGGACAGTGATACACTGAACAAGGGGATTAAAAACCGGAGGGAGATCTGGAAATGTCTTGATATAACGGAAACATTGAGGCCACCGGCTGTCATCACCGGAGTTGTAGTGACGCCACTGAACCGGCGTTGCTCCTCCTCCGTCTGTTTACTCGATTTGTGCATTGTTGCTGTTGTCCCGCCGGAGTTTAGCCGGATTTTTAACCCGGCGAATCATTTTTCTTTGTTTTGTTTTGCTGATTCATTGTGGAAAGTTGAAAGAAAGAAATGGGTCGCAGTGGCACCGGTTATTTACCACCGGAAGTCGCTCCCTAATTTTGTTGCTTTGTCGCGTTGAGATCTGAGGGCAATCGTTTATTCCGGCATTTGATTAGACCGGTGTACCGCCGTTTTTCTCATTCTTTGTGGCTGGTATTACTACTGTTTGTGTTCGACTTTGTTCGCTTGTGATTCTGCTGCTCCGTTTTGTTTGTTGGTACTGGTTACTGTTGTTTTTCTTGGGACAATGGTGGGGTCGCAGTGACGCCGCTACGGCTTGGTGTCGCTCCTCCACCTTTTCCGTTCGCTGGAGACGCTGCCTCGTGGTTTGTTAGTGTTTGCTTCGACTGAAAATTTGCTTTGGTGGTGGTTAGATCTTGAGGAAATTTGGCTGGTTTTGTTGCCTCGTTTCATTTGTTTCTCAGTTACAAATTTCTGAATGGCAATTGAGGCTACTGTGTATTCGAGCTGATCGTTTGGATGTTTGACTGTTGATTAAATCATTTGCTGTGTGGTATTGGGTTTTGCCGTGCTTGGACTTGTCGAAATTGGCTTGTTTCAATTGTGACTACTACTCATCGATATTGTGCTTCTGATGCTGGTTTGAACAAGTACTGTGTTAACATGGACAGGGCCTATGAAAAATATTTAATTTGAGGCTTTACGGACTGATTCGAACGGATACTACACCGTTTCGGCCGATGAAAATACCTATACACGTATTGAGGCCTACATAAGGAATTGACGGACAATGAATTGACGGATTTTGAACACGATACTACACTTGAACCGTCCCATTCCCGTGTCCCTAAAGCAAAAGGCGATGATGAATGCATTTTAACGCTAAGTAAGTTGAATAGAGTAGTGGGTTTGGTGCTTTGGCACGGCAACACGGCCCGGGCTCCGTGTTTGCAACCGTACCAAATTCCGAGCCTCTATTCGACGCGCCATGCAAACCTGAGCCTAAATTTTGCAAAAAAACAAACCCCTTATTATTATTATTATTCTATTATTATTATTATTATTATTATTATTATATATTCTATTATTATTATTATTATATATTTTATTACTATTATTATTATTGTTATTTTATTATTATTATTATTATTACTTTATTATTGTTATTTTGTTTTATTAATTATTACACTTTATTATCGTACTAATTTAGTTTAAATTCCCATTTTATTGCGAGGTACATCTTGGCACGAGCAATTCGGGAATGCTTTTTGGCTAACTTCCGTTGCATTGGAGTCGATTGGACTGAATTCGGACCCGAGCATTCAGAAATAAGACTTAGGAATTTTAGAAAACCCAAGGCTCCCGCGAGTTGATCAATTTACCGGTTTTATCTTTAACTTTGCTTTCCTTAGATATTTATGTAAATAAAATGTGTGAATTATTTTATTTGATAATAATATTTGATTGCTTGGTATATTGCTTTACTTTATATGCATTATCCTTTTTATTTTTGAAGTCGTTATTTAATTTATTGCAAACTGGGGCAAATTAGCAAAATGCGTGCAAAATTAAAATATTTTTCATAAACAAGTTTTATTTCAATTAATTATTTTAGATAATTTTTTTTAGAAAAGCATATTTTGCAAATATTTGGAAACCTGTCGGATTAACCGTATTTTACGGAATTTCGGAAGTGCCTTAAAAACCTTCTTCCGAAATTAATAAAACCTCTTACCTTTTAGAATCTCTGGAAGAAAGACCGTCTTTTTTATAAAACGGAGTTTTGCACGCATTTGTTAATTTGGTTCCCTGTTTTCCTTAAATTGGGTGGCGACTCCAAAAACTCCAAAAGAGTTAGCCCATCCTGTCGATATTCCGGAATTTATCCTTTTCGGGGTAATTTTTGGGGTTCAACAGCATGGCGACTCCGCTGGAGAGCAATAAAGGTTTTGACCATAAAGGTTTCCAATTGTTTGCAACTAGCATGCCTGATTTATTTGCTTTATTATATCTGTTTGTTTGGTTTGCCTTATAAAGCATGCATTGTATTAATTTGTGCATAATCTGCGTTCCATTCATATTTCCTCCCTCATGGAGCCTGTCAATTCTCTTTCACCTCCTCGATTTCATCACGGGGTACCCGCTTGACGGGTAGCTATGCAGGAAGGGCATTGCCCTTACCTCACTCTTTCAAACTTCTTTCGTGTCACCAAAAATTAGTTGGGGTATGGTTTGCCTGGTTTTGCCATGGCCGGTTTTACTGGTTTATGGGGCCAGGTTTATCCCGCATAGGTCTGAATCAGCCTCAACCGTTAGCCCACTCTTAGAAGGAGATTAGGTCATGCATGCATATACACCTTAGTTTGGGGGAAGGTTCGGCAGATTTGGTTGGTTTGTGTTTTGGAGATGGCTTGGTGTAGTGAGATCTAAGAGGTGAAGCCCCTGGTGTCTTTAAAAGGATCGGTGGGGTCCCTCTTGTGAATGGCTTTGCGTGTGTGCAGGCCTATGTTGATTATCCAGCTGCAACTTTGTAAAGATTGAAGTATGCTTGTCGCATACTAGGAGAGCGAAGCCCCTGTGTCTTTAAATGACCAGTGGGGTCCCTCCTTGAAGACCAGTGCGGTCTTGGTTACCTAGGAAACTGAGAGGCTTGATTAAAGCCGAGGACCAGTGAGGAGCCCTATGAACAAGGTCTATGAGCCTTGCAAACCTAGGAAGCTGAGAGGCTTGTCTAAAGCCGAGGACCAGTGAGGTTTTATTTTGAAAGGCCAATTGGCGCCTTTCGTGATTTGCAGTCTGGTATTGTGGAGGCAGTTGGAAATTTCTCCCTGGATGTTGTAAGATAATTGTGAATCGTGCTTGGAGGAGTGTGGATGTTTGCAAAAGCTATGGAGGATTATTTCGGGTTTTAGGCATTTGGGTTTAGAATTTTGTGCAGATGTTGTGGAGAGCATGAGCTGTGTTAAATACTTGTGATTGTCGCATGTTAATTGTTTGCCTTGCCTTATTTGCTCAAAATGCGTTAAATACTAGGTGTTGCTTGCTTGTATGCAATCCTATGAATGACATGCAAAATATCTTAATTACCCTTTGTGAGGTTTCTTTGTTTTGTTTATTTCTCTAGCAAATGTTGGATTTGTGAAGTGCCTGACCATTTACCATGCAAGGGGATTCGAGATTTGATTGATGGTAGACGCTCTAGTTCGTGAACGATGCAGTACTAGAAGTTAATGGCATTGTTTGAAAGTACTTGGCGATTGAACTTAGTAGCATTATTTTCAATTTTTAATTCGGGTTGAGGTCCTGAATCGCATTGTAATTTAAAGCTTATGTTAATCTGAATCAACTCATTTTGAATTTATGAAAATTGAAGTAAAATGCATCTCATTCTTATTATATTATTTACGCTTGCATTTGTTTCCATTTTAAAATTAAAATTGATAAACTTGCCAAAGCTTTGCTTGTAATGTATGGCAAAACAACTGAACAATTTGAAAGCGATGCACTGAAAGTTATTGTCTACGCTCTTTGGATATCGCACTACTGTTGGAACTTCAGCTGGGGCAGCTTTTATTTGTTGGTATATGGCGTTGAGGCAGTGATGCAGAACTACGCACGGTCTGATTCCCAAGGAGGGATACGTAGGCTCCCCCATCGGGCTCGACCCTTTAGCATTTTAAATTTTATTTTCCCCCAAGAAGGACAACTGGGGCAATTTTTGCAAAATGAGTTAGAGATGCGCAAGATAATAACTGGGGCAGAATTTTGCAAGAAGCGGGGTTGGATATTAAAGATGAGTTGGCAAGAATTTTGAAATCGGTTAAGGAAACAGTGCAAAGTCTAAGACAAAGGACGTTCAGTTTGTTTTAAAATATGTTACAAGTTTAAGTCAAGGCAAAATTTTCAAAATGCATCTTTGACTTCATTTGCATGCTTATTTCACTTGCTATATTGCATTAAAATATTTTATCCTGCCTCTATTTTTTTCGAAAATCTATGCTATTTGAGTTCATGAGCCAAGTTTCTGAAAGCAATTCGCAAATCCAAGTAAGTCCAAGGAGGACGAGGAAGCAGCGGAAGCGGCAAGATCAGGATGAAGTCTGCAAATCAAACGCTTCCCCCTCCCTCCCAAAACTAATGATTTTTCCTTGAGCGCAGGAATTTTCAAAGCAACAAGATGAGGAAACTAGCAACTATCAATTCCTCATAGAGTATTTGTCATACACATTGAACAATGTTGCCAAGATAACCGACCGAGATTGGAAGCGTTATCTGATTCATCGCATACGCGAAACGACTTTATTTTCTCTCTATTTCTGCCCTTGCCTAATCAAAGTTCATTGCTTTATTGGCAACTTTACTTTACACTTTGCAGGAATTAAGCATTAACTCAGTTTTCTCAAGGATAACACTCAACTCTTTAGGGCTTCACCAACATAAGCCGGACGGCTTAAACTCTCACTTTATATCCCCTTTATCTTTGACATTTTCTTGTCCATGCAAATTTAATTAAAACTTTATTTTGCAGGCTATTCTACCATTTATTTTACAAGTATCAACTCCAAGTCTATCGTAAACAATCGAAGACGCTATTATATTGCCGATCCTGGGGGCTCACTTTATTTTGTAGTCAAGACCATTCCTCCGCGGAAGAGTTCAAAGAGTATAACGTATTCATGTGTTTACGCTTTCGATAAGCGTCTTTTATATTTCACGCTTCCGGTAAGCGTCTTTATCTCACCTCGAAGGTGTTAATTATTTGAATGCCTCGAAGGCGTAATATATTTGCCCCGGAGGCGTATTTGTGTCACCTCGAAGGTGTTAATTATTTGAATGCCTCGAAGGCGTAATATATTTGCCCCGGAGGCGTATTTGTGTCACCTCGAAGGTGTTAATTATTTGAATGCCTCGAAGGCGTAATATATTTGCCCCGGAGGCGTATTTATGTCACCTCGAAGGTGTTAGTTATTTGAATGCCTCGAAGGCGTAATTTTATTGCCCCGGAGGCGTATTTATGTCACCTCGAAGGTGTTAGTTATATGAATGCCTCGAAGGCGTAATCTTGTTGCCCCAGAGGCGTATTTATGTCACCTCGAAGGTGTTAGTTATTTGAATGCCTCGAAGGCGAAATTTTGTTGCCCCGGAGGCGTATTTATGTCACCTCGAAGGTGTTATTTATCTGAATGCCTCGAAGGCGTAATCTTGTTGCCCCGGAGGCGTATTTATATCACCTCGAAGGTGTTAATTATTTGAATGCCTCGAAGGCGTGATTTTGTTGCCCCGGAGGCATATTTGTGTCACCTCGAAGGTGTTAATTATTGGAATGCCTCTAAGGCGTTATTTTGTTGCCCCGGAGGCGTATTTATGTCACCTCGAAGGTGTTTATTATGTGAATGCCTCTAAGGCGTAATTTTATGGACTCGATAGGTGTTTTAATATTCTACACTTTCTTAATCACATTTTGCAGCCTCCTGAGGCGTTTATACATTTGCAATACATATTTTAATGGCCTTACGTCGCTGATAAGTTTGTTAAGACATGCAGGATAATGTGAATATTCCAGACGCATTACAATCCATGATTGCCTTCAAATTGACTCCTCATAACTTAAAGCATTACGCTTTGTCATGAGTTATTGCCGAACAGGCGGCATTTCTACCCCTATGACTTTCATTCCTAATAGGCGACAAAGCCGAGGCTTGTTTGGTGTTTTCAAAACTAAGCCAAATAGGGCATCTCTTTGTTTCAGGCTATAATCCGCACAAGGCCATCCTTGCCGGATTGTCTCGCCAATTGATTTATCAATGGCTATCGCACTGACTACATTTCCGCATTACTTCGTTTGGCACTTGCTTTGAAATATGTCTTTGCACTTACTTCAAAATTAACGCCTTGCTTTACCCTTTCAGGTTGACCATCGGCTACGAGAATTCTCCTTTGTTGGATTGTCTCGCCTATTGATTTGCAAAATGTTGACCACCAGGCGGGGCTTCTCTCTTGTTGGACTTTCACGCCTGTTGATTTGCTAAATCACTTTGCGTTGCTTTACATTTCGCGCTGAATTGCCTTGCACTTGCTTTCAATTATGCCTTTGCACTTGCTTTATATTATGAACCGCTTTACTTTTAGCTTAGCAGGTTAACAGGTCAGCCCCGAGACCCTCCTTGCTTCGTGCCGGACCGGCTCGCCAGCTGATTTGTTTGACAATCAACCCCAAGACCCTCCTTGCTGCGTGCCCGACCGGCTTGCCAGTTGATTCGTCAAGATGTTTAAATTGCCTTACACTTGCTTTCAATTATGCCTTTGCACTTGCTTTATATTATGAACCGCTTTACTTTTAGCTTAGCAGGTTAACAGGTCAGCCCCGAGACCCTCCTTGCTTCGTGCCGGACCGGCTCGCCAGCTGATTTGTTTGACAATCAACCCCAAGACCCTCCTTGCTGCGTGCCCGACCGGCTTGCCAGTTGATTTGTCAAGATTGTTGAAAATGCCTTGCACTATGCCTTCACATTTGCTTTATTGCTTCGCCAGTGGATGGGAAGACAATTTATCAAAGATATTGCAGCTTTCACTTACAAATTGCGTCATGCCTACCATAAGCAATTGGAGGCCTTATTTTGAAGTCTATCATAAGCAATTGAAGGCTCTTTTATCATTGATCCTACCGTAAGCAATCGGGGATCTTATTATCAAGTCTATCGTGAGCAAGCGAAGACTTCATTAGCATTCATGCCTACCATAAGCAATTGGAGGCCTTATTTTGAAGCCTATCATAAGCAATTGAAGGCTCTTTTATCATTGATCCTACCGTAAGCAATCGGGGGATCTTATTATTATTAAGTCTATCGTGAGCAAGCGAAGACTTCATTAACATTGAAGCCTACCATAAGCAATTGGAGGCCTTATTTTGAAGCCTATCATAAGCAATTGAAGGCTCTTTTATTATTGATCCTACCGTAAGCAATCGGGGGGTCTTATTATCAAGTCTATCGTGAGCAAGCGAAGACTTCATTAGCATTCACGCCTACCATAAGCAATTGGAAGACATTATTATTGAAGCCTATCGTAGACAATCGAAGGCCCTATCATTTGAAGCCTACCATAGACAATTGGAGGCCCTATTATGAAGTCTACCGTAAACAATCGGAGACATCACATTTACCAAGTCTACCGTAGACAATCGGAGGCGTGGTTAGTTATCAAGTCTATCGTATACAATCGAAGACATTATTATTGAAGCCTATCGTAGACAATCGAAGGCCTTATCATTAAAGCCTACCGTAGACAATCGGGGGCCTCATTATGAAGTCTATCGTAAACAATCGAAGACGTCATTATCATTTAAAGCCTTCCATAAACAATTGGAGGCCTTTTTATGAAGCCTATAGACAATCGAAGGCGCTATTGTTATGGAGCCTACCGTAAACAATCGGGGGCCTCGCTATGAAGTCTATCGTGAGCAAGCGAAGACATCGTTATCATTTGGAGCCTACCATAAACAATTGGAGGCCTTTTTATGAAGCCTATCATAAGCAATTGAAGGCTCTTTTGTTATTGATCCTACCGTAAGCAATCGGAGGGTCTTATTATCAAGTCTATCGTGAGCAAGCGAAGACATCGTTATCATTTGAAGCCTACCATAAGCAATTGGAGGCATTATTCTGAAGCCTATCATAGGCAATTGAAGGCTCTTTTGTTATTGTTCCTATCGACGGCCATCAGTTTCTCAAAGATCATTCGCCTTGTCGCATATGCAGCACAAATCTATTTCTTCTTTTTTCATTATAGCTTTTGTTTCATTATTCACTCGTTTTCTAACGCATTTTCTTTAAATTTGCAGAAATTGAACGGCAGATTCAATAAGAACTGAAGGCATTCAACGCTTTGCAGCACTATTAATTCAAGCAACACGACCCAGTTTTGCTTATTTGTTTTGCATTATCCTGCCTTAATTAATCTAATTTGCAATTTTGTTTTGCAGGCTGCCATCAAATTTAGGCTCGTTCACCTATATTGAACGTTTTGGGCCTGTTCGCCTTAAAAATGAACAATCAGGGTTTATCCACCCACAAATAGGATATCTGGGTCCTTCCACCCACAAATAGGATATCTGGGTCCTTCCACCCACGAATAGGATATCTGGGTCCTTCCACCCACAAATAGGATATTTGGGTCCTTCCACCCACAAATAGGATATTTTGGGTCCTTCCACCCACGAATAGGATATCTGGGTCCTTCCACCCACAAATAGGATATTTGGGTCCTTCCACCCACAAATAGGATACTTTGGGTCCTTCCACCCACGAATAGGATACTTTGGGTCTTTCCACCCACAAATAGGATATATCGGGTTCTTCCACCCACAAATAGGATATCTCAGGTCCTTCCACCCACAAATAGGATGTGCAGATTTCTTTCAAGTAGATGATAGTCTAAGACAAGTCGGTTGGAGCACCACTTTCGGAGTGCTTCGCGATGTCGGTTGTCTTGCAATATTGGCATTTTACAATTCGTTCTCACTTACTTATTGTCTTGCTTTACTGTTTCAGAATAAGGATCAGCTTAGAGGTTCTCCGGGCGGAGTACTTTGTCAGTTGATCGAATGAAGAACTTATCAATGATACCGAAACCCGTATTTACAATTTTTGTTATCACTTTATTTATTTCTTATTCCAATTATTACAGTTTATTAGCAGTTGCTCGTTTACCGTTTGTTGAGATTATTGCAGGATTTTTAGCAGCACCGCAGCAGCATTTGGAACATGGAGCTTTGCTTAGCAATGAACCGGGGCAATCATTGATATGAGCTGGACTCGTCAACGAAGACCTGAAGAATCGCACCCGCATAAGTCATCCACCCTAGAGGTAAGTCTCTTGTTAACCCTGAGTCTGAGATTTAAGATTGAAGACAAGATGGCTCGGTTATCGAGGTGTAGTGGAAGCTATGTCCGTGTAAACCCCTCTTTATGGGTGTGTCGTCGACCACATTTTCATAACTTGGGTGATTACAAGCCTCTTTTCCGCGCTTGAGTAGTCGTTACTATCTCGTCTTTGATTTTCAAATCGCGTCGAACTACATATGGCCTGATTCTCTTTTAGCCCGAGATATGTAGGCAACTCGGAAACCGAAGTTCGGCCATGTTCATAAGCCTCGCATTTTGATCCTAGGAATCGAAGTCTTGGCTTTACCATGACAAAATTGGGTTTCACGTCAACTTTCTTTACCCTGAAAACTCTTTCATCCTTTTCCGGGTAAAGAGGGGCAGCTGTTGACACCCAATTTTGTCCCGAATTTTTCAAAATTATTAAATTCTGGTAATATTTTCATAATTGAGGTTTAAATTGGAAAATTAAATAAATAATGATAATAAAGGAGGATCAATTGCAGTTTCAAAGAAAAGTGCTAAAATTGCAAAATCCCACCAAATTTAATCCACTCGTGCAACTCATTCATTTTTTTTTTTATTTAATTATAAAATTGTGCCAAATCCGCTCCCCTCCTTGAAATCTATCCTATTTGTGCAAAGCCCATATATACATACACACTATTCATTCATCATCTACACAACCCACTATTATATACACTACACAAAAAAACCCTACAACGGACAACATTAATAGCAGCCGCGGCACCCCTCACCACCATTCATCTCCCTCATAAAAACAATACCCCATCCCTGATCCTCTTCTCCTCAATACCCATATACATCTCCTCACACACAGAAACATAGAGATCGGGGGTAGGGAAAAGGGACAGTGATACACTGAACAAGGGGATTAAAAACCGGAGGGAGATCTGGAAATGTCTTGATATAACGGAAACATTGAGGCCACCGGCTGTCATCACCGGAGTTGTAGTGACGCCACTGAACCGGCGTTGCTCCTCCTCCGTCTGTTTACTCGATTTGTGCATTGTTGTTGTTGTCCCGCCGGAGTTTAGCCGGATTTTTAACCCGGCGAATCATTTTTCTTTGTTTTGTTTTGCTGATTCATTGTGGAAAGTTGAAAGAAAGAAATGGGTCGCAGTGGCACCGGTTATTTACCACCGGAAGTCGCTCCCTAATTTTGTTGCTTTGTCGCGTTGAGATCTGAGGGCAATCGTTTATTCCGGCATTTGATTAGACCGGTGTACCGCCGTTTTTCTCATTCTTTGTGGCTGGTATTACTACTGTTTGTGTTCGACTTTGTTCGCTTGTGATTCTGCTGCTCCGTTTTGTTTGTTGGTACTGGTTACTGTTGTTTTTCTTGGGACAATGGTGGGGTCGCAGTGACGCCGCTACGGCTTGGTGTCGCTCCTCCACCTTTTCCGTTCGCTGGAGACGCTGCCTCGTGGTTTGTTAGTGTTTGCTTCGACTGAAAATTTGCTTTGGTGGTGGTTAGATCTTGAGGAAATTTGGCTGGTTTTGTTGCCTCGTTTCATTTGTTTCTCAGTTACAAATTTCTGAATGGCAATTGAGGCTACTGTGTATTCGAGCTGATCGTTTGGATGTTTGACTGTTGATTAAATCATTTGCTGTGTGGTATTGGGTTTTGCCGTGCTTGGACTTGTCGAAATTGGCTTGTTTCAATTGTGACTACTACTCATCGATATTGTGCTTCTGATGCTGGTTTGAACAAGTACTGTGTTAACATGGACAGGGCCTATGAAAAATATTTAATTTGAGGCTTTACGGACTGATTCGAACGGATACTACACCGTTTCGGCCGATGAAAATACCTATAGACGTATTGAGGCCTACATAAGGAATTGACGGACAATGAATTGACGGATTTTGAACACGATACTACACTTGAACCGTCCCATTCCCGTGTCCCTAAAGCAAAAGGCGATGATGAATGCATTTTAACGCTAAGTAAGTTGAATAGAGTAGTGGGTTTGGTGCTTTGGCACGGCAACACGGCCCGGGCTCCGTGTTTGCAACCGTACCAAATTCCGAGCCTCTATTCGACGCGCCATGCAAACCTGAGCCTAAATTTTGCAAAAAAACAAACCCCTTATTATTATTATTATTATTCTATTATTATTATTATTATTATATATTCTATTATTATTATTATTATATATTTTATTACTATTATTATTATTGTTATTTTATTATTATTATTATTATTACTTTATTATTGTTATTTTGTTTTATTAATTATTACACTTTATTATCGTACTAATTTAGTTTAAATTCCCATTTTATTGCGAGGTACATCTTGGCACGAGCAATTCGGGAATGCTTTTTGGCTAACTTCCGTTGCATTGGAGTCGATTGGACTGAATTCGGACCCGAGCATTCAGAAATAAGACTTAGGAATTTTAGAAAACCCAAGGCTCCCGCGAGTTGATCAATTTACCGGTTTTATCTTTAACTTTGCTTTCCTTAGATATTTATGTAAATAAAATGTGTGAATTATTTTATTTGATAATAATATTTGATTGCTTGGTATATTGCTTTACTTTATATGCATTATCCTTTTTATTTTTGAAGTCGTTATTTAATTTATTGCAAACTGGGGCAAATTAGCAAAATGCGTGCAAAATTAAAATATTTTTCATAAACAAGTTTTATTTCAATTAATTATTTTAGATAATTTTTTTTAGAAAAGCATATTTTGCAAATATTTGGAAACCTGTCGGATTAACCGTATTTTACGGAATTTCGGAAGTGCCTTAAAAACCTTCTTCCGAAATTAATAAAACCTCTTACCTTTTAGAATCTCTGGAAGAAAGACCGTCTTTTTTATAAAACGGAGTTTTGCACGCATTTGTTAATTTGGTTCCCTGTTTTCCTTAAATTGGGTGGCGACTCCAAAAACTCCAAAAGAGTTAGCCCATCCTGTCGATATTCCGGAATTTATCCTTTTCGGGGTAATTTTTGGGGTTCAACAGCCATACCTACTTCGATGCCACTAGATTATATTGTAAATAGATTTTTTAAATTTTAGAACTAATAATGGGTGTTCCTAAACAGGCTAGTTTACGCTTAGTCGACATTCTGAACTTGTCTCGATATTGATTGTTATACTCTATGCACGTACTCAGGACACTTGAAGGGGGGTTGAATAGTGTCTTCCGATTTTTGCCAAAGAACCCAGTTCTTAGTTACCTTAACTAATCTGCAACACAAGTATCAATCTAAACAGAATGAAAAGACAAAGAGTTTTTACGTAGAAAACTCCTTGCTCAAGGGAGAAAAGCCACGACCTAATCACTGAGATTCTAAAAACTATTCCACTAACACAAATGAGCAAGTTTTAGATAACAAACTCTACAACCAAGGGGCTACACTCTAGACCCTAATCACTTGAAAGCTAAACTCTAACTTCATAAAATGTTCTAAAAAGATTCACCTATTACAACGCTTCTCAGACAAGCATATAAGTAATACAGTTTAACTTCACAAAACTATGACAACAGTAATGAAGAACCTATGCTAAAACCTGAATAAGCTCTGAGTTCTTCAATGGTTGTCCACTGCTGTTCAATCACTCACGAATAATAACTGGATCTCCTTTTTTTTCCTCTCAATTCTCGTAGTGAATGAAGGAATACGACTGCCTCAATTACTTGCTTTTATATGGCTTATGCAAACCCTAGCAGTTTCTCACTAGGAATCTTCTCAATTATGGTAAGAGAAGATCTCTAGTGATATACTCCTAGTATAACACCAACTCTTGTTCACACTTCATAGAGACAGCCTTGGCATGAACTCTTTTGCTGACTAGGATAAGTAATCATACATGCGCCAAGCTTTCCTGGTTCTACATGGTGCAGTCCACAATCTTTTCGATCAGTAATGCCTTCTCTGAAGGACTAGGATCTTCATCAGGTCCTTTCTTTGTCAGTTTTCAAAACAAACACCTCAACAAATTCCCTTTTTTTGATGATGACAAACAAATATTGCCAAGCAACCTGTACATACAATCACCAATGCACAATAACAGAAAACAGTTTGAAAGAAAATTTTAAAACAGATGAATTTAGTCACAAACATCCCAACATTTCCTTCTTCCCCCTTATGGCATCATCGAAAAGATTCTAAAATCCTACAAGAACAAGTTAACACAGTCAAATCTAGAGCACAAGGCAACAAGCTTGCTAAGCATGAACACTTATATCATATCAAAGGGCCCAATAGGACAATAGCAACAAGAATAAACATGGCTAAACAAGCAATTTAAAACCAATTATCTAGGGTCCACGCATGTTTAGCCCATTAAGTACAACCCATCAAAAATTGTAATTGTCTTAAACATACATCACAAGAAGCGAAGAAAGACTAAGGGAATAGGGAAGGAATGAAACGAGACGATCAGGAGTGAAGCTTGAAGTGCTTGACCAGTGCTTCTAGGTTCTTTGAGTTATTGACTCTTTCACCCCACCAGCTTCGCCTGATATTTGTTGCATCCAATGGTCAGTCGATCAATTTCTCGATCCTTCAACTTCAACTCTCTTTTTAGCTCGGCATTTTCTTCTTGTAAATCCAAAAGGATCTTCTCCAATTCCTTCATAGCAGACACAGCTTCATCTGTTCCAAAACTCTCACTGTCATCAGCTTTTTCAACCTTGATCTGCATAGGATGTTTTGATGTCCTCTTTTCCTTAAAAAAGTCGCATATTTTCAGAACATTCATTCCAAACATTTGATGATACGTGGGTTTCTTCCCATTCTTAAGAGGAACACCAAAGTGTTCATAAATCTACTGCAATATGTAGGAGTGCACTAAGGAGTGTCTTTTCTTCCTAGTGCCAGCAGTTCTCTTAAAATGCCTTATGATAAACCCAGGTAGATTTATCAAAACACATCTGTCCATCAAATCGATATGTGTCAGATCCAGTGCACAAGCTTCACTATTTCTTTCACCTCTTGGTAATAAGAATCAGTGCACAAACTCGAAAAGTAGCTGATGAGCTGGTTTCATCTCCTTCTTGTCAACTTTCCTTTCTTTCCTGAGTCTAGGATTTCCAACGAACTCTTTGGTCACCTCAAAGGGAGTAATACCATCAGTTCTCTTAGGCCACTTCAGTTTCAAGTATCTGCAGTATCCTTCAGCAGGCACTTTTAAGATGACTCCCAACTCAGTTCTTCCAAACTCTATCTTAACACCCCTCACCATTGAGCACACTCTCCTACCAACCACACTACAATTTGTATAGGACTCTCTGACTTCATCCATAAACTGACACCTGTTATCTATTGAGAAAATCTTTGTCCATCCTTGAACATTTAATTTGGAAATTAGAGGCTTCATATGTGATTCATCCATATCACATAGTATACTCCCATGAAGAACATGTTTAGTCAGGAAGAACTCAAACCTATCAACCTTTTCTCTATCCTTCCTAGAATCATCAGAGCTTACTCCAGAGTCTGAATCATCTGGTTCCACATCATCCCCATCATCAGTATTTCTCTACTCATCAAGCACAGGTTTCTCCACTACCATCTTCTTGCCTTTTGCTTTATTAGTAAATTTTGCATCCCTTTCAGCTTGTTGCTTCAGTGCAGATCTAGTTGCAACTCTTCTAGAAACTTCAAATTCCTCTTTTTTTGCAGGTACATAGCTTGTTTCTTCACTATAACTTTCATCTACAAGCTGCTTTCTTTCTACAGCTTTCCCACCATTTATAAGCTTCATTTTCTTTCCCTTCTCTGTGTTTCCCTCCACTATTTTTGTCTCACTTGCAAATATTACTTCATCTTCCTTCTCATCAATCTTCTCCTTGTCAGAATCAGTCCAGTCAATTTCTGCTTCATCAGTTGTTTCAGGGACTGAGGAAGGAATGGTTCCTTTATCGGTTCCCTTAGAAACTCAGAGATTTCTTGTCAACAACAACTGGACTATTGATTCCAACAACCTCTTTTACAGTCTCATTGGGAATAGTCTACAAACTAAGCTTGTCGACTGGGTCCTTTTGAGAATTTACAGATTCCACAGCCACTACAGGTTCTAGTATTGTTTTAACAGCATCTACACTAGAAATTCCGTCCATTACACTAGTAACAATAGTTTCAACAATAGGCTCACAAAGTTCTACTTTGGAAACATCAACTTTTTCTATCTCCACATTCCCTCTGTCAGTCTCACACGCAGACCCTACTACATCTACATATTCAATCAAATCATCCATCCTAGTAATTAGAGACTTTGTAGCGACTTTTTCAGGGCTTAAAACAAGCTCATACAAAGTTGAACTAATCTCAGTAGAGTCAGTTCTTACCTCTTCTAATTTTGTGTAAAAACCACAGGTGTAGAAGAGATGCTCATTGATTTTGGTCTTGACTTCTTTCCCTTTTTAAAAGCTTCTTTTGCAGCCTTTTGATACGAGGCTAGATGTTGCAATAATTTCTATACTTTTTCCTCGTATTTATGTTTCAACTTGCGATATTTATTGGTACTTTGGATGGAATTGCTCTTATTTGGTGTGTTTTATTTTGTAGGGATTACATTGATGATATGAGTTGTATATGGAGCATAATTGATGAAAAACAAGGGTTTTGAAGTCTGAGTAGAAGCCCGAGGGTCGAGTGAACCAAGGCGTGGAGGAAAAATGATAAAAGAATTGGAGATGCAGTGAATTTGGCCTGTTGTGCCGCGCCGGGTGTTGCACTATGCGGCACAACAGGGACGATCTTTAGAGAGTTTAGAATTTTGGAAAGCCTGCACAAATTGGCCTACGGCACCGCACTGCGCAATGCACTGTGCGGCGCCGTAGGTTTAAAATCCTGACATTCTCAATTCGACTTTATTTTGGATTCCCGACTTGTGTGGGTCTATGGGACGGTATAAAAGCCCTAAAACATGTCCCAAAACACAACTTTTGACCTATCTTAACATCAAAAGGAGGCAAATATTTGGCTATTTTACCTATATTTTCAGGGTAGTTTTACCATGTTATGATAGTACACCTAAAAGTTTATATGCAAAATTCTCAAGAGTTGATATTAATTGAGTTGTTTGGTGTTGTAGGATTTGAACATGGTGAATTGAGCAAGAAAGTGCTAGTTTTGGAGCTAAAAGTGAAGATGTTGAAGAGTGCAAGTGATCCGTGTGCCATGCGAGTGACACAGGAAGAATTAGAGTCTTTGCTTAGGAGTTAAATAAAAACTTCAGCGCATTTAAGCCAAATACGCGAGCACTACGCGAGCTGAATTGCCTGAATAAAATTAGTCCCGCGTGCCACGCGAAGCACAGATCCATAGGGCGAAATTTTAAGGATTTTTTGGTACTTTTGCTTAGTTCCTACAGGGTATAAAAGCTTCTTTATCCTCCATTATGAAATATACGCTGGGATAGAGGCAAAAAGGAGGCTAGAGCTTTGGAGACTTCAAGAACACGAGTTTTTCCTAAATTCTTCCTTACTTTTTTTTAATTTATTCATTCATGAATTATTTTGATATGACTATAATGAACATGCATGGCTAATTTATCCAATCTAGGGTTATTTAAGCCACTCCAATACTTATGTGTTATGAATATTTATTTCAATGAATGAAACTTGTGAATCCTTCCTATCTAAGTGTTTATGTTTTGATTGCTATTAATTGGAAGGGCCCCCAATTGATTGTTCTCATTATTCTTGTGTGTCTAGGGATCATATGTTTGGGTTAAACATTTAGCAATATTTCAACCTAAAACCAAGGTATTACTTAGGTTGTCAATAAGGTGATTTGTGACCATTGACCCTAATTGTGAACTACTTGTAGTCCTAAGTATCTTCATTAATTAATTGAAAAATTGGTTAGTGAAAGTTACAACTATTACATGGGAGTGAATAGTTGTGTAATTAGAGCAAGTGTTCAAGAGGAAGAAAATTAAGTTGAATTTGTTAGGAGTTGGGTAGATCAATCCTAGGCTTTTAAATCCTTGATTAATTATTTCTTAATATTTTACTATTTACTTTTGTTACATTGAAACCATTATACAATTACAAAACCTCGAAGTTAATTGGTTAGATAAATTAGTTTGATTAGCAACTAGATTTCGAGTGCTCCCTGTGGGATTGGACCTCGGGACTTTAAGTACCGGGCTATATTTGCTGCGACCGCTTAGTCCCTTTTATAGGGCATAGTTGGGCGTGATCAAATTTTGGCGCAGTTGTCGGAGAACACAGTGTATTTCTAGCTTGTTAGGATAACTGAGTTGTTAGTTCAATTAACTTTGTTTCTGTACATATTTATTTAGTTTATAAAGAAATAATAAAAATATGGCATTAGGAAATTACATGTGGCTAGGTGATCATTATGGTTGTGATAATACGTCTTATTTATCCCCGAGACCCTATTATGATGGTACTTCTTTCTCTTATGATAATAGTAGGTGCGATGAAGTGGATGATGACGAGGAAGAATATGAAGCTGAATTGAAGAAGATTTTGGACAGACGTAGAGCACAACTATGCCGCATAGAAGCTCAAGTAAATCAGTTGGTTGCATTATTGGGAATCCAACAACCTAGCCAAGAAGACATGGAATTAGAAGAAGAAATTATGGCTATAGTTGAAGATCTAAAACGTGAATTTCCATTGGAGGAGATAAATGCTGAAAGCCAACCATCTAGCCATATAGTGTGGGACAATGCTGAGGATGAAGATGTGGTACTAGAGTCCAACAATAAAATTGAATCTGAAATTCTAGTTGACTCTAAGTCGTGCCAGAAAGAGGATGTGAGTAACAAATCAAAGTGTGAGCGGGTTGCACCGCATTCTGGACACTTTTCTACGTTGATTTTAGAAGGGGACATGGAAATCGATCCTTTTGAGCCGATTGAAGAGTTGAAGGATTATGCATATGATGCTTACACTCTCAAATTTGTGATGCCATCTAGGCACGATGAAAATCCTTGTATGAAGGCCAGTGAATACAACATTGTATATTTGGTGCTTGGCCAAGAGTATAGCTGAAAATTTGGGGATATTCCTAAGTTGGTGGCGACGTGCAGAAGGAGATACTTAATGTTTGATTTGCAAGAACTTGTGTCACCCCAAGAGCATAGCCGGAGAGTTGAGTTTCAATTGGGGAGGCGATCCATAAGCTCAAGTTGGAGGAAAAAATATTGACTCTATGTTATGTTGTGCCACGACATTAAATAAGGCGCTTCTCGGGAGGCAACCTGTGATTGTATTTGTATATAAGTAAAATAAAATAAAAATGATAAAAAAAAATGGTTATCTTTTGAAGGATACTACTTGGCGAGTTTCTTTATTTTGCAGGTTTCGACTAGTTTGAAGTCTAAGTGTGAGGTGCTTGCAACCCCATACGATTGGATGAGGATGTCCTGCTTGGGGGAAGTCCGAGTACCTCGTGCCCTAAAGAAGCTCACAGGGATGTTCTTCGGGCTCAGAGCCCCAGGGAGTTTCTCTATCACCCTTAGTTTTATTTTTATTGCATTGAGGGCATTGTATGATTTTAAGTGTGGGGTGGGAGTTTTCTTATTTGTATTAATAATCCCCTTTGGTTTTTCTTTGTGCATCGGTTCTTTTCCAAAGGAGGTAGTTTGAACCGGGTATAGGTAGATTTTTCTTTTTAGGATTAGAGTGTAGTAAATGGATGGGAAAGTCTTGGCTCCACTTTGACTAGTTTTTTATAGATACTTGATTTGGGGTATGTGGATTTCATGCATATATTTTGTCAGGATCCATTTGCCTTGAGAAATGTACGTTGAGTGTATTATTTGAAGCATGTGATCATGATGTTGACTTTAGACTTACTTGAGAGTTTGCTTGTGTTTGCTTTGTTTAAGAGCGCGAATCGAGCCGTTTTGAGTAGGTTATGTGCCATGTGTGAGTGAGATTTTGCTTTCTCCGTGTTTAATACTTGATGTCAAGAACTTTTCCGGTGTGTGTTCAAAGCGAAATGAGAAGTTTGCTCGGTTAGGAAGTAATATAGGTATTCCTTTTATAGCCAATTTACTTGAAGCTTCAGAATTAGTTGTTTACTAGTGAAAATTTGACCTTAGCTAACCCTTTTGAGCCTGTAGCCATTCTTTGATAGCCATTAGGATTCCTATTTCTTGTGCTAAATATCTGTGAGTTTTACTTTTGTGTTATGAGCCTGAAAGGCTAGTTAATGAAGTGAAAAATTGTGGCTGTTGGAGGAAGACAAAAGGCACTTAGGAGGATGCTATTTGGAGGGATTTACTACAAAAAGAAAAGAAAAGAAAAAAGCGAAAGCTTGAGATACTGTGCAATTATTGAAATATGAGAAAAAATTGAGTTTGAAAAAAAAAGTAGTCCCTATTATTAGCTCCTACCTTTTCTTCAAGAAAAAGATTGGTGAAAGTTGACTCTGTGATGGTAAAAGAAAGATTAGTTGGCAGGAAAAATACTTGAATAAATTATGGTGTATTAAATTGCTTGGGGTGGTTAGTCACTATTACCTAAATATATCCTACCCGTCCCATTGCCTACATTACAACCTAAAGAAGTCCTAATTGATCTTAGCCGAGTAGATGGACATTAGTCGAATCCTACACTAAGGGTAAGCTTATGGTACGTCTTGTGTTGCATGTGAGTTCTTTTCTGAAAGTGAGTGCTTCATCTTTATGTGAACTTTTGTTCATAATTCATTCTCTTGTGTGAATTTCTTCATTAAACTTTGGATTTATTGTGAGGGCACATGATTTACGAGAAGCGAGCTCTTTTATTAGTCTGTTGAATAGAGTGAGTACTTGCATGACTTATTGGGTGAGTCTGGAGTTGATGTGGGATTGGGAGGTTGATTTGGTGCACTAGATTGTTTTTAAATACTCTTGGCATGGATTTTGTGTGAGTAAGGTACGAATAGTGCATATGCAACTTGTTAAGTGTCTATATAAACCCAAGTCATCGTTGTAGGTTGTTTTTCTTAAGTTCAAAGTATAAGTTGCTCGAGGAAGAGCAAAGATTTAAATGTGCGGTGTTGATACGAGGCTAGATGTTGCAATAATTTCTATACTTTTGCATCGTATTTATGTTTCAACTTGCGATATTTGTTGGTACTTTGGACGGAATTGCTCTTATTTGGTGTGTTTTATATTTTAGGGATTACATTGATGATATGAGCCAAATATGGAGCATAATTGATGAAAAACAAGGGTTTTGAAGCCCGAGTATAAGCCCGAGGGTCGAGTGAACCAAGGCGTGGAGGAAAAATGATAAAAGAATTGTAGATGCAGTGAATTTGGCCTGTTGCGCCGCGCTGGGCGTTGCACTATGCGGCGCAACAGGGACGATCTTCAGAGAGTTGAGAATTTTGGAAAGCCTGCAGAAATTGGCCTACGGCACCGCCCTGCGCAATGCACTGTGCGGCGCCGTAGGCTTAAAATCCTAACAGTCTCCATTCGACTTTATTTTAGATTCCCGACTTGTGTGGGTCTATGGGGACGGTATAAAAGCCCTAAAACACGTCCCAAAGCACAACTTTTGACATATTCCACATCCAAAGGAGGCAAGGAAGAGAGGAGATCAAGATTCAAGGCTCTACTTCATCCATCTATCCATATTCTTGTGGTTTTGTATGCTTTTAGTTATTTCTTGTCTTAGAACATGACTATGAGTGGCTAAATCACCCATTCTAGGGTTGATTGACCCACTCCATATACTTGTGTGATGATAATTATTGTGTTGTTAATGAACCTTGTTAATTCTTTCTATCTATGTTGTTTACGAATTGTTTGCTATTAATTGGTAGGATCCCCAATTAATTGTCTCCTTTATTCTTGTGATTACTAGGAATAGATTCATGAGTTGGGGTTAAACCCATAGCAATATTTCAACCTAAAACAAAGGCATTGCTTAGGTTGTCAAAACGGTGAATTAGGAATATTGATCCTTACTGTGAACCATAAGTGTAGTCCTCCCTATCTTCATTAGTTAATTGGAATAGTTAACTAATGAAAGTTATGATTACTTAACGGAAGTGTGTAGTTGTAAACTTGGAGCACTTGTTCAATAAGAAGAGTTAGGGAAAATTGATAGCACAATATTTTAGCACAAGTTAGGAGTTGGGGAAATCAATCCTAGGTTTTCCATCTCTTGAATCAAATCTATCTTTCTACACTTGTTATTTACTTTCTTGTTTAGTATTTTTAGTATAAAATCAAACCAAAGATATAAACTTGAAGTTGGTTGAGTAGATAATTTAGCTAGATTAACTGCTAGGAGTCGTGTTCTCTGTGGGATTCAACCTCGGGACTTTAAGTACCGAGCTATATTTGTCGCGACCGCTTAGTCCCTTTTATAGGGCGTAGTTGGGCGTGATCACCTTTCTCTTGCCTTAACCAGTCTCTCTACCACCGTAGAAGCACTAGCCATGGGTTTTTTTGTGGATTTTTGTGTTTTGGAGATTTTAGCGGGTGTGGCAGACGTGGATTGTGATTGAGACATGTTTTGATTTTTTGTTTAGGCTGAAGATGATGTTGGTGTTGCTTTAGGGTTTGAACTGCGAGAATTTTGGAGAGCAAATTTATTTCCTTCTTGAAAAAGGAAAGATCAATAATGACTGAAAAAAAAGACTACCTTTTTAGGTACTTCAAAACCGGGAAAAGTTGCTGATGTGACTGTTTTGATTGACAAGTTATTAAGACTATTTATTCAAGTGGGAGAGCTTTTAAAATTTGAAAATCCAATTAGTATAGGATATTGACTTAGCTGGTTATATATTTAGAGAAGTACTCGTGATGCACATTCAAGACAGTAAACTTTTTTGCTACGAACTTAATGAGTACAGACACACAGTGTATCTGGACATGGTTCCTCGCTTTGACAGTAGTTCCTTCTTGATATCTAATAAATCCTTTACTGGGAACACATTGAACAGTTTTATAAGTACATGCTTAACTAAACAATAATACTATTTCTACTACAAATTTTAGAATGGACTGTAATAACAAAATTTTTGCAAGAACAATAAAACACTTAACTAGACAATTTTTGGAGAATCAGGTTCTGGGTCATCCACGTATTTTGGTCACCTTCAACTCCAACATGTTCCTCTCAAACTGAACCCCGCATAAAGCCTTAGTGAAGATATCAGCAATTTGATCTTCAGTCCTGCAAAAATTCATAGTAATTAGACCTTTTTCAATATTATCTCTCAGAAAATGATGTCTAATATCAATATGCTTGGTTCTCTTATCCTAGACATGCTAGACTGGGTTCTTAGCAATTTTGACTGCACTTGTGTTATCACATAAAATGGGCACTGGTCCGCTCTTGATTCGTAAGTCCTCCAGTTGTTGTTTGATCTATAGCAATTGTGAACAACAAGAGGCAGCTGCAACATACTCAGCCTCAGCTGTGGAAAGAGCCACAAAATTTTGTTTCTTAGTAGTTCAAGAAACCAGGCAAGGACCTAAGAAGTATTTTATTCCTGAAGTGCTCTTTCTATCCACCAAATGGCCTACATAACCATTATCAGCAAAGGCGATCAATTCAAATGTACCACCCCTTGGGTACCATATATACAAGTCTTGAGTTCCTTTAAGATATCTTAATATTCTCTTGACAGCAGTCAAGTGGAACTTCTTGGGTTTGGACTAAAATCTTGCACAGAGTCCTATACTGTAAATAATGTCTGCACGACTAGCAGTGAAATAGATGAGAGAACCAATAATTACCCTATACTTGGTTTCATCTGTAGAAGGACCAAGTTGGTCTAGATCCAACTTTGTTCCAGGAGCCATAGGAGCAGCCATCTCCTTACCTCCTTCCATGTCAAACTTCTTCAGCAATTCCTTGATATACTTCTGTTGATGAATCATAGTTCCTTCCGGAGTTTGTTTGATTTGCAAATCCAGAAAGAAATTAAGTTCACCCATCACGCTCATCTCGAACTCGTTTCCCATTAGTTCAACAAATTCTTTACACAAGCTCTCATCTATTGCACTAAAGATGATATCATCAATATACACTTGAACTATGAGCAAGTCCTTCCTCAGAAATAAGGTGTTTTCAATCTTTCCTCTTGTAAAGCTGTTCTTAAGTAAGAACCATAACAATTTTTCATACCTTGCTTCAATCCGTAGAGTGCCTTGTCAAGCTTATGCACATGATCAGGTAAAATATTGCTTATAAAGCCAGGTGACTGGATCACATATACCACTTCATTTATATACCCATGTTGAACCCTCCCGAGAAATGCACACAAGTATGCATCGGGATGTATTTTCAACAAAATGGGACTCCAAAGGGTTTTCTTTGGAGTCGCCACCTAATTTAAGGATTATTAGGAACCTAAGTTAACTAAAGAGTGCAATTTTATCCTTACTTAAAGGAAAATAATTCAGAGATTCTTAGGTAAGTGGTTCTATTAAACTCGAAAGAAGGTCCCTAACGGGAGCACTTTCGAAAATCCGCTAAAAGCGGTTAATTCGGCGATTTTCACGAATTTTACTTGAAGATAATTAAGTTAGGATAAATTTTAAATAAATATAAATAGATAATGAATGATAAGGTAAGGTTTGATTATGCCAATACTTAGATAAATAAACAACAAAACTTAAGATTAATTAAATTGATAATGAGATAATGGTTGATTGCTTAATTCATTAAATAAATAAAGGCTGAATAAAATTAAGTAAATAAAATAAATGACTAGATAAATAATGATAATTGATTAATTAATTGGTTGGATAGATAAATAATGAATAGATAATAACTTGATTTAATAGATAAATATTTATATGAATTCAATTAATTGAGAAAAAATGAGTAATAATTGATTGAATAAATAATAAGTGAATAAATAAATAATTATAATTGAATAAATGAACAAATTAATTAATTTATTTATAAATAAAGACCACTTAAATAATTTAATTAATGAGTAAATAGATAATAGATGGGTAAATAATTAACCTAAATATAAATGATGAATAAATAAATACGATTTTAATTTTGATTCTTTTGCACTCGATAGTAAATCAAAGATTCCTATTATCTTAAACTAATTGGCGAGTCCCAAAGAAACGGGATAAGCAATTGTATAATCAATCCTAAACATGCAATAAGATAACAATCTGATAAAGCGGCTATCCTACCAAGCTTCTAATCATGCAAAGTCCTAACACGATTTACGGGATCCTAAAACATGCTTTTCTAAAAGGGGAGCGGGAAAGAGGGAGTTTAGAAGGTAGAACCCGGATAGCAAGCTAAATACAAGCCATGTAGTTCACAAGGTTTTTCATTTTTTCATTTTCTTTTACATTTTCGGGGATATCAAGTCCCGAAAATGCGGAGCGGATCAAATAACTTCAAATGCGTGTAGCCATCCCAATTTTGCGAGTTTAACCAACTCGTCCCGAGTGTTCATGCCAAGGAAAAATAAGACGTAAAGAATTAGCATTTATACCAACAATGATGATAAAAAAAAACCAACTAGGACCTTCAGGTCTTCTCTAAACAAAATCGTTTAACAAATACCAACCTATTTTAACAGTACTAAGGGAGCTAATAAAAAAATGGTCATATGCAATTTCAACAAAGCAAATAGTAGACAAAGATGACAAAATGCCCTTTTTATACAATTAATAGATTAGCAGATCCAAAATTCCACACAAGTTCTCCAAATTTAATCAGACCATAACGGGATACACACTTCTCCATACTAACTGCTAGTTGTTTCAACTAAATAGTTCAAATAGAAAAGTGTTCATTTTTAAGCAAGATTAAAAGATACATGACTTCTAGATTTTAAATATACAGATGCAATTCTTTATAACAATTATAAAATTCACTTTTAAAGCCATCACCTTAATTACATTATTCAGCTTCATAAAAGAAAAACATAAAAGGATCCTTTTTGAACAGACAACTCAAAAATGACAAGAGAACTATTGAAGACCGAGAACTAACATTAAAGCGAGCTACAACTTTCTAGAAACTAAACTCATTTTCCAGGCAGCAGGACAAACAGGAAAAGAACAGAACAAGGACTAAGGATAAATCTAACTGATACATGAAACTAGGATAAAAGCAAGCGACAACTGCATCCACTCACTCATACATACAAATAGCTCCAATATTCAGCCGTTCTTAAACCAGATAACAGAGGGTGATGCCAGGCACATGGTACTGGAGGCTGGAACTTTAGTATTAGAGAAACATATGTGAAGTGCAGGGAGAAAATAAAGTTACAGACCAGAGGTTGAGAAAAGGATGGGAATAGGCTGGATGGGACATCAAAATAAGATGAGAACTAATCATATGGGAGTTGCTGCAGGCATATTAGACTACAAATAAGCTCATTTCTCACCCTCTTAACAGAATACTAGAGCTCTTACATTAGGATTAACTGAAGCCAAAAGAAACAGAGAAAAGACTTTGGGCCAGGAAAGAAGGAATAGGTGCTGACATATGCTAAAGGAAACAAACTGAATATGCAACTAGAGAAGTTTATCCGGCTCAAGACCTTCAAGGTCTGAAACAACTTATGCAGAACTTTTATTTCAATTTGAGATAAAAACAAGACCAACAAGATCATTTCAAAGGGTCGAGATCAGGGAAGCCAGGAGGAAATTAAAGAGTTCAGAAGAGAAATTTAAGCCAGATGCTAGAATGAAAGTTTGTAGTAAAACTAACAAAAAGAACTCAAACATAAGCTGAACTACTATAATGGAATTGCTGCAAAGCTATACTTGATTAAATACAAGCCTACACAGTAAGCATTCAACCACTCCAGCTTATAGGCAACCCTGAGCCCTCTCTGAACTTGCATTCAGCCTGCTACTAACTAGAACCAACCCCACATATCTTTGCATCACCTCACAGAACCATACCATAGCCTAGAAAAAGCAAACTTCTATTGTTGCAATACTCTACATGCTCAGGGTATTGCAGCACCCTAAATGAGCTCCAGGTCTCATGCACCCCTTTTCTTTCACTCCCTATCAACTTCCTCTAACACCTTGCAAGCCAACTGCAACTCCTTGGCTCCCTTTCATATGCACTTTTGAACCTGCAACACCCACACTATACCACCTGAAAATCCTATACTACTTCAAAGCCAACCAGGGCAACCTGCAACACTAAGCACACTTTCCTGACCTCCAAAACTCCACCACAAAACCCAACTGCACACTCTTAACCTTTGATAACTTTTACACTCACAGATACACACACTTAGCTTAACAAACACCTGCACACACAATTGCAGACCAACCCTGAACTCCTGCATACTAGAACCAAAAACAAACCCCTACCAGCTTTATACTTAACACCTGCTCACCTTCACCCCTGATCCTACAAGAAAACTACTAGAACTCAACTTCCATTACAATAGAAACCAGGAACAGACCAAACTACTCCACCCTGAACCCCTGCTACAAACAGCCTCCAAACACCCCTTTTATCTTTCAAAAGTAGAGAACAACCACAGGAAACAAACAAGAGCCCCTGAAACTCCATCACTGGCCTAAATGACACCTAGACTTGATTCTTAAAAGAAACAGCCTGCTTTGCCAAAAGATTCAAACTTACATTTGAACTGATACCTCATGTTAACTACTATTGCAACAGATTTAAACCTTGGAAACATGCTTAAGTTCAATCAGTTCACATACACACTGAAGAATAAATATAGTTTAGGTCTTGATAGATAAAGATCATAATTTTACTAAAAATGTTTCATACACTACTAAAATATCATTTTCAAATCAAGAAACAGGTTCAAAATAGCAAGGAAATGCAGAAACAAAAAGAGAAGAGCATTACCTTTTGCGGTGCAGTGAAAAGGGGCGACAAGCTAAAGAAACGACTCGACTAAGAAACTTGAACAAATTCGACGACTCGTTTGACGAAGAGAAGACACAAATCCCAAAAGAACAACAGCAACAGTCGCTATGTTTCTGAACTAAGAAAAATAAACTAAAGGAAAAATTATGCCTAGTTTTGTTCTGCCTCTCAAATTTCAATTCTCTGCTGCTCACCTCCTCTCCCTAAGAGCTGACTCTAAAATGAACAAAATAAGATTTTATACCTGAGAGCTAGGGTTTCAGGTCCTTTGTAAATTTCCCAAAATCAGCCCTAATTTCGACCTTTTCGCTCTAAGATTTGGTCAAATCCTTCACGGATCGTACTATACACATCTTTATCTCAGAGAAAATGAGCCGTTTGAATCGATCAAAGGTCTGGAATAAACTTGTTTCCAAATGAACGGCTGAGATATGAAACTCGTACTAGAGAGAGAGGTTAAAGCGGGGGGGGGGGGGGGGAGGGGGGGACCATTGAGTACAAATCCTTGGACTGACGTAGTTGTGATTTGGGAGGGAAAAATTGGGAGATTAGGGTTCTAATCGGGTTTAGGGAAATTGGGGAAGAGGGTATGTTTTTCTGGAGCGGGAGTGAGAAATGGGTGTGTTGTGTGTATGTCATGGGCTGCACGGGTAAGCCAATTTTAAATGCTAAGAACGAAATTAGCTTCATTTTAGAATAAATTAAGGAAATTGAGGGGGTTGCACGAGTAGGCCTATTTTGGGTGTAGGAGCTATTTTAGCCCCTATTTTGAAATCAATTAGAAATCCGAATGGTTGCACACGTAGCCTGGATTTAGGATGCGTAGTGCGATTTTAACCTTTTTCTCTCTAAAAATCAGTCCTTTCAGTCAGTTCCTTTTCGGTTAGCTACTTAGGATGAATCACACAGAGGCGACTTTCCTTTCCTTCTCCCTCTCACCTAATCCATTAAAGGAAAACAGACTCAAGGATTGGGCCATTTTCCATATGTCTCTAGAATTATGAATTACTTTATAATTTAGAATTGCCCCTTTGATTAAATTAATTAGACATTAAGTTAAAATATCGGGACAAAATTGGGTGTCAACAACCCATTTAAGTATGCACTCTTCACATCCATCTGATACACATATAGGTAGCAAAGGCAATCAACATTCTTATAGCTTTCATTCTTACCACTAGTGCAAAGGTTTCATCATAATCAATTTAATCTTCTTGGTTGTAACCTTGAACCACCAACCCAACTTTGTTCTTTGTAACAATGCCATGTTCATCCAGCTTGTTTCTGAACACCCACTTAGTTCCAATGATTGATCTGTCCTTTAGCTTAGGAACTAAGTGCCACACCTTTCTTCTTTCAAACTGGTGTAGTTCTTCATGCATGGCTATAACCTAATCTGGATCCTCCAAGGCTTCCTTAACATTCTTTGGTTTCATAGTTGAAAGAAATGCAAAAAATGCATCAAAGTCTTCAATGCCAACCTGAACTTTGATGCTTTCAGGGTCTTGGATGTATCTGATGTGAAGGACATGCATCTACATTCTGAGTAGGTTCAGCTTCCTCATAATTCTCATCATCACGATCAGCTGTTCCCCCTACCATGTTGACTATTTGTTCCCCCTGAGTCAGTTCACCATCATTTTCTCTCATTTCTTCCTTTTCTTCTAGATTTTTTGTGACTTCAGCAGGTTTTTCTCGAGCAAGACCTATGGCATGGGCCTCAATATTAGCAACAACCTTGTTAGATTCATCAAACACAACGTGCATACTTTCCTTAACACTTTGTGTTTTCTTGTTGAAGACTTTATAAGCTTTGGATGGGTGAAATACCCTAGAAATATAGCTTCATCACTTCTGGCATCAAATTTACCCTGATGTTCTTTTCCATAGTAGTGAACAAAGCACTTACATCAAAAAGGTCTCAGATGTGCAATGTTGGATTGTCTACCTCTGAGTAACTCATATGGGGTCTTGTCAAGAATAGCTCTGATTGAGCACCTGTTCAACAAGTAGCAAGTTGTGTTAACTGCTTCAGCCCAAAAACTTCTTGCTAACCCACTTGATAATAACATAGTTCTTGCCATGTCTTCCAGAGATCTTAACTTCCTCTCAACTACCCCATTTTGTTGTGGGGTTCTTGGTGCTGAGAAGCTGCGATCTATGTTGTGCTTAAGGCAATATTCAGTAAATTTTGCATTCTCACACTCTGTGTCATGATCATATCTAATGATTTCTAGTTCTAAGCTCAGTCTTTTTTGCACAATACCAGCCCAATCTTTGAAATTGTCAAATGCCTAATCCTTTCAAGGAATAGAGCCCATGTGTACCTCGAGTAATCATCAACTATCACAAACATGAACCTCTTTGCTCCTCTACTTCTGACTCTCATTGGGCCACAAAGATCCATATGTACCAACTCCAATGGTTTTTAAGTGCTTACCATTTTCTTTGACTTGAACGATGATCTGACATGTTTCCCTCTTACACAAGCATCACACATTTTGATTTACTCAAACTTCTTGATAAGCAATCTACGAACCAATTCCTTCAATGCCAGCTTGTTCAACCGTGATAGGCTTGTATGTCTCAATCTCTTATGCCATAGTTGCGAATCACTTTCCTGAACATTCAGACAAGTCAAATTATTTTCTAGAAGAGAACCTAGTGACGCTTTATACATGTTGTTCATTCTTTTCCCTTCCATTACCACCTTCCCGCTTCATAGTGCAGCCTACAGATGAGAAGCTAACTTCATTTCCTCTGTCACATAGTTGGGAAATACTCAGCAAATTGTGTCTCAATCCATCCACACAATACACATTCTCAATTGCGTGATCTAGTGATCTCCCAACCTTTCCAATACCAACTATCTGACCACTATTACAACCACCAAAAGCCACACTCCCCCTTGAAATGCTGCGAGTGAGAGAAAGTTCTTTTTATCTCCAGTCATGTGCCTTGAACAACTACTATCAAGAATTTAGCTTGGATTGTTCACTCCCACTCCAACTCCAGCCTACAAAACATATTAGGGGTTAGCTTTAGGAACCCAGATAAGCTTGGGTCCCTTCTTATGAGAAAAAGGATGAATTAAATCCTTCCTAGCCCAACTAGGTAGATTTTGCATTTTGTTCTTAGTTTTATCCCTTTTAAAAGGCATGCAATTTTCTTTGTAATGACCAGTGTCTCCACAGAAGGTGCACAATATATTATCAGGAAGTCCTATATATTTGCTTTTGGATTGTAAGGTGGCAGAGGTTTCCTAAAGCCTAAGTCTTTCTTGCTTCTGTTCTGGTTCTCAAGAATCCAGTTAATAGCTTCTGAGGACTTATTCCATTTGGTAAGCCTTATGAGTTCATAATCAGTCTTTTGAAGCGTTTCTTGTAGATTTCTGTTCGTTTCAATTTCGTGATAAAGAATTTTATTTGTACGTATTACATTCTCAAGAATGATTTGAACTTCACTGATTATTTGCTTCCTACTAACCTCTTTCATCTTACTAATTTCCAGCTCTAGTTCCGAGACTTTATGTTTAGTGGCAAGAACCTGACTATTACATGAGACATTAGTATCCTCAAGTTCAGCCTTGGTTTCCTCCAGGTTCTTGCACTTGATTTTTAATTCTGACACAACTACAGACAGTTGGTCTTTCTCAAACTTCAATTTCTCATATCCCTCAATTAAAGTGGCTGTTATTAAAGTAAGGCTTTCATGTGAGTATGTATGAAGCTTTTCTTTGAGATCAAAAAGACTTACCTCAGCTGCATGAGTAGATTCGTCACCATCAGTTGCCATGAGGACTGATTCCTCCTTCTTGGGATCTTCCTTGTATAGCTCAGTCAGTTTGTTCTATATCTCCTTTGTAGAAGAGCATTCTAATACTTTATCCAGCACATTGAAAGTCATCTCATATTTTAATGCAAGTATGGCTTTGGCATTTGCTTGAAGACAATCCAAATCATGAGAATCCAGCTCTTCCACCAGCTTAGGTACCAGAGATCCATTTGGAGCTTTCTTCACAGGGACATGTGGTCCTCTTTTTGAAATAACCCAAAGGTTGCAGTCCATTGCCTGAAGGAACATCTTCATCTCTCTTTTCCGTTCTTTATAATGAATTCCTTCAAATAGTGGATGTTTTGTTGGATCTAATCCTTCGGTTATTTCAAATTCAACATTCTTCTTAGTGATTTCATTCGTCAGTCCCATTAGTACTAGTGGCGACTCATTATCGTATTCTTTCTCTCCATCTGACTCGCTATTAGTTGGTCCCCAAGTGGCATAGAAAGCTTTCTGCTTCTTCTTTCTTCTTTCAGCTCTAAAATTTGGTGGACGCCTAGGTTTCTTTTTATACTTGTCTTTGTCCTTATCCTTGTCCTTGTCATTCTTTTTATCCTTTTGAGCCCTGTTCTTCATCCACTCAGCTTTCCACATGGGACAATCCATGACAGCATGATCCTTCTTAAAATATTTGAAGCAACCTGAGTAATCTGGACTATCAATGTTCTTCCTACCAGTCGTGTCCCTAGCTTTCTTCTTGAACCCCTTGAACTTACGTAGGTTGAGTTGTTGTCTGAGAGCACCAAACATGGCTATCTCAACCTCATGCATATCAATTTCACCTTCCTCTGTTGCTTCTAATGCAAGAGTCTTTTCCTTCTTGGGTGAAGACTTGTTTCTAGACTCCTTCATCATCTCATGGGTCTTCAGACTGCCAATCAGTTCTTCCAGCTTTATGGACTTCAAAGGCTTGGACTCAATGATAGCAGTCACCTTTGGTTCCCATGAGTCAGGTAGTGTTCTGAGATCCTTGTCCACCATTTCTATCTCTGGAAGGTCCATATCCAAAGACCTCATCTCATTTGTAGTGATGGTCAGTCTGGTCATCATGTCTTGAATTCATTCCTTCCCACCCATGATGAACAATTCAAATTGTCTCTTAAGTATACTCCTTTTAGAGTCCTTGACTTGGCTAGTTCCTTCATGTGTAACTTCCAAAGCTTCCTAGATTTCCTTGGCAGTTTTGTATGAGGAAACTCTGTTGAATTCCTCAGGGAAAAGTACACATATAACCAACCTTTTAGCTTTATGATTCTTCTCTATCATCTTGTAGTCTTCTTCATTGTACTCAGACTTATCATTTGGCTCAGTTCTAGAAGCAACTCCTTCACCAACAATCTTGGTTGGAATCAAGGGTCCTTCGGAAGCAATTAGCCATAACTGATAGTCTTCTACACTGATGAAATTTTCCATCCTGTTCTTCTATCACGCATAGTATTGGCCGTTGAACTATGGTGGCCTAAGAACGGACTGTCCTTCAGTGATTGTCGGTGGTGCACTCATGATTAGATCCTTTTCTAGGTGTTAACCTAAAACGTGAGAAGACCTGCTCTGATACTTTCTATACTCTATGCGCCTACTTAGAACACTAGAAGAGAGGGGTATTGAATAGCGTCATCCGATTTTCGCCAAAGAACCTTGTTCATTACATAAAGAACCCAGTTCTTAGTTACCTTAACTAATCTTCAATACAAGTATCAATCTAAAACTGAATGAAAAGACAAAGAGTTTTTACGTGGAAAACTCCTTGCTCAAGGGAGAAAAACCACGACCCAATTTTTGGGATTTTAATAACTCTTCTACTAACACTAATGAGCAAGTTTTATTTTATAAACTCTGTAACCAAGTGGCTACACTCTAGACCCTAATCACTTGAAAGCTAAACTCTAGCTTCACAAAATGTTCTCAAAAGATTCACCTATTACAACGCTTCTCAGACTAAGCATATAGGTAATACAGTTTAACTTCACAAAACATGACAACAATAATGAAGAACCTATGCTAACCCTAGCAGTTTCTCACTAGGAATCTTCTCAATTATGGTAAGAGAAGATCTCCATCTCCAATGAAATACTCTTTGTATAGCACCAACTCTTGTTCACACTTCATAGAGACGGCCTTGGCATAAACTCTTTTGCTGACTAGGATAAACAATCATGCACGCACCAAACTTTCCTAGTTCTGCATGAATTTGTAGTCCACAATTTTTTCAATTTGTCATGTCTTCTCTGAAAGATTAGGTTCTTCATCAGGTTCTTTGTTTGTCGGTCTTCAAAACAAACACTTCAACATTGATGATTCAGTGATCGGATAGTAGAGAGCAGCTCTCTGTCTTGACATAGAATAGTTTAATTGTGCTCGAGAGTTTCAAATCGAAAGACATATTATATAGACGGATTTGTGGCTGTCCTTTGGAGGGAATATATGAATCCATACTTGTCTGTACCCATTTAATGGAAACAAATTTCAAACACACCCCCTACCTAGAAAATGGTGTCATCCAAATGTTGCATAATAATCGTCTCATTACATAATATATTGTACTAATTAACCAACATATGCTCTCCTGTAATAGTAGTACGTATGCATACAATAGGTCAACAAAATTTGAAAATAATACAATGAAACATCAATTTCGTCATACAGTAAAGTTCTAAAACCAGCAAAAGTTCAGAGCAAACTGATTTACAATTTAGTCGAGCTGTGATAGTAGACCGAGTTTACACATAGTCGAATTTTGATACTGCATGCCCAAAATTCTGCATACTCTCAAGAAAGTTTCGTAGACTCAGTGAGGTTAAATCATCGATAATTGATTGAAATTCTGCCCTGCAGACTCAATATTGGATGGTCAAACAATATTATTGTTCAGAATTCAAGGGAATAAGAAAGAATGTCAAAGTGGAAATTTTATTAATACACTATATCATTGTGCGATGAATCCATAGTGCGCAAATGCTAGTACCAAACTGATCATTGATAGAAGAAGAATCGCAATCCAACGCAAAGACTTGGTGTAACGAATCCATGTTCAGAACTCATATAGCAAGGAAAATATTTGTTCTTATTTGTATACCTAAAGTAGTAGTATGTATATACTATTCTATATAGTTAGCCAATGATTGGAAATGATTGAATAACAATCTCAAATGGCATACTTTATACGAATATTCTTAAGATTACCGTTATTAAGACTTTATTAAATAGTTAGTGAAAAGTAACTACAGTATAAAAGATGGATAATATAGATCAAAAAGAGTCGGTCCTTAATATCAAAGCACGGTTCTGTTATTATGAAGTTTGATTACAGAACGTCGACAAAATACACTGCATAATTGGATATCGATATCCACTTTGGAAGAGACTCATCTGTCTCATTTTAGTTGTCATCTTCCGCTCTTTCACTCATTAAGAAAACCATTAAATATGCTATGGATTTTATTATATTACTCATATTTAATATTTGACTATTACTCTACCTCTCCCAATTTAAGTGACTACATTTCCTTTTTAGTTTGTCCTAGAAAGAGTGTCATTTATGTATTTGGTAACTCTTTAATTCCAAGATTTGTTTTGGACCACAAGATTTAAAGGCACTAGTCCATATTATACACAACTTTAATTTTAAATCACAAGATTTAAAAATTTTCATTGTTTTCTTAAACTCCGCACCAAGTCAAACTTAGACACTCATTTTAGGACGGAGTGAGTAATTTTTTTTAGAATTCTTTTAATTATTAAGGGTATAGTTGAAAAGAACTAATAATTTTAGTCTTGAAATCTAAAAAAAAAAACAACTAATTTGAAAGACTTTTTTTTTTAAAGTGGCAATTAATTCGGAATGGAGGGAGTAATTGATCACCTTTTTTCTGGCAGGAAACATTCACTTCTAAAGAAATTAAATGCCTGTTCCGGACCAGTAATTTTCTTAACTATAAGTAGCAATGGTCCCCTTCTTTATAATAAAATATTAATGAAATTATCAAAGCTAGAAAATATCTATTCAATTCGCTCAAAGCTCCATTTCATGTTTACTCTAGGACCACAGTTTAGAACCACTAACGAATGTAGTACTATGGTTCGAATCCCTAAACCTTCATTACAAGTTCCCGGTTCGAGCTGGAACCTTTTTGTAGCTTGTAAGGCATACTTTACCTCGTCCTTAGTTTTTTTAGCATGACTGCAAATTGAGTTAATAACTCAAATGGTCATTCAAGTTATGAAAATTAGTGAGGAAAGTCAGTTAATATGGCCTAAAACTCCATTTTTTTCTCACTAAAAAGATGACGTGACATTCCATGTTACCATAATAAACTTTTAAATGTGATTATTCAATCTATGAAAATTTTCAAAATCTAATACTGTATTGTTTTTTAAATTATCTCCGTAGCTGATCAATACTACTTACTCGATAAATAATTTTTTTATCAAATAATATATTTTTATTTTCCTTTTTACCAAGTTAAATATTATCCTATTAGTTTATTCGATAAAACTTACTTAATAGATTTTTTTTAACTAAAAGATATATTGAATTGAAGAGAATGAAAAGGCAAAAGAATTGATGCAAAATAAAAATAAAAAATTTATTCATTAAATAGTTTCTTTCATTATATAAAAGTTAGATATATCACATTTATTGAAGGGTCGAAAGAAAAAGTTGGTCTGTAGGGTGAGAGAATAACAAACTTAAGTTTTCTCTCTCTAATTAATAAAATAAATTAATCATAAACTTGGGAACATATGTCCACCATATAAATAAAGCAACAAAAATCAAAATTAAGATTTTAGCAATCTTTATTAGGTGATTTTTTTTATTTATTGAGTTAAAATTTTGTTTTATTTACACCAGTTTTTTCATGCCTTTGTCCTTTAAATCAGATATTCCTTTTTTTAAATAAAATTCTATATTTTTGGGGTGAATACTAACTGAGTAGGTTTTATTAGGTAAATAAGAGAATATTTTATTTGATGGAAAAAGTGAGAAAATATTATTTAGTGAAAGAAAATATTAATCGAGAAGGAGAGCCTTGGAGCAACTGGTAAAGTTGTCTTCGTATGACCTATAGGTCATGGGTTCAAGCCTTGGAAACAGCCACTGATGCTTGCATTAGGTTAGGCTACGTACATTAGCTTTTGCCCGGACCATGCGTGAACGCAGAATGCTTTGTGCGGGCTTGAACAAATTTGAACAAAGAAAGTATTAATCGAGTAAATATCACAGATCCATTATAAAATTTCTTTACAAAATAAAATCAAATTTTGCAAAAACTCATTGCTTGAATTATCATATTCGAAAGTTTAGTAGAGATGACGTGACATACTACGTTATTTTTCTAGTAAAAGGAAGATGAATTCTAGGTCATAGTGACCTTTACTAATTATTATAATTTGGATGACCATTTGAGTTATTAACTCCTGCAAATTAGCTGGAATAGTGAATTTCGGATACATAATAATAAATTACAAGAAGAACCAGGACTTCTATTTTATATCAAAAAACCGTCTAGATATGTTAATATATACATATGGACAAATCTTTTATGTGCTGATAACAGTGAGCTAAAGCATATTCAGTGTGCCATTATCTGTTGGCGGAAAGTTTAAAAACCAAATTAATGTAGCTGCATGTGATAGCAAACTTAGACTAATTTTTATTTAATCTTTCACATGCACTTCCCTTTTCCAAAATTAAATAGTAAAAATGTTGAAAAGAAACTCAAAAGAGGTCATGAACATTTAACTAGATATAGAAGTACTCCCTTTCCGCATTTTGCCTATTGGATTTTGAAAGAGACTACTCCTATTACTTTTCGAATGTACTCCTAAAAGATTGTGGTTTGTAGATTGTCGTATCACTAGAGTCTAGACTCTAGAAAAAGTAGTTGATGCAATGTACCTACAAAACATAAGTTTAGGAAATTGGAATTTAGAGAGAACGGTTTACATGTTACCCGCGGTTTAGATAATTAGATTGATCAATCTTTCTCTTAATTTTTTTATCTCTCTTCTTGTACATTTAGACAACTTGAACATGTACCAATTTTGGAGTGAAGCATCCTATCAAAGCGACCTAAGACTTATGCAATTATATTGGGATGGGTTAAAATCGGCGTGGACACAAAAATTATATAGTTGATTCAACTTGTTTGGAAAGGTTGTGTGATTGTTGGTCCATTCATAAAACAATTTTTTTGTTATACAATGCAAACTTATTTAATTTTACCTTCTTTGAAGTTTTGATGGTTAATACTTTTATCGTTTGCAATTTTTTTTTAATATTTTTTATTTTCTTTAACCAATATTAAGGGTGAAATGATTGGATTCTATGTTGTGCAAATCTCTATGGTGTACAATCATTGAGAAACAACAACCCACAGCAAAAAATAATATCCAATTTTATTCTACAAGTGAGATCTTGAGAGAGTGAAATGTACGTAGACTTTACCTTCACCAAAGTGGGGAAAGTACTTCACATAGACCCCAAATCTTTGAGAAAAACAATCAAATATATCTCCTAAACTTATTATGGTTTAAAATTACCATCATATCGAAGAATTACAAAATTAGGAATCCAATAATGCTATACCAAATGTAATGAATGATTAAAATGTTCTAGATATTACATGGGCACATTTGACCCTTTTCCTAACATAACTAAACAAAAGTGGCATGAAAAAGAAAGTGACAAAGTAACGGTAATTTCAGAATAGTAAGAGGCAAAAAAATGTAAAGAATAGTCGTTACAAAACCAAACAAATAGCCTTATTATTCTTTTCTCTGTCACTCTAACTAGGAAACTTCCTAGAACCTCACTGTGCGCTGCTACTTCCATCCTCCATTTAACCCTCCCCCTCCTTCCTCTCTACTTCTCCTCCATCCCCATTTTTACTCTCTTTGTTTCTGTTTTCTCTCTCTATAAATCATCCATAATGAAGCTAAGCAAATACATCCCAAAAATAATCTTCAAGTCCAAAAAGTCCCGCTCCATTTCACGCTCCGAAAATTCATCATTCGGATCGGTAACAACTTCCACATCATCATGTTCTAGGTTGAAAATACCCCATAGATTATTATCAACGCCAACCAGCGTGTTACAACCCGAAATCTCATACTCCGAGCTAGTACAAGCTTTTCACATGATTAACGTAGACGGAAAAATATTTGGACTCAACCCACCAAGTGAAGAGGAAATGATACATTTACTTCATGAAGTAACGGCGTGTGATGGCGAATTAAGAGATGTGTTTGATTTTTTTGATACTGATCATGACGGAAAGATAACGGCGGAAGAATTGTTTAACGTTTTTAAATGTATTGGAGATTCAAAGTGTACGTTAGAAGATTGTAAGGGTATGATAAGCGGGGTAGATAAAAATGGGGATGGGTTTGTATGTTTTGAGGACTTTAGTCTTATGATGGAACAACAGAGATGATTGATGTAGTAAAATTATTTATATATCATGATCTTGGTAAAATAAAAAAAAAATACTATAATATCTTTCATTTTTGTAATTTCGGGTAAAAAGTTTGGTGTGATTATTCGAGAAAACATTGATTAAGAAGAAATGTATAAATATGTGGGCAAAAAATTCCGTATTTTTTATTGCATGAAATGAAATGGGAATGCCATAATATATATAGATTCGGATTCTAATTCCTTTTTTTGGTCTTTTTGTGTCTTGGACTGTGTTTTCTTCGTTTTTCTATATTTCCTTTAATGTTTGGAGATGAATTATTATTCTTTTCGTCCATCAAAATTGTGGTAGAGTGATAAATATTTATTCTTTTTAAATCTATCTCTAGTTGGATCTTGTAAATGAGGTTTACTGAGTTATACCTGCAACTGAAACTTTATGTCTCCTATTCAGATTTGATCGAGCCCTATCCGATTTAGTCCAACCTCAAAGTAGGTATTGCCACTGGATTAAATAGTGTTGGAGCAAGTTTAATGCATATAAGGTCTATAAGGTAGGAGTAGTTGTTATTCCACTAATCTATCGGCCTGTTGCTAGTTTTGTCAGTACATATATCTATTAATTTTGTCCATTACAACTTAAATAAATAAAAAGAAATTACTACATAACAAAACGAAATTACAAAACTTAATTCTCATTCATCGTACGAGAAAATAGTACTAATAAAATTTTGAGGAAGCAGAAGCACGTTAAATCGCTCGAATGTTGAGTCACGTAACTAGAACTTTCCAGTTGAAAACGTTTCTAAAATTCTCGTGTTCCGTAACATGTTTTTTCTTTCTTCATACAACCCTAGAATTTCCAATCAATTACTCCTATTAGTTGTAGCTTGTATTACTTGCAAGATTACAATCTAATAAAAAAATTACACACCTACCCACAGCGATTAACATTTTCATTTTAATATCAAAAGGACAATATGGGTAGGCTACATACATCACACTTCTTGAGGTGCAATTCTTTTTCAGACCCTGCGTGAGCTGGATACTTTGTGCACCGAACTGCCTTTTTCAAAAGGACAATATGGAAATGTGGAATATTTAATACGTTTGATGCTGCTTTGGTATATGTTTAACCTAGATCCAATTTTAGGCCAATTAACAATTAAATTTGTATTTGTGGAGTCACGATCAATAGTTTAGATTAAGAGTTTAGCCGATTTAAATACATGATTGCATTAATTACAAGATTATGAATACATGCACGATTTTCGATGGAGAAGTAATGATAATTAACGATGATATGAAAGTAATACGAAGTAATTGAAGATAAATAAGATTAAAGCGCGAATTAAACTGGTAGAACCGTATTAGATCGCTTGATCTCGGTGAGGATCCCTTGATATTAATTATGCTTGAAGACTTCCGGGTTTAGATCGAAATAGAATCCCCGAAAACCAGGGCTGGCCCTTCCGCCCTAGACTCCCCCATATAGACTCGTATGTTGAGTCGAACTAGTAGGACGAAATATGGAGTAATGTAAATGATGAACAGTAGTGAGCAAGAGCAAAGAGAGTATTTTATTGATATTGTAGATAGAGAAGAGAATGTATGTTACAATGACTCGAAAACAAACGCTATATATATATTTTGCTAGGCAGCCGTTGGGTATGTAACCGCTGGGTAGCCGTTGCCCTTGTAACCATTCATTGAGCGGTTGCATTTGAACAGGTAACTGTTCATTCAAATCGCATCGATTTGGAGAGGCGTCACGTAACTGCCTTGAGCCTGCTCGTGGTAACCGTCTAGCCAGTCATCTGTCCGTTAGATGTCTGTCCGGGGAAACCTCTGCCCGTGCCACGTGGCAGACACGTGTAACTCTTTTAAGTGACAAGCTTTTATCCAATACAGATAGTCCCCGCACTTGTCGAGCAAAGTCTTTGCTCGAGGAGTGGATGTGAATTTGGCGGAAAATTTTATTTGAAAAGTTAAACCTTCATCTGCAACATGATAAGTCTCAGTGACGTGCGTATTAAATGCGCGGGTAAAAAGTAACTGCGCCAGACACGTCCACACGTCCGCCGTCAGTTTTGAAATGACTACTGTGCGTCCCAAGAGCAAAAGTAATGATTTTTAACCGCCTCAGTCACGTGCACACGTCCACTGTCAGTTACGAGGTGGCCGCTGCGCTTCAGAGTAATGATGTTGCTTCGAAACTCGGCGAAACCTACTTTCTCTTTTGACGGTTGGATCTGATCATAATCTCTTCAATGATCTCCACGTGTCTTATGGAAACTTAATGGGCCAGACCTGTTTGCTCCTATAAATAGGGGTTTGTTGAATTTTAACCCTTTCGTTTACTTTTACTCTAAAACTACCGAATCTTGAAAACCTTTGATTTTTCTTCAATCTCTCTTCCAACTTTCGATTCCTCTCCAACTATGTCTCCAAAAGCTAAAAAGAATTTGAACATGGACGCCGCTGCCAGTAGTTCTTCCATTGCTACCCCTAAATCTAAGGCCGCTCAGGCCACTGCTTCAGAAATTATCCCCAAGAATTGGGGTGAACTACAGAAGGACTGCAGCGTTAAGGCCTTCAATAATCATGGTGATATACGCGTATGGCCAGCGTAAAGATTCAAATCCGGGATCACGTCGGCGATGATCCCTCGAGTTAGAGAAGATTGCAGCTGGGACACGAGCGTTCCCATTCTGCCAGTATCCGAGAATGAGAACATCACTTCTCATAGGGTAGGGTAGACGACCATGTCTACCTATCCGTTCACAATTGGTTGCACGTTAGCCCTCCATCCTGTTCTTGACAGGCTTTGTAGGGAATATTTTCTCTGTCTAGGACAACTGAGCCCCAGCATGTTTAGAATGATAAGACTTATTGATTGGTTTGCTGAAGAGACCGGTCAAAGTTTTGAGTATGAACACTTCATTTCTTTGTACAATATTCAAGTTTTTAAGGACGGATTCATCAATGCCAGAATGCATGGAAGCAAAGGCTTGATACGCAGTTCTGAGGACACCAATGACCGGGGATGGTTGCACCGGTACATATTTGCGCACACTCAGGCATTGTCTCTCAACTCCAAGGCTCCTATCTCCAAAAACTGGAATAAGAGGTGTAAGTCGCCGAGTTTTCTTTTGGAATTTTCATATTTCCCCTTTTCGTTTATTTATTATTTGGATTCTGCCCTATAGCTGCCAAGTTGCCCTATGATAAGCTCATATCGGTTGATGAGCTGACAACGTGGGTTGAGACCATACTGGAGAAATTTCCCGTCGAGCAGAGGGAATGGACGTACTTCGCCACAAAAAAAGGGTTTTATCGCAAAGACTTACGGTGAGAACTTTTCGCTGTTGCAGCTACTTCTTCTCTTCGTGGCTTTGTTGTATCTGGCCATTTCGCCTTTTACAGGTTTAGGCGCACAAGGAAACTTTTTCCCTTCCCCTCCCCCTCAGGCTGTGCCGTCAGGACCTGCTGTTGACCCTGAGGATGAGGGTGCGGCCATAAAAATTGCGGCGGAGGGAATGCGTAAGAGTGAAGGTGGCGAGGAACTATTGTCTAGTGGTATCAGCTCTCTGAAGAGGAAGAAGAAAAGCCAGGGTGAGGGCGGAGCACAGAAGAAGGCTACTCGTAAGGCTTCTGTTGCTGCCGAGAAGACCTCAGCTGTTGGAGGTGAGACTCCGCCCGGTGCTACTGTGCCCAGGCCTGAAAAAGAGAGTGTTAAGACTTCTGCTGCAGTCCCCGAGTCTGCACGGGGAGAGGGCTTTGAAACATAAGTGATCGACGTTTCTGATGCTGAAACCATTGAAAACCTTATGAGAAAGCCCAATCTCCGAAGCGACAAGAAGAAGGACGGGGAAAAGACTGCCCGTGCTCTGGAAGTAAGTCCCCGAGTAGATGACGGGGTAAAGGTGGGCTCTTCTCGTGCAGACAAGGGAAAAAGAAAAGTTGGTGAAGAAGAAGAAGGAAAAGAAGAGATCCCCCCAAAAGGGCAGCCAGAGTCCCCGTGTTTTTTATTTCGAGGATTTGGAGAACGTGGCTGTTGAGAGGGAAGTGCCTATTTATTTGCATGACTGTGACACAAAAGATCCTGAAGTGGCAAATGATTTTGATATGTCAAGCACAAAGCTTACTTGGCAGACTTTCATCAGCGGTCTGACTGGATCAAGGAACATTCGGGGCGTGCGCCATAGATTTGGCACAAACATTCCCTCTGAGCAAGCTAGGCAGCCTAAACATTGTGAGAGGGAATGCACCATGAAGCTAGCCCCCAATGTTAACTTCGTGACTAGGTCGGGTAGTTTGGCTAAGGCAGTTTCATCGCTCATTGGTCCACGCGAAGAATGGACAATGAGGGAGATGAGTGATGAAGATCTGGCCTTTGCTATTGCCGCTGACTCTGCCCGGGTAAGTGCTTTTTAACACTTTTTAAGTCGGAAGTAATTTTGAATTTATACTTCTAACCTTATTTCTTTTGTTGTTTCAGTCAAGTTTGATGGCTTCCGAGTTGATGTTTCGTTCCAGAATTAACAATCCTGATGAGGCGCTTGAACTGAAGAAAGAATTGCTGAAGACTCTGAAGGAGAACAAGGCTCTGGTAGAGAAGTGTGGTTTCCTTGAGGGCGAAGTTAGCCGGTTGGCTGAGACCAACAATAAACAAGTTGAACAGATTAAAAAGCTCACCGAGGAAAAGGACCTTCTTTCCGAAGAGAAAGAGGGGTTCGCACAATCTGCCCGGGACTTGGAGGCTCTACTCGAAGGAAACAATTCCTTGCTGGACAAGGCACTTGACGAATGTGGATCTTTAGAGATGGACATGCGGAAGGCTAAGGAAGAATCTGTTAATGCTAGAGCTGAACTTCAAGCCTCCAGGGACCAAGTTGCCCAATCAATGAGTGTTCAAGACTCGTTATCCAAAGATTTGGCCAACTTGCGCGATCAGTTCGAGATCAAGGCTAAGCTTACTGCGCTTCAAACCAAGCGAACACTACTCGAGCAGGTCCATGCAGGTCAAATCAACGTTGAGGAAACAATGCTGAAAGCGAAGCGTGCCGTTTGCGAAGTGAGACAAATGTTGAATCTTTCTCCTGAGGAGTCTGATGAAGATGATGATGAAGATGGTGATGAAGGTTTCATTGGCCTTTGTCACTCAACGAAAACTTCTGTCAGCCGCTTTGGCATTTTTATTGTTTCGTTAAGACAATTTATATATTTTCAGATCTTTTAATTCAATGGCTGTGTATAGCTTGAATCTTCGATCTTTGTAATTGCGTTTGGAGGCATTGTGGCCTTTGTGCCTTTTATTTAAGCGCTTTTAGAAGTTTGAACCTTGCTAAGTTCTAGTCTTTAAAAGCCTGTTCGTATGTCTTAACTTGGCCTTTCTCAAAGAAGAGGTCATAAGCTGTGAATGGTCTGTGCAGATGTTTCATTCTGACCGAGTCGCAGTCAATAGGTTCTGGCCGAATCGTTGGCCTTACGAACAACTTTGCTTATCATTTTTTGTAGTTGAAAGTCGACGCAGAAAGTTTGTAGTTTAACTCTGGCCGAGTCGCTGGCCTTGTGAACGACTTTTCTTATTTTCGTGGTAGCTTGTCACATAAAAAGTTTTAAAAAATCGCCTTTTTACAAGGACTCTTGCCTTTATGAAGGTCTTATCTGGCCTACAGAGGCCTCTTTCCTCCATCCTTGTTTTTATGTTGAAATACGGGAAGTTTTAGCATAAAAAGAGTTAAGGTTGGTCGTAGATAAAAGAATACATATAACCAAACGAGGAGTGTGCCCGTTGAGGGATTCGAACCCACAGCCGCGAAGTTGAAGAACTTCGAGCTCTATCAGTTGAGCTAAACGGATCTGGCCTTGTTTAGGCCGTTAGTACCATTTAAGAGAAATATAATGTTTAACCTAGATTTGATTTTAGGCCAATTAACAATTAAATTTATATTTGCGGAGTCACGATCAATAGTTGAGATTAAGAGTTTGAGCGTCGAACCAAAATGGTGGCAATACGAGAACGAGATGTAAGTATTAACTAATAAAGATAAAGCATAAACGGAAATAAGGAGAAGTAACCGTATCGTATCGCTTATCTTCGGGGAGAGCTCTTCGATACCAGCCACACTTAGAGGATCAAAGAACTAAAATAATTGGCAAATATGAGCAAAAGGAATATCTGAGCAAGAGTGAGAGAGTATTCTTATTGATCTTGTAGACAAGAAGTCAAGTTGTGTTACAATCGTTTAAGGAAAATGCTATTTATAAGCCTGATAGGCACCCGTTGGGATTCGTAACCGCTGGGCATGGATCCGTCTGGATAAGTAACTGCTGGGCACGTATCCGTTGGAGGCATAACCGCTGGGTTGTAATGATTGCCTTAATGACCATTAACTGAATGATCGTGAATGATCATGTTAATAACTGCTCACTTAGACCGTGTTGACTGTTGAAGTATTTCATAACTCCTTTAGGTCTGCTCGTGATAAATGTCTGTCCGTTGGATGTCTGTCCGTTGAAGCATCTTCTCGTGCCACGTAGTAGACACGTGTCACCTTTTCAAGTCTAGTCAGCTTTTATCCAATACAGATTGTCCCCGCACTTCTCGAGCAGAGTATCTGTTCGAGTAGTGGATAGGAATTTTGGCGGGAGTTTCTGCTTTGTAAACTTTCGTCTTCGTGTGATGTGGCTTGGTGACGTATGAGCCTTATCAGCTATGTGACAAGCCCTTATGACGTGCGCATTTAATACGCCGTATAAAAAAGTAACTGCAGCTGGCACGCCTGCGTAATTGCAGTTCATTCTGAAGTGACTATTGCGCGTCCCAAGAGTAAAAGTAATGATTTTAACCACTTCAGTCATGTGCACACGTTGTCTGTTGATCGCGAGGTGACCGCTGCTCTTCAGGATAATGATGACACTATAAAGTTTGATGAAACCTATTCTTTCTTTTGACGGCTAGATCTGATCGTAGTTTCTCGGATGATCCCCACGTGTCTCGAAGGAAGTTGAGGGGCTGAATTTCCTCTCCTATACATAGGGGTTTGCTTGATGAGAAACCTTTTACTTGCCTTTATTTCTTCTCCGCAGTTCATTGAAAACCTTTGAACTAGCTTTTGAATTCTTCTTGCTAACTTCATAATCTTTCTGAAATCATGACTTCAAGATCTAGAAAAAACCAAGGCCCAGATACTGCTGGTAGTTCCTCAGCAGCCACTCCTAGGCCCCAGGCTACTGCTGCAGAAATTATCCCCCAAGAAATAGGGTGAATTAGAGGCGGACTGTAACATTAAGTCCTTTAATAATAAAGAAGGAGATACGCGCAATTGGCCGGCGTATAGGTTTAAGTCTGGGATCACGAAGGAGTTGATCCCTTTAAGTCTGGGATCACGAAGGAGTTGATCCCACGAGTGAGGACGGACTGTCACTGGGGTGATGAGGTTCCCCTGTTGCCGGTCTCCGAGGAGGAGAATATTACTTCCTATAGGGCGGGGTGGACAGCCATGTGCACCTACCCTTTCACAGTGGGATGTAGGTTGCCCCTGCACCCTGTGCTAGAGAGGCTCTGCAGGGAGTACCTACTCTGCCCGGGGCAACTGTGCCCCAGTATATACTGAATAGTTACACTTTTAGATTGGTATGCGACAGAAACCGATCAATCTTTTGGATACGAACATTTTATTTCTTTGTACAGTATACAAATTTTTAAAGATGGCTATGTAAATGCCAGGATGTGTGGAAGCAAGGGCTTGGTGCGCAGTTCTGAGGATACAGGTGACCGAGGCTGGGTACACCGGTATCTGTTCGTACGCTCCTCGACCTTGACTTTTGGCGATAAGACTTATCTTCCAGAAGTCTGGAATAAGAAGCGTAAGTCCCCGAGTATCTTTTGAGATTTTTTGTGTTCTTCTTCTTATCTGCTAACTCCGTTCAACTTCTTTTTTGTAGCGACCAAGCAACCCTACAACGGGCTCATTTCTGTTGAAGAGCTGACGGCGTGGGTTGAGGCAATTTTGAAGGAGTTCGCTCCTGAGAGGAGAGAATGGGCGCATTTTTCTGCTCATAAAAGTTTGATTGTGAAAAATCATGGTGAGAATATTTCTGCTTTCATGATTATCTTTCTCCTTTGAAACTTCTCCGTGTCTGACCGTTTTACCTTTTTGCAGGTTTGGGTACTCAAGGAGATTTCTTTCCTGCTCCCCCCCAAGACGGGCCTTCCGAGCCTGTCGCTGACCCAGATGCTGAGGCCGCGGCTATACTAGCTTAGGTGGAGGCACTGTGCAGCAGGGAGGGGGGCGAGGAACTTTTGTCTGGTAGTCTGGGCTCCCTGAAAAGAAAGAAGAAGAGCCAAGATGAAGGCGGAGCACGGAAGAGGTCTGCTCGTAAGACTTCCGTGGCTGCCGGGCAAGCCTCATTTGCTGGGGGTGAGCCTTCATCTAGGGCCAGTGTACTGGGGCCCGTAGAAGAGAATGTCCAAACTGCTGCCGAAGTCCCCGAGTCTGCACGAGGAGAGGGTTTTTCCAAGGAGGTTATCTATCTTTCGGACACTGAGGCCGAAGTTGATGTTCCCCTTAGGCGAAGACCTCATCTTCGAAGCGACAGAAGAAGGGCCGAGGAGGAGGCTGTCCGTACTCTGGAGAGGAATCCCCGAGTTGATGACGGGGTGGAGGCAGCTCCTTCTCGTGTAGACAAGGGGAAAAGAAAGATGGGTGAAAAAGAAGAAGAAGTAAAGGAAGAAGTTAGGGAAGAAGTTCCCCAAGAGAGTAGCCGGGGTCCTCGTGTTTTTCGTTTCGAGGAACTGGAAAATGTGGCTACTGAGGGGGCGACGCTTGTTGGTCTTCGCGAGTGCAAGACGATAAATCCTGGAGTGGAGGGTGATTCTAACCTTTCATCGGCAAGATTCATCTGGCGGTCAGTCATCGGTGGCCGGACAGATTTGAAGGATATCAGGGGTGTCCGTTACAAGTTTGGGCCAAATTATCCTTCTGAGTAGGCTTGGGAACCCAAGTACTGTGTGAGGAAGCATACCTCGAAACTTGCCCTGATGTTAACTTCATGACCGGACCGGGTGGTTTGGATAAGGTGGTCTCCTCGCTCATCAGTCCACGTGAAGAATGGGTGCTGAGGGAGCTAAGCGATGAGGAGTTGGCTTTTCAAATTTCTGCTGATTCTGCCCGGGTAAGTATTTCCCACTTTGTGTTGGGAATAACTTTAGCCGCAGACTTCTAACCTTGACTTATTTTGTTTTTTCAGTCAAGTGTGCTGGCTACCGAGCTCATGTTTCACTCTAGGATTAACAACGTCGATCAAGTACTCGATGTAAAGAAATAGTTGCTGGATGCTCTGAAGGAGAACAAGATCTTGATGGAGCAGTGTGGTCTCCTAGGTGGTGAGGTTAATCGGTTGACTGATGGAAACAATGAACGTGTTAAGCAGATTAACGCACTCACCAGGGAGAAGGACCTTCTTCTCGAAGAGAAAGAAGGGTTCGCACGCTCTACTCAGGGTCTAGAGAGATTGCTCGAAGAATGTACAACTTCTTTGAACAGTGCTATTGATGATCGTGCATCCCTTGAGATGGATCTGCAAAGGGCCAATGAAGGATCTACTAAGGCTAGAGCTGAGCTTCAGGCTGCCAAGGATCATGTTGCTCAATTGATGAGTGCTCAGGCCGCACTAACAAAAGACTTGGCAAACCTGCACGATCAGTCTGAGATTAAATCCAAGCTTGCTGCGCTTGAGGCTAAGCGTTCATTGCTCGTGCAAATTCAAGCTAAACAAGTTAATGTTGAGGAAATGCTACAGACGATAAAGGGCGTTGTTCATAGAATAAGACAAGCACTGAATCTCTCTCCTGAGGAGTCTGAAGATGACGGCGAGTATTCAGGGCACGATGGCAGAATTAACGGAGCTGGTGCGTCGAGTTCTGGTCATAGCCCTAAATGTTGATGCCCTTTCCCGATCTTTGATTGATTTTTTTTATTGTCTGGCGAGAGCCAGATTTGTTTGTTTGTGGACAGAAGTCTGGTAAAGACTTTCTGGTCTCTTGTATGGCCGGTTTCATTTGGCCTTTGATCACTCTGTAAAATTCTGTCAGCCATTTTCGGCATCTTATCGTTTTACAGGATAATGTATATATGCTTTTAGATCTATTCAATGACTATATTTAACCTGAACTTTTGATCTTTTGTTTGCATGTGTTGTGGCTTTCGTTCCTTATGATTGGGAATTTTCTGAAGCTTGAACTTTATTAAGTTCTGGTATCCAAAAGTTTGCCCGAATGTTTTTAACTTAGCCTTTCGTTAAGAAGAGGTCGTAAGTTGTAAGTAGTCTGACCGAATCGTGGTCGTGAGAGTTTTGGCCGAATCATTGCTCTGTGCGTATAACCTTGCTTATCGTTTTGATAGTCGAAAGTTGTTGCACGGCTTTGTAGATTGGCTCTGGCCGAGTCGCTGGCCTTGTGAACGACTTCTCTTATTTTCGTGGAAGTTTTGTCACGTAAAAGTTTTTGAAAAACATTAAAAATTTGCCTTTTGGTAAGGTCTTTTCCCTTTATGAAGGTCTTACCTGGCCTACAGGGGCCTCTCACCACCCCCCTTGTTTTTATGTTGGAGCACGTAAAGTGATAACATGAAAAGAGTTTCGGTGAGTTGCATATAGAACACATATAACAAAACGAGGAGTGTGTCCGTTGTGGGATTCGAACCCACAGCCGTGAAGTTGAAGAACTTCGAGCTCTACCAGTTGAGCTATACGAATCTGACCTTGTTTAGGTCGTTAGTACCATTTAGAAAGAAAATATAATAAAAGTAAGAACTTTCGTAAAGATAAAAGGTAAGTATAAGATAACTAACCGTTTTACCACTTAAAAGTGATACCTTTTGAGGTGAACCACATTCCAACTGTTCGGGACAGTGGAGCCATCTGGTCGTGCCAAGCGATAAGATCCCTTGCCGACTGAAGCAATTACTTTGTAGGGGCCTTTCCAGTTAGGACCAAGCTTCCCTGAATTCTTCTCTTGTGTGCTCTGGGAGACTTTTCTGAGTACAAAGTCTCCAACCTGGAAGCTTCGTACGCGCAGTCCTCGATTGTAATATTGCTCGATTTGTGTTTTCAGAGCGACTGTTCGTACGGGAGCTAGCTCTCTCCGTTCTTCGAGGAGGTCCAGCTCTTCGGAGAGGTTGACTGAGTTTGATTCCTCTGTGGCATGTGCATATCGCAAGCTGGGCTCCCCTATTTCAACTGGGATTAGAGCATCTGCACCATATACCAATGAGTAAGGAGTCTCTCCGGTACTCATTTTTATTGTTGTGCGATAAGCCCATAGCACTCCAGGTAACTCTTCTACCCAACATCCCTTTGCCTGCTCGAGGCGCTTTTCAAGGGATTCAACGATGATTTTACTGGTAGATTCTGCCTGTCCATTGGCAACAGGATGATATGGAAAGGAAGTGATCCTCTTGATGTGCAGATCGTCGAGGAACCTAGTCATTCTCTGGCCGATATTGCAGGCCGTTGTCCATGACTATTTTCTTAGGTGCTCCAAAGCGACATACGACAAAACGCCAGAGGAAGTCGACGACCTCCGTTTGTCGTATCCTTGCATACGCTGCCACTTCGACCCACTTTGTGAAGTAATCAGTGATGATCAATAAGAAGCGCATCCCCCTTGGTGCTGTGGGAAGAGGACCAATAATATCCATCCCCCATTTCATGAAGGGCCACAGAGAAATTATTGAGTGAAGTGGTTCTGCTGGCTGATGGAGAAGATGAGCGAACCTCTGGCATTTGTCACATTTTTTGACAAATTTGTTCGTATCTTTCTCCATTTTGTCCCAATAGTAACCTGCGCGAATCAGCTTCCGGGTTAATGCGTTGCCACCGGAATGATTTTCACAACAACCTTCGTGGACTTCTCTCATCACATAATTGATTTGATTTGGTCCGAGACATTTTGCGAGAGGTCCTGCAAATATTTTGCGGTAGAGTTCACCGTTGAGAATTGTATACCGAGCAGCTTTTATCCGAAGTTTGTGAGCAGCTTTTGTATCTACGGGTAGAGTTCCATGGGTAAGATAATTTGTTATCTCGTTCCGCCAGTCCCAAGTAGCGTTGATGGTGTTGACTTCAAACCTTTCTCTGTCCATGGTTGTGTAGAGAAGTTGAACAACAGCTGAAGAGCTAGCTGCTCCTATCTCTGCCACTGATCCTATGTTTTCGAGAGCATCGGCTTCATGGTTCTCTTCCCATGGAATCTGAATTGCTTCCCATTCGTCAAACTGTGCTAGGAGCTCTTTTACTCGGGCGAGGTACACTTGCATCCTGGACTATCGTGCAATGAAACCTCCATTTATTTGATTGACCACCAGCTGAGAGTCGCTTTTTAGTTTGACGATGGTTGCTCCATAACTTCGGGCTAGTTCTAATCCTGCAATAACGGCCTCATATTCGGCCTAATTGTTAGTAATAAATGGGCACTTGATAGCCTGCCTTACCGTCTCACCGGATGGAGCAACGAGAACCAATCCAAGCCCGGACCCTTTGACGCTCGAGGAGCCATCTGTGTGAAGGGTCCACGTGCCAGGAGCCTACCCTGCATAAAGAATAGCTTCTCTTTCTGCCTCAGGGTATATATTAGTGCTGAAGTCTGCCACGAAGTCTGCTAGAACTTGTGACTTTATTGCCACCCTAGGCTGGTAGGTAATATCAAATTCAGATAATTCTATAGCCCATTTTACTAACCTTCCTGAAAATTCAGGTTTGTGCAGAACATTTCGTAAATGAAAGGTTGTAACCACAGCTATCGAATGACTTTGAAAATAAGGGCGTAACTTACGAGCAGCAGTTACTAGTGCCAGTGCCAATTTTTCCAAAGGTTGATAGCGTGTTTTTGCATCAATTAGAGCTTTACTAATGTAATAGATAGGAAGCTGTTTAACTTTTTCTTCCCAAACAAGAACGGCGCTTACCGATGATTCTGAGACTGCCAAATAAATTAGCAGCTGCTCGCCCTCTTGAGGTGTGGAGACCAGTGGTGGATTGGATAGATACTTTTTCAGATCCTTCAATGCTTGCTGGCATTCAGGGGTCCATTCGAACTCCTTGTTTTGCTTTAAGACATCGAAGAAACTCTTGCATCGGTCAGATGATCGGGAAATGAATCTGCATAGGGCCGCCACTCTTCCCGTTAGTTTCATGACATCTTTCCTGTTGTGAAGTACATCTGGGATTGATTCAATGGCTTTAATTTGAGCGGGATTGACTTCAATTCCACGCTGAGAAATAATGAATCCTAGGAACTTCCCTGATACGACGCTGAATGCACACTTCTCCGGATTCAGCTTCATGTTGTACTGATCCAAGATTCGGAAAGCCTCTTTTAGATGCGCCAAATGGTCTTCTGCTCGTTTTGATTTGATCAACATATCATCGATGTACACTTCCATAGTCTTTCCGATATGGTCATGGAACATTCGATTGACTAGACGTTGATAAGTTGCACCTGCATTTTTCAGTCCAAATGGCATAACTTTATAACAATACGTACCTCGACAGGTTATGAACACCGTTTTTCCTGATCTTCAGGGTCCATCAATATTTGGTTATACCCAGAATACGCGTCGAGGAATGTGAGCACCTCGTGTCCGGCTGTTGCGTCGATCAGTTGATCTATCCTAGGAAGAGGGTATGAATCCTTCGGGCAGGCTTTGTTTAGATCCGTGAAGTCAATGCAGACTCGCCATTTACCATTCTTTTTAGGCACGACAACCACGTTGGCTAGCCAGTCTGGGTATTTGACTTCACGTACTAAACTGATTTTTAACAGCTGATCGACCTCGTCGTTGATGACCTGGTTCCGAAAGGCTCCTTGCCGGCACGTCTTCTGTTTCACGGGGCGGTGATACGGATCGACGTTCAACCTGTGAGTAATGATGTCGGGAGAAATACCTGTCATATCTGCGTGGGACCAGGGGAATGTTGTATGCCGCTCTTTGAGGAACTGGAGGATATCTCCCCGTAGGTGTTCGCTCAGTTCAGTCCCTAAGTACACCTTCCGCTCCGACTTATCGGCGAACAATTCTTTGGGTTCCAAAGCTTCCACGGTTGGCATGTGGTTTTCTCTTTCGTCCATCTTCGTGATGAATTCCGGGACCTCGTACTTAGCCTCTTTAGGTGGTATGTCTGGCCCCGGTCACTGTAATTGCTATTTGGTCTCTTCAAGTAGTTTGAGAGCCACCGAATAGCAATCTCAGGCAGAGCGTTGCTCTCCTCGGACATCTCGTACTCCCCATTCGGATGGGAACTTCAATACTTGATGATAAGTTGAGGAAACAGCTTGCATGTCGTGGATCCAAGGTCTGCCCAAAATGATGTTGTAGGCTAGATCCGCATCAACAACATGAAAAGTTGTTTCCTTCGTTACCCCTTCGGTGAGAGTTGTCAGGGTAACCTCACCAAGAGACTTCTCACTCGAGTTCGTCGATATTTACCCTTGAGGCGTAGCGCTCACAAACGTCCGACCAGCTGACTGCTGGGGACTCGCGGAGAGACTCGTATAATCTGCGCGTAGCCACTGAGCATCTAATATCCAGACCGTAGGTAAACGCGATTACTGCCCATTGGTCTGGCACCTCGGGAAGTATCGCTCGCTCTCTTTGGAAGCGATCCACGTATTGGCGGAGAGACTCACCAGGCTTTTGTTTTATTTCGAAAATATTCGCTGCGCGGGTGTTTCCCTGACTTCCGCCGATGATAGTTTGTTGAGAATTGCTTTCTGCCATGTTAGTTATAGAACAAAAAGACCGACGAAAAGAAGTGTAATATCAAAGAAACATAAACTATTAACCTATGAAGGCTATTGACCGGCTCCCACTGTGGTTGCCAAATTGTTTAACCTAGATCCGATTTTAGGCCAATTAATAATTAAATTTATATTTGTGGAGTCACGATCAATAGTTGAGATTAAGAGTTTGAGCGTCGAACCAAAATGGTGGCAATACGATAACGAGATGTAAGTATTAACTAATAAAGATAAAGCATAAACAGAAATAAGGAGAAGTAACCGTATCGTATCGCTTATCTTCGGGGAGAGCTCTTTGATACCAGCCGCACTTAGAGGATCAAAGAACTAAAATAATTGGCATATATGAGCAAAAGGAATATCTGAGCAAGAGTGAGAGAGTATTCTTATTGATCTTGTAGACAGGAAGTCAAGTTGTGTTACAATCGTTTAAGGCAAATGCTATTTATAAGCCTAATAGGCACCCGTTGGGATTCGTAACCCCTGGGCATGGATCCGTTTGGATAAGTAACTGCTGGGCACGTATCCGTTGGAGGCATAACCGCTGGATTGTAATGATTGCCGTAATAACCATTAATTCAATGATCGTGAATGATCATGTTAATAACTGCTCACTTAGACCGTGTTGACTGTTGAAGTGTTTCATAACTCCTTTACGTCTGCTCGTGATAAATGTCTGTCCGTTGGATGTCTGTCCGTTGAAGTATCTAGTCGTGCCATGTGGTAGACACGTGTCACCTTTTCAAGTCTAGTCAGCTTTTATCCAATACATATAATAAAAGTAAGAATGCCATAATAGTAAAAGGTAGAAATAGAATAACTGATCGTTTTACCATTCAGAAGTGATATCTTTTGAGGCGAATCACATTCCAATTGTTTGGGACGATTGAGCCATCTGGTCGTGCCAAACGGTAAGATCCCTTACCGACTGACGCGACTACCTTGTAGGGGCCTTCCCAATTAGGGCCTAATTTTCCCGAGTTTGCTTTTTGTGTGTTTTGGGATACTTTTCTGAATACAAAATCTCCAACCTGGAAACTTCGTACGCGTAGTCCCCGATTATAGTATTGTTCTATTCGTTCCTTCTGGGCGACTACTCGTACAAGTGCTAGTTCCCTTCGTCTTTCAAGGAGATCTAATTCTTCAGAAAGATTGATTGAGTCGGATTCTTCGGTAGCATGTGCATATCACAGACTTGGCTCTCCAATTTCAACTAGGATTAAAGCATTTGCACCGTATACCAACGAGTAAGGTTTCTCCCTTGTACTAGTTTTTATTGTCGTGGGATAAACCCACAGTACACCGGGCAGTTCTTCTACCTAACACCCTTTGTCTGCTCAAGGCACTTCTTGAGAGACTCAATGATTATTTTGTTTGTTGACTCTACCTGTCCATTGGCAACCAGATGGTATGGAGAAGAGGTAATCCTTTTGATGTGTAAGTCGTCGAGGAACCTAGTCACTTTCTGGCCGATGAATTGTGGGCCATTATCCATGACTATTTCCTTAGGTGCTCCAAAACGACATACAACATACCGCCAAAGGAAGTCAATTACCTCTGTTTGTCGTATCTTTGCACATGCTGCCGCTTCGACCCATTTGGTGAAGTAATCGGTGACGATTAGTAAGAAACGTACCCCTCTTGGCGCAGCAGGAAGCGGACCAACTATGTCCATTCCCCATTTCAAGAATGGCCATGGGGAGATTATTGAGTGGAGCGGTTCTGCCGGTTGACGGAGAAGATGCACAAACGTTTGACATTTATCACATTTCTTAACGAAATAATTTGCATCTTTCTCCATCATATCCCAATAATATCCTGCGCGGATCAATTTGCGCGCTAACGCTTTGCCCCCAGAATGATTGCCACAACAACCTTCGTGGACCTCTCGCATCACGTATTTGATCTAGTTTGGTCCCATGCACTTGGCAAGGGGCCCTGCGAACATCCTGCGATAAGGGTCGTCGTTGACGACACTATATCGAGCAGCCTTTATTCTGAGTTTACGAGCAGCTTTTGCGTCATCGGGCAGAGTTCCATGAAGAATATAATTTGTGATTTCATTTCGCCAGTCCCAAGTTGTGTTTATAGCATTAACTTCAAACTTTTCTCGATCTATGGTCGTGTATAGGATTTGAACGACAGCCGAGGAGCTGGCCGCCCCAATTTCCGCTACTGACCCTAAATTTGCCAGGGTGTCTGCTTCATGGTTTTCTTCTCGTGGAATTTGGAACACTTCCCATTCGTCGAACTGAGCCAAAAGTTCTTTTACACGGGCAAGGTATACTTGCATTCTGGATTCCCATGCGAAGAAAACTTCGGTCACTTGGTTGACTACTAGTTGAGAGTCACTCTTGAATTTGATAATGTTTGCTCCATAGCTTTGGGCTAACTCCAATCCTGCAATTACAGCCTCATATTCGGCCTCATTGTTAGTAATAAACGGGAACTTGATGGCCTGCCTGACGGTCTCTCTAGACGGGGTGATAAGAACCAGTCCAAGACCGGACCCTTTGAAGCTCGAGGAGCCATCAGTGAATAGGGTCCATACACCAGGGGCCTGCCCAGCGTAGAGAATTGCATTTTTTTCCGCATCAGGATATATATTAGCACTAAAGTCTGCTAATATCGAATTCGCTTTATTCTATAGCCCATTTAATCAACCTTCCCCGAAAATTTGGGTTTATGCAAAACATTGTGTAAAGGAAAGGTTGTCGCTACAGCTATTGAATGACCTTGAAAATAAGGACTTAATTTACGGGCAGCAGTTACGAGTGCTAAAGCCAGTTTTTCTAAGGGTTGGTAACGTGTTTCCGCATCAATTAAAGCTTTACTAATGTAATAAATGGGAAGTTGCTTACCTTTTTCTTCTCGAACCAAAACTGCGCTTACCGAAGACTCTGAAACCGCCAAATAGATCAACAACTGCTCCCTGTGCTGAGGCGTAGAGAGTAGTGGTAGATTGGATAGATATTTTTTTAGATCTCTCAGCGCTTGTTGACATTCAGAAGTCCAATTGAATTCCTTGTTTTGCTTCAGAACATCAAATAAACTTTTGCATTGGTCAGATGAACGGGATATAAACCTGCGCAAGGCTGCCACCCTCCCATTCAATTCATGACATCTTTCCAGTTGTGGAGCACGTCTGGAATTGACTCAATTGCTTTGATTCGAGCGGGATTGACTTCAATTTCATGCTGAAAGACGATGAAGCCTAGGAACTTTCCTGGACCAACTCCAAATGCGCACTTCTTTGGATTAAGCTTCATGTTGTATTGGTCAAGTATTCAGAAGGCTTCCTTCAAGTGTGCCAGATGATCTTCTGTCCGTTTCGACTTGATCAACATGTCATCGATGTACACTTCCATGGCCTTACCGATATGATCGTGGAACATACGATTGACCAATCGCTGATATGTTGCACATGCATTCTTTAATCCAAACGGCATGACTTTGTTGCAATACGTCTCTCTGCACGTTATAAATGACGTTTTTTCCTGATCGTTGGGTTCCATCAATATTTGATTGTACCCTGAATATGCATCAAGGAAGGTGAGCATCTCGTGCCCGGCGGTTGAATCAATAACTGATCTATCCGGGGAAGAGGATACGAATCCTTCGGACAGGCTTTGTTTAAATCATTGAAGTCAACGCAAACTCGCCATTTCCCTTTTTCTTAGCCACAACGACCACATTGGCTAACCATTCTGGATATTTAACTTCGCGTACAGATCCAATCTTCAGCAGTCGGTCAACCTCATCATTTATGATTTGATTCCGAAAAGCTCCCTGGGGGCGCTTCTTCTGCTTCACCGGACGGTGGTACGGGTCAACATTCAACTTGTGAGAGATAATTTCTAGAGAAATACCCGTCATGTCTGCATGCGACCAAGCGAACGTCGTATGCTGCTCCTTGAGGAATTGAAGGATATCTTCTCGGAGGCGTTCATTTAATTCTGCCCCTAAGTAGACCTTCCGCTCTGGCATGTCCCCAAACAGTTCTTCTGGTTCTAAAGCTTCCATGGTCGATGTATAATTTTCCCATGCCTCTAGCTTTGTGATAAATTCCGGGATCTCATACTTTGCTTCTTCATTTGCCGCATCAGATCGCGGTTTCTGTGATTGCTATTTATTTTCTTCGAGCAGCTTGAGGGCCGCCGAATAGCAGTCTTGAGCAGAGCGTTGCTCTCCTTGTATCTCGCGTATTCTCCATTCTGATAGGAATTTCAATACCTGATGATATGTGGAGGGAACAACCTGCATTTCATGGATCCATGGTCTTCCAAGGATAATATTGTAGGCCATGTCTCCGTTGACAATTTGGAACACCGTCTCTTTGCTACCCCCTTGACAAGGGTTGTGAGAGTAATCTCGCCAAGGGTCTTCTCACTTGAGTTGTTAAAGCTGGAGAGAACTCACGACACTGGCACGATCTTCTCCGTTAGTTGCATCTCCTTGACAACTTGTGATTGAATGATATTTACAGAACTGCCCGCATCAATGAGCACTCTTTTGATATCAAACTCTGCCACGCGCAATGTTATGACCAACGCATCAACATGTGGGAATTGCAAGCCATCTGTATCCGAATCTTCAAACGTTATTGTTTCTTCTAGCCGTGGACGCTTGGTCTTTGTAATAGAGACCTTTGTGTTCTTCTTTGCTGTGAAAACAGCGGAGTCAACTTTGATCCCACCCGAAATAACGTTGACTGTCTTCTTCGGGTAAGATGCTCGTGGAGGGCCATATTTGTTTTGCTGAGCCTTCGCATGAGTTTGCTTTCCCTTTTCGGTTAGAAGTTCCTTCAAGAATCCTTGTTTTAATAAATGTGCAAACTCGTATCTTAAGGCCTTGCAATCTTCAGTGGTGTGACCGTGGTCACGATGAAATTCGCACCAAAGGTCCTGATTTCTCTTACTTGGATCGGTTTTCATGTCCTTTTGCCACTTGACCTTTTCGCCCATATCTTTGAGGGCTGCACTCAGTTCAGTCATTTCTACGTTGAAGTTTTGTAGACTTGGGGCTCCACGAGTACTTGACTCTGAATTGTCTCCTCGTGCTAGCCCTTTGTTATTGTGACCGCGCCCTTTGGAATTGTTGCGTGATCGGTCAGGGTACGGTTCATAACGTACATCCGACCTTTCTGACTCTATCTTCCTGCCAGAGCCACTGCTTCGTGATTGATTCTTTCCTCGGGCACTAGTTCCTATCAGCTTGTCTTTATCAATGCGTACTTTGGAGTTGTAGCGATTGTAGACATCTGACCAATTGGCTGCTGGGAATTCGTGAAGAGATTCGTATAGCCCGCGCGTAGCTTCTGAGCTTTTGACATCCAAACTGTTTGTGAACGCAGTGGCCGCCCATCTGTCCGGTACCTTGGGCAACAACATGCGCTTCCGTTGGAAACGGTCCGCATATCTTTGGAGAGATTCGCCTGGCTTTTGCTTGATCTCAAAGATGTCTTCCACGCGAGTTTTCATCTTCTGGGCGCCTGTGTGGGCTTTTACGAACAACTCAGCCATCTCCGCGAAGGACCCAATAGAGTTTGGTGGCAACATTAAGTACCATCGTAGAGCTCTATCCGCTAGGGTCTCCACGAATTTCTTCAATTGCACTGATTCAATCTCTTCAATTATGAGATCACTTGCTTTTATTAAATGACTAAACATCATGAGATGATCATTGGGGTCAGTTGTCCCACGATATCTCGGAATGTTTGGCATCTTGAACATTTTTAGTATCGCCTTCGGTGCTGCTTCCTTCTTCCAAGGCCTTTGTGAGTAGCGTTGAACATCAATTTTCTTCAATATGGGTGGAGCACCTGTTATTTGATCAATTCTCTTGTGGAGAGACTTTTGAAGTGCTTCTTAGCTCTCTTTGAATTGCTTGGTGACTGCCTCCACGACGACGCTCATTTCAGTGTATACCACAGATCCTCCGTTTTGATTTTGATTTTCTTGGGTTGCTGGATCCATGGTTCCTCCGTTATTGGCCGCGTTTTGTTCTCCATCTTTCCTTGATGTGTGTGAAGAAGGAACATCTCGACCTTGGGCTGCAGGATTAGTCCCCGTAACTGATGGGATTTTCCCTCGAAGAGAATTGATCGCCTCGTTTATTCCCCTGTTGACCTCCATTTGTAGTTGCATAAACTCAAAGATTGTTTCTTGGAGATTCCTTTGATCTTGGGGTGGCGGACTGGGTTCTACACGACGCGTGCCAAGGGAGAGATTTCTGTGGCGTCGTCTTCTAGGCGGTGTTCTGCTCTGAGAGTGTTCATGCCTGTTTCGTTGCCTACTTGTTCCTTGGGAAGAACATTCTTGCCTGTCGGACGAGTAATCTGGAGAGTAATTAGGTTTGATGGAGGAGTATTTTCTTGACTTCCGCCCACCATAGTTCCTTGTGAATCGCTTTCTGCCATGTTAGTTACAAATAAAAGATCGATAGAAAAGAATACAATGCAGGAAAAAGATAAACTATTAACCTATAGAAGCTATTGACTGGCTCCCACTATGGTCGCCAAATTGTTTAACCTAGATCCGATTTTAGGCCAATTAACAATTCAATTTATATTTGCAGAGTCACGATCAATAGTTTAGATTAAGAGTTTAGCCAATTTAAATACAGGATTGCATTAATTACAAGATTATGAATACATGCATGATTTTTGATGGAGAAGTAATAATAATTAACGATGATATGAAAGTAATACGAAGTAATTGAAGATAAATAAGATTAAAGCGCGAATTAAACATATAGAAGGAACCGTATTAGATCGCTTGATCTCGGTGAGGATCCCTTGATATTAATTACGCTTGAAGACTTGAGGACGAAATATGCAGTAATGTAAATGATGAACCGTAGTGAGCAAGAGCAAAGAAAGTATTTTATTCATATTGTAGATAGAGAAGAGAATGTATGTTACAATGATTCGAAAACAAATGCTCTATATAGATTTTGCTAGGCAGTCGTTGGGTATGTAACCGTTGGGTAGCCGTTGCCCTTGTAATCATTCATTGAGCGGTTGCGTTTGAACAGGTAACTGTTCATTCAAATCGCATCGATTTGGAGAGGCATCACGTAACTGCCTTGGGCCTGCTCGTGGTAACCGCCTAGCCAGTCATCTGTCCGTTAGATGTCTGTCCAGGGATACCTATGCCCTTGCCACGTGGCAGACACGTATCACTCTTTTAAGTGACGATGGCTTTTATCTAATACAGTATATATCCTGGAAATTTAACTTTGCAATTCGAGGAACATCAAGATGGTACGGAGCTTTTGTATTACTTCTTGGAACAGGTTGTGGGTATGGGTGGGCACTAAACCGAAAAAACCAAAATACCGAACCGAACCGAACCGAACTAATTCGATATTTCGGGTTCGGTATTTCGGTATTTCGGTTCGGTTCGGTCCAAAAATTTTGAAATTTCGGTTTTTCGGTTTTCGGTTTCGAGCAATCCGAAATTTCGGGCCCCGAAAAATCGAAAAAACTGATTTTTTTTTTTTTAAAAAAAAAACACACATATGCCATATATTTCCTAAATCCCTAAGTTACTCATTGTCAGTAAGTAACATGATTCTACATATTGACTGATTTAACCATAGCTAGGTTAGTATTATAGGTATTATAGTAAGGTTCTGCTATTTTTTATTTTTTGCAGAATAGAGAAAGTATCTAAATATTCGTTACTTTTTGTATTATAGTAAACCATAGCTAGGTTAGTATTATAGGTATTATAGTAAATCATAGCTAGTTAGTCATAGAGTATAAACTTTTTGTATTATAGGTTCGTTACTTTTTGTATTATAGGTTAGTATTATAGTAAACCATAGCTAGTTAGTCAGAAGCTATAAATTTTTTTGTTCGGGCTTTTTTTTTTTGGCCATAAACTTTGGTTTAAACCGAAACACCGATATACCGAACCGAAGTACCGAACTAAAAAACCGAACCGAACCGAATTATAAAAATTACTGTTTTTTCTACACTTCAAACCGAACCGAAAACCTAAATACCGAACCGAAGTTTCAAAAAACCGAACCGAAGTACCGAACGCCCACCCCTAGTTGTGGGTGTTGTTTTCTTCTAAAACGTCTTAATTCGTTGTTGTGGAAGTCTAGCATTAAAGTGAAGGGCATGCTAGCTATGTGGAGTATTCTTATAGAATACTTTTTTTTTTCTTTCTCTTGCTACCTATCTTTTTAGAACATTTTTTTTTTAAAATCTAAGTGAAACAAAACGAGAAAGAGGATATATCAAGTTGGTCATTATGAACAGCTTGATGCAACCTCCTCTAACCTCTTAGCGGTCGTTTGGTAGAGAAATAAATTATACATGGATTAATAATACCAATATTAATAATACAGGGATTAGTTATATATGGATTAATAATGTAGGGATTGTTTTTATCATTTGTTTGGTTCATTGTATTGAAATTGGATAAATTATTCAATCTATGTATTGTGAAACAAGGTATTATTAATCCTATGTGGGTAATATGTCAACCATAGAGTTAGTAAACGCCATAAAGGGGATGGCAGGAGTAAGGGCATCGAAGGATATGAGGACAGCCCTAGAGCAAAGAGACCAAAATCTGCATTGTGAATTTCATGCGGATTATGGCCATTGCACCGAGAACTGCAAAGCCCTCTGCCTCGAAGTGGCACACTTGTTAAAAAAGGGCTTGTTGGCATAATTTCTCACCGACAAGGGGAAAGAGAATTATGCAAAGAATAGAGGAGATGGCTAACCACTGAAGGCAGCATCCCCAGAAAGGATTGTAAATGTGATCATTAGAGGATCAGAAGTGAATGGTGTGAACTTTGCAGCTGCTAAAAAGTTCGTCAAGTTGTTAATTACAATGGAGAAAAGAACCCGAATAGGAGGTTCAGACAAAGAGATCGTGTTCGATGATGATGACTGTGATGGGATGATGTTTCCCCATCATGACGCCTTAGTAATCATGTTGAGAATCAATGACTCGGATATCAAATGATTCTTGATCAACCCCGGTAGCTCTGTCAAAATAATCAGTTACGGGGCTATTAAGAAAATGTGGTTGAAGGACCAAATCGTCCCGAAGGCAACCATATTAACTGGTTTCAACAACTAAACTGAGAAAACGTTGGGCGAAATCACGCTCAATACCTATGCCGAAGGGGTTGCTGAAGAAACAATGTTTCAAGTCATGCCCGAGGATATGTCATACAACGTGATCCTCGGAACGCCATGGATCCACTCTATGGAAGCTGTCCCATCCACCCTCCACCAAGTCGTCAAATTCCCTACTCCATTGGGAATTCATTCGATTAAGGGGGAGCAACGAGTAGCAAGGGAGTGCTATTTGGTAGCCCTAAAGAGTGGAGTCGTCCTGACTGGACCAAAGAAATAGCAATCAACACAACCGAGGTCTAATGAAGAGGGGGAGTTGTATCCTCAAAATGACCCCCGATGAGAAATTGAAAAGATCCCGGTATGTAACTAAAAACCTCAGAAGCAAAAAGCCGAGGATACTATTATTGAAGAGTTGGAGTCTTTTAGGTTGTCGAAAGACTTCCCAGAGAGGAAAGTGTTTGTCGGCTCGGAGTTGGATCCGAGTCGAAAAAAGCTATAACAGAGGTTTTGAAGTCCAATGATGATTGTTTTGCTTGGTCCTACTCAGACATGGTCGATATCGATTCCGAGATCATGACTCATAAGCTGAATGTGGATCAACGTTTTACCCCGGTAAAACAAAAGAAGAGGTCGCACGCTGGCCTAAAAAATAAAGTAATCGAAGATGAGACTATGAAGCTGCAGGAGAATGGCTTCATAAGAGAAGTTAAATACCCCGAATGGTTGGCCAATGTTGCAGTCGTGCCCAAGAAGAATGGAAAATGGAGAATGTGCGTGGACTACATAGATCTGAACAAGGCTTGCCCCAAAGATTCTTATCCCTTGCCACAAATAGACAGGTTAATAGACTCCGCGGCAAGACATAAACAATTAACCTTCTTAGACGGTAATTCGGGGTACAATCAGATTCTCATGGACCCGAAGGATGAAGAAAAGACCTCATTCATCACCGACCGAGGTACCTTTTGCTACAAGGGATTCCTTTCGGGCTCAAGAATGTCGGGACGACATATCAACGGTTAGTAGGTCGCATGTTCAGAGACTACATTGGAAAATCTATGGAAGTGTACATAGATGACATGCTGATTAAGTCTGTTCGGGTGGAACACCATTTAGGACATTTGAGAGAAGCCTTCGCCATCTTAAGGCAATACAACATAAAGCTGAACCCTGAGAAGTGTGCCTCCGGGTGGATTCCGGAAAATTTCTGATATTCATAGTCTCCGAGCGAGGGATTGAGGCTAACCTAGAAAAAATCAAAGCAATTGAAGAAATCCCTGATAAGCTCTCGGGGGTAAAAGAAGTTCAGCACTTAACTGGCCGAGTCGCTGCCTTGAGTAGATTCATCTCAAGGTCATCAGAGCTATTCCAAAAATTCTTCTCAGTTCTAAGGAAGAATAACAGCTTCGAATGGACACCGAAGCGTAGAGAAGCGCTGAGGGAATTGAAACGCTATTTGGCTAACGCGCCGCTGCTCGCCAAGCCAAAGGTTGGAGAGACTTTGTTGGTTTACCTGGCCGTATCAGAGGTTTCAGTAGTGCTGTGTTGGTTTGAGAGGAGGATGTCAAGCAGCAGCCCATCTATTATATAAGCAAGACACTCCTCGACGCCGAAACTAGGTATCCATATTTGGAAAAGTTAGCACTTGCTTTAATTTTTATTGCTTGAAAACTACGACTTCGTGGCTGACTTTAAATGGGTAGTAGAGTTAAGCGAGTATGATATCACCTACCAACCCCGAACAGCCATCAAGTCCCAAGTCTTCGCGGACTTCGTGGCTGACTTTAGCGTTGGAATCCTTCCCGAGGCTGAAAGGGAGAACTCGATATCGAAGGGATCGACTTCAGGGATATGGGTACTTTACACTGATGGGGCGACCAACTCTAAGGGCTCGAGATTAGGAATAGCCTTGGTAGCGCCAACCGAGGAGAAAGTTAGACATTCGGTTTGGTTCAAGAAGATAATGAACAACGAGGCCGAATATGAAGCAGCTTTAGAAGTCTTGGAACTGGCCAAAGAAATGGGGGTGGAAAGAATCGAGTTAAGAAGCGATTCACAATTAGTGGTGAATCAAGTGCTCGGGGAATATTCGGCTCGTGAGCCCAGGATGCAGCAATTCTTAGCCCGAGCACAAAACATCTTGTCTCAGTCCCAAGAGTGGAAGGTTAAACAAGTACCTCGAGAGTAAAATGAAGAGGCCGACGCCTTAGCTAACTTGGGTTCGGCTGTGGAAAAAGGGCACTCGGGGACAGACTCAGTTGTTTGGTTGCTCTCTGCACAAATGAAGGAGATCAAATTAGAGGTTAATTCAGTGGATCATAAATGGGATTGGAGAAACAAGTTCATTTCTTATTTCGAATCGGGGACTCCTCCCCCCATAAGAGAGAAGCATGGAAATTGAGGACTCAAGCAATCTCATACTCAATGATTTTGGGAAAGCTATATAGAAGAATGTACAGCGGCCCGATGGACAAATGCTTGGGTCCGGATGAAGCCAGATATATAATAATGGAGGTATACAAGGGCGAGTTTTGCAACCACTCGGGGGGAAAATCCTTAGTGCGCAAGTTAATTCGAGCTGGGTATTATTAGCCCACTATCAGTGCAGATGCAAAAGCCTTCGTGAAAAGATGTGATAAGTGCCAGCGTCATGCTCGAATGATTCATCAGCAGCCTGAACCTCTACATTCGGTCGTGTCTCCATGGCCCTTTATTTAATGGGAATGGACATCATTGGCCCATTGCCGAAGGGCAAAGGCAGTGTTGGGTTTATTCTTGTGTTAACCGATTACTTCACAAAATGGGTAGAAGCATGGGCTTTCGCCGAAGTTAAGCAGAAGGAGGTGATTGAATTCATCAAAAAGAACATCATCTACAGGTTTGATGTCCCGAGGGAAATCACTTGTGACAATGGCCCACAATTCATGGAGTGGCTATCACTGATTTTCTTAAACAGTGGGGAATAAACGGATAGTGTCAACCCCTTATCACCCAAGCGCCAATGGTCAAGATGAATTCTCAAATAGAGTGATAATTGAGAATCTCAAGAAAATGCTTGATGAACCAAAGGGTCCTTGGCCCGAAGAGTTACCGGAGGTGTTATGGGCAGTGTGAACCACAGAAAAGAACAACATCGATGAAACCTCATTCTCCCTCACCTACGGCATGGACTCACTTATCCCCGTGGAGGTAGGTGAACCAAGCCTACACTCACGGCACCGAAGATGCAAATCAACAAGCCATACGCATAGAATTGGATTTGATTGAGGAAAAAAGGGAACTAGCCTTGGTTCGGCTAGCAGCAAAAAAAAGACAAACCGAAGCATATCTTAAGAGAAAGGCCAAACTTAGAGATTTTAAAGTTGGTGACTATTTATTAAAAGCTTCGAACCGATCAACCAAGGAGAAGAATGGTGGAAAACTTATTGTGAACTGGGAAGGACCTTACAAAGTTAAGGCAATTGTTGGAAAGGGGTCCTATCAAATTGAAGATTTAGAGGGCAAGCCCGAATCCTTAAATTGGAACATCTCCAATTTGAAGCGGTACTTCTTCTAACATCGAGGTAAATATTCCTTGATTGCTTAAAGTTCACCTATAGCCCCAAGCCGAAAAGCACTCCAAAGGCTTTGGTCGAATAAATTTAACTTCTCGTTTTACTTTGCTTGACCTTTTCAGGAAGCGGATAAGGCAATCTTCAGTGCTTGGATCTTCATCAAGATTCACACCCGAACACTGTGGGGGAGTGAGGAGTGGGATGCAGTTGAGGTCAGCTTTGAACCTCTCCCACCGAAGTCTATCTATTTGATAACCGGGGACTCACGTCCGAGGAATAGATTAGTGCTTTGTATTTTCGCACGATAGTAGCATGTTTTTAACTTGTTTTTGCGCCTAAGTCTTGCCTAAACTAGGCCTTTTGTAAAGCTGTTTATGGCTCGATTGATATCATCAACGAAATAAACTTGATTCAATATCTCTTTATTTCTACATTTCATACCGAAATTATTTCTTTCATGCCGCAACTCGAAAACAAGACGTCGTTCCAAGTTAGCATCGGTTTTATATAGAACAAAGTCTTGCAAGAAAAATTATTCTAAGTGTTAAGCGCAAAAGTTCATACAGCAAAATGAAAGCTAACACTTAAATGCAAAAAGCAGATTCATTCATAAAAGGCCCGAGGGCCATGAAGTTATTTACATCGAAAGGCCCGAAGGCCTAAGCAAAAACCAAAAACTACAAATGATGAAAAAATATAAAGGACAAGCTAAGGCTGGGGACTATTCCCCCCCTCGGGATTCCACTCTTGAGCTCTTTCCTCATCCTCTTCGGCACTCTCCTCCCCACCTTTCTCATTTTTGGATTCACCATCATCCGAACCCTCACTTGATGGAAGCTCATCTACTATATTTTGAGCTTCGGCGGTATCATCGTGCGCCTTGACAATCTCATCCTTGAGGAAAATCTCCCCAATCTTAACTTGCTCCAATGTATCGAGCCTGGTCTTGACAATAGCCCATGCCTCCTCAAACTTCGCCCTTGTGGCTTTAGCCTCGGCGTGCTGCTTGATATATGCAATCTTCGCTCGAAGTCTGGTAACCTCACTCTTAAGGGCAGGCACTTGATCCTCTTGGCCTTGCAATCCGCTAAGTTGAGTTGTGCATTCCTCCATCTTATCGCGATATTTTTCTCCAGCTTCAAGTACCTCAGCCTTAGCGCGATACACTTCAGCTTCGAGTCGCTCAACTTCTAAGTTCAGCCTTGAGCACTCTCCTACAAATTCATCTCTCAAAGCTTGAAATCGCACCTTGGAGATGGCTTGAGCCTCATGCGCATCTGCTTCGGTCTTGGTAGCTACTTCACGAGCACACCCCAACTCTTGGTTCAAAATAGCTAACTGCGCCTCCAACTGTGATCCTCGCCACATATCCTCTCTTCTGCTCTCTCCAAGCATCTTTCACTGCTTGGATCTGCTCGTCTCGTTTGCGCTCCAAATGAATAGCCTTCAACATGAGGACCAAGCTCTGAACAAGAAGAAGGAAGCAATCAATGCTAAGTATGGAAAAGTGATAGAGCAAAAAATATAGGAATATAAATACTGGAATGTGTGAGAGCCTACGCGAAGAGCAAAAGCAGCCGAGGTGCCTATCAAGCCCATGGGGCTAAGTTTCTTAAGAACATGCTCCTCAGTAGGACCGAGCAGCGCATCAAGGCCTATGATATCAGCCTTGGTTCCATCCAATAAATTGGAGTCAACTAGAAGCTCCAAAATCCAAGGGCAGCTGCTGGAGCTTGAACAGAATCATGAACGGCTCGAACCACGCTCGAAACTAGGCCTCCGCCCAGCTTGGCTTTGCCTTTCCTCTTGGAAGACTATTGATCTGACTCATCAACATTGATCACCTCGGTCTCTTTAGGGACCTCGGGGACTGACTCAAGATCCACTTTAGGAGAAACCTCTGGCGTCTCCTCATCAGATTCGTCAATTAAACCTCGGCGTTATTCGATCGCCGCTTCTGGAGCAATGATCTCCTCAACACGAGGCCTCTTCGCCTTGGTAGGCCTATTTGAAACAACCCTTTTCCTCTTCGAATCTGTGGAAGAAGGAAGAGAAAGCTCATAGGTAAAAATCGAAGTAGCAGTTGAGATACTTTTAAACCGACCTACTAGGATATCTTCACCTTTTGAAGTCATTGGCCCGGTGAGCCCTTAGATTTTTTCTCCTCGGCGAGTTGCTTCGCCAAGCTCGCTATCTAGCTGACGCCTTCTTTGGCGTCAATCACCTTTTTCTCCTCTCCCTCTTTCTTCTTTTAGTTTTTCTCCTCTTTTCCTTCTCCTCCTCAGCCTCTCTCTCGTCCCCCTCGGGATCCTTGGTAGCTTTGTTGGGGAAACCTAAAATGGGACAAGAAGGAAAGTGTTAAGAGATGATGGCTGGAAGCATGCGCTAAAAGAGAAAGCTCAAACGTGATGAACAACTCACCATGTCGTTTGCACGCCCAACAATTTTCCTCCTCGGCAGCCATAACCGTCCATTGCCCAAGGGGGCACTTCTTATGTGCCATCACCGTTGTAACCCACTCGAGCAAGTCCTTCGGCGGGTTAACAGGGATCTTGTTAGCTACATACAACAAGTGTGACAATGAGTAAAAACAAGTTAAGATAACCGAAGAAGGGAGATAGGTTAAGAGATACTTACGCTGAGCGTTCCACTCTTTGGGAACACCAGGGTCAGCTGACAATAACCCCGTTGGGAATAAGAACATAGCGGTCATACCAACCTCGGTCGTTGCGGTCTTCTCTTTTGCTCAGTATGGCATAAGATCCACAAGGCAAGAAGGCAACAACCCGGGGCGGATTTAGTAAGGGGGGTGCGGATGCCACGGCACCTGCTAACTTAGGTTGAAACATTATATATACATATATATACACAGAGGAAATCGGATATATATACTAATTAGCACCCACTATAACAAAAAGTGCAATGGTGCCAGTGGTATGGGCTCAAAACTTCCAGCCTGTTTATTGGGGTTCGATTCCCACCATGAGTTTTTCTTAATTTTTAAACTTACAACACTAGATATAGCGTGGGACCTGATAATCTGTTATTTTCTCTCCCTTCCCATCTGTCACCCCCCTCTCCCCAAACCACGTCTCTCTCTTTAATTACTACTACTAGTATTAGTTGTTTTTATTCTCTTTATTAATTACTAAATGTGTTTTATTTTATATCTTTTCCCAATAATTTCTAATTCGTCTTATTTTTCTCATTTTTTCACTAGAGTAAGACCAAAATAATTTTAATTCTTTCAAAAAATTATTTGAACCTTTTCATTTCTAAGGAGAAAAAGTAATTTTTCAACACTATCCTTCAAGAAAAGGAAAAAAAGAAGACAACAAATGAAGTAAATAAACATAAAGTCTAGAAAAACATTATTGATTATTATTTAATTGATTGTTTCAGTTAGTACATATAGTATGATATATATATATTTACGATACCAGTAATATTGGTAGCAGTTTTATGATTTGCATTAAATTGTTGTAATTCTTTTGGGTCTAATTGTTTGTCTATATAAATAAAGTTACAACGCTCTAAGGAAAATCTAAGTTGATCAAACCGAATAATAGTTTATTCTTTTACTATAGTGTACATAGACGCGTGTTTGCGCCTAAGTGGCACCCAGTACTTCGGAATCCTGGATCCGCCCTGGCTACAACCCCTGCCTTATGAAAGTAAGGATAATAGAGGGAGATCAAATGCTGAAAAGTGAAAGACAGTGATACAGATTAAAAACGGAAGCAAAAATAAAAAGATAGGAGCAAGACGAGTCTTGAACTCCCTTCAAGGTAGCTATGAGGAGCGGTGACGAGTCCAAAGTGTATTGAATTTTTCTGCTTGTGCTTGTCAAATTCTAGTATAGTTTATGATATCGTCCCACAGAGAATGACTATTCTATGCTACGGACTTGTAATATTTTTATTATTATTTGAGAGAATCAAATTGATGAAATGTGGTGTTTTTTTTTTGTTTTTTTTTAATTTACTTAAACTGAAACAAACAACTTCCAGAAGATTTCTAATTTAAAAAGAGTTGGGAATCATTAAATTCACTTAGTAATACTTATAATAAATATCTCAATTTTGATATGCATTTCTCTTAAGAATAATTGTTTAGTTCTAATTTAATTATATTTTACTCACTAAAAAAATAATAAATTAATAACCCTCCGTGAGGTTATGCATATTAATTGAATTATAATTAGTGACGATTAAACCGAAATATTTTTCTTGCCTGAATTGTGCTCAAAAGTAGTAAAAATTTCGTGAGAATATTTTCACTAAGAATCAATAATCTTGTCTATGACAATTCCCCCGTGAGAATTAAAACTGAAGCAAGCAAGACTACGGACTTGGAATAATAGCTTTCACTCTGCTATTTTATTCATCGGTTGTCATACACTAATTTTTCTCCGTGAGAATTAAAAAATTAATATAACAATACCTTAGAGATAAAATAGACGGATGTAAAAATAATGATTTAATAAAATCTATCACTCCAGCACAGTTTTAAAATGTGCCAAGAATGTATTAAAATTGAGATAAGTATTATAAATATTACCAAGTTTCATCAACTATCCCAACAAAAGAGATTACTCCATTATTGAGTAATAAAAACTTAAAAATATAGAAATTAAGAAGAAGTAGTATTTCTTCTAAAGGAGAAAACTACAAAAGCTTTAAACTATAGAAGACAAAGAAAGAAAGAAAGAAAGAAAGAAAGAAAGAAAGCAAGACTATTTCTTGTCTCGGCAAGTGAATTGAAAAAGAACAGAATGGATGATTTGCCTTATAGCACATGTGCCTATTTATAAAATTTTCTACCGAGTGTATTCGCAAAGGAGCCTAGATAAATCTTGCTTTTGCTCCTTAGATTAATTTAGCAAGAATCTTGCTTTTCTCTTTAGATGAATCTAGCAATTGATTCTAGATGAATCTTGTTCTTCTTACGTGTTGCTCTTCTTCAATTCACCATTTTTCTCCTATAAAAGATTCTCAAATGTCTTTGATGAAAGTTAGGTAAGGTCTTGGTATTTTCCATAGTAGCAAAGGTGTCTTGAATTGATGACTTTTTCTTCCATTTGCATTTTGCTCTTCACCGTAGTAAAATTATAGACATGAATTATCGGTGCTATAATTGCACTATGAAAAATATAGTCATTGATGGCCATTCCATTCTTTTTCTTCATTTTTAATATGTACTTCTTCCTGCAAAATATGTTAAAAAATATGCGAGAGATGGATATATTTATTCACGTTTTATTTAAAAATACTTAATATTTAACTATGAAAATATATGAATAAATTATATCCATCAAATTCCCCCATACTTGAATCTTTGCTCGTCCTCGAGGAAATTTTTTTTTTTTAAAAAAAAAAATTTATATTTTTTGTAGGGTAGAAAATTTATTAAAGATAAATTTCCTTCATCATGCTCAATGTCATTTTTTTTCTTTATCAAATTCTTTGTATTTTTCTGAATTTTGTCTTGATCAACAAGAACTTGAGCCTCTCTCCTTGAATCTTTCAAAATTGATAGAGTTATGATCATATATTCAGTAAGTGTCATAGTCTTGTCTGTAGGCTTGTTCTTCATGGTCATCTCCATTAATATATATTTAATACTGATTTTCAAAATCTTTTTAGGATTTTTCATGGCTTGTAATGTTAGGCTTCAGACAGGTAGGATAAGGATATTTGACAGTGACTATTCTTCTTCTAGCTTGGAGCAAACATGTGTCAAAATTTTCTCCATTAGGTAATACTTTTTTTTTTCCGCCAATTTTTTTTAATCTCATACATATTCAAATATTCACAACATTGCGTCTTTTTGTAGTATTTCTTCCTTTTGGTGATGTTTAATCTTTGCTTATTCAAAGCTGGAAGAAATAATAACTCTTTTTTTCTTTATATATATGTAAACAATGTGTACATATATCATATATATAATTATTATTTTTTGGTAATATATTATGGTGTAAAAAAAATAAAATTATGGCTCAAAGAAGGGTTCTAAAAGGTAAAATATGTATAATTGGATAGAAAATTGACAGGCTTGAATTGTTTATCAAAGAATGCCTAATTTCATTTTTCAAAAATCAGTATCATCTATTATTTTGCCGAAGAACATTCAGAGCAAGTTCTAGCCAAGTTTATTGATTCTACCTTCTTTGTGATTATAATTTTTCTCAATTCCAATGATTTCTTGAGTTGAAGATGTTTTCTGTTGCTTTCACAAAGTCAAAAGCAAAGATATGAAAAATAATATGGTGAATATAAAAATAATAATATTGAACAAGGTGGAAAAAAATTTATATTATTAATTAAAGACCTACAATAAGATCATAAATAAGAAGAAAATAGTATAAAATAAAAAGTACATAATTATATAATAGACTTTAGAAATACCAAAATAACCCCCCCCCCCCACCCCCCACACTTGAACGTTTAAATATTCTTTTAGACAAGTGATACAAAAGGAGAGAGAAAAAAAATGGAGAAGGATGAAGTGGTTTTTGATTATATAATATAATTAATAAAAATATACTATATTATTAGTAAAATAAAAATATTTTTGGCTTTCAAATATACGATCACAGAAGAAAGCTTGAAAAAAACTGTGATCACACATGTTCTATGTGTAATAGACTGGATTAGTTTTAGACCTTATCAGTTATGAAGTCCTGGTTTAAATAAAAATCAGAAAATTACATGTGCCAACATTAGGCTTGAACAATTGAATGGTTAACCAACCAGTAACTTAGGCATACCGATCACCATGGAGTTACTCATGTCTAGGTGACTCTGTTTGTGTAGAGGCCTTCATGAGATGTTCCGGTTGTACAATAATCTGGCTATTAATCAGATCAATTGGTTAAACATTTAATTAGTCAGATCTAAGTTGGACTTACGAGGCCCATTGCTTCACCCTTAATGGCTACGAGGTAAAGAACCATAGTTCTGAGTTTAACGTCGTCAGCTCGACGTAGTATCTGTGGCATTCGTCAAACTATCATGGTTACTGAAGGGTGTTGCTCAAAATGTCCTCCAAAGTACAATTTTAATCTATGACTATTGACCTTAAATTTCTCTCGTCTATTGATTTGTTGAATTTCAATCGCTCCGTATGGAGTAATATTTGAAACATTGTAAGGACCTGTCCACCTGGATTTTAATTTTCCTGGGAATAGCCTGAGACGGCTATTGTAAAGAAGTACATGATCTCCAATTTTAAAATTTTATTTGGTCGGATCAAATTGTCATGTCATTTTTTTGTTTTTTCTTTATTAATCTTGGCATTCTAATAGGCTTCCATTCTCAGTTTATCCAACTCATTAACCTGCAAAAATCTATTTTTACCTACAGAGATTAAATCAAAATTCAATATTTTTAGTGCCCAAAATGCTTTGTGTTCCAATTCAACTGGCAAATGGCAAGCTTTACCAAAGACTAACTTATATGGAGATGTTCCGATTGGCGTTTTGAATGCCATTCGATATGCCCATAATGCATCATCCAATTTTAAATCCCAGTCTTTTCTTGAGATTCCAACTATTTTTTCAAGAATTCTTTTTAATTCACGGTTGGATATCTTAACTTGGTTATGAGTTTGAGCATGATATGGTGTTCTTGTTTTGTGAGTTACATCATATTTTAATAGCAAGGAAGAAAATTATCTATTTATTAAATGAGTGCCTTGGTCACTAACGATAACTCGTGGTGTGCCAAATTTAGTAAAAATATTTCTTCTGAGAAAATTGCACACAGTTCGAGCATCATTCTTTCTTGTGGGAATGGCTTCAACCCATCGGGAAACATAATCAACAGCCACGAGGATATATTCAAATGAATGAGATGAAGGAAACAGTCCCATAAAATCTATACCCCAGACATCAAATATTTCACATACCTGAATTGATTGCAGTGGCATTTCATCTCTTTTAGTGATGTTACCTGTTCTCTGACACCTGTCACATTTTGCAACATACGCACGAGAGTCCTTGAAAAGTGTTGGCCATAAGAATCCAGCCTCCAAAACTTTAAAGGTTGTCTGATTTGCAGCATAATCTCCTCCAATTGCTCCATCATGGCAATGATACAAATTTTTTCTCATTTCTTCTTCAGGCACATACCTTCTAATAATATTATCTGCACTATATTTAAACAAGTAAGGATCATTCCACAAATAATACTTAGCATCAGGTATGAGTTTTTTTCTTTGTTGGTAAGAGAGATCTTGGGGTGTTCACTTTCCAACCAAGTAATTTGCAATGTCCGCAAACCAGGGTGGTTGAGTCACAACTGAGCTGACAGAAAAGATATGTTCATCAGGAAATTCTTCTTTTATTTCACGAGACTCACAAGGAGGGTTCTCTAATCTAGACAAATGGTCAGCTACTTGATTTTCGGTTCCCTTTTTGTCTTTTATTTCAAGGTCAAACTCTTGGAGAAGTAAAATCCATCTTAACAATCTAGGTCGGGCATCTTTCTTTGTTAAGAGGTATTTTAAAGCCGCATGATTAGTGAAAACAGTGACCTTGAATCCTATCAAATAAGAGCAAAACTTATCTAAAGCAAATACTACTACCAATAGTTCTTTTTCTGTTGTGGCATAATTCAGCTAAGCTTCATTCAAAGTCCTACTGGCATAGTATATGGGACGAAAAATCTTATCTTTTCTCTGGCCTAAAACAACTTCAACAGCTGTATCACTAGCATCACACATGACCTCAAAAGGTGTGCTCCAATAAGGGGATACAACTATAGGGGCAGATGATAATTTCTCCTTAAGAGTTTCAAAAGCTTCTAAACAATCACCTGAAAAATCAAACTTGACATCTTTCATCAAAAAGTTAGTCAGAGGTTTTGAAATTTTTGAAAAAATCTTTTATAAACCGTCTGTAAAAACCTGCATGGCCTAAAAAACTTCTAATGCATTTAACAGTTGTGCGAGGGGGTAATCCTGCTATAAGATCAATTTAGCCCGATCAACTTCTATCCCTTTAGCAGTGATTTTATGTCCTAAAACTATTCCCTCAGTAACCATAAAATGACATTTCTCCTGATTAAGAATCAAGTTTGTCTCTTCACATCTCTTAAGAACTAAGGTCAAATGGTGGAGACAATCTTCAAATGTTTTACCAAAAAGGGTGAAATCATCAATAAAAATTTCCAAAATTTTTTCAGTCATGTCAGAGAAAATTGCAGACATGCATCGCTGAAATGTAGCAGGTGCATTGCATAAACCGAATGGCATTCTCCTATATGCATAGGTTCCATGGGGACATGTGAAAGTTGTCTTATCCTGATCTTCTGGTGCAATTGGTATCTGGTTATACCCTTAATATCCATCAAGAAAACAATAAAAACTATATCCTGCTACTCTTTCTAACATTTGATCAATAAATGGTAAATGAAAATAGTCTTTTCTGGTGGCATCATTGAGACGTCTGTAATCAATACAGACTCTCTATCCCGTAACTGTTCTGGTAGGTATGAGTTCATTATTTTTATATTTTATTACCGCCATACCTCCTTTCTTTGGTACCACATGAACAGGACTTACCCAAGGGCTGTCAGAAATGGGATAAATAATACCTGCTGCGAGAAGCTTAATAACTTCATTTTTTTACCACTTCTAGCATTGCTGGATTCAATCTCCTTTGGGGTTGGACTATTGGCTTGTAGCTATCCTCCATGAGGATTCTGTGTGTGCAAATTGCTGGACTAATACCTTTGATGTGTTCTATAGTCCACCCTATGGCTCCTTTATGTCCTCTGAGTACTTCAATCAATTTATGTTCTTGTTCTGCAGTCAGAGAAGATGAAATTATTACTGGAAATAATTCAGGCTCAAGATAAACATATTTCAAATGGGAAGGGAGAATTTTGAGTTCAATTTTTGTGTGAACTTCTTCTGATTGCATTTCATCCTCTTCCTTAGAATCATGTTCCAATAATTTTGCTTCATTTCTGACTGCAAGATCATCATTCTGTGTGGTACCAGATTTAGCCAAACATCTCTCCATTGAGTCTAAAATAAATTGATCATCTTTAAATTTATCTGCAAGATCACCAATTATGTCAATTGAAAAACAAGAAGATGATGTCTCATCTCTTGAAAAATTTTAGAATCTTTTGCATATAAAAAATGACTCTTTCTTCATCAGCTCTTAAAATCAGTTGTTCTTGACGAACATCGATGATTGCTCTGCCTGTAGCAAGAAAAGGTCTACCTAAAATTATTGATTCATCGAGACATTCTTCCATTTCAAGTACTATGAAATCTACAGGGAAAACAAACTTGTCCACTCTCACTAGAATATTTTCAATTATTCCCTTAGGTGTCTTAGTACTTTGATCTGCAAATTGAAGAGAAACAACTGTATTTTTTATCTCACCAAGATCCAATTTTCTAAAAATAAAAAATGACATCAAATTAATTGAAGCTCCAGAATCACAAAGTGCTTTTTCAAAATGTAATCCTCCCAAAGTACATGGAATTGTAAAACTTCCTAGATCACTAAGCTTTTGTGGTAGCTTATTTTGAAGTATAGCACAACATTTTTCAGCAAGCATTACTACCGAAACTTCTTCCATTTTGTTTTTGCTTGACAAGATTTCATTTAGAAATTTGGCATAAGAGTGCATTTGCAACAAAGCATCAGTAAAAAAATATTAATGTGAATTTACTTTAAAATTTCTAAAAACTTTGCAAATTGATTATCAAGCTTTTCTCTTTTCATTTTTTTGTGGAAAAGGAATTTTCACAGGGAGAGAAGTTATTGTTTTAATATTTTTTTCTTTTTTCTGGACTTCTTTCTCTTGTGACAGTTCACTAGGTGTTTCAACATTCTTGCCCTTGTCTACCTGTTGCTCTGGATGATTCTTTTCCTGTTTGTCAGCATATGGATCATCAAGATTCTTAACTGACCGTAAGGCGATGGACTTAAGGTATTCTTTTGAATTTTTCTCTGTATTGCTTGGTAAGGGACCTTGAATCTTTTCTGAAACAAGAGTTATGAATTCGTTTACCTGAATTTCCAAATTCTTAAGGGCCGAATTTTGGCTTTCTATTTTCTCGTCAGTGGCCTTAATGTACTTGTACAAAAGGTCATCTAGACTTTGATGGGCTTGTTGAGGCCTTAATTAATATGGAGCTGCTTGTTGATATGACCTGAAATTCGGTTGTACACGATTTTGATTTTGGTATCCAGGTGGTCCTTGTACCTGTTGCTTCTGGAAGCTTTGAAAATTCTCAGCACCATTTGGATTGCTCCATTGAAATTCTGGATGTTTTTGTACCATTAGACTTCCAAAAGGGTATGGCTTGTACCCGATGGCATTGACCTGTTCATCATTCTGATTGGTTGCTTGGCATTCATGGTTCCGATTGTTTCCTCCACACATATCGTAAGTCTCATACTGGCTTGGTTGTTGTGTATTAACCTGAAAAGATTCAAACTTTTGTTCCAAAGAAACAGTCTGTTGTGTTAGTGTATTTAAAGCATCTGCATGTTTTAATGTAGCATCTCTTTTTATTACTACACGATCAGATGGCCATTGAATAGCATTTTCAGAAATTTCATTCAACAATTGCAATGCTTCAACAGTGGTTTTGCCCATTATGGAACCTCCTACAGCTGCATCTATCACATTTCTAGAAGATGGTTTTAGCCCGTGACAGAAAATGTACAGCTGCATATGTGCAGGAATATCATGATGTGGACATTTTCTTAGCATTGTTTTTAATCTTTCTTATTCTTGATAAACTGACTCAGTGTCAGTCTACAAGAAATTAGAAATATCTTGTCTTAACTTTGTTGTTTTAGCAGGGAAAAAGTATTTATTTAAAAATTTTTGAGTCATCTGGTCCCATGTAGTAATAGAACCTTGAGGTAAAATCCGCAACCAAGTCTTGGCATCTTCTTTTAAAGAAAAAGGAAATAGCCTTAACTTGATTGCTTCAGGAGATACTCCATTATATTTAGCAGTTTCAACTAGTTCCAAGAAATCAATTAAATGACTGTGTGGATCTTCAGTTGGATCACCGATGAAAGTGCAGGATTTTTGAATTGTTTGAATCAGGCCGGTCCTGATTTCAAAGTTATTGGCTGCAACTGAGGGTTTCCTCACAGTAGATTCACAGTTGAAGCGGTCTGGTCTAGCATAATCCCTTAGGGTTCTGTTTGCTGGTCTTGGCGCCACTTCATAAAACTGATCCTCTACATGGACTGGTGGTGCCACTCCCAATGGGTAGTTGTCATCTCCTAATTGGTTCTCCATTTTTCACAAGTTGTGCTTTTAGAATATGATGATTGTCCTTTCTTGCGCAATCGCAAAGATTTTTCAATTTCAGGATCGTAAATAACCAACTCTTTCTTAGAGGAGCGGGTCATAAACTACTTGATTTTTTTTAATAAATAAAAAAAATAAAATTACTGAATAGAGTAGTAATAAAGTAACAGTTCCAAAAGAAAATTTTAAAAAGAATATACATATAGTAGCAACACTTAATAGTAGTACTTATTACTTAATCACAATAGATTAAAATAGAAACAAAAACAAAACAAAAAAGTTATGAAATAAAAAATAATATAATAGATAATAATACTATAAATGAAAGAAGAAGATAAGAAGAATTACCATATTATTATAACATATATAGAAATAGATAAGAATGGTGGTGAATGTAATACGATAATATTAAGAAATAAAGTAAAGAACACTATTAAAAATAAAAAGTTATTATAAAAGAAATAAATAGTACCAAATTATTATTAACTATAAGTAGTATAGTAAAATGAAAATTATAGTACTAATAACAAAAATGATGCAAACAGGTAATATAGGTACTAACTATCAAGACAAACAATAAAATACTACTACTATTATTATTATTGTAACACTAGTAGTAAGTAGGAAATAGGAATAGCATATAATAGGGTAATTAAACTAATGAAAGACGAGATGGTAATATTGTACTATAAATTGATATATTAATAAGTACAAACTTGAAAAATGCATAGGTAGAAGAAAAAATATTAATTTTCTTACTAGGGGTAATTACTAATAATGAAATAGCAATATATATATATATATATATATATATATATATATATATATATATATATATATATATATATATATACAAAGAGACTATAATGAACTTTTTTTTCCTCAAATAACAATAACACTGTAGTCAAGGGTGGAGCTACAACGAAGAATACAAGGAAAAATGAATAGTAATAAATAGTAATGGTAGTGATACCCAAAAAAAAAAAAAAAAAAAAAATTAGAAGAAACAAAGAAAAAAAAATGATAAAACAAAATAGTAGCTGATGCTATAAAGAAATAAATTGAAGTTGTTTTCTGGGATACTAATAGTAGTAGTGCTTATGGGAAAAATTAAAAAGAGCAAAAGAAAATTGTAGTAATACTAAATAGTAGTACGTGGCAAAAAGTAAAGATATTACAAAGTTAATAGGTGGTAGAAACCATAGTTAGACACAATAAAATGAAATACAAAAGTTAGGCGCAATAGTAGGATAGTAAATTTACTACGTAGAGAAATATTGATGAGAAAAGTAGATAGAAGTCTTGTCAGTGAGAGAGAACTAGTGGACTTTAAGAGAAGAGGTGTTACTGCTTTATGAGAAATGGTGATACTTAGAGTATGCTAACTAAAATAAACATAAAAACAGTAACACTAAGTAATAATATATTCTCAAATTAGTAACCAAAATATTTAATCTGAAGTAGATGTACGCCAATCCCCGGCAATGGCGCTAAAAATTTGACAAGTCCAAAATGTATTGGATTTTCCTGCTCGTGCTTGTCAAATTCTAATATAGTTTATGAATTCGTCCCACAGAGATTGGCTATTCTATGCTACAGACTTGTAATATTTTTATTATTATTTGAGAGAACCAAATTGATGAAATGTGAGTTTTTTTTTAATTTACTTAAACTGAAACAAACAACTTCAGGAAAATTTTTAATTTAAAAAGCGTTGGGAATCATTGAATTCACTTAGTAATACTTATAATAAATATCTCAATTTTGACATGTATTTCTCTTAAGAATAATTGCTTATTGCTAATTCAATTATATTTTGCTCACTAAAAATAATAAATTAATAACGCTCTGTGAGGTTATGCATATTAATTAAATTATAATTAGTAACGATTAAACGAAAATATTTTTCTTGCCCGAATTGTGCTCAAAAGTAGTAAAAACTTCGTGAGAATATTTTCACTAAAAATCAATAATCATGTCTACAACAGTTCCTCCGTGAGAATTAAAACTGAAGCAAGCAAGACTACAGACTTGGAACAATAGCTTTCACTCTGCTATTTTATTCTCCAGTTATCATACATTAATTTTGCTCCATGATAATTACAAAATTAATATAACTGTTGACACCCAATTTCGTTTCGAAATTTAATACAAAATCAATTACTAATTTTTTTAAATTAATTAATTAAAGTTCAAAGGTAATTAATTTAAATTTGAAGAAAAAGGCTAAATATGCAATGTGCAGCTCTAAATTAAACCTACCCGCGCAAGCTCCCTCCATTGCTTAATTTATTTGAAAGGGCTAAAAAAGCTCCTAGTCCTAAATGCCAGCCCATTTGTGCACACAGATATATACAATACAACATTACATCTTCCCCTAATCAGAATACCGAACCCGCGACCCGATTTCTAACTCTAAAACCCATTTCTTCACCCGATTCCACCAATCCTAGTCACGAATCCGTCCAAAAATTGTACTCTGTGGTCCCCATTCCTTTCTCCCTCTCCAGTACGAACTCAATCAATTTCCATCGTTCATTTTGAATCGAGAATTAGTCAGAGCCGTGAGATGTCGTAGCGTCCGTTTTTCTCTTTGAATCAAGGTGAAAGTAGTACAATCCAGGAGGATTATACTATTTTGACCTTGGTTTCAAAGGGGAAAAGCAAAGGAGTAAGGGTCGGCTGGGAATTTCAAAAGCAATCAGAAACCCTAATCTCAGGTATATATTCATTCTTTGTTTCATTTTTCTGGGGGGTTCCAATTTTGAGAGGCAGAAAATATAGGGAGAGAGAGATAAAACGGCATAACATACACCATTTTTAATTTTAAGTTTTCTTCAAATACATATAGTGTTACTATTTTTCTGGTTGGTTCCTGACATTGGTATTGTGCTATAGCTTCATTATCTGTGTTGTCGCTTCGACATTTAAGTTGTCTCTTTGTTCAAGTCCACACTTGCATTCAACTCGCATTTTCTTCGAATTTGCACCCGCGTTCACTGCTCTGAGCAAGGTAAGAGCCCTGCCTTCCATTTCAGTCTGTTTTCTTATTTTAGCCAATATTAAATTTGTTCATATGTAACTGTTTCTGCACTTGTTTTTCCTGTACCTGTTTGATTGAATCTAAATGAGACTTGATATTGTTAATAATTGGTTTGGAAGTTAGAATAGGCTGGAAGTAGTTCAGGGTCAGTCTTGGTGATTCCCTGGCCCGGGTAGTTGTTTGCAGTTTGTAAGAGGAGGTAAAAGGGGTGTGGTTGAATGGTGAGCAGGGTGTAGTTCTGAGGGATGTTCAGGTTTGGAGTAGAGCAGGCAGCAGTGCTTCATTGGTTTTGCAGTGTGTCTTGATTTGCTTAGAGGGAGCTATGTAAGGTCTGATAGTTGGCTGGAGTGGTGTGTGAGAGTTGGTTCCCTGGCTAGTGCTTGTTTGCAAGTAGCATAGGAGGTCTGATGTATGGTGTAGTAGGGAGTCAAGGGCTGGTTTTCTTATTGCTTCAGGATAGTGGAAAAGGGTGTTAGGGAGGTTTCAGGGTTTGTTTTGGTCTTAGGTGTTGCAAGGTATGTGAGGTTATTTGAGGGGTGTTCTCTGCTATTTGTAAGTATGTAGGTGGTTGTTCCATCAGTGTTTAGCAGGTTTGGATATTGCTGGCAGGTTTGTGAAAGCTTAGTTTCAGGGCAGTCTGGTTCTTTATTTCTGTAAGGGAGTTATGAAGTTTGTAGAGGGTGCCTTGTTCTTGCCTTGTTCCTTAGTAGCGAGGAGATAGCATAGATGCCAGTGGGTGGGCTGTTTATGGTAGAACTAGGCAGGTGCTAGCAGGGGTTCAGAGGGGTCTAGGGAGTGTTCAAGTGCTTTGTTGCAGGGCACTTCTGAGGAAGTAAAGGGGCTGCAGGCTTTTGAAAGGTGTTAGGGGCTTGGGGTAGGTGCAGTAGTGTAATAGAGGAACTGAAGATGCCTGTTTTCTGTGGTGGTCTTGCAGTTTGCCCTGGGAGTTGTTCCAGGCTGTTAAAAGAGGTGAGATTGATCTCTGGAATTTAGTTTTCAATAGAGGAGCAGGGGTATGGTATCTTAACCCTGTTTGGTCAGGTTGTAGAAGGAGTTGTGGTCTTCTAGGTGTATGAGGGTGTTTGGAGATCTGCATGTGTTGATGGTCTGTTTAGTCTAAGGTTGATAGAGCTTTGTAGTTGTTTGTATATGTAAATAAAGAGCTTTAGTTGGTTCTCTGTTTTTCTCTAGTTTTCATGAGTTTTAGCTAGCTGAATTCTTAGTTTCCTGCTTGTTTGTGTCATAGAATCAAAGTGTAAAGTTAAAGTCAGTCATTCCCTGTAGGTTGTTGCAGTGTCCTGAAGATTTTAGAGGGTCCTATGTTCTGATCTTAATCTGCCTATAAGCCTGATCACTCCAAGTTGCCTGCTCTTTTACTTTTTTTTTATGATCTATTAGCGGCATTTAGTTCTGTGTTAATCTGAAGGGTGAATTAGCTGGCACTCTAATACGAAAGTGATTTGGATGATGAATCATGGATGAAAACTAGTCGTCATAGAAAATTAACTTAAGGAAATTCGAAACTGTCATTTGCTTACAATTTGTGTGTTAAATGCTCTTTAAATGGATTCTGTTTAAATTTGAATTCGTTTGCTAATTATTCTCATTTGTCTCTTTGACATGGATACACTTTGGGACGAGTTGGCTAAAACGTGCATTCGGGAGTTATTTGATCTACTCCGCATTTTTGGGACTTGATATCCCCGAAAATGTAAAAAAAGAGAGAAAAGAAAAAAATGAAAAACTCTAAACTCAAGGCTCAGTGATTGAGTTGCCAAATCCGGGTTCTATCTTCCAAATTCCCTCTTTCCCATCCCCTTTAGAAAAGCATGTTTTAGGAGCCCTGCAGAATAGAAATGGTATTTGAATTTTGAATAATTATTGTAAATTATTTAAATTATTTTTATATGAATGCTTTGTATCATTTCTTTGCGAATCGCCAATTAATTTATGGATGTTTAGAATCATTTGTCAATTAATGAGTGCAAAATCAAATTCGACTAAACATCGTACCCTCGTCGTAATTCGCATTTGAATTGCTTCTTTATTCATTATATTAAATATTCAATTATTTATTTATGTAATCTAATTATTTATTTAGTTAATCAATTAAATTTTAATCCTTTATTTATTTATTTATTTAATTTCAATTAATCATTAATTAATTAATCAATTAAATATTTATTTATTTATTTATTTATTTAATCAATTATTATTCATTTACTCCTTTATTTAATTAAAATTGATAAGTATTCATTTATTTAATTAAATTATTTATTTGCTTATTTATTTATCTATTTATTCAATCAATTAATTAATCCTTTATTATTATCCAATTATTTATCTAATTTGTTTTATTTAATTATCTAACTTCATTTAACCTTTATTTATTCTATTAATTAATCAATTGATCATTATTTCATTATCCATTTAATTAATCTTAAATTGGATCATTTATTTATCTAAGTATCGGCATAATTAAAATCTTATCTTATTTATATTATTCCTATTATCCTTATGTAAAATTAGCTTTATATACTTATTATCCTTAACAAATTCGTGAAAACCGCCGGATTAACCGCATTTGGCGGATTTTCGAAAGTGCTCCCGCTAGGGACCTTCTTTCGAATTTAATAGAACCACTTACCTAAGAATCTATGATTTTAATAATTTTCTTTAAATAAGGAATAAAATTGCACTCTTTAATTAGCTTAGGTTCCTAATAATCCTTAAGTTAGGTGGCGACTCCAAAGAAAACTCTTTGGAGTCCCATTTTGTTAAAAATACACCCCGATGCTAACTTTGTGCATTTTTTGGGAGGGTTCAACAGCGTGGTGACTCCGCTGGGGATAGCATTTTATGGTTCTGACCATAAGGCTTTCACAAGTTTGTTTGTATTTTTTTAGTTGTATGTTGATATTAGTATGCGTAGCTTATTTAATAATTGTTGAAAGTAGTATGATTATATTTATTGTTTATTTGCGAGCATACTTAGATTAATCTAATTGATTGTTGTGTGTCACGAAAGCATGTCACTACACCCTTATTTGTGCACATATATAAACTGGAATTCCGTTCATACTTCCCCCACTCCTGGGAAACTCTTGCATTTTCACCCCAAATATCCGCGAGGTGCACCCATGCTCACCCGCACTTTATTCCATTAAAGAATCCTGTGACGAGTTGGTACACCGGCGGCCATCGTAGGAGTAATTCGACTACGAGACCGCTTGCCACTCACCTGTTAGCCTCAACCGTTAACCCACTCTTAGACGGAGCTTTTAGGAGCACGCATGCATTATACCTTAATCTGGACCCGATCCTTGGTACCGCCTCCATAGTTAGGAAACCACCCTTACGTCAACGGGTTTTTGAAACCTTTTTGAAACCCAACGACAATGCATATTATGTACTATGTGATAACGAATCCTCAGTCCTAACCATGTTTTGAGCAAAATCAGATTTGGAATTTTGTCTCCTATGTTGTCTTTTAGGTCAGAAAATGGAAGAATTTAGCAGAATCTATGTGGTCATAGCAGTCCACATAGAATTTGAGATCATAGACAGAATTGCAGTCCGGGGAAAGTTAGGCAGATTTGGTTGGTTTGTGTTTTGGAGATGGCCTGGTGTAGTGAGATCTACGAGGCGAAGCCGCTAGTGTCTTTAAAAGGATCAGTGGGGTCCCTCTCGTGAATGGCTTTGCGTATGTGCAGGCCTGTGTTGACAGTTCAACTGCATTCATGATAATTGAAGTATGCTTGTCGCAAACTAGGAGAGTAAAGCCCCTATGTCTATAAATGATCAATGGGGTCCCTCCTTGAAGACCAGCCGGTCTTGGCTATCTATGAAAATGAGAGGCTTGATTAAAGCCGAGGAACAGTGAGGAGCCCTATGAACAAGGTCTGTGAGCCTTTCAAAACCTAGGAAGCTAAGAGGCTTGACTAAAGCCGAGGACCAGTGAGGTTTTATTTTTGAAAGACCAATTGGTGCCTTTCATGATTTGAAGTATGGTATTGTGAAGGCAGTTGGAAATCTCACCCCTGGATGTTGTGAAATAATTGGGAGTTGTGATGATGTTTGCAAAAGGTATAGAGGTTTGTTTCACGTTTTAGGCATTTGGGTTTAGAAATTTGGTACAAATGTTGTGGAGAACATGAGCTGTGTTAGAATTTCGAATTGACACCAACTTTTAGAAGTTAGTTGGGATAACAAGACTACAGTGTCGAGGCGGAGAGCTGATTATTATCAATTATTGTTACTATTTATTGCTTACTCAAAATCTGAATTTCTCAAAACTGGCATGAACTATTTTTCGTTACCACTTGTTTACGCGTCTTAGGCCCACCTCTGGCACAAAGAGGCACCTTACAGGGTAGGAAGCGTTCGCATTTTCGCTTACGCTCAACTATTTGTGTTTGCCACATGTCAACTAGTTTAAAATGCAAAGCGATACGTGATGCGTGCTACGTGATTTGTGTGCAATTTTGCCAATGACATGCAAACTAACATGGTTACGTTTGAACTTTTTCTTTTATTTTGTTTATCCCCCAAACAGAGGTTTGATTTGTGCTAATTTAAGCTGGCTGATCACTCCTATTACACAAGGGCAAAGGACCAATCTGCATACTGGTACACATTTCCACAACTGACAATGACTGGAATAGATGATGAACCTCGCGATACCGAGAAAAATCTTGCAACTCCTGAATCTTCAATAGGAAATGTCATTATTGCTCAAGATGAACTGATTCTTGAAATGACTAGGGAACTACAGGTGCTAAAAGATGAACTGGCTGTGGTAAAAGGGCAAACTCCTAAAAACACGCCGCTGCGTGGGCCCGATGCATCCCACTCTTTGGGTGAAATGGGGCAATCTCTGAACTCAATTGATGGGGTCGCCAATATGAACGCAACTTTGAACACCCACAATTCTCTAAAAGCACCAATCCACCAAAGCGACTTGCCACTTGCCCAAGCTCCACCTCCAAATAACACTCAATCTAGCCAAACAATCAATCGACCACCCATCTACCCACCACATCAGCAATACCCATCATATACCCCGCACCCTGCCAATACTTATTATCAAACACACACTCCATATCCATACCAAACCTCCACTTACCAAAATGAACCCATCCAGCAAGCTTATACTGAAAATCCATCCGCACCATTAGTTCAAGTGGCGGTATCTGGCGGGCAAGATGCTCCTATTGTGCAAATTGATGATTACACCAATCCTTCTTAGGTGAAGTTTCAAAATGGTGTTAGGAGAGCCGAAAAGGCAGTCGATGTAGGTGAGGATTTGGAGAAAAAGGTACAAAGTTGGGTGATGAGTGCTCTTAGCAAAGAATCAATAGGAAAGGGAAAGAAAAGTCTAGAATATGAAGATTAGTGTGTTCATCCTGGAATTGAATACCCCGAAGGGTACAAAGTACCAAAGTTTGTGAAGTTTGATGGCAAAGGCAACCCCCGAGCCCATTTGAGAAGGTAAAACCTTGGGAGTTGGGAAGAATGAGGAGCTCCGTATGAAATCATTCATTCATAGTCTTGAAGGCGAGGCTTTAGACTGGTACTCCGAGCAGGATCCCTCAAAATGGATTAACTAGAGGAGTATGGCTCACGACTTCATGGAGCGTTTTGGTTTCTATGCTGAAATACCATTAGATCGGTTGGCTATTTCAAGGTTTAGGAAGAAGCCGACCGAGACTTTTAGGGAATACGCAGTACGTTAGAGGAGTGAGGCTGCCAAAGTTAAGCCTCCCATAAGGGAGGAAGAGTTTGTGGGACATTTCATCGAGACATTGGATGAATTCTACTATGATCGAATGGCATCCATGAGTAACTCTACTTTTGCCAATCTAGTGAAAACTGGGGAGATGTATGAAGCTGGTTTGAAATCTGGTAGGATCAAAAATTTGGCTGCTTTGCAAACTACAAGTAAGGCAATCCAGTCTGGGTCGGGTAATGGTTTTAACAAGAAGAAGAAAGAAGAAGTGGGAGCTGTTGTGGGAGACATCGAGCGTCGACCGGCTGGAAAGTTGGATTTTGGCAATCCGTCTGCCTTCCCCACCTACCAAAACACCTATTACCCAAACTGCTTTCCCCACCTACCAAAACACCTATTACCCAATACACCTTACTTATCCGGTTTACAATGCACAAGCAAATTACTACCAGCCTATAGCACACGCACCTAATCAATACCCTCGTCAGCCAAATTTTCAAGCACCCCAGAATTACCAGCCTTGTCCTCCTGTTCGTCCCAATGTGCAAGGGTTTAATCAGAATTACGAAAGGAGAGCAACCAAAACCTATACTCCCCTAGCCGAGTCATATGGCCAGCTTTTTGAGAGATTAAGAAATGCGGGAGTTGTGCAGCCTATCCCTGATAACACCCCAAACCCACTTTCAATATGGTATGATGCAAATAAGCACTGTGCTTATCACTCAGGGGCAGCCGGCCATGATATTGAGAGATGTTGTACTTTCAAAGACAAGGTCGGGGGTTTAATCAAAACAGGCATCATTCAACTCACCAGCACTCAGCCAAATGTGCATTATAATCCTCTTCCCAATCATGGCAACAATGCAGTGAATATGATTTCTCTTGAGGAAGAGCCAAATCTGAAGGGCACCATAGTCCCTATTTATGATGTAAAGGTTGATAATATTGCTTCTAAGGTACCTAAGCAAGCACTAACTCTATTGCCAAAGAATGAGGGAACTTTTGGCCTAGGTGGCAACCCCGTTGAAGGAAAGATGGAAAAGGATGAGTCTGAGAAGAAGCCGACTAGTGTCATACCACAGCCTCTTTTACCATTGAACCAGTCATTTGTCCAAGCACCAGAAATGGCCATGCAGAATTTGATTGAAGGTGTTGGCAGCCTATTGTTGAATGATGGATTGAAATGCAGTGCAACTATTGAAGATTCTGAGAAAGAGCCACATGTGGATAATGCGGAACCAAGTGATGTGATGGCTAATTGGACTTGTGGTCCAAAAGAGACTTGATGAATGAACTCGCTATTTTCGTATTGGCATCACAGTCAGCTTGAGGCCCTGAACTGTGTTTTGCACTTTGTTTATGTTTATGTCTTTCATATAACTCTTCTAAATCCTGCATGTTCACTTTTATGTTGTATGCCTCCCTAAATTAGGTTTTGAATAAACAAATGTACTGCATTCCTACCTTATTATTTTGCTATACTTTAATTATTTATGTGCTTTATTATTTGCTTCTGATTAATATACTTACTATAGTTTCAAATTAAAATTAACAAAACCTGCTTAAACTTGGCTTGTGGCCTATAACGAAACAACTGAACAATTTAAGGATGATGCGCTGGAAAGTTACTTTTTGCACTCTTTGGATATTACAATACCGTTAGAACTTCAAACTGGGACAACTTTATTTTCCGCCAATTGGAGCCGAAGCGGTTTATCTATACAAATGGAAGTCCTTTATTTGAGAAACTATTCAAGAAGATAAGTTGGAATATGTTGAATGCGCGAAGAGAAGATGTGAATAGCTTATTTCAAAACGGGGCAATTGGTGTTGCAGAAGCTCTTTCCTAATTAAGAAGAAGCAACGGGAAATTTGCACCAAGTTGGCAATGTCATTATGTGGAAGAACGCTAATCTTGGCGGATATTCATGATCAAGTTTGGCCAAAGATAATCAACGCAGATGTTGTCAAGAGATATTATGTATGAAGCAACCGCAAGTTGGCATGGTTTTAGTGTAATTTTGATTGTAACGCGAACTACACATAACCTGATTCCCGAGGCGGGATACGTAGCCAACTCATATAGAGTTCGGTTGCACTAGCACAGGAATCCCCTATTTCCTCCTTTATGTAATTTTGAACTACTTCTGACCTGATTCCTGGAATGGCAACAGGATAAGTAGGCAATCCCTATTGGATTCGGTCAAAATATTGTAATACCTTAAGCTTGTTTATCTTTTGATGATGTAATTCTGAACTATGCATCTGGGTAGATGTATAGGCATTCCAATTCGAATTCGGATTCATACTTAGATTACCATATATCTCCAAAATTTTTTATGTAAGCAGAACTACGCACAGTCTGATTCCCGTGGAGGGATACGTAGGCGCTCTTAATGGGATCGACTCCATAATATTAAAATTTTTTCAGTTTTCCCTAAAACAAGCAACTGGGACAAATTTTGCAAGACGAATTGAAGATATGAAAGATAGAAACAAGGGCAAATTTTGCAAAAAAGGAGTTCGAAGGCATAAAGATTATAACTGAGGCAGATTTTACAAAATTAGTATTGCTTATCAAAGGAAGAAGTGGCAAAGTTCTAAAAGTATTCAAGATTAGCACAAGTTGCAAAGACAAAGGACGTTCAGTTTGTTTCAAGATATGTCATGAGTTTGAGTTAAAGCAGAAATTTTTAAATGCATTATAACTTTCGGTTACATATCAATGATTATTTATTTAATATTTTATCAAATTACTTTACTTTGCCTCTATCTTTAAATATTATACAGTATTGAATTCATAAGTCAAGTCTCTGAGTATAATTTGCAAGCCCAAGTCTAAAGAAAAACGAGGGAGACGCGGCAACAAGTTCAAGATGAATCAGCACAAATCAAACGCCCCTACCCAAAACTAACAAATATTTCTTTTAGAGCAGGAACGAGAAAGCTTGCACTGAAAGGATAATTCACACTACGGATGAACAATTATTTGAACATGCATTCAAAGTTGCCTTGCAAATTGCGTCGCGTTGCCTTTTCATGACTTAAAACATTATGCTTTGTCATGAGTTATTGCCGAACATGCGGCATTTCTACCTCTATGACTTTCATTCCTAATAGGTGACAAAGCCGAGGCCTGTTTTGTGTTTTCAAAACTAAGCCAAATAGGGCATCACCTTGTTTCAGGTTATAATCCGCACAAGGCTATCCTTGCCGGATTGTCTCGCCAATTGATTTATCAATGGCTATCGCACTGACTACATTTCCACATTACTTTGCTTTGCACTTGTTTTGAGTTATGCCTTCACACTTTTTTTAAAATTAACGCCTTGCTTTACTCTTTCAGGTTGACCGTCAGCTACGAGGATTCCCTTTGTTGGACTATCTCGCCTATTGATTCGCCAAATGGCTCTTGCATTGCTCTGCATTCCCGCACTGCTTTTCTTTGCACTTGCTTTAAATTATGTCGTCGCACTTGCTTTAAAATTAATGCCTTGCTTTACGTTTTTCAGGTTGACCACCAAGCGGGGCTTCTTTCTTGTTGGACTTTCACGCCTGTTGATTCGCTAAATCGCTTTTGCGTTGCCTTACATTTCACACTAAATTGCTTTGCACTTGCTTTAAATTATGCCTTTGCACTTGCTTTATATTATGACTTGCTTTACTTTTTATTTAACGGGTCATTCCTGAGACCCTCCTTGCTTTGTGATGGATCGGATCATTAGCTGATTTGTAGACAATCAATTCCAAGACCCTCCTTTCTTCGTGCCCGACCGGCTTGCCAGTTGATTTGTCAAGATGTTCAAATTGCCTTGCACTTGCTTTCAATTATGACTTTTCACTTGCTTTATATTATGAACCGCTTTACTTTTAGCTTTTCAGGTTAACAGGTCAGCCCCGAGACCCTCCTTGCTTTGTGCCAGACCGGATTGCTAGTTGATTTGTCGAAAATCAACCCCAAGACCCTCCTTGTTGCGTGCCCGACCGGCTTGCTAGGTGATTTGTCAAGATTGTTCAAATTGCTTTGCACTTGCTTTAAATTATGCCTTCGCATTTTCTTTGTATTACGTCTTGTTTTACTTTTTAGGTTAACAGGTCAGTCCCGAGACCCTCCTTGCTTCGTGCCGGACCAGTTCGCCAGCTGATTTGTTCGACAATCAACCCAAGACCCTCCTTGCTTCATTCCCGACCGGCTTGCCAGTTGATTTGTCAAGATTGTTAAAAATGCTTTGCATTATGCCTTCGCACTTGCTTTATTGCTTCGCCAGTTGATTGGAAGACAACTTATTAATGATATCGCAGCCCGCACTTGCAAATTTGTATCATCAATATTTGATCATTCTTTACTTTTGATTATCAGGCTTTATTAGCAGTTGCTCGCTTACCGTTTGTCGAGTTTATTACAGGACTTTAGCAGCACTGCAGCAGCATTTGGAGCATAACGTGGAACTTTTTCTTAGAAGTGAACTGGGGCAATCGTTGATATGAGCTAGACTCGTCAACGAGGATCTGAAGAAATGCACTCGAACAAGCAAATTCTATCCTAATCTTTTGTTTCAGATTAGGACGTCAGTTTGAATTCTTTCCTATTCGTGCGCCCTTTTTCTGTCAATCGTGCAAGTTTTCTTATCTAAATGTCGTTGCACTACATATGGCCTGATTCTCTTTAAGCCCGAGATATGTAGGAACCTCGAAAATTGGAGTTCGGCCATGCTCATAAGCCTCGCACTTTGGTCCTTGGAAATAAAGTCCTTGGCTTTATCGTGACGAAATTGGTTTCCTGTCAACTTCTTTATCCTGAAAATTCTTTCACCTTTTTCGGGTAAAGAGCGGCAGATGTTGACACCTAATTTTGTCCCGAAATTTAATTAATATCTAATTATTTAATACAAAATCAATTACTAAAATTTTTGAAATTAATTAATTAAAGTTCAAAGGTAATTAATTAAAATTTGAAGAAAAAGGCTAAATATGCAATGTGCAGCTCTAAATTAAACCTACCCGCGCAACCCCCCTCCATTGCTTAATTTATTTTAAAAGGGCTAAAATAGCTCGTAGTCCTAAATTCCAGCCCATTTGTGCACACAGATATATACAATACAATATTACATCTCCCCCTAATCAGAATACCCAACCCGCGACCCGATTTCTAACCCTAAAACCCATTTCTTCACCGGATTCCACCAATCCTAGTCATGAATCCGTCCAAAAATTGTACTCTCTGGTCCCCATTCCTTTCCCTCTCCCCAGTACGAACTCAATCAATCTCCATCGTTCATTTTGAATCGAGATTTAGTCAGAGCCGTGAGATGTCGTAGCATCCGTTTTTCTCTTTGAATCAAGGTGAAAGTAGTACAATCCAGGAGGATTATACTATTTTGACCTTGGTTTCAAAGGGAAAAAGCAAAGGAGTAAGGGTCGGCTGGGAATTTCAAAAGGAATCCGAAACCTAATCTCAGGTATATATTCATTCTCTGTTTCATTTATCTGGGGGGTTCCAATTTTGAGAGGCAGAAAATATAGGGAGAGAGAGATAAAACGACATAACATACACCATTTTTAATTTTAAGTTTTCTTCAAATACATATAGTGTTACTATTTTTCTGGTTGGTTCCTGGCAGTGTTTCATTATCTGTGTTGTCGCTTCGACATTTAAGTCGTCTCTTTGTTCAAGTCGTCACTTGCATTCGAGTCGCATTTCGAATTTGCACCCCCCTTCACTGCTCTGAGCAAGGTAAGAGCTCAGCCTTCCATTTCAGTCTATTTTCTTGTTTTAGCCAATATTAAATTTGTTCATATGTAACTGTTTCTGCACTTGTTTTTCCTGTACCTGTTTGATTGAATCTAAATGAGACTTGATATTGTTAATAATTGGTTTTGAAGTTAGAATAGGCTTGAAGTAGTTCAGGGTCAGTCTTGGTGATTCCCTGGTCCTGGTAGTTGTTTGCAGTTTGTAAGAGGAGGTAAATGGGGTGTGGTTTAATGGTGAGCAGGGTGTAGTTGTGAAGGATGTTTAGGTCTAGAGTGGAGCAGGCATTAGTGCTTCATTGGTTTTGCAGTGTGTCTTGATTTGCTTAGAGGGAGCTGTGTAAGGTCTGATAGTTGGCTGGAGTGGTGTGTGAGAGTTGGTTCCCTGGCTAGTGCTTGTTTGCAAGTAGCATAGGAGGTCTGATGTATGGTGTAGTAGGGAGTCCAGGGCTGGTTTTCTTATTGCTTCAGGATAGTGGAGAAGGGTGTTAGGGAGGTTTCAGGGTTTGTTTTGGTCTTAGGTGTTGCAAGGTATGTGAGGTTATTTGAGGGGTGTTCTCTGCTATTTGTAAGTATGTAGGTGGTTGTTCCATCAGTTTTTAGCAGGTTTGGTAGTTGCTGGCAGGTTTGTGAAAGCTTAGTTTCAGGGCAGCCTGGTTCTCTATTTCTGTAAGGGAGTTATGAAGTTTGTAGAGGGTGCCTTGTTCTTGCCTTGTTCCTTAGTAGCGAGGAGATAGCATAGATGCCAGTGGGTGGGTTGTTTATGGTAGAACTAGGCAGGTGCTGAATCGAAAGCACAGGCCTTTCAAGCGGAGGAGAGTCTATTAAAGGCGCCAATCCGTTCAAGGAAGAGGCCCCGGTTCTCTGCTCCCCTCGAAAACCCCATTGCTTTGACCGCAAGAGCTATAGCAGCTTACGATGCAGTTGATTCGGAAACATAGGCCAGGGCGGTTGGGTGGGGAGTCAGACAAGTGAAGACCAAAAGAGAAAGGCTTATGACTAAACACTACCCGGAACGAAGCCGATAGGGGGCACCACAGATTGGATAAGAAGCACCCCTTGAATGATGCTATAAATCTTCATCAAAGTGCTTATTCTGTCCGGGTGGGCTCAAGCTAAAGCCTATTTCTGTCCACCGCCCTTCAGAGGGGTCTAGGGAATGTTCAGGTGCTTTGTTGCAGGGCACTTCTGAGAAAGTAAAGGGGCTGCAGGCTTTTGAAAGGTGTTAGGGGCTTGGGGTAGGTGCAGTAGTGTAATAGAGGAGCTGAAGATGCCTGTTTTCTGTGGTGGTCTTGCAGTTTGCCCTGGGAGTTGTTCCAGGCTGTTGAAAGAGGTGAGACTTATCTCTAGAATCTAGTTTTGAATAGAGGAGCAGGGGTATGGTATCTTAACCCTGTTTAGTCAGGTTGTAGAATGAGTTGTGGTCTTCTAGGTGTATGAGGCTGTTTGGAGATCTACATGTGTTGATGGTCTGTTTAGTCTAAGGTTGATAGAGCTTTGTAGTTGTTTGTATATGTAAATAAAGAGCTTTAGTTTGTTCTCTGTTTTTCTCTAGTTTTCATGAGTTTTAGCTAGCTGAATTCTTGGTTTCCTGCTTGTTAGTGTCATAGGATCAAAGAGTAAAGTTAAAGTCAGTCATTCCCTGTAAGTTGTTGCAGTGTCCTGAAAGATTTTAGAGGGTCTTATGTTCTGATCTTAATCTGCCTATAAGCCTGATCACTCCAAGTTGCCTGCTCTTTTACTTTTTTTTTTTATGATCTGTTAGCGGCATTTAGTTCTGTGTTAATCTTAAGGGTGAATTAGCTGGCAGTATAATACGAAAGTGATTTGGATGATGAATCATGGATGAAAACAAGTCGTCACACAAAATTAACTTAAGGGAATTCGAAACTGTCATTTGTTTACAATTTGTGTTAAATGCTCTTTAAATGGATTCTGTTTAAATTTGAATTCATTTGTGTTATAAATTCATTTATTTGTGTGGATTACCACTACTTACTATTTACTCAATTGTAACATATGGTTTAATACTCCACTTTCTCCTACTTAATTCCTCCCCACTAAGTGACCACTAATTCCTTATTAAGTCACTACTTAATTCTTGTAAACCTTTGGGTTGATTTGTAAACTATGTATTTGTATCCTATAAATAGAGCACATTTGGTTGTATGGAAGAACACTTGAAACACTTTGAGAATAATACAAGTTCTTCCTTCTCCTCTCATATTTTGTCTTGTTCTTGCACTACTTTATTACTCCATCCGTCCCGATTTATGTGGCATCATTTGACCAGGCACGGAGTTTAAGAAAATAGAGGTTGACCTTGTTAAGCATCAATTTTACCCTTGAAAAAGTAAGAGAGAGAAGATTTGAGTAATAAAAAAGTTGTTGTTAGGTTTAAAAGTATGTAGGGCCCAACAAGGGTAAAATAGAGATGATGCATTATATAGTTGTCAAAAAAGGAAAGGTGCCACTTATTTTGGGACAAACAAAAAAGGAAATGGTGGCACATAAATTGGGACGGAGGGAGTATTAGTTTTACAACACGTTATCAGCACGAGTCTCTATTTTATTACACGATTTAGAAGAAATGAAAAGCAAATTATGATGCAATTGATAGAAGCCAACGTTCTGGTTGCTAACACAAGATAAGTTTTTTTTTGTTTCTAAATTCATTAATATTATGGTTTTTGTTTATCTCAAAATTAATAGTACCCTATTTTCACTTTGTTTTATACCACTTTAAATTGTAGAAACTTTTCACTGACTACAACTTTTGTCTATTCTTCCATTGTTTGGTTGATTTTGTAGCTATCCTTTGACAACAATTTAAGGATGCATGGCCTAGCAACATGATATTGTAGATCAGTTCTACTCATGTTTCAAGGTAAACTGCTTGCGAGAGCAAACATGGATTATGTTGTATAGTTAATATTTTACTCTCACATGGATATATAGAATGAAACAAATATGGTAACTTTTAAAGAATGCTTCTTTGATTTATAGTTGGGTATAAATTTTTAAACTCTTGGTAAGTGGACACCAGAGAAATAATACTTATTTTTTTTATGATCTTTACCCGATATATTAGTGTTACATCATTGATACATGATTACAGTACTATGTTTCAATTACACGAAGCATGAGTACCTTTGAGTATTGTACTTTAAATCGCATCATATGCACACACTTTGGCCTATTATGCTATTGATTAAGGGTAAGACATCATATTCTACTCCCAATGCATTATGGCCTAACACGCTTTTGCAATAATAAGATATTGATGGCATAATGATGATTGAGGCAAACTAAAGTATTATAAAAAAGATAAAGTATTTTTGATAAAAATCATGAAGCCCGTCCACTAAAAAGGCTCCATTCATAGAGGTGAATGTGGGAGCAATATATGCTCCATTCCCTAAGATGAATGTGGGAGCAAGACAAGCTCCATTCCATAAGGTGAATGTGGGAGAACAACATAATGCTCCATTCTCAGATGTGAATGTAGTAGCAATACATAATATACCTGAAGAAGGCAAAATATATTTATGTCTGAAAGAAGACACAATATTTTATGTCTGAAAGAAGGCAAATAATTTTATGTCTAAAAGACGATAAAATAATTTCCATGATAGAAATCCTGGATGTGGACGTGGCAAGGGATGAAAAAATAGTTATCATTGTGAAATAAATAAGAGAACAATGAGGGTTCTCAAAAAGTAACCGTTCAAACGGTAAATAAAATAATGCCTTCAGTATATTATATGAGCATGAGGCAAGTCCAGATGATTATGGTCCATTCCTTGCAGTGAATTAGACAATTCATAAAAAAAATTATGAATATAGACCCATTCACTGAAGTGAATGTGGCAATATGTGATAAAATATCAAAACTCGCCTCCAGAAGAGGTTCGAGAAAGATGAATATGGACGTGCCCATGCGTGGTTGATAAAGTACCACAACTCACCTCTAGAAAAGGTTCGACTATAATAATTCTATTATTTATTGTGGCATAAATGGTCATTGCTCTCGTACAGAACGTACGCTATAATTATGTATTATTATGAATTACATAAGAGCAAGTGAAGCAAGAAATTGATCTTGCCTATAATGATTTTACCATGAGAAAAATAATATGATTTTCTCCTTGAAAGGAGATATTCACCATATGGTTGGTGTTATAAAATATATGGTAGTACAAAGCTATTTGAGTGCTCCGGAAGAGCCAAAATATTACTACCTGGAGGAATGAGATTGATAAAATATTTATTGTAGTATGTCTCAAAAGAAACTTGTTAAGTATACATTTGCCAAAAAGGCTAAGAGACTAAATTTGATGGAAAGAGATGAATATTTTTATATTACTACAAGAATGTCGGGTGAGATATATGTGCTTGAAAAGCTCCTCGCCTCTTCCTCGAGTATGTACTATTCAAAATATAAGTGTGGTAAAATTATATGTGCATGCCACAATAAAATTTTAGTTTATTGTTACAATGTCCATGCTATAGTAAACTAGAAGTTTACTAGATGAATAAATTTATAAGTTGGCATGACCGGTTTGACCATCCCGGTTCAAATATGATGCACAAAGTATATAAATAAGAACTCGCATGGGTATATACTAAGAATCATGATTCTTCAAGAATTCTTTTTGTGCTGTTTGTTCTCAAGATAAATAAATTATTCGACCAACTAAATTTGGGATTAGGATCCTCGCACTTCTGGAATGTATAAAAGGTGAATATGGGCCCGTTCACCTGCCATGTGGACTATATAATTATTATAAATAGATGTATCTATGATAAGGTCACATGTGCGTTTTATTACAACCCCGCAATAGTACTTACGAGGTTAAGTATCTGCTCAAATAAATCTTATTATGAGCATATTTTCAGATTATGCAATCAATATAAGTTATCTTGATATTGTTGGCAAGCAAGTTTAGCATATTCATATATTAAAAGCCTCCAGTTTAATGCTACCTAAAACAGGTATGAGGTATGGTATATCCATGAAGCAGCACTTGTGCACGACATGCCACAAAATGAATTCCCCCTCATAATTGGTTCAGGGTAACGAACCAAATATTTTCCATCTAATAATTATAATGTGTGGTATATTATTAATTGCTCCGCCGCAACGCACAAAGATGGATCCCATATAAGGTTGGGAACGAATGTTAGTTTGGCTAACATTAGGGGGAGAAATTAATGCAGCTGAGGAATAAATAAATTAAATTATCATTTGATTACAATCCTCATATAAAGATAATGCAAGTCACTGCCAGACGCATTGCTGACCCAAAGAAAAATATTATACTCCAGCTGCTAATGCTCCTGATGTCCTAATGAGACAATCTATTTATGTCAATGAGTCTAAGGCACGCCTGAAGCGTGGTAGACCATTCGGTTCCAAAGATAAATTCTTGAAAAAGAAAAGGAGCAAATGATTATGATGGTCAAATAAGGAGGCAGGGCTCTAAAATAGCCCACAACATAACACTTCATAAAACCTCATCTGGAGAGGTTCAGGTACCTGAAAATTTATGAACGTAAAGAGATCTCAATATGTTATGTCGGATTGGGAACCGAGATATGAAATTATAGTCGACGATATCTTACATATATTATAAAGCTCAATATTTATATGATTATGAGGATATTGAGCTTAAGTCTGTTAGGAATACAGACATGGAATTATTGGCCAAAAATAGCAAAACGCTTTCAAGCAAAAATTAGCTTCACTCAGATGACGTGAAGTTTTTGGACCTATAGTCCGAACACCTGAAGGTGCAAATCCAGTGGTGTACAAAGATATTTTTTGTGCAAAAATATGGATAAAAATAAGTTGTTAAATATAAAGTATGACTTGAGGCACAAAGATCTGACATTGATTATATGGACCTATATTCTCCTTTTGGTGGATGCAATCACCTTCAGGTATGTTGTATGTCTGGCAGTGCATGAAGACTTGATATGCGTATGAATGTTGCAACAGCCTTCTATATGGCTCATTGAGCAACAATATATTTATCCTTGAAGGATTCAAAATCCTTGAAGCATGTAAAGGTTCCCGGGAAACCTATTCAATGAAGCTTCATAAATATTTATACGGATTAAAACAATCTGGCCACATGTAGTAAAATTGCGTTTGCGAGCTTTTTGATATTGAAATATTATATTTTAATGCAATTGGTGCGTTGAAGTATCTTACCAAATATACTCCATTGGTTATAACTTTTGTTATAAGCTTATTGGTAAGATTCAGTTCTTCCTCAATGCGAAGACATCAGAAGAATACATGGTATCTACTTGATCCACAAAGCCCGATATCAACTTGGTATTTATTTGTTGTGGTAGAATACCTATACTGTGACATTTTATAAAATCAATTGTTGCTTCTACATCTTCAATTTATGAAGAGATAATAGCCATGCTTGAAGCTATGCGACAATATTGGTGACTGAGATCAAGGACTCAACATATTCAGTAATAATGTGGTATTTCTTTAAAGACGAGGATCCCAGTAATATTATATAAAATATTGCATGGATATTTTAGCTAAAAGGAATATACAACTGAGGAGACAAATATTCAACAAGATTCCTTTTCAGTCGTGATCTTTAAAAGAATGATGAAGTTAATGCTGAAGAATTCACTCCAGTGATAGTTTGGGGGATCCATCCACTAAGTCATTTCCAATCTCAACATTTGAGAAGCTGATTTACAAGATTGGAATGTGTTTCAAGATATTGAGTGATGTTTTCATCAGAGGGAGTAAAGTACGCGTTGCACTCTTTTTTTCTTAACAAGGTTTTATCCCACTTGGGTTTTACTTGTAAGGTTTTTAATAAGGCAGCTCTAAAGGCGTATTACAGGATGTGTGTACTCTTTTTCCTTCACTGGGCTTTTTTCCATCGGCTTTTTCCTAGTAAGGTTTTAACGAGGCACATTATCTTCTAAATGGTCATCCAAGGGGGAGTGTTATAAATTCATTTATTTGTGTGGATGACCACTACTCACTATTTACTCAATTTTAACCTATGGTTTACTACCCCACTTTCTCCTACTTAATTCCTCCCCACTAAGTGACCACTAATTCCTTATTAAGTCACTACTTAATTCTTGTAAACCTTTGGGTTGATTTGTAACCTATGTATTTGTATCCTATAAATAGAGCACATTTGGCTGTATGGAAGAACACTTGAAACACTTTGAGAATAATACAAATTCTTCCTTCTCCTCTCATATATTTTGTCTTGTTCTTGCACTACTTTATTATTAGTTTTACAACAGTTTGCTGATTATTCTCATTTGTCTCTTTGACATGGATACACTTTAGGACGAGTTGGCTAAAACTAAAAAATTAGAATGGCGTGCATTCGGGAGTTATTTGATCTGCTCCGCATTTTTGGGACTTGATATCCCCGAAAATGTAAAAAAAGAGAGAAAAGAAAAAAACGAAAAACTCTAAACTCTAAACTCAAGGCTCAGTGATTGAGTTGCCAAATCCGGGTTCTATCTTCTAAACTCCCTCTTTCCCGTCTCCTTTAGAAAAGCATGATTTAGGAGCCATGTAGAGTAGAAATGGTATTTGAATTGTGAATAATTATTGTAAATTACTTAAATCGTTTTATATGAATGCTTTGTATCATTTCTTTGCGAATCGCCAATTAATTTATGGATTTGTAGAATCATTTGTCAACTAATGAGTGCAAAATTAAATTCGACTAAAAATCGTACCCTCGTCATAATTCGCATTTGAATTGCTTCTTTATTTATTATATTAAATATTCAATTATTTATTTATCTAATCTAATTATTTATTTAGTTAATCAATTAAATTTTAATTCTTTATTTAATTATTTATTTAATCTAATCTATTTAATTTCAATTAATCATTTATTTAATCAAATAAGTTTTTATTTATTTATTTAATTAATCAATTATTATTCATTTACTTCTTTATTTAATTAAAATTGATAAGTATTCATTTATTTAATTAAGTTATTTATTTACTTATTTATTTATCTATTTATTCAATCAATTAATTAATCCTTTATTACTATCCAATTATTTATCTAGTTTGTTTTATTTAATTATCTAACTTCATTTAACCTTTATTTATTCTATTAATTAATCAATTGATCATTACTTTATTATCCATTTACTTAATCTTAAATTAGGTCATTTACTTATCTAAGTATCGACATAATTAAAATTTTATCTTATTTATATTATTCCTATTATCCTTATATAAAATTAGCTTTATATACTTATTATGATTAACAAAATCGTGAAAACCGCCGGATTAACCGCATTTAGCGAATTTTCAAAAGTGCTCCCGCTAGGGACCTTCTTTCGAATTTAATAGAACCACTTACCTAAGAATCACTGATTTTAATAATTTTCTTTTAAATAAGGAATAAAATTGCGCTCTTTAATTAGCTTAGGTTCCTAATAATCCTTAAATTAGGTGGCGACTTCAAAGAAAACCCTTTGGAGTCCCACTTTGTTGAAGATACATCCTGATGCATACTTTGTGCATTTTTTGGGAGGGTTCAACAATAACAATACCTTTGAGATAAAATAGACGGATGTAAAAATAATGATTCAGTAAAATCTAATCACTCCAGCACAGTTTTAAAATGTGATTAGAAAGTTTCAAGCCAAGTATGTATTAAAATTTAGATAAGTATTATAAATATTACCAAGTTTCATCAACTATCCCAACAAAAGATATTACTCCATTATGGAGTAATACAAAACTTAAAAATATAAAAATTAAGAAGAAGTAGTATTTCTTCTAAAGGAGAAAATTACAAAAGCTTAAAACTATAGAAGACAAAGAAAGAAAGAAAGAAAGAAAGAAAGAAAGAAAGAAAGAAAGACTATTTCTTGTCTCGGCAAGTGAATTGGAAAAGAATAGAATGAATGACTTGCCTTATAGCACATGTGCCTATTATAGAAATTTCTACCGAGCGTATTCGCAAAGGAGCCTAAATAAATCTTGCTTTTGCTCCTTAGATTAATTTAGCAAGAATCTTGCTTTTGCTCTTTAGATGAATCTAGAAATTGATTTTAGATGAATCTTGTTCTTCTTACGTGTTGCTCTTTTTCAATTCAACATTTTTTCTCCTATAAAAGATTCTCAAATGTCTTTGATGAAAGTTAGGTAAGGTCTTGGTATCACCCGTAGTAGTAAATGTGTCTTGAATTGATGGCTTTTTCTTCCATTTGCACTTCGCTCTTCACCGTAGTAAAATTATATACATGAATCATCGGTGCTATAATCGCACTATGAAAAATATAGTCATTGATGGTCATTCCATTCTTTTTCTTCATTTTTAATATGTACTTTTTCCTGCAAAATATGTTAAAAAATATGCGAGAGATGGATATATTTATTCACGTTTTATTTAAAAATACTTAATATTTAACTATGAAAATATATGAATTAAATATATCCATCAAACGGGTCTCGTAACACCCTCGAATCGGGTCAAGAATAGCCTATACTATTCAAACAGTCCTCAAGACGCACTCGGGTCTTGCAAATATTCCGGTCGGATTTGTAATGAGATTCAACTAGATCCATTAATTGATTCAAGCCAAAAAAAAAAAAAAAAAAGGTTCATACATTCAAAGAGAAATCATTTCTCAAGTTTTTGTCTTCAATATTCAAAGTTAGCTAAATAAAATAAAGGGGCTTTGAGGTATTTATAGAGTTTCCCTCAAGCCTAAGTAGTGACTAAAACACCCCCCACAAGTTGGATAATAGTAGCTAAGTCACACTGGGCTATTTTAGGAAAAGACTACACAAAAATTCCGAAATTCAGCATGTTGGGCAGATCCAAAATCAACCAGTGAGCATTTTAGGCGGAGCGCCTGGGGGTGTGGGCGGAGTGCCCGGGTCCTCAACATGGTAGGCGGCCCTAGGCCTGTAAGCACCCCAAATCATCCTCAAATTGCCTCCAATGCTCTCATCTTCAAAGCCCCTCCTAACTAAGTATAGGTGAGCTTCTTGGACCTCCTTGACTTGACTTCTAGTAAATGCTCTTGTGGTGGTTTGCCCTGCATCATCCTCCCCTTCTTGAGAGGATTTCATCCTCGAAATCACGACATCATCAACTACGGCCCCTTAATCACCTACATCAAAAGGAGTCAAGTCAGAAATGTTGAAAGTATTGGAGATATTGTACTCACCGGGCAAATAAATCATGTAGGAATTGTTGTTGATCTTAGATATCACTTGGAATGGTTCATCTCCTCGGGGTGCCAACTTCCCTTTTCTAAGGTTTGGAAACCTCTCTTTGCGGAAGTGCACTCATACCCAATCTCCTTTCTTGAGCTCCAACTTCTTCCTTCCTTTGTTGTTCTTGGAGGCCACCTTTGAATAGGCTTCCTCCAAGTTCTTCCTTTCTTTGGCATGGATCTCAAGCACAGCCTTAGCTCGGCTCTTACCTTCAAAACTAACAATAACATCTTTGGGCAAAGGGGTTAGATCAAGTGGAATCAAAGGATTAAAGCCATAAACACACTCAAATGGAGTCATACCAATCATGCTATGCAAAGTACGGTTATATGCAAAATCCATAAGAGGCAACCCTTCAACCCAAGTCCCGGCCTTACCTCCGGTCATATCTCTAAGAAGAGCACCCAAAGTTCGGTTCACCACCTTAGTTTGCCCATCAGTTTGAAGGTGGTGGGACGTGGAGAACAATAACTTGGTGCCAAGAGCACCCCAAAAACTCCTCCAAAAATGGCTAAGGAACTTAGTGTCCCTATCACTCACAATGGTTTGAGGCACACCATGCCACTTTAACACATGATCAACGAATAAAAAAGCAACATGTTATGCATCATCACACTTTTTACATGGAATGAAGTGAGCCATCTTGGAAAACCTATCCACGACAACATAAATGCTATCATGTCCCCCCAGACTGTGGTAATCCCATAACAAAATCCATAGAAATATCCATCCACGGGCTAGTAGGTACGGGGAGAGGAGTCGCCATGCTCTTGAACCTCCAAAAAATTAATCCTGAAAGGCTAAATTTAGGAATATAAACTTAATGGACTAACTCTTTTGAAGTTTTTGGAGTCGCCACCCAATTTAAGGAAAAACAGAGAACCAAATAAGCAAATGCGTGCAAAAACTCCATTTTTGAAAAAAGAGGGTCTTTCAGAGATTCCGAATAAGCGGTTTTGTTAATTTCGAAAAAGGTTTTTAAGGCACTTTCGAAATTCTGTTAACAACGGTTAATTCGACAGGTTTCTAAATTAATTTGCAAGTGCTATCTATGTGCTTTTCTAAAAGTAATTAATTGAACCATTAATTAATTCAACCGATTAAATTTAGTACGTTTTCAAAAGATTTTACAATTTACTTGAAAGCTTTAACTGTTTTTCAATATAAAATAAAATAAAAGCGCATTTTCTTTTGAAAACGAGTGATTTGATCGTCCTAGTTTCTTTTTCAACTCATGTGTGGGAAAAAACCCGAGTGTCTTACCATAAGATGGGACTTAGGTTTCAAGTCGCTTTTTGTAAAATCGTTTCGGGACATTTAGAAGTTAATTAAAATTTTATTATAAGTTTTGACTTTTTTTTAAAGTAACTTCTTCGTATCAATAAGATAGAAGCCTTTTCTTATAGTCATTTATTAATTGGGGGTTTTTTGAACTTTTATAAAAATTTTCACGCATTTGCTTCAATGGCCTGATTTGCAATAAATTAAATGACGACTTCAAAATTCCTAATAATATGTAAATTTCTAAAAGATGGGAGAAATATAAGGATTTAGAAGGACCCGAAAAAGTGACCAAATCGCGGGAGCCTTGAATTTCTAAAATTTATAAAGCTTGAAAACTTGAGCCCGAGCCTAACCCCAATGCAACTCCGAGGCAATCTAATTTGCGAGTTTTAGCCAACTCGTCCCAAGAGTTTTCATGCCAAAAATAAGAAGGTAAAGATTAGTACACATTCAATTAGAGGGAAGCTAATGGAAAAGTACAATTATAATATACAGACATACCAATCAAAAAAATAAAGTAAAGGTTTGTTTTAGCTAAAGTACAGTAGGTACTAACAATACTTAAATGACATGGAGATATGGCCAGGCATTTCAAATTCCAGGCACATTAAAACGTGGCAAAGGCAGAGATAACTCCGCTAAGAAACATAGCAGGCGCTACTTTAATGTTTTAACCAAGATTCACAACTTTAAGAAAGGGCCAAACCACAATCAAACATACATAAAAATTCAGGTTGACTTACTTTAAAAGAGAAAATCAGCTAACGTTGCAACTTATGAAATATGACGTCAACCTTTGCTAATTCAGAACAATCTTAATGATTCATGGAATTCAAATTTTCTACGCAGAAACTTGACTCCTTTAATATGCATAAAGCAACAAGTTGCAAGAATCGGCTAGCACATTTATTAGATGACACAAACAAACCCACGACTACTATTACTTTCAGCACGATATGCAGACATGATACAAGTTTGGAATTTAAAATCTTTTGACAAACATGCAGGTGGATTAACATAGAAACCATGCCATAGCTCTTGACATTTAAAGAAAAAATCCTTTTAAAGAAGCTAAATCAGGTCCTAGGTAGATACAACATAACAGAAATACTCACGACTAAACTACAGCCACCAAGACTTTCATTTTATAGCATGAGCAGACCATAACGAATCAATAGAAGCACAAGCAAGTTTTATGCCAACATTTTCAAGCTAAACATCCATGTTATGTCCAAGACTATCATGCCATTTTCAACAAAAGTCTCCAGTATGAAACTTAATTTAAGAGAGATGAAGCTATGGTGTACATATGCTAAGAACTGAACCAACTACACAAGGTCCATATTCAATTTTATGACCAAACAAGGGCTATCTGAAACACTTAATAACTCAAACCTGGATCTATGAAGAAGCTAAGCAATACGCATAAAGGATTCACTCACAATCCAGGACAGAGTAAAATCAGATTTAAGCCAAAGAAGACATTCACCAATAATTTTAGACACCTAACCAGAGTTCAAAGCCAATGTTTTAACAAGCATTTAACCATAATAATAATACAAGTTGAGCATTTAACAGAATACTAAGTGTTGACACCCAATTTTATCCCGAAATTTTCCTAAAGTTAATAATTATTGCGATATTTTATAATTAAGGTTAGAAGTGAAAATAAAATAAAATAATAATAATAATAATAATAATAATAATAATAATAATAATAATAATAATAATAATAATAATAATAATAATAATAATAATAATAATAATAATAATAATAATAATAATAATAAGAGAAAACCCATTAATTTTGAAGAAAAGAAGCCAAATGTGAAAGACGCAGCCTCTATTTTGTCTTACTCGTGCAATCCATTCTACTTATTCAATTTATCCTAAAAAGGCTAATTTCGTTCTTAACCTTAAAACCCAGCCTTCCTTTGCAAAGCCCTATACATATATATATACACTACATCCACAAAACCCTAGCCTGAGACCCTCACTATTCATGATCTTCCCCACAATTACCATACAAAAAATCAGATCCAAAAACACCTCCAAACACCCCCACCCCTCTCATCTTCTTCAATCACCCACATACACCATTATCAAAACAATATACTCCACACACAAACGATGCAAAGCAGCACCCTTACACTTTACTACACCATCAGCTCATACTATACCACACACAACACCCATTTTCAGTCAAATGAGAATATATTCAATGCACACAGATCTGGAACAACCATGAAAACAGGGAAGAAAGGAGATCGGGAAAAGGGGATCGTAGTAAGAAACAGTGGCAAATCAAGCCATCACCACCAGAGTCCGTCGCTGGGGTTTCATTCTTTACTGTTGTTTCTGCTGCCGAATCAAAACTGAAAAGGGGATATGGGAGTGGTAGCGACGCCGCTGGCGTTGCTCCTCCTCTTCCCTCGATTTTGGCATCGTGTTTCTTTGGTCACTGGACTTCTGTTTCCATTTGCCAGAGATCCGTTTGGTGTTAGCTTGTGGCTTATAACTGGTTTTTCTGCTTCTTTACATATATCATTTTTGCTCTGATTTGTGATGGGTTATTTGGATCATGCATTCGACCCATTTACTTTTGGATTATTTTGTTATTCTCCTATTAACCCATTATCGGAGACCTCCTATTCTCGTCTTTTCCCTCGCTTCTTGGTGATTTATGACTGAGATTAAAAGGGAGTGGTGGGGTCGCAGTGACGCTGCTATGGCTTGGTGTCGCTCCTCCACTGCGTCTGGTGGTATTGCTCGTTTTTGCTTTGCCGGAAAAATTATTCACCAGTGTGTTTGTTCCTTGTTGCTGTCTGGTTTTGGCTCATTTACTGTATAATGGTTATCGTACCGGTTTGTTTGACCCTTTACTGGTTCCTGTTGGTTTGACCCATTACTTGGTTTTGGATTGCTTGACCCGAAATTCATTTTGGATAAATTTATACATTACGGGATATTAGATTGATTTGGACAAATACTACGCTAATTGGCCTATGAAAAAAATTTACTTGAGGCCTAAACACTGATTTGAACATGATACTACACGCGGCCGATGACATTTTCAAGGCCAAAGCAATCTCATCCGTTACATACGCATTGTCCCTTGTCCGTACAAATAAATAGACGATGAAGAATGTATTAATTTAATGCAAAGAAAGTTGTGATTAGAGTGATGGGTTTGGTACTTGGCATGACAACCGGCCCGAGCTCCGTGTTTGCAGCCGTATCAACACCCCGAGCCTCTACGCGACACGCCATACAAACCTGAGCCTAATTGTTGCAAAATAAAACCCCCATTACTTTTTTTTTTTTTTTTATTATTATTATTATTATTATTATTATTATTATTATTATTATTATTATTAATAAAAATAATAATATTATACATATATTACCTTCATTATTACTTTAGTATTATTACTGTTATTACTATTATTATCATTACTATTTATTTCATTTTGTTATCGTACTAACTCAGTTTCATAATTTTTGCGAAGTACATTTTGACATGAACAATTTGAGGACGAGTTTAGCTAACTTACAAATGTGGATATGCATTGACTTGGAGTCATTTAGGATCGAGTTCGGGCTCAAGCATTCAAGAAAATGAGACATTAGAAATTCTAGAAAATTCAATACTCCCGCGAGTTGATCAATTTCCCGGATTCTATCTTTAACTTTGCATTCCTTTCCTTAGATATTTATGTAAATAAATGTGTAAAATATTTTATTTATCAATATATTTGATTATTTGTATATTGCTTTACTTTATGTTCATTACCTTTTATTTTGAAGTCGTTATTTAATTTATTGCAAATTGGGGCCATTTTAGTATATGCGTGCAAGTAAAAAATATTTTTGCAAATAAGCTTTTATTTAATTGATTATTATTATTATTATTACTACTATTTTAAAATAATTCTTTCGCAAGAAAAGCGCACTTGTAAATATTTGGAAACATGTCGGATTAACCATAATTTAGGGAATTTTGAAAGTGCCTTAAAAACATTTTTTTTAAATTAGAAAAACCTCTTACTTAGAATCTCTGAAAAAACTGCCTTTTTCCAAAAACGGAGTTTTTGCACGCTTTTGCTTATTTGGTTCCCTGTTTTCCTTAAATTGGGTGGCGACTCCAAAAACTTCAAAAGTGTTAGTCCATTCAGTTGATATTCCTAAATTTAGCCTCTCGGGGTTAATTTTTTTGGTGGTTCAACAGCATGGCGACTCCGCTGGGGAACAATAAAGGTTTTGACCATAAAGGTTTCGACCATAAAGGTTTCCAATTATTTACAACTAGCATGCTTAAGGTATTTTGTTTTATTATATCTATTTGTTCATGTGCCACGAAAAGCATGTCACTACACCCTTATTTGTGCACATATAAACTGACATTCCGTTCATACTTCTCCCACTCCTAGGAACCTCTTGCATTTTCACCCTAAATATCTGTGAGGTACGCTCATGCGTACCCGCACTTTCTTCTACTAAAGAACCCTTCTGACGAGTTGGTAAACCGGTGGTTGTCGTGGGAGTAATTCGACTGCGAGGCCGCTTGCCACTCACCTGTTAGCCTCAACCGTTAACCCACTCTTAGACGGAGCTTTAGGAGTATGCATGCATTTACACCTTAGTTTGGACCCGGTCCTTGGTACCGCCTCCATAGTTAGGAAACCGCCCTTACGTCAACGGCTTTTTGAAACCCAATGACAATGCATATTATGTGCTATGTGATAACGAATCCTCAGTCCTAGCCATGTTTTGAGCATAATCAGATTTAGACTTTTGTCTTCCATTTTGACTTTTAGGTTAGAAAATGGAAGAATTTAGCAGAATCTGTATAGTCATAGCAGTCCACGGAGAATTTGAGATCGTAGTGCAGAATTTTGTGAACAATTCAGAATTGCAGTCGGGGGAAAGTTAGGCAGATTTGGGTGGTTTGTGTTTTGGAGATGGCATGGTATGGTAAGAGGTGAAGCCACTGGTGTCTTTAAAAGATCAATGGGGTCCCTCTCCTGAATGGCTTTGCGTGTGTGCAAGCTTACGTTGACTGACCAACTACAACTTTATGAAAATTGAAGTATGATTGTCGCATACTAGGAGAGTGAAGCCCTGTGTCTTTGAATGACCAGTGGGGCCCCTCCTTGAAGACCAGTGAGGTCTTGGCTGCCTAGGAAACTGAGAGGCTTGAATAAAGCCGAGGACCAGTGAGGAGCCCTATAAACAAGGTCTGTGTGCCTTGCAAAACCTAGGAAGCTGAGACGCTTGTCCAAAGCCAAGGACAAGTGAGGTTTTATTTGTAAAAGGTCAATTGGAACCTTTTATGATTTGCAGTCTGGTATTGTGAAAGCAGTTGGAATTTTCACCCCTGGATGTTGTAAAATAATTGGGAGTTGTGATTGGAGGAGTGTGGATATTTGCAAAAGGTATGAAGGATTGTTTCAAGCATTAGGCATTTGGGTTTTAGAATTTTGTACAGATGTTGTGAAGAACATGAGCTGTGTTGGAATTTCGAGTTGATACCAACTTTTGGAAGATAGTTGGGATAATGAAATTGCAGTGTCAAGGTGAAGAGATGATTGTTATCAATTATTGTTATTCTTTATTGCTTACTCTAAGTCTGAATTGCTCAGAACTGTCATGAACTATTTTTCGTTACCACTTGTTTGCGCGTTTAGGCTTACCTCTAGCACAAAGAGGCACCTTACAGGGTAGGACGCGTTGGCATATTTATTTATGCTCAGCTACTTGTGATTGTCACATGTTAATTTCTTGCCTCGCTTTATTTGCTCAAAATGCGTTAAATACTAGGTGTTGCTTGCTTGTGTGCAATCTTATGAGTGACACGCAAACTAACATAACTACTCTTTGAGGTTTCTTTGTTTTGTTTATTTCTGTAGCAGAAGTTTTATTTGTAAAGTGTTTGACCATGCAAATCACGCAAGATTCAAGATCTGATATATGGTAGACGCTCTAGTTCGTGAACGATGCAGTACCAGAAGCTAATGGCATTGTTTGAAAGAACTTGACGGTTGAACTTAGCAGCATTATTTTCAATTTTAATTCAGATTGAGGCCCTGAATTGCATTGTACGATAAATCTTATGTTAATCTGAATCAACTCATTTGATTTTATGAAAGTTGAAATAAAATGCATCGCATTCTTATTATATTATTTATGCTTGCATTTTTTTCTATTTCAAAATTAAAATTGATAAACCTGCCAGATCTTTGCTTATGACGTATGGCAAAGCAACTGAACAGTTTGAAAACGACGCACTGAAAAGTTATTGTCTGCGCTCTTTGGATATCACACTACTGTTAGAACTTCAACTGGGGCAGCTTTTATTTGTTGGTATATGGCGTTGAAGCAGTGATGCTGAACTACGCACGGTCTGATTCCAAAGGAGGGATACGTAAGCTCCTCCATCGGGCTTGACCCTTTAGTATTTAAATTTTAATTTTTTTCCAAAGGTTATAACTGGGGGAAAATTTTGCAAAGCAAGTAGAAAACATGGGAGATTGCAACTGGGGTAGTTTTGTAAAGCAATTTGAAGTATTGAAAGTCATAACTGGGGCAATTTTTGCAAAACAAGTTGGAGATGCGAAAGATAATAACTGGGGCAAATTTTGCAAGAAGCAGCATTGGTTATAAGTGGCAGAATCGGCAAGAATTTTGAAATTGATTAAGCAAAAAGTGCAAAGTCTAAGACAATGGACGTTCAGTTTGTTTTAAAATATGTTACAAGTTTAAGTCAAGGCAATCAAAATGCATCTTTGACTTCATTTGCATGCTTACTTCACTTGCTATATTGCATTAAAATATTTTATCTTCCCTTTATTTTTCAAAAATCTATGCTATTTGAGTTCATGAGCCAAGTTTCTGAAAGCAATTCGCAAATCAAAGCCCAATGAAAACAAGGAAGCAGCATAAGCAGTAAGATCAGGATGAAGTCTGCACAAATCAAACGCTTCCCCCTCCTTCCCCATAACTAACAGTTTTTCTTTGAGAACAGGAACATGAAAGCTTGCAATGAAAGGATCATTTGCATTATGGATGAACAATTTATTGAATGCGCATCCAAATTTGCCTTGCAGATTGCGTCGCATTGCCTTTTTCATAACTTAAAGCATTATGCTTTGTCATGAGTTATTGCCGAACAGGCGGTATTTCTACCCCTATGACTTTCATTCCTAATAGGCGACAATGTCAAGGCTTGTTTTGTGTTTTCAAAACTAAGCCAAATAGGGCATTGCTTTGTTTCTGGTGATAATCCGCACAAGGCCATCCTTGTCGGATTGTCTCGCCAATTGATTTATCAATGGCTATCGCACTGACTACATTTCCGCGTTACTTTGCTTTGCACTTGCTTTGAATTATGTCTTCGCACTTGCTTTAAAATTAATGCTTTGCTTTACTCTTTCAGGTTGACCATCGGCTACGATGATTCCCTTTGTGGGACAATCTCGCCTATTGATTCGCCAAATGGCTCTTGCATTGTCCTACATTCCCGCACTGCTTTTCTGTGCACTTGCTTTAAAATTGATGCCTTGCTTTAAAATTGATGCCTTGCTTTACGTTTTTCAGGTTGAACACCAAGCGGGGCTTCTCTATTGTTGGACTTTCACGGCTGTTGATTCGCTAAATCGCTTTTGCGTTGCTTTACATTTCATGCTAAATTGCTTTGAACTCGCTTTCAATTATGCCTTTGCACTTGCTTTATATTATGACTTGCTTTACTTTTAGTTTAACAGGTTAACAGGTTAGCCCTGAGACTCTCCTTGCTTTGTACCGGATCGGATCACCAGCTGATTTGTAGAAAATCAACTCCAAAACCCTACTTGTTTCGTGCCCGACCGGTTTGCCAGTTGATATGTCAAGATAGTTGAAAATGCTTTGCATTATGCCTTTGCACTTGCTTTATTACTTCGCTAGTTGATTGGAAGACAACTTATCAGTGATATCGCACTCGAACAAGCTATTCTATCTTTTATTTTACAAGTAACAACATCAAGTCTATTGGTGACAACCGAGGACGTTTATTTATGAAGTCTACCGTAAACAATCGAAGACATCACATTTACCAAGTCTACCGTAGACAATCGGAGGCGTGGTTCTTTATCAAGTCTTTCGTATACAATCGAAGACATTATTATTGAAGCCTATCGTAGACAATCGAAGGCCTTATCATTTGAAGCCTACCATAAACAATTGGCGGTACTATTGTGAAGCCTATCGTAGAGAATTGAAGGCGCTTTCGTTGTTTATCCTACCATAAGCAATCGGAGGTCTCATTATTAAGTCTATCGTGAGAAAGTGAAGATATCATTATCATTTGAAGCCTACCATAAGCAATTGGAGGCATTATTCTGAAGCTTATCATAGACAATTGAAGGTGTTTTTGTTATAGATCCTACCGTAAGCAATCGGGGGTGTTATTATCAAGTCTATCGTGAGCAAGCGAGAATGACATTAGCATTTGAAGCCTACCATAAACAATTGGCAGTACTATTATGAAGCCTATCGTAGAGAATCGAAGGCGCTTTCATTGTTGATCCTACCATAAGCAATCGGGGGTCTTATTATCAAGTCTATCATGAACAAGCGAAGATATCATTATCATTTGAAGCCTACCATAAACAATTGAAGGAATTATTATGAAGCCTATCATAGACAATCAAAGGGCGCTATTGTTATGGAGCCCACTGTAGGCTCGATCATGATTTATGGCCGAAAGGCGGCATTTCTATCTCTTATAATTCTTGTAAATTTTAAACAAATCCGTTTCATTTCTATTTCTCTTTAAGAGAGCACTTTCTAAAATTTCATTGTTGTGATTTGCAGATATTGCTAAATTTGGAGAAGTACCTGCTTTAATGAGCTTTGTGTCTTTTGTTTTACTTTAATTTTGTTTGTTTAGTTCGTCTTGTAGATTAACATTTCGGGCTCTTCCACCCACAAATAGGATATTTGAGGTTCTTTCACCCGCAAATAGGATATCTCGGGTTCTTCCACCGACAAATAGGATATTTCGGGTTCTTCCACCCACAAATAGGTTATCTCGGGTCCTTCCATCCACAAATAGAATATCTCGGGTCCTTCCAACCACAAATAGGATATCTCGGGTTCTTCCACCCACAAATAGTATATTTCAGGTCCTTCCACCCACAAATCGGATATCTCGGGTCCTTCCACCCATAAATAGGATATCTCGGGTCCTTCCACCCACAAATAGGATATTTCAGGTTCTTCCACCCACAAATAGGATATCTCGGGTTCTTCCACCCACAAATAGGATATCTCGGGTTCTTCCACCCACAAATAGGATATCTCGGGTTTCTCCACCCACAAATAGGATATGCAGTTTTCTTTCAAGTAGATGATAGCGAAAGACAAGTCGGCTGAAGCACCACTTTTGGAGTGTTTCGCGATGTCAGTTGTCTTGCAATATTGGCATGTTATATTTAAAGTAGATTGATAGTCTAAGACAAGTCGGCTAAAGCACCACTTTCGGAGTGTTTCACGATGTCAGTTGTCTTGCAACATCGGCATATTATATTTGAAGTAGATGATAAAGATAGGCAATTCGACTTGGGACATTATGTCTCGTTAGCCAACTTACCGTATGAAAGCATAGCATTCTACAATTCCTTCTCGCTTTACTTATTGTCTTACTTTACTGTTTCAAAATAATGATCAGCCTTGAGGTTCTCCGGGCGAAGCGCCTCGTCAGTTGATTGAAGGAAGAACTTTTGATGATATCACCACCCGTATTTACAATTTTTGTTATCTCTTTATTTATTTCTTATTCCAATTATTATAGTTTATTAGCAGTTGCTCGCTTACCGTTTGTCGAGATTGTAACAAAATTTTAGCATTACCGCAGGAGCATTTGAAGCATAACGTGGAACTCTTTCTTAGCAGTGAATTGGGTCAATCGTTGATATGAGCTAGACTCGTCAATGAAGACCTGAAGAATCGCACCCGCATAAGTCATATACCCTAGAGGTAAGTCTCTTGTTAACCCTGAGTCTGAGGTTTGAGATTGAAGACAAGATGGCTCGGTTATCAAGATGTAGTGGAAGCTATGTCCGTGTAAACCCCTCTTTATAGGTATATCATCGACCACATTTTCATAACTTGGGTAATTACAAGTCTCTTTTCCCGCGCTTGAGTAATTGTTACTATCTCGTCTTTGATTTTCAAATTGCGTCGAACTACATATGGCCTGATTCTCTTTTCAGCCCGAGATATGTAGGCAACTCGAAAACCAGAATTCGGCCATGTCGATAAGCTTCGCATTTTAATCCCAGGAATCAGAGTCTCGGCTTTACCGTGACAAAATTGGCTTTCACGTCAACTTTCTTTACCCTGAAAACTCTTTCATCCTTTTCGGGTAAAGAGAGGCAGCTGTTGACACCCAATTTTGTCCCGAAATTTACTTAAAGTTAATAAATTATTGCGATATTTTATAATTAAGGTTAGAAGTGAAAATTAAAATAAATAATAATAATATGAGAAAACCCATTAATTTTGAATAAAAGAGGCCAAATGTGAAAGACGCAACCTCTATTTTGTCTTACTCGCGCAACCCATTCTACCAATTCAATTTATCCTAAAAAGGCTAATTTCGTTCTTAACCTTAAAACCCATCCTACCTTTGCAAAGCTCTAGACATATATATACACACTACATCCACAAAACCCTAGCCTGGGACCCTCACTCTTCATCATCTTCCCTACAATTTCCATACAAAAAATCAGATCCAAAAACACCTCCAAACACCCCCACCCCTCTCATCTTCTTCAATCACCCACATACACCATTATCAAAACAATATACTCCACACACACACGATGCAAAGCAGCACCCTTACACTTTACTACACCATCAGCTCATCATATTCCACACACAACACCCATTTTCAGTCAAAAATTAGAATACATTCAACGCACACAGATCTGGATCAGCCATGAAAACAAGGAAGAAAGGAGATCGGGAAAAGGGGATCGTAGTAAAAAACAGTGGCGAATCAAGCCATCACCACCGGTGTCCGTCGCCGGAGTTTCATTCTTTACTGTCATTTCTGCTGCCGAATCAAAACTGAAAAGGGGATATGGGAGTGGTAGCGACGCCGCTGGCATTGCTCCTCCTCTTCCCTCGATTTTGGCATTGTGTTTCTTTGGTCACTGGACTTCTGTTTCTGTTCGCCGGAGATCCGTTTGGCGGTAGCTTGTGGCTTATAACCGGTTTTTCTGCTGCTTTATATATATCATTTTTGCTCTGATTTGTGATGGGTTATTTGGATTACGCATTCGACCCATTTACTTTTGGATTATTTTGTTATGCTGCTATTAACCCATTATCGGAGACCTCCTGTTCTTGTCTTTTCCCTCGCTTCTTGGTGATTTGTGATTGAAATTAAAAGGGAATGGTGGGGTCGCAGTGACACTGCTACGGCTTGGTGTTGCTCCTCCACTTTGTCTGGTGTGCTCGTGTTTTTCTTTGCCGGAAAAATTATTCACCAGTGTGTTTGTTCCTTGTTGATGTCTGATTTTGGCTCATTTACTGTATAATGGTTATCGTACTGGTTTGTTTGACCCGTTACTGGTTCTTGTTGGTTTGACCCGTTACCCGAAATCCATTTTTGATAATTTTATACATTATGGGATATTAGATTGATTTGGATAAATACTATGCTAATTGGCTTATGAAAACAATTTACCCTAGGCCTAAACACTGATTTGTACATGATACTACATGCGGCCGATGACATTTTCAAGGCCAAAGCAATCATGTCCGTTACATACGCATTGTCCCTTTTCTCTACAAATAAATAGGCGATGATTCATGTATGAATTTAATGCAAAGCAAGTAGTGATTAGAGTGATGGGTTTGGTACTTCGCATGGCAACCGGCCCGGGCTCCTTGTTTGCAGCCGTATCAACACCCCAAGCCTCTACGCGACACGCCATACAAACCTGAGCCTAACTGTTACAAAATAAAACTCTCATTACTTTATTATTATTAATATTATATATTTTATCCTTTATTATTACTTTATTATTATTATTACTATTATTATCATTACTATTTATTTCACTTTATTATCGTACTAACTCAGTTTCATAATTTTTGCGAAGTACATTTGACACGAACAATTTGAGGAGGAGTTTGGCTAACTTACAAATATGGATATGCATTGACTTGGAGTCATTTGAGATCGAGTTCGGGCTCAAGCATTCAAGAAAATGAGACATTAGAAATTTTAGAAAATTCAAGATTCCCGCGAGTTGATCAATTTCCCGGGTTCTATCTTTAACTTTGCGTTCCTTTCCTTAGATATTTATGTAAATAAATGTGTAAAATATTTTATTTATCACTAATATTTGATTGTTTGTATATTGTTTTACTTTATGTTCATTACTTTTTATATTGAAGTCGTTATTTAATTTATTGCAAATTGGCAAATGCGTGCAAGTAAAAAATATTTTTGCAATAAGCTTTTATTTAATTGATGATTATTATTATTATTACTACTACTATTTTAAAATAATTCTTTCGCAAGAAAAGCGCACTTGTAAATATTTGAAAACCTGTCGATTAACCGTAATCTACGGAATTTCGAAAGTGCCTTAAAAACCTTCTTTCGAAATTAGAAAAATATTTTACTTAGAATCTCTGAAAAAACTGCTTTTATCCAAAAACGAATTTTTTGCACGCATTTGCTTATTTGGTCCCCTGTTTTCCTTAAATTGGGTGGCGACTCCAAAAACTTCAAAAAGAGTTGTTCATTCAGTTGATATTCCTAAATTTAGTCTCTCGTGGTTAATTTTTTTGGGGGTTCAACACTAAGTATCAAACAAAGATTACTTCAAACATAGCAGGATTTAATTTAATTGGAAAGATAACTCATAAATGGTCTCAAAGCTACTTTGAACCAAGAAAAACCAGACCTTATCCCTTTAACAACCTGCATTCCAACTCATACCCTTCTACATCTACTGCTACAACTCAGCCTACTTCTAAGAACCTGCAAACTACCAGACAAAAGATTGCACCTGCACACCTTTATCACTGCCTAACACCATAACCACTCCCTGAATCTTCTACTAATACCTCCTGGAACAACCATGAACAACTCCGAACAGGCCTGCTCCTACACTAAACTACAGCAATTAGAGACTCCATTGGCTAACTGCAGCACTTAGAGACCTCATTCACACTACCTATAAATAACTATAGAACACCCCACAGCTCACTCAACCACCAAAACACACTCAATCCTACTAACTCCTGACCTTCTCCCATCCTAAGGCAAACTATAACATGATCAAAATCCAACTCTCATATCCTGAGTTTACAACCAGAAATAACTAGCCATCACTGGCAATACATCTACTCCAATACCCTGCAACCAGGAGCCAAAACACCAGTTTACAAAATTCTATAGCCAACCTCTAACAACCTGCATCCCACCAGAACCCAACACACCTCCCAAACCTGAAAACACCTCCTGAATCCTCTCCAAAATATCCTGCAAAAAAAAAAAAAAAAAAAAAAAAACAGACCCTCTCACTGACTGAAATCATCTACCCATACGTCACAGACCCAAAACCAACACCTACACACCCTGTAACCTGCTCCAGAACAAGAGACCAAGCAAACAACCACATACCATAAAACTGCCTTACAAAACATGGACCCTTCACAAACATTCAAATCCACCTTAACTACCTTAGACAACCAAGAAACACACTCTTGAACAGACAACCTAGAACACCTAACAACCTGCACATGCAAACTCCTAACTCTTACTAACATTCACATACACCCAACTCACAAAGCCAAAACAAACTGAGAACTAAACCATCACTCTACACTTCCCTTAAACACCCTTACTACTGTTGCTATAACCTAAAACAATACATTTCTCACTCTCACAACATACCACAACAGACTTCCCTCTGAACCCTTGCACCTTGGCATACACTTCACACTATCACAGCTCCCTCAACTCACCAATGCCACCTAAACAAACTCTTACACTCCCTGTAGCACCTGCACACATAATAGTCCCCTCATACCTCTTGATAAACCTGCAGCACCAGGACCTAAAACTACCTCCGAGCCACAACTACTAGACCTTGCAAACTCCTGGGCACCTCTGCAGACCAGAGCTCCCTGCCTCCTAGAACAACTAACAAACTGAAAACATAGCTACTCTCCTATACATCTGCACAACCTCCAAAATCATAAAAACCATATATCACATCTTAACAGAATCTAAAATCATCACCATGAATAACAAATGAAACTAAGATAACATAAAGGAAACTTGGCACCAACTGCAATCTTACATAATCACAAACAGAAACTATATATAACAAACTCTAAACATTGCTAACAGAGGCAGAAGCAATCAAAATTTCATACTACAAGCAAACAAAAAATAAAATAAGGAAGAAGGATTACCTCTTTGCGAGCAGCGAGCCGGGGCGTTGGATCCGAAGGATGCGACTCAAACCCAAGTGATTACTCGAACAAGGTCGACGACTCGACTAATGAAAAAGCGATACCACAACCAAAATCCAACAAAAACGATAGCAATGTGGTTATGAATTTAAAAATTAGGAAAGAAAATATTATGTGTATTCTTGTTTGTATACAACCATTTTTTGTGTTTTTTCCATCACTCTATCCATGGCACTCTTTCTCCGCTGCTAAAACAGAATAATACTGCTTTTTGTCGGAACCATTTAGGGCTCTTCAAAGGGGTGAGAAATACCTAACGATCCCTCCAACGGCTCTAATTGGATAAGCTTAGGGTACAATGCTGGAGCTTCCTGATTTGCTCACTGTACTATCATGGTGAGCTGGAAAGAAGATGGGGTCGGGGAAATTTTAGGGATTTGGGGATCCAATTGAGGGGAGATGGGTAATCGGGTAAGGGGATATTTTGATATTTAGGGCTTTTACTGAATTGGGTAAAATTAAGGGAGAATTACAAATATATACAATCCTAACACTAAAATTACAAAACATACCAACACTATACCACTTTACAAAAAATAACAATACTTTTCTTACATAATATATATAACTCATTTAAAACATACAAATTAGGGTTTTAACCCTCTCCCTTGCCCACTGCTACACTGCTGCGTCGCCACCAGTCACCGGCAGTCGGTCGCTGCAGGTCAGCCGGCGACGGCAGGTGGCCGGATTTGTATTTTTTGTTTGTTTTTCTTGGATCTACAAAATGAAACATACAAAATATGCACATATATACATATGAAACTTTATATAATATATTGTTTTGAATTTACTCATAATCAAACATACACAATATATAAAAATATACACAAACATATAAAAATATACAAAAAACGACATACAAACTATTTTGTTACTTCATACATAAACATACACAAGCATACAATAATATATACATTTATACAACAACATACACATACAAAAGTGGAGATTAGATATCTATATACAAAAAATACAAAGACATACATTTACAAAAAATACAAAAAGGCGGATCTGAATATGTATATACAAAATACAGATATATATACATAAACATACGCATATATACACATACAAAAGGGAAAAAAAGAAAAAAACAAGGAGATCTGAAATTATACATACAATACAAATATATACATAAACATACGCATATATACACATACAAAAAGGAAAAAAGAAAAAAATGATCAAATCATGAAAACCCACCGAAAAACCACCGGAAAAACATAGATCCGGGCGTTCCACCGCTGCAGTGCAGCAGCGCTACCGCGAGGAGCAGCGCCGCTGTACTACGGTGGTAGCAGCGCCGCGACAGTAGCGTGAGGGAGGGGGACGGGTGGTTGGAAGAGGGAGGGGGATGGTGGTTGGAAGAGGGAGGGGGACGGTGGCAGCAGTATTAGCGGCAGAGAGGGAGGAGGATGGTGGTGGGTGGGTGGAGGAGGGGAGAGAAGGAGAGAGAGGATGAAATTAGGGTTTTATGTTTGGGAAGGGATAATGAGAAATGAGAAAATATTGTTATGTATTGAAAATATGGTAAAAGTATTGTTATTTTTTGTAATATAGCTATTAGGGTAGTCATGTAATATAAATTTTCCTAAAATTAATATGCATATACAAGGTTTTTGCCTGGGATAGGCGGATTTTAAAAGGCAAGAACAAATTTAGCCCTCTAAAATAATTAAATACAATAGGATCGTTGCACGGATAGGACAGGATTGAGAAAAATTTTCAAATTTAGCACTTTTCCCATTCAAACTCATTAATTCACTTTTAAAAATTTTAAATTAATCTTATTTAAATTATTTAGACATTAATTAGAAGATTTTGGGATAAAATTGGGTGTCAACAGAAACCATGGGGGTTCGATTTGGACTTAGCATACTTGCAACCAAGGCAAGAATTACAAAGTCTCTCAACTTGCAACCCCATTTTAGGCCAATGGAATTGTTCCATGAGAATTGCCAAGGTCTTGTTTCTCCCAAAGTAACCCATCAAGCCCCCACAATGTGCTTCACGAACAAGCAACTCTCTCCATGAGGACTCGAGTCTAGAAAGTGCATCAGCCACAACATTTTCGGTCCTCTTTTGGTATTGAATCACATAAGGGAAACTCTCAATGAACTCTACCCATTTGGAATGCCTCTTGTTCAACTTCTCTTAGCCCCTAAGATGTTTGAGTGACTCATGATCACTCTTAATCACAAATTCCCTAGGCCAAAGATAATGTTGCCAATTAGCAAGAGCTCTCACTAGGGCATACAACTCTTTGTCATACGTAGAGTAATTCAAGGTTGCACCCTTCAATTTTTCACTAAAGCAGGCTATAGGTTTCCCATCTTGCATGAGAACACCTCCAATTCCCACCCTCGAGGCATCACATTCAACCTAAAATGCCTTTCCAAAGTCAGGCAATTGTAATAGAGGGGCGATACTAAACCTACTTTTCAATTCTTGGAAGGCCTTCTCTTGAGGCTCTCCCCACAAAAAAGGCTTATCTTTTTTCACCAACTCGGTGAGTGGTGCGGCAATGGAGCTAAAGTCCTTCACAATCTCCTATAGAAACTAGCAAGACCATGAAAGCTTCTCACTTAAGACGCGGTAGTGGGAGTAGGCCAATCTCTAAAGGCCTCTACCTTAGACTCATCGACTTCCACTCCTTGGGCACTCACAACAATACCAAGAAATACTACCTTTTCAACACCAAAGGCACATTTCTTAAAATTAGCAAAGAGCTTTTCGGCTCTCCACACTTCTAGCACTTGCCTTAGATGGACAACATGGCCGTCTATTGACTTGCTATATATCAAAATGTTGTCAAAGTAGACGACCACGAATTTGTTGATGAATGGCTTCAACACATGGTTCATTAGCCTCATAAACGTACTAGGTGCGTTGGAGAGGCCGAATGGCATCACCAACCATTCATATAGATCAAACTTGGTCTTGAATGTGGTCTTCCACTCATCACCCGATTTCATACGGATTTGGTAGTAACCGAACCTAAGGTCTATTTTTGAAAAGATGCTAGAACCACTTAGCTCATCAAGCATATCATCTAAACGAGGTATGGGATGTCGATACTCTACCGTGATTTTGTTGGCCGCTCGACAATCCACACACATCCTCCATGTGCCATCCTTCTTTGGGACAAGTATTACGGGCACGACACACGAACTTAAGCTCTCACGAACCAAGCCTTTGTTAAGCAATTCATCCACTTGCCTTTACAACTCCTTTGTATCTTCGGATTGCTTCTATAAGCCGGCTTGTTTGGGATTTGGGATCCCGGGACAAAGTCGATTTGGTGCTCAATCCCCCTCAATGGAGGTAGACCACTTGGCATCTCATCCGGAACATATCCCCAAAAACCTTCAAAACGTTCTCAATAGCACTAGGCAAGGGTTAGAAGAATAATCACATTCGGAAGATAAAACCATACCTTTTTGCACTAGGCAAATGAGCAATTTGGTGCCATCATTTCCTCTCAAAAGCTCACCCGGTTGCGTCATGGCACAAATGCTACCGGTAGAAGATGGTGGAGCCAGAACTAGGCTCCTGGCCAAAGGTCTAGTCTCCACGGGTGACTTAGCCTTTGCCGCTTCTTTCAACTCCCTCATACACCTATAATCATCACTTACTTGCTTGGGTGTCAAGGGCTTGAGCACATATTTTTTTCCCTCATGCTTGACCGTATAGGTGTTGACACGGCCATCATGTACCATATTTCGATCATATTGCCATGGCCTACGAAACAAGAGATGTCAAGCTTGCATAGGCACCACATCAAAAATGTGCTCATCTTGGTAGTTCCCAATCTTGAACTTGATCAAGACTTGTTTAACCACCTTCAACTTTCCACACTCACTCAACCATTGCAAACGGTAGGGGGTTTGGGTGTTTCAAAATTTGCAATTTCAATTGTTAGACCAAAGATTAGTTCACCACATTAGCACAACTACCCCAATCTATGATTATTCAGCACATTTTCCCCATTACATGACATCTAGCATGAAATAGATTCTCTCTTTGCACATTTTCACTCTTCTCCACAAGCATAACACTCAAACTCCTTCTAACAACAACAAACATGTTAGGCTCATCTCCTTCCGCTTCCTCTCCTCCCTCAACTAACTCACTCTCCTCTACTCCCTCATCCTTGGGTTAACTATCTTGTTTATATACCATCCCATCATCCATTACAATCATGGTCTTTCGAGTAGGACAATCTCTAGCAAAATGACCATACCCCTTATACTTGTGGCATTGAATAGAAGAAGAAGTAGGAGTGTTCAATTGAGTTTTAGAATTACCTTCCACATTTGGTGTTGGCTTCTCATAAGTCTTCTTCACATCTCGACTTGCACTTGCACCACTTGTATTTAGGGTTTTCCATTCCTTTTGCTTACTCACGGGAGTAGAAGTAGTACTCCTATAGCGGGTGGACTTCTCTTCTTTCAGCCATTTCTCGGCTTCAACCGCGGCATCAAATAGTTCATGGTGAGAATCAAACTTGTGAAACCTCAATTGAGAGGCCACCTCTCGGTTCAACCCATTCTTGAATCAAATGACGGCTTGTTCATCTTCCTCCGCATCCATGTCTAAGGCCATTCGGATTTGCTCAAACTCGTTGTAGTACTCCTTAACCATTTTCTAACCGTGCTTCAACTCATAAAGTTGTTTGAGTTGATCTTGACGATAATTAGGAGTCACATATTTTTCATCCATCACACGTTTCAATTCATCCCAAGTAAAGTTCACGGGCATAGCATTCCTTCTTCTTGATCTCTTGGCCGATTCCCACCAAGTGGAAGCAAAAGATTCAAAGGAAGATATAGTGTATTTGGCTTTCTTCTCCTCGGTCATGTCATTCGTATCAAACACTCTTTCCATTGTCACCTTCCACTCAAGATACTCAGCCGGATCACTACCCCCTTGAATGTAGGAATAGTGATCTTCACACTATTGAGATTATTGTTGTGACGACCCCCTCGGTAAGGCTCTGGTTGGCCCCCAACGTTGTCACCATAAGCATCATAATCCCTTCTCACATTCCTCCCACCATACCGCATTTGAGGTCCTCGACCTTGAGCTCTAGCCCTATTCACTTCCCGGCCTTCATTCATTGCTCTCCTAATCAGATAGGGAGCTTTATAGTCATCATCATCAAGTCCGGGTTCCTCCCCTTCTTGAACTTCATCAACTTCCTCAAGAGGTGCAACATTCCTACGGGGTCTAGGGAGTGGAACATTTCCTTGGGGATTGCCTAAATTGTGGGGAATGCCCACTTGTTGGGTAATACCCAACACACACTCCTTTCGAGCAAGATCATCCTTTAGCTTTTGTTGCTTAACCAATTCGGCAAATTGTTCTGGGTAATGGTTGAACCACTTGTACCCTCACCGGCTTCAAGTTGGACACTCGGGGTCCCTCTTTCAAGATTTTCAAGCCTCACACTCATGCCTTATAACTTGGCCATTATAGTAGCCAAAGCATTCTTAATGGTATCATCACCTTCACCGGCCATGGTACCTACAAAACAAACAATCGGTTAGTGAAAAAACCTCACACACACACCTCACTTGAATGTCACTCGGGTACACTCGTTTAGTGGTGGGGAATTTATCACTCAAGCTTGAACCAAAGGTATCACGTAGTTGAACCGCTTTCCTAATCAACAACCAATCAATCCATAATGCAAGCACTTTTCGGGACGAGTGGAATTCATGGGACTCGATGGATGCTAGGCTCTTTAAGTACGGACTTGGAACAAATGGTTCTACGAGTATTCTTTGAGTCCTACTCTCCACTAAGCACGATTATCCAAAAGGTTCAAATAACTAGTACTAATCAAGTAGAAATTTACTCTAATAGTACTAGCCGGATGCAATGCAATCAAAAGAAATACAAAAACCTAGAAGAAAACTACCCGAACCCAAGCTATAGGGTCATACGGAGCGCCTGAGGCCAGGCGGAGCACCTGTTACAGGCGGAGCGCCTGGTGTTGACATCCAATTTTGTCCCTCTTATTTTCAAAATCAACAGTTTTCAAATTTTACACACGATTGTGTATCCACTCTTGCCTCGTCCATTCCTTTCAAATTGCCTTCTTATAATAGCCTAGCAATTAAGGCTATTTTCAAAAGTGTCGTCTCGAATCATAGCTATTTTTATAATTTTCGCAATTACTCCTATTTTGACAAAATTATCCAAATTGTTTTAAATCTCAAAATTACAATTTTACACGTTTCTTAGCCATCCCATCATTTTAAATTAATTTCTTAATTTTTCTATATTTTTTGTACCCACTTTATACAATTTTATACCTATTTTGTACCTAATATATATATATATTACACGTCATAATTTACACATCACCTATATTTTTACACTTCAGCACTGACGTGGCCTTATCATGGCCCTTCATTTTCGTAATTTGACGGCCAAGATCTGATTTCCCCTTACCCCACCTACACATCCCCCAAAACCTTTCTCGCCCCCCCCCACCATTTCCACTCCACCAGCTCCGATGTTCACTCATCTCTCTCTCTCATTGGCGATTCAAATCGCCTCCCTCGTCGATCAACTTTTCGGCCATTTTAACCAAAGAAAATTAGGGAAAATGGTGTCGTCGTGTTCCCCTCATCGTCCGCAACATAACCAACACACTTTCGATGGGGTTTAGATGAGGGCAAATGTAACCCTATATCGACTGAATTTCCACTGCCGGGAAAACGCCTCCGGCGGGGCTCCATTTGTTTTGAATGACATAGACACTGAGAAGGGGTGGGATTTCTTCCTTGTAACCCTAATTCGAAACGGGTCGACTTGACCCGACCCGATTCGAATCCTAAATTGGTACCCCTCTTTACCCCCTATTTTTCCTTTTCTTTTAATTGTTCCTGCGTGACTTTAGACCTGAACTTGCCTAGTTTGTTCAATGTTTTAGTATGCTTTATTGTGGTTTCTGGATCGATTAGAGTTAAGAATTAGTGAATGATAGTTTTTGCTTGTAATGCTAATCTGAACACTGATAAAGAGTTTAATATAATCGCGACTAGCATATTATATTATTTCTGTTGATGGGTAAGCTTAAAATCCTTGTTTGTTTGGAGTATGTTTGCCTTTGTCTGTCACAGTATGCATAGCCTCTCACCTCACCAAAATGCATGATCCCACACGATTATATGTCTGAATTTGAAATAGACAATCTGATTTGGCATGTTTAAGGTTTTTGAAAGTGATTTGGTTGAATCTCTTGATTGAAAGTATAAATGAAAGTTGGTATAACATCTGTTGAAGTCTGGTGAATTATTTTCAATTTCTAAACTTATTAATAGACTGATCTTGAACCTGGACTGTGTTAAGTTTGAAAAGGGGAAATCCTGCTTAGTTTAGGATTGAGTTTACCCTAAAACTAAGGGCTGATTGATTTATTCTTGGCAAGTCCACCTAAGGGTATCCTTTAAATTTGGAAGGAATACTTTTCCCTGCCCCTTTGATTTTCTAACTGACTTTGTTTATGGGAAATTGATTCTCTCGGATTAACAGCACGATCTTCCCTTTCCTTCTTTAAAATTTTGCCTTCTCACATTAGGATTTGAATTTTTAAAAGGCCCAAGACTATGCCTATATAAACTCTTCTCTTTCACAACTAAAAATGCACGTTCTGGACATTGAAAACCCAGAAACACACACGGATACACTGAAATAACTTTACATAGCTATTCTGGCATACAATTCTCTCTTGTTTGCTGGCTCCCCTGAAGGAATACTACCCACTGCTTGTGCGTGTGCTGATTTTGCTTCTCTTCTCTCCTGTTTGCATTTTTGTTACCCTCACAGTGCCTCAAGGTATTCCCCTCTCACTCCTGATCACCTATTATTTCTGTATATACATGTGTGTGATTAGTATACTTTTGTCATGTCTCTGTCAAAGCTAATGGTGTACTCTATTTTTCCCTGGTTCTGTGTGTCTTAAATAGCCCTGCACTTCTGTTTAAAAGCCAAGATAGTATTGCTAAGATACAGTTAGAGGTGCAATGCTATTCTTTACCTCTGACTGCCTCATACATCTGTGTGTGTGGTTTCCTTATCATGACCTTTATTCTATCTCTGTTTTTTGCCTAAACTACTGGTGTGCCTTGTTCTATTCTGGGAGTCCTGCACATTTGTTAAGTCATAAAAAGGTGCACTGATTGCACCTGTTCAATAGAGTTCTTAGTAGATCTCCTCTTGATTCAGGCCTCTCCCTTTCCCCACTCCCCCTGCTAACTCTGTTTATTTGCAGCCTGTGCTTAGAGAACCCTGAGGGTTCAATAAAGTCAGTGAACCAACTCTCTGAACTGGTCACGAACCTTTGGCTATTGATAGAGTACTTCTGACTTTGAAACAGGGACTTCTCTTGATCAGTACTCTCTCCCTCATGTTTTTCCCCTTAGTAACTGTCCCCAACTTGTGTATTCATTAAGTGCCCTGCCTGTATCTTTAAAACACGAGTGCAACAACGATGTCGTACAAAATTGGCTACCTGGAGCCGTTCTCTTGTCTCTTTCCTCACCGTGTGCAATGCATCATGCTTAGGCTTGAGATTAAAATGATTCTGAGTTGTTTCTTCTACGAAAATTGATTATTTTAGTAGCATGTTTGAAATCCCACCTTGAAAATCTTTACACCTAAAAGCACAAGAAGCATGATTAATTAGTGTCATTATTTAAAATTTTGTATAAAAAGGGGCTATATGTGTTCTGCTTGCCTAGATGAGACCATTTCTGAAATTAAACTCGCCCTTCTTTTGCGTAAACAGTCTAGCCCCAAAAGTATTTTCAAAAAGGGCCCCTTAAATGCTTAACCTATTTTTGCCATTACTATTGCTCTTATCCACTAATCTAATAGTGTATAGAGGTTTATAAAGTACTAGGGGTCGTTTATACGATTTAAAATATATATTATAAAGTATAACCATCATTTAGATCATGTATTTGCATGTGTATATCTATATATACGTATTATTACGTGCGACAGCCCTTTGTTTGCATTTATGTGCTTTCATGAACTCGTTTCCAAAAACAGCCTCTCTACCTATATATGTTTCCAAAACCCGACCCCAACACAAAAAAGGCCATTAAGGTTAGGGCTCGACAATTAATGACGAGTCACACCGACCCTAAATGGCCAACATTTTATTTTAAAACCACACCCCTTTTAGTTCCTTGCCAAATCTGAATTTTATTTATAAAAGGAACTATTTATGCAAATTGTTTTAAGTATGAAAATTGCAAACCATAAGTGAATATCTTTTGCATATTTGTCTACGATTAAGCGTTTAATCCTAGAGGCCATTATATACGACTAGGCTTAAGTATAGGCCGTCTTTGAAAATTATTTGTATATATGTGTGCGCGTTATTTGAAACTAAAATGTTAAATTAGTTCCCAAGTTAGTACCTATGATAATAGACACTCTGTTTATCCCAAAACTTAGACTCGGACGGTAACCACTTTTCGTGGGGCTCAGGAAAGTGCCTAACACCTTCTTCCCCGAGTCATTTGGACTTCTTACCCATATAGAATCTCTGGAATTGAGTAGTTGACCTTTTGAGCTTGACTTTAGATACATAGGTGACCTAATACGCCTTAGAAACTATATTAGGTGGTGACTCCAATATCTAAAATCAAATGAGTTACTCAGTCAAATTCCGAAACCCGACTCGCCTCGAGTTGAGTCCAAAATCGGATACGACAGAATGGCGACTCCGCTGGGATACTCAAAATCCTAACCACAACGAGTCTTTGCTTTTGAGATTTATTTAATTATTATCTTGTTATTCATTATTATTATTGTTGTACTAAATTGGTTTCCTTTTTTGTTTTTCTTTTTTACTTTATTTATTTATTGTATTGAATTCTTTATGTGACATTTTGCATATTTTACTCATACTCCCCCACTCCTGGGAAACGACACTTCACACACACATGGCCATTACGTGGATCCTACGGTCGCTTCACCACCAAAACACCTTTTAAAAGGGACATGTTGGAATATAGTTGGTCCATGGTACAACCAATAATTTCAAATGATCCTACTCCTTGGCCGTCCACCTTGGGGAACCGTGTCTAGAGTTACACCACTCTTCTATTGTAATGAGCATGCATCATGTCGTAGGAGGGGCTCCCCATGAGCCGACTAGTTTTCAACTTGTCCAAACTACCTAAACGGGTTTTCCAACCCTAAAGGGACGTTTGGACATGATTATGTGCATTTGAGAGAAAAGAAAAGAAAAGAGAGAAAACAAAAGGTGAGATAAGAATGAAAATGCATTTTGATTTGTTCAATTATTCTCAAAAGGGACGGGGTTTTTAAATCTTATTTTCTCCTTATTTTTTAGGTCACAATGAGTCAAAAATTTCATCATTTTGGAATGACGATGGGCGCACCTCCTTTGTTAACTAGTTGGTGGAGCAACTTGTCACTGGGAGAACAAACCGAAGTACGTCAACACTTGGGTCATCTGGTTTCACTATTAGAAATGGAACCTTGTAGGGAGATGATTGAAGCATCTGTGTCGTTTTGGGATGAGGAATTGATCGTATTTAGGTTTGGGGATGTCGAATTAACACCTTTGTTGGAGGAAATAGGGAGGTGTGTGTCGCACTCGGGGTTAGACAAACATAGTTGGCAAGGGGGTCGCATACTAGCACCTAGCGTCCCCACAGCTGACCAGTTTCGTAAAAAGTTAGGGATGATAGCAAGCGTGGACGTGGGATTTTTACAACAAAAGAAGATACCATTTTCCTATTTCTACACTCATTTTGGGCGTTTAAAGGCATACGATAGTCATAAGAAAGAGTTCGAGTCCTACGGTGATTGGAGGAGGGCTAGACCACTTGCATTTGCCATTTGTTTCTTAGGAGTGATGGTTTTCCCCGAGAGTTCAAGTCATGACATATGTTCAAGACTTGTCATGGTTGCCAATGCAGTGTTCATAGGAATTGATGGTTATCATTATACCATAGTTCCTATGATAGTAGCAGACATTTATCGGGCTTTGGATTGTTGCAAGAAAGGAGAAAAATACTTCCAAGGCTGTAATCTTCTACTACAAGCATGGTTCAAAGAACATCTAAGGAAAGCAAGAGGTGTGCAAGCATTGTCCAAACTAGTTGGTTACAACTACTTGATTGGGGAACAGTATGGGGTTACAAAACTCAAGCAGCCAAGAAGCATAGAGAAATGGGTAAAATTGTTCGAAAACATAACAGAGGACTCAATTCAGTAGATGTTCACTTGGTTTCCTTCATCAGATTTCATCCTTAGTTCTGAGAAGGCATCATTTGTGATACTTATGGGGTTAAGAGGCCTTCAACCTTACCAACCATTAAGAGTAATGAGGCAAGCAGGGAGGAAGCAAATCATACCATTGATACCAGACACGAAAGACTATCAGTTTGACTACACTGAAGATGTTGTTCCAAGGGTCAAGAGCATTATGAAGTCATGGGTAGGAAGACAAGTCATTGAAGAAGCATCGTTAGCACCTGATAGATATAATGCTGGATGCGAACGGAACTACAAAAGCTTGTTACACTCTAGTGTAAAGGGAAATATGGTAATAGGGCCAAGTCATGAAAATAACATAAGAGATCGTGAGGCAGAGGCTCAAATCCAGTACCGAGAGTTCATGTTGAAAGCTAAAAAAGAAGGATAAGGAAAACAAAGAAGAGATCGATAACAAAACTTGAGCAATGGAATTCAGAGTGTGCAAAGGTAGACATCTTGCACTTGGTAGCAGCCAAAGGATACTTAACCAAAGCTATGGAAGAAGTCATGGAGATTACACGAGAAACAAAGAGGGCCAAGATGGAAAGGGAGTGTGCTGCCTAGTCAAAGTGTCATTTTCATTTTTTCTCTCTTGTACTTTACTTTTTCAAAAGTTATCATGTACTGATTTTCAAAATTTTGGGGAATTTATGAGAATAATTGGCGACAAAATGTGTATTCATTTTCTTTGCATAACGACAAACTCAGGAAGGCTATACGTCCTTGGCGCGTAATAGTCCATTAGTAAACCTACGCCAAAAGTCAAAAGGGTTTTTAACCCGAAAATGACAAATTGCATCTCTGCATTGATTCGAAGAAACGTTTGCACGAAACATTGATTGTCTTTTTAAACATGATCAAAACTATTAGGATGTTTTGGTCTTAACTTTTCTTGCTTTGTTTTCAGACTATGGCTGCAAGGGATACTCTCAAATTTGAGATCGTTTCCCGACCTCCTCACCTGATTAGACTTTGGTGGGAAGATTTGGCCGTTGTCAGCAAAGCTCATGTTCAAAAGATGTTGGGAGAGTTGGTAGCTCTCAAGAACTACACTACCATGACTGGTTTGGTTGAAGCTGCTTCACATTTCTGGGATTACAAAAGGGCTGTGTTTCATTTCAATGGTTTTGAGTTGGCACTAATTGTTGAAGAATTTGGAGGGCTAGCAGGGTTAGAGCCCGGACCATGATTTATCCCCGAGACGTGGAACCTAAGGAGCTCATTGAATTGCTGGGGGCCCCTTATGATCCATATGTCGAGGGAGTTCATGATGGGAAAGTCACGTTGGAATATTTTCATTCTAGATTTGGAGATCCAACACTTAGACACGAACGGACTGGGGCATGGGAGATTCAAGATTGGGAATGGACTGAATCCAATGCTTTCATCATTGCTTTTCTTGGAAGGATGGTTTTCCCTGAGAAAGGAGGCAAGATCGACATAAGACTAGGGAGAGTAGTAGGGGGGCTGCACAAAGGGGCTTTCAAATGTCAAGTGATATTGGTCCCCATGATTTTGGGAGAAGTTTATAGGGCTTTAACTAAATGTAAGAGGGGAGAATATTTCTTCGAAGGATGTAACCTGTTGCTACAAATATGGTTGACAGAACACTTGCTCAATGTCCCCGTCAGTCCGGTGGCACCAAAACCTTCTTGGCAAGGAGGGATCCGCTCACATAGCACCTGTATGGATGGAACAGTGGCATGGGAATACCCCACAAACATGGAAGGTTGGTACACCAAGCTCGAGGAACTGCAAGAGGTGCAATAGGTGACTGAAAATTGTGCTGGCTTCGTTGTCTCCATACAAGGTCAAGACATCACTTTCTTGATAGTGATTGGATTCCAAGGAACTCATCACTATGTACCTCTAAGGATCCTTCGGCAAGTGGGCATGACACAACAAACTCCGCAGTTGACTGAGGGAAGAAGCTTCAACGTCGATATGAAGGACATCGAGCCTCCGATGGTTCTCACCATATTGACAATGTGGGAGAAGAGGCTTACTATGCAGTTTTGCCGTGGTCGAGACAGTAGGGTGAACCCCACAGCTACCCTGGCCTACCCTCAATGGCTCGGCGAAGATAAGGCAAGATATCAGACTAAGACTACATTAAAAAGGAAAGCCAAAGCTCAAAATGCTGCTGAAAATACAAGAAGTTGAAACACGATTTTGACCAAAAAAAGAAAGTGTTAAGGGTGACACAAGAGAGGGAGATGAGGAGACAATACAAAGATAAGATCAAAGGGGATGAACTCAAGTATTGGACCAGCAAGGTCATGACTCCAAGGCAAGCTGCTGGGAATTTACAAGATTTGCTCAAAGGATAAGGAGAGTATTTTAAGACAGTACCGTTGGAAGAGAAGGAAGCAAAGAGATTGGAAATCTGTGAGTTCTTCGTAAAAGTTTTTGGTGACATCGAGGCTGGGAAAGACTTGTTGGAAACATTTGCTGATCCTCCCAGTTTGGCTCACAAACCCAAGGAGGAAGCCAAAGAAGAAAAGGAAGATGGTGGAGCGGATGTTTGAACCTAAAGTCTCTTTGCTTGGCACCTAGTCTAGTCGTATCGAGTCAAGTCGTCTTGCCCTTTCTTTATTGTCGTTTTAATCTTAATCGAGTCATTAGTGGTTGTAATAGAGCCAAGCAAATTAAATAAAATTTCGTTATTTTTGGGTTTCTAGACTGGTGATGATTATGTTTATTCAAACGAAACGATGTGTTTGGTGCAAACGTTACTTCGAATCCACGATAGGCCCACCTCTGGCACAAACGAAGTCCCATGCATGATAGGACACGATTTTAGTCAAACTAACGTATGCTTACATTTTCTCTTCTTATTTTTTATGTGTCAGTTCCCAAGTCCCTGATAGTTTGGTTTGTGCATTCTGGCCGCGCCGCAATACTAGTTGAGGTCGAAAGGATCAATCCCAACACCTTCCCTTTTACCTACAAGGACAAGGACAAGACGAAATATCATGGCTGAGTTTGACAAGGTTGGAAATGGAACTCCTGAGAAACAAGGCATGGTCGCCTATGAATATGCCAAGCTGGAACAGAGGCTGCTTGAATTAGAAAATAGGATCCCCCTTGCCCGTACTGATGAGATCATTGAGCCAAACTAAACTGCTCTCCCTCACGACAAAGATCCACTCTACCCTGAAAGAGACATTCCTTACCCTACCTACACTGTACCACCAAAAGCACCACAAAACAACTTACCCTCCTTCACCGTTGAAACCAAAACCATTGCATCACCCACCAAAGATCATGAGATGTACGCATGGACTAAGGAAGACCCAGACAACACCAAAGAGCAAGTCCAATGGCTGGTTGAGAAGTTCAAGCAACTCCAAGATACTAAGGGAACCCGAGGGCTAGCTTATGAGGACCTCTACTTGTATCCTGACTTGAAGCTACCCGAAGGTTACAAGACACCCAAGTTCAACATGTTCGACGGTAGTGGAGATCCAATGGCTCATTCAAGATCTTACTGTGACAAATTGAATCGAGTTGGACACGATGAAAAGATCCGCATGCAGCTGTTCAACCGCAATCTAACTGGAGATGCACTAGTATGGTACTCTAAGCAACAAACAAAGAAGTGGACGAACTGGGAAGAAATGGCTGGAGACTTTGTCGACAGTTTTGGGCACAACACTGATGCTATGCCTGACCGGTTTTACCTAGAGAAACTGAAGAAAAAGTCCACTGAGACTTTTAGAGAGTTTTCAGCTAGATGGAGGGCCGAAGCCGCCAAAGTCCAACCTCTCATGGAAGACGCTGAGATAGTGGAAACTTTCATACGCATACAGGAAGATGTCTACTTTGAAAAAATGTTGAATCTGCAAGATAAGAAGTTTGGAGAGTTGATTAAGATTAATGATATGGTCGAAGATAGACTGAAGACTAGAAGGATTGTAGCATGGCCGCATTGCAAGCCGCTGACAAAGCCCTACAAGCTGGAAGCACTACCACCTCAAGAAAGAAGAAGGACGATGTCTACTTTGTGGCCGCATCACTTGACCACTCCCCTACTCACAACCATTAGTATCAAACACCTCCTCTATCCTATCCATACATACCACCCACACCCACCTACCCAGTCTATAACACCCAGCCCATGTAACAAAACCCACCACCACAAAGACCAACATACAACAAAGTCCCAATCACTGAAATACCAACATCTATTCACCAAGGCCTCACACCAATAACAACCCAAGACCCAAAAGAAACTACACCCCGTTAGCTGAATCTCGCACTCAGTTGTTCGAGAGACTCAAAGCAGCTGGCCACATACAACTCGTGCCATTCAAAATACCTGATAGAATGACACCCTATTTTGATTAAACCAAAACCTGTGCCTATCACTCTAGAGGACTTGGTCACGATACTGAAAAGTGCTATGCCTTGAGGGACAAAATACAAGACTTGATCGACCAAAAGGTGATACACTTGAAGACTCCAAATGTGCACAACAATACTTTGCCTGATCATGGAGACAGTAGGGTGAACCTGATCGAGGTGGATGAGGAATGCAACTTAGAAGGGACTATCGCTAAGGCCAAAGAAAAGGTACCAGCAACCTCTTCAGTCGCTCAAGCCGCTACAGTGCCAGAGCCCGTCGAGGTGGAAGTAGCTCCCAAATTCTATATTGATGTGCTTCCCCCATACAACGACAAGGAGATACTATGGGACTATGAAAGGGAGAAGAAGAACGAGTCTGTAGTTGAGACTGTTGTCGCACAAGGGATGACGAAGAGTGGGAGGATTTACACTCCCGAGCATCTTGTTTAAGATAGACGAGGCATTAGCGAGGAAGAGTCTGAGGGACGGTGGAAGAAGGTGCAAGCAAAGGAGTACTCCGTAGTTGAGCACTTGGGCAAAACTCCAACACAAATTTCTTTTTTGGCTTTGCTCCTCAAATCGGCGAGCCACCGAAGTGCTTTGATGAAGGTGTTGGACGAAGCACATGTTCCGTTGGACGCCTCAATTAAAAACCTGGCTAGCATGGTGGGACAAGTCATGGAGGCCAACCGACTTGCTTTCCACGGAGATAAGCTACCACCTGAAGGGTTGAATCACAACAAAGCTTTGCACATCACTGTCAAATGCAAAAGACTGGTTCGTAGGAAGAGTTTTGATCGATGGAGGTTTCGGTCTGAACATATACCCGTTCATCACTCTTAAAAGAATGGGGATTGACAAAGCAAGATAAGGGAGAGTGATATGAAGGTGAAGGCATTTGATGGGCCACAAAGAAGCACCATTGGCGAGATTGACCTGACTATCATGGTTGGGCCTGTAGAGTTCACTGCTGAGTTCCATGTCATGGATATCTCTGCTTCCTACAATCTGCTACTAGGGAGGCCTTGGATCCATATGGCTGGTACGGTGCCTTCTACATTGCACCCAACCGTGAAGTTCGAATGGGATCACAAAGAGGTAGTAGTGTTCGGCGAGGGGAACAATTCTATCTACAACGAGCAAACCATACCAGCAATCGAAGGGAATACTCCTGATGGGCAGACATTCTATACTGTAGAACTCGTGGGAGCAGTGCAAGGCACTCGAGGAGGACGCCGCAAGAACTACAATTCAAGTTGGGATCCCACGGACGCGGTCCAAGGAGGTTACACTGCACACTTTGCTCCCAAGTTGGTCAACACACTGCCTGGGGTTGAAGAAAGAAAGAGGAACTTTTACAGCGCTTATTGGGATAGCCGAGCCAAAGGCTACGAAGGAAGAAACTTGGTCTGGGAGCCAGTCATGTCTGATTGGGGAGTACCCTCACGCGAATTTCGTGAGACCCTACCAGTTAAGACCGAGAAGCGACCGATGTACTCACCCAATGCCCGTCCTAATTTGAAACGCATCTCTGAAGAAACAAAAGGAAAGCAAGTATGGATACCCAAAGCACATGAACCTATAGAGGTGGTGATCGAAGAGCCATATGTACCTCCCACAGCTGGAAAATGGCCTAGGGACTAGGTTATAGGCATCATGATCAAGCAAGGCTATGAACCGGGCAAAGGTTTGGGCAAGAACTTGGGTGGTATGGTCGAGCTAATCAGAATTGTGATGAGGCCCGACAAAGAGAAGGCTGGCATAGGGTACATTGTGACCTATGAAAAGAGCAAGGAAGAAGTGTCATTGGATTTCAAGTTCTATAAGAAAAGCACCAAGACTCTCTTGCATATCTTTGTCTCGTCTGGATACTTGGATGGTCGAAAAGGGGAGGTGTCCGCAGCACAAGGAGTGGAGCCGAAAATAGCTGATGCTGAAGAAGATCTACTGGCAGGAATGCACAATCTATTCATAGCTGATGAAGACTGTTGTGTAATCCTAGAAGAACATGTTGAACCCCCTGGACTGACAAAGGCTAGATCTGGAGCAGCACCGAACAACTGGATCAGAAACCGGGCCCGAGCTTACCGTGGACCTTGGTAGAGCTGAGGGGATAAAATTTATTTTTATGCTTTCTAAAATAAAACCCGACTCTGAGTCGTGGAGTTTGCATCTTTCCTTTCCTATTGCACATGTCTCCCTACAAACTTTGTTTTGCAAGGATCATAAATAAAATATCGCACTATTTTCTGTTTAATTTTTGCGTTAGTTGTTGCTCCCAAACGCACACGCAAGTATACGCGGTCGCCAAGTAATAAAGTGACAAAGTCGAGTATCGTTCCAACGAGGACTATGCAGACTAGTGCTTAATAAACAATTCTTGAACAAACTATCCAGGGGTCTTTTTCCAATGGTTGTAAGAGTTTTTATAACTAAAATGCAGTAAGTAAAGTGCTAAACATGTAATTAAGCAATGGGGCAAAACTTTGGTTGTTAACAATATCAAGAGAGCGATCCAGGGTCAGAGTTACGAGCAATCCAGTTGATGTATCCAATTGATTCCACTTTTTAAATCCCGAGTTACTAACCAACAGAATAAATGTAACTGTGAAAACCCTTCAGTTCTTCACAGTCTATGTAAGCTACTTCAATCCCTATATTTCTATGGGTTTAATCACATGCACGCATTAAGATTCATGTAATGAGTTAAACTAGGCAAGCAAGTATATGTCTATCCTACCCGCAAATTGATTCCCCAATGCCCGGGTTCACAAACTAGTTCTATTCTTTCTTATTACGTAATTAGATTCTCTCTTTCGAGTTCAACCCAAAAACCATAGATGATGTATAATTATCGAGCTCTAACAATTATACAAGTTAAATCAAGAAAGAATAAGTAACCCATTATGGGATTCAATCAATGAGAATCAATCTTCAACAATCAACTTTCATGTAAACTCTAACCCCAGAACGTTAGGAAATTAGCCGCACATATTCATAATCACAAGACAAAGATTTGGTGTAATAATGAAATACTTGATGTAATAGATAAAAGATTGGGAATAACCCTTGTTCAATGAAGTGTGTAGCTCTCAATATTGCTCCAAAGTCAAGAACTCTTTACAAAAACTAAGTAAAGAACTATTTATAATGTTTCCAAACCCTTAGAAATAAGTTAGACCCAATGCTAGAAGGAATAGGAAGTAAAAACGCGCACAAGGGGCGCTATAACGGGCGCCCCGCGCCTCGGAAAGCGTGCAACCCATCAGAACCCGTCACAGACTCCATGGTTTTGCCATGTGGCGCACGCCAAACGCGCCTAGCCACTGCGCGCGGTAGAGCACGGGGCGCATGGGCTAGGGCGCCAGTGCAAACTGCTCTTCTTTCGCTCCAAAACTCGGCTCGTGTCGTGCCTTTGTGTGCTCAATCCAATCTTCACTCAACATCCAATCAATTCTTGCTCAATCAAGCTCCTAAAAGCTCCAAATCCATTGCGTAACAACCTACACACGCACGACATCAAATTAGTGTAAAACCACATTCATAAACTATCAAACGAGTGCAAAACAAGCTCAAACATGCGGAAATATTAAGGAAATATAGGCATAAAATGCCAAAAATCACCACCCTCGAGCAAGTCACATCTCACTTCCCATCCTAGGTAAAACAGGTCTGCCTATGACTATGGTTGATACCGACCATTGAACCAATGCGCACATGACCATCATGGGTCCACAACATGCCAACAATTTACCAAAACCAAAAATATGAGAACAACCACCCCAAAATAGCTCAAATGCACAAAACTCAACTTAATGCAACCATGCTCCCACAAAATCACACCTATCTACTCAATCAAAAACCATCAACTTCACTTATTTCATGCAAACCACGTGCCCTCACCAATATGAAAGAGAGTGCCCCCCCAAAGATCACACACACACACAAATTATCATGAATAGAACGGGGGCAATAACAAATGAATTCACTCACTCTCATGAAAGGCTCACATGTCACACACAACGTACCATAGGCTTGCCCGTAGTGTAGGACTCCACTAATGTAGGCTCACTCCAATCGGGATTAACTAGGACTTTAGAAAGGTCATAATGTAGGCTAAGGGGTGGGTAGGATACATATGGTAATAGTGACTACCTCCCTAAGCACTTTAATACATCACACTTAATTTCAAGCACAATTCTCATCAAACCACCCAATCACAAGTAACACACATACACCTTCCCAACAAGTAGCATTTTTCTTTTCAAGCCCACACTAGCAAGGAATGGACATCTTTCTCTTTTTTTCTTTTCCACAATTTTTTCTTTTCTTACTTTGCTATTTTTTCTTTTATTATCATTTCATTTTTTTCAATTTCATTAACTTCCATCCTTGCCAATGTTTTTCACTACTTCACAATTTTCACAAGTATTCCCCTTTATTAGTTCCACTCAAGAACCTCCCAACATCCAACCACAACTCCAATCATCTACACAATATCAATAAAGTGCTTAAGGAGTAAAGGGCTAAAAGAGTCAATTAAGAACAAATGGGAAGGCTCGGGGTGTGGGTACCAATAGAAAGGATCAAAGAAATCACAACAACAATTTTTCCAAGGTATATATGTAAGGGTAGGCTAACAAAAAAGAAGACCTTGTATCATTTCCCGACTAGAGCAAACCTAGGATTTCGCTTTGCACACACACGGGGCAAGTTCTAGACATTAACATGCAACATGGAGTAAACAAGAACATGCCTCACACACACATCGCACATGGTTCACACAAAGAGGTTCCATCAACAACTCTCAACTAAGCTTCTAGAATGCAACTTGTGGAAATTTAAGCACTCATGCACAAAGGATAGCAATCAAGTCAAGCAAGTGGACTCAAGCATCTCAAGGGGGTCGTTCCAATTTTTCCTAGGCATGCATCAAAATTAAAATTCAAGGACACCACAAATAGCACATGCAATCAAGTCCAAATCCATCGGTATCAAACAAATCAAAGGCACCTAGCATTCTACCTTTTTCCTACATCTAGGGTCATCTACAACTAACTATCCTAATCCTAAAAATAAAAACTACCCGGTTCAAAGGCCTCCCCGTGGAAAAGAACCGTGGCCATAAGAAAAACCACGGGGCGGATGACATGTACCACTAATAAAACTAAAAAGAAAATCTTTTTGGAATTTTTCATTGGTTTTCTAATTTTTTTTTTTCATATATTAAAGCAAGAAATAAATCAAAACAAAGTCAAGTGACAAAAGAAAAAGTCCTAAGGTACATGCATCCTAACCTCAAAAATAGATAAAGGGCAGTACCCCACCCCACACTTAAACTAAGCAATGTCCCAGTGCGATAAAGAAGTAAGTGCAAAAGTAAAAGTACAAGAAAACTGCCCTGAAATCTGGATGGTGCGCAGGAGTGTGGACCTAGGCCTCCTCCTCATCATCGCCACCGCCCTCATGATCAGTCCCATACTCACTGTCCGGATCATCGGCCACAACATCTGAATCCGTGTTCTCATCCTCCTGCGGATCCACCATTCTAGCTTGAACCGAGCCCAGCAGACCCTTCGAGGTCTCCGTCAGCGGGACCTTGCGGTCAATAGCAGTCAAATCAATGCCCGACTGACGGGCCATAGCCTCAATCATCAAGTACTGACGTGCGGCCAAGTTGGCTCCTGCCTCCCGCCACTCGTCAGCCGTCAGCTTCACCGGTGCCGTGGTGATCACCCCCTTGACCGAAGCAATTTCAAAAGGCTTCCCTATATCAGGGACAATGCGATCCCCAACCTCATCTACGGGGACGCCCGCCTTCTCTAAGTAACGGGTCAAGAGGTTCCCAAAGTACAACCTACTACATGATTTTTCTTTTCTTTGCTCTTTCATCACTCGCAACATGTAGTATCCTATGTTCACCGGCCTCCCAGTCATGAAAAAGTACACCATGCACGCCCGAGTCTTAGTGACCTCGGAGTAATGGGAACATGGTAGTATCCGTGCATTTATGAACCTCATCCATACACGCGCCGGCTTGAGAAACTGTGAGAAATGCATAAACTTGTGTCTCCCAGCCGAACCTCGCCCCCACTTATGAGTGGAGCCCTCACCACATACGGTCTCCCGTAGGGCTGTGTAATCCGGTTTCTTGATGTACTCTCTCAAATCCTCATAATCGGGGTCAACTACCCCCAAGAAGGCATTCAATGCCGTCGGATCCAACTTCACCTTCACACCCCGAACCATCACCACATCATCATCTCTCCACGCTTCCTCGGGCTCCCAGTTAGCATACAACTCTTGGACCATGTCCAAGTTGGCGTGCCCCGGACTCTCAAACACTGAGTCCTACTTTAGGGATATGATCTGCTCGGCCACACTTCTAAACTTTTGCATCACCGGCCGTTTATCAATGGCTTGCTCGGGTATGTACCCCGCAAGCCGCACATTCTTGTACCATGTTTGGCAATCCCCCTTCTTCACAAAAGGGAGGCCATACCGGGTCTTGCCTCTGGGACGTGGCATCGGCACCGCGTCCTTTGGTATCTTAGCCTTTGCCTTTGCTTTTGCCTTGGGTTTGGCCGGTGCCTTACCCTTTTGCTTTGTGGATGAAGGCCCGGCTTGAGGTTCTCTCCTCGGGCCCGCGGTGGATGAAGAACTCGCCTTATGAGATGTGGCTACCATGGTACCTACACAAATACAAATATCAATGTGAGATGTATAGCTAAGAACCAAAAATACAATTCAAGCTCAAGGGTACCACCCCACACTTATCACACACTCTATGTGTCAATCACTCAATTCAATGGCACAAGCAACCCCACACTTGAACAAAACTAGCCTTGGGCAAAATATGCCACGTCTTGAATTTTGGAAATCAAGCTAGTGTGGGTGCCTCATGATCAATTCTAGTGTGTATGCAACACCTAATGTTCATAGTAAGCCTAAGGAATGCATTTCTACTCAAGAATTCACAATGTCATTGATATTTCATCTTTGAGGCTTTTTCACAAACACCTAGTGTGCACAACTTCAAACTAGCAATTTCAATGGATTTTGTAATGTGCCAACCCTCCCAAATTGTTGGGAGATCTCTTTTTACAAGTCACAAGTTATATACTAAGCATCATAGACAAGTTAAGCACATCAAGATTGAATTTTTATGCACAAGCTTGTAACTAGCTAAGAAAATCACCCATGAGCAATAATGAATGCAACTTACATGTTATTGAGAAGGAAGAGTAGGAATGTATTTACTTGAATGTGTTAGAGTTGATTGCATAAGATTTGGGATGAGTTCAATTGTTAGAGATGAATTAGGATGTGATTAGAGAGAATTTGGAGTGAAAATAATGAAGAAAAAGGTGTTAGAAATCGGGATTAAGGGTATGGGAGCACCGGGTCGCGGGTCAAAACCCGTTTGACCCGGAAATCTTACAAACCAATTGCCTTCCGCGATAGGCCTCGCGGCGCAGGCCAACAGCGCGCCACAAATCCCACATTTTGCCTAACTCGGCGCGGTGGGAGGCGCGGGGCGCTCCCAACCGCGCCAAGCTTCTTTGCTTCAGCGTTTTTCTTGCGCTTTGGGAGGCGCGGGGAGCTCCCCAACGCGCCCGAGCACATTTTTTCGCACCGATTTTCAATTCTAAGTACAACCCAAGCGTGGAACATGTCTCGAGGCGTCCCATACCCCTCAATGCATCAATTTCACCTTGTTTAGCTCACCCAATTCTTACAAAAACGACACACAAAAACAACTACTACGTGACACTATAAAAACAAAAAAAAAAAAACTAAACTATTACAAGTACAAACTCGGGTTGCCTCCCGAGAAGCGCCTTATTTAACGTCGTGGCACGACGGGTATAAATCAAGGGTCCCTCAACGTAATTGAAGTGCGATGATTCATCGCACCTCCCCAATAATGTTTCACCCGTTGACCATTAACCAAAAATGTGCTCTCAGAACCCGGGGCTCTCAATGCAATCGCACCTTGTGCGGTAACACGAACAACTTCAAAAGGCCCTGACCATCTCGACTTCAACTTGCCCGGAAACAATTTCAACCTCGAGTTGAACAACAATACACGCTGCCCGGGCTCAAAAGAACGATGCTCAATGTGCTTATCATGCCACTTCTTTGTCCGTTCCTTATATAATTTCGCATTTTCATACGCATGGAAACGGAACTCTTCAAGTTCATGCAATTAGAGCATCCTCTTCTCACCCGCTAAGGCCATATCAAGGTTGAGCTTTTGAATAGCCCAATACGCCTTATGCTCTAATTCAACCGGCAAGTGACAGGCCTTACCATAAACAAGCCTATATGGAGAGGTTCCAATAGGCGTTTTGAATGCAGTTCGATAGGCCCAGAGAGCATCATCTAACTTCATAGCCCAATCCTTCCTCGAGGCATTCACAGTCTTCTCAAGGATTTGCTTAATCTCTCTGTTAGACACTTCCACTTGGCCACTAGTTTGGGGATGATAAGCAGTAGCCACCTTGTGGCGAACCCCATACTTAGCCAATAACTTATTGAACAACCGGTTACAAAAATGCGTACCTTCATCACTGATGATAGCCCGCGGTGTCCCAAAACGAGTGAAAATATTCTTCTTCACGAACTTCACCACCACACTCGCATCATTCGTTGGAAGTGCAATAGCCTCCACCCATTTCGACACATAATCAACTGCTACAAGGATGTATTTATTGCCCATAGAAGGTGGGAATGGTCCCATGAAATCGATACCCCAACAGTCAAACAGCTCAATCTCCAAGATATTGTTCAAAGGCATCTCGTGACGCCTAGTAATGGTACCCGTTCTTTGGCAACGATCACATTGCTTCACTAATGCATGAGCATCCTTAAATAAAGTAGGCCAAAAGAAACCAGATTGAAGTACCTTTGCAGCTGTTCGATCTCCACCAAGGTGGCCACCATAAGGAGAGGAATGGCAGCTCTGTAGAACCGGCTCTACTTCTTCCCTTGGAATACATCTCCTAGCTAGTTGATCAACTCCTATCTTGTACAAATAGGGCTCATCCCACACATAAAATCTGCTCTCATGAAGGAGTTTACGCTTTTGCTCAGCAGTTGCCCCAGGGGGGTACACATTACTCACAAGTAAATTCACCATATCAGCATACCATGGCACCTCAGCTGCATCAAGAGCAAAAAGTTGCTCATCAGGAAACACCTCTTTAATCTCTGGCCCTTCATCTACATGATCTCTATTCTCCAGCCTTGACAAATGATCAGCAACTTGATTCTCAGTCCCCTTGCGATCTCGAATTTCAACATCAAACTCTTGCAATAAGAGAACCCATCTAATGAGTCTAGGCTTGGAGTCCTTCTTTTCAAACAAATACTGGATTGCGGCATGATCAGTGTAGACAACAACTCGAGTGCCAACCAAATAAGATCTGAATTTATCAAAAGCATAAACCACGGCTAGCAACTCCTTCTCAGTGGTAGTATAATTAGACTGGGCTGCATCAAGCGTCTTGCTTGCATAATAGATGGAGTGAAAGATTCTTCCAATTCTTTGGCCTAGAACAGCCCCAATAGCATTATCACTCGCATCACACATCAATTCAAATGGCAAAGACCAGTCAGGAGCAATGATGATTGGTGCGGTCACCAACCTTTTCTTCAACTCTTCAAACGCCTTGATACAAGCATCATCAAACACATATTTCACATCCTTCTCTAACAATTTGCACAAGGGAGTGGAAATTTTAGAGAAGTCCTTTATGAAACGTCTATAGAACCCTGCATGTCCCAAGAAACTACGCACCCCCTTAATAGAGATAGGTGGTGGTAATTTCTCAATAGCCTCAATCTTTGCTTTATCAACCTCAATTCCTTGCTTTGACACCTTGTGCCCAAGTACTATGCCTTCTTGAACCATAAAGTGACATTTTTCCCAGTTCAGCACCAGATTTGTTTCTTCACAACGGCTCAGCACAGCATCAAGATTTTTCAAACATTCATCAAAAGAGTCACCAACCACTGAGAAATCATCCATAAATACCTCCACAAAATTTTCCACCATATCAGTGAAAATAGCCATCATGCATCGCTGAAAAGTCCCCGGGGCATTACACAACCCAAATGGCATCCTCCTAAATGCATAGGTGCCATATGGACAAGTAAAAGTGGTCTTCTCTTGGTCTTCAGGGGCTATCACAATTTGATTGTAGCCCGAATACCCATCCAAGAAACAGTAATACTCATGGCCTGCAAGTCTATCCAACATCTGATCAATAAAAGGGAGTGGGAAGTGATCTTTCCTGGTGGCCTTGTTGAGCTTCCTATAATCAATGCAAATTCGCCACCCTGTAACAGTTCTTGTAGGAATCAACTCATTGTTCTCATTCTTCACCACTGTCATGCCCCCCTTCTTAGGAACACATTGCACTGGACTCACCCACTTGCTGTCAGAGATAGGAAAAATAATACCAGCATCTAGCCACTTGATAACTTTTTTCTTCACCACCTCCTTCATGATTAGATTTATCCTCCTCTGCTGCTCTATAGATGACTTATGATCTTCCTCCAAAAGAATTTTATGCATGCAGAAAGAAGGACTAATCCCTCTAATATCAGCAATAGTCCAGCCAATAGCTCTCTTGCGCTCTCGCAATACCCGCAGCACCTTCTCAACCTGCACATCAGACAACAAAGAAGAAAGGATCACGGGCAAAGTATTACCTTCACCCAAATAAGCATAACGTAAATGTGCGGGTAAAGGTTTGAGCTCAAGATTAGGAGCTCTCTCAATAGACGGTTTAGCAGGAGCTAAGGTCAACGGTCTATCAAGCTCCTCAAATTTCTTCCACCCTGGGATGAATCTACTCTGCATATTAAGAACCTCCACATATTCTTCAGTATCTTCATCCTTCAGGATATCATCATCATCACATAAGAGTGCCCTTTCAAAATAATCAACACTAGAAGCCAAGAAGGACCTCGCAAGTATACGTGGTCGACAAGTAATAAAGTGATAAGATGAGTATCGTTCCCACGAGGACTATTCAGATTGAATTCTAGCAAACAATTTATATAAACTATTCAGGGATCTTTTTCCGATGGTTGAGAATTTACTAACTAAATGCAGTAATAAAAACAAATAATTGAAATCAAGTAACAGAGCAAATTCTAAGTTGTTATCAATAAAAGATGACGGTCCCGGGTCAGAGTTACGAACAATCCAGTTGAGTTTTCTAGTTGATTCTACTTCTTGATTTCCTAGATTGCTAACTAACAGGTTAATTGTACCCGTGAAAACCTTTCGATTCTTCACGGTCTATGCAGGCTACTCCAATCCCTATATGTCTATGGGTTGAATCACGTGCACGCATTAATGAATCATGTAATGAGTTAAACTAGGCAAGCATGTATATGTCTATCCTACTCGCAAATTGGTTCTTCGATGCCCGGGTTCACAAACTAGTTCTATTCTTTCTTATTACGTAATTAAATTCCCTCTTTCGAGTTCAATCTAAAAACCATAGATAGTGTTCAATTATCAGGCCTCAATAATCAAACAATTATGATCAAGAAAGAATAAACAATCCATAATGGTAAATCAATATATAGAAATCAACTTTCAAACATCAACCTTCATGTATTTACTCTAACCCGAGAACAAACAAACTATAGAATTAAAGAGAAGAATAAGAGAAAGAGAGAAAGAACTTGTGTAGAAGACATCTAGGGCTCCTCCCCTCTCCTCCAAAACTTGCTCCAAAGCTCTGAACACATTAAACACAGCTTCTTCCCCATTTACCTTCATAATCATTTTTCCTGCTCTGACTCGAATAACAGCATCCGCAGTAGCTAAAAATCCTCTTCCCAAGATGAGAGGAACCTCAGGATCAGCTTCATAATCAAGAATAATAAAATCAACGGGTAATATGAACTGACCCACTTGTACAAGCACATCCTCAATAATCCCCTCGGGGCATGTTAATGATCTATCAGCAAGCTGCAGGGTCACAGTAGTGGGTCGTGGCTCACCCAGGCCTAGCTTCCTAAAAACTGAAGAAGGCATCAAATTCACACTAGCACCCAAATCACATAAAGCACGACCAACCTCATGTTCCCCAATTTTCAAAGGGATGGTAAAACTGCCCGGGTCCTTCAATTTCTGCGGAAGCTTGCTTCTAACTCTGGAACTGCACTCCTCAGTAAGTGCAACTGTCTCAAACTCAGTCAATCTTCTCTTGTTAGCAACAATGTCCTTGATGTATTTAGCATATTTGGGAACATCCCGCAAAAGCTCCACCAAAGGAATATTTACCTGAATTTGACTCAATATCTCCAAAAATTTCTTGCATGCTGCATCAACTTTCTGCTTCTGAAGTCTCTGCGGGAAAGGTGGTGGTGGTCTCACAATAGCAGACTCGGGCTGCTTTTCAGTTACTTTCTCTGCTTCTTTTTCCACTTCCCTATCAACATTTGGCTCTAACTCACCAACAGGCTTCTTTGGCTTTGGGGGAACTTCTTCCAGTGCTCTTCCATTCCTCAAAGTCACTGCTTGCACAAATTCTCTAGGATTCTTCTCTGTATCACTCGGTAAAGCACCCCGAGGTCTATTATTTTGTGCTCCAGCAAGCTGCCCCAATTGTCTTTCAATATCTTTCTGCGCACTGCTCAAATCTTTAATTATCTGTGCCTGAGATGCTGACTCATCCATGAGCTTTTGCTGCCCTGCAAGAATTTTCTTGAGCATATCCTCCATAGTATTAGACTGCTGTGGTTGAGCCTGTGACTGCGACCCCTGCTATGGTGCATTGCTTTGAGTAAATTGGGCTCTCTCATTACCCTGAAACTGCTCACGGGTATCCCTCCAAGAAAAATTTGGGTGATTACGCCAACCCGTGTTATAATTATTACCATACTGATTTCGATTTTGGCCCTGTGATCTGTTCTGATTACCCACATAATATACTGACTCTAGGTTAGAGGGACAAACCTCAGTGCTATGATCCTCACCACATACTTCACAAAAAGTCTGAACTTGCTGCACTGGAGCTGGTTGTGGCTTTGATTGGAGAGTCAGCTTGCTGATTTGATTAGAAATAGCATCCATCTTCGCTCACAGCTCTGTAATTCCATCAAGTTGAAGTATCCCAGCAGCTTTCTGCGTATTAGCTCTGCTAGCCCCCTCCATATGTATATTAGCTCTGCCATCACCCTGCCAATCAGGATTGCTCTGTGAAAACTTATCAAGCAAGTCATAGATCTGTTCAAAATGTAAGGCCAACACTTGGCCTCCAGCAGCAGCATCAACCACAATCTTAGTATGTTGGTTCAACCCCTCAACAAAAGTGTGTGCAATAACTTCATTAGATTGATTGTGGTAAGGACAATCTCTCAATAAAGCTTTAAATCTCTCCCAGGCTGCATATAATGATTCGCCTTCAAACTGCCTGAAGGACAAAATTGCGCTCCTCAACCTGGCCGTCTTGGCAGACGGATAAAACTTAGCCAAGAATTTCTTAGCCAAATCCTCCCAAGTAGTGATAGACCCAGGCTTTTCAGCCTTTAACCACTTCCTTGCTGTCCCAATCAACGAAAATGGGAACAAAGTCATTCGCACATAATCAGTAGGCACACCTGCCGGTGTATAAGTATCACTGATCTCCAGAAAGTTCTGCAGGTGTTGCTGCGGATCTTCATGCAGGAATCCACCATATTGCCCCGTCACATGCAGCAACTGAATCATGCCGGGCTTGATCTCAAAATTTCCAGTAATAGCAAGCTTCACAATACTTGACTCTACTCCTTTCAGACTAGGAAGAGCCACATCTCGCACTGCTACTGCTTGTTCGTCAGCCATTTCAACAGGTAAAGAAGCAAGTACGATTGCTAATGCTTCTCGATCTCTCGCTTCCTTCTTTGTCTTTCTCAAGGTTCTTTCAGGCTCGGGATCAAAAGGTGCGAGTGATTCGTCCTTTTTGTTCCTTTGCATTCAAAACCTATTGCCTGAAACAGCACAAGAAACTCAACAAAAAATTAAACCTGAATAGCAATTAAGTAATTGTTCAAAAGAAAATAGTCCGTAATTAGTCCCCGGCAACGGCGCCAAAAACTTGTTGCTCCCAAACGCACACGCAAGTATACGCGGTCGCCAAGTAATAAAGTGACAAAGTCGAGTATCGTTCCCACGAGGACTATGCAGACTAGTGCTTAATAAACAATTCCTGAACAAACTATCCAGGGGTCTTTTTCCAATGGTTGTAAGAGTTTTTATAACTAAAATGCAGTAAGTAAAGTGCTAAAGATGTAATCAAGCAATGGGGCAAAACTTTGGTTGTTAACAATATCAAGAGAGCGATCCAGGGTCAGAGTGACGAGCAATCCAGTTGATGTATCCAATTGATTCCACTTTTTAAATCCCGAGTTACTAACCAACAGAATAAATGTAACTGTGAAAACCCTTCAGTTCTTCACAGTCTATGCAAGCTACTTCAATCCCTATATTTCTATGGGTTAAATCACATGCACGCATTAAGATTCATGTAATGAGTTAAACTAGGCAAGCAAGTATATGTCTATCCTACCCGCGAATTGATTCCCCGATGCCCGGGTTCACAAACTAGTTCTGTTCTTTCTTATTACGTAATTAGATTCTCTCTTTCGAGTTCAACCAAAAAACCATAGATGATGTATAATTATCGAGCTCTAACAATTATACAAGTTAAATCAAGAAAGAATAAGTAACCCGTTATGGGATTCAATCAATGAGAATCAATCTTCAACAATCAACTTTCATGTAAACTCTAACCCCAGAACGTTAGGAAATTAGCCGCACATATTCATAATCACAAGACAAAGATTTGGTGTAATAATGAAATACTTGATGTAATAGATGAAAGATTGGGAATAACCCTTGTTCAATGAAGTGTGTAGCTCTCAATATTGCTCCAAAGTCAAGAACTCTTTACAAAAACTAAGTAAAGAACTATTTATAATGTTTCCAAACCCTTAGAAATAAGTTAGACCCAATGCTAGAAGGAATAGGAAGTAAAAACGCGCACAAGGGCGCTATAACGGGCGCCCCGCGCCTCGGAAAGCGTGCAACCCATCAGAACCCGTCACAGACTCCATGCTTTTGCCATGCGGCGCACGTCCAAACGCGCCTAGCCACTGCGCGCGGTAGAGCACGCGGCGCATGGGCTAGGGCGCCAGTGCAAACTGCTCTTCTTTCGCTCCAAAACTCGGCTCGTGTCGTGCCTTTGTGTGCTCAATCCAATCTTCACTCAACATCCAATCAATTCTTGCTCAATCAAGCTCCTAAAAGCTCCAAATCCATTGCGTAACAACCTACACACGCACGACATCAAATTAGTGTAAAACCACATTGATAAACTATCAAACGAGTGCAAAACAAGCTCAAACATGCGGAAATATTAAGGAAATATAGGCATAAAATGCCAAACATCATTAATCTTTTAATTTTGCGATATTTTACTTGTTTCAGCATTCATACTAATAATTCCATTAAGTCCACAATCGCAACGTGTAATGAAACAATGGAGCTTGGGGAAGCTAGAGCTGATTATGATGAAACTACACAAGAAGAAATTGAGAGATTTGAAAACAAACCTAAGCCAAACCTAGAGGAAACTGAGGTGATAAACTTAGGAGATGGGGAAGTTATGAAAGAGATAAGGATTAGTGTACATCTCAATGCCGAAGATAAAAAGTTGTATACTGAGTTTCTTAAAGAGTATGAGGACGTATTCGCCTAGTCGTATGATGATATGACTAACATAAGCACGGACGTGGTAGCTCACATATTACCTATCAATCCGGGCTTTCCGCTGGTCAGACAAAAGGCCCGAACTTTCAAGTCAGCAGTTCTGTTGAAAATTGGTGAAGAAGTAACTAAGCAACTCAATGCAGGGATTTTGAAAATAGTCAAATATCCAACTTGGTTGGCTAACATCATCCCAGTGCCGAAGAAAGATGGGAAACTCCGAGTTTGTGTGGACTATAGAGATCTGAATAGAGCAAGTCCGAAGGATGATTTTCCACTACCAAACATAAATATCCTGATTGTCAACTGCGCGAAACATGAACTATAATCCTTCGTAGACTGTTTCTCCGGTTATCATCAAGTTCTCATGGATTAAGAAGACGCCGAGACGACAGCCTTCACTATATGTTGGGGAACTTATTGCTACAAGGTTATGCCATTTGGTTTGAAGAATTCTGGGGCAACTTACATGAGGGCTGTGAAAACTATGTTCCATGACCTGATGCACTAAGAGATTGAAGTCTATGTGGACGATGTGATCATCAAATCAAAGAAGAGCTCGGAGCATCTTGAAAACTTGCGTAAGTTTTTCAACCACTTGCGAAATTACAATCTGAAGCTGAATACAGCAAAGTGTGCTTTTGGGGTTCCGGCAGGGAAGCTCATGGGTTTCATCATCAGTAGAAGGGGCATCGAGTTGGGTCCATCCAAGATCAAATCCATTAAAAAATTACAACCACCAAAAAGTAAGAAAGAGGTTAGAGCTTCCTAGGAAGGCTCAATTACATCAGCCATTTCATAGCACAATCCACCGTCATCTGCGAGCCAATCATCAAGTTGCTGAAGAAAGACGCAGTGATCGAGTGGACAGAGGATTTCCAAAAGGCATTTGATCGGATAAAGGAGTACTTGTCTTGCCTGCCTGTGCTGGTCCCACCTGAGCCTTGGCGACCTTTGATCTTGTACCTGTCAGTGTTAGATTTGGCCTTTGGTTGTGTATTGGGACAACATGATTCAACTGGGAGGAAGGAGCAAGAAATATACTATCTAAGCAAGAAGTTCACTCCTTATGAAGCCAAGTACATATTGCTGGAATGCACGTGCTGCGCACTGACATGGATATCACAGAAGTTGAGACACTACTTGACATCCTACTCAACGTTCGATATCAAGGATGGACCCTCTCAAGTACATTTTCCAAAAATCAATGCCTACTGGAAAGCTTGCTAAATGGCAAATGCTTCTCAGCGAACTCGACATCACTTTTGTCACTCAAAAGCCGGTGAAAGCTCAAGCCTTCGCTGATCATTTGGCCGAAAATCTGGTGGGAGATGATTATGAACCTTTGCACACCTATTTCCCTGACGAAGAAGTCATGTTCGTAGGGGAAGATATCACCGAAGAATATGATGGTTGGAGGCTATTCTTCGATGGAGCGGTCAATTTCAAAGGAGTCGGCATTGGAGCGGTATTAGTTTCCGAGACTGGACAACACTATCCTGTCACAGCCAAACTAAGGTTTCCTTGCACCAACAACATTGCAGGGTATGAAGCTTGTATTTTGGGTCTTAGATTGGCAGTAGACATGAATATACAAAAGCTATTAGCAATCGGGGATTCTGACTTAATTCACCAAGTTCAAGAAGAATGGACAGCAAAGAATTTGAAGATATTGCCATACCTAGAGTGCATAAAGGAGTTGAAACAAAGATTCACCAAGATAGAGTTCCGGCATGTACCCAGATTGCAAAATGAGTTCGCGGACGCTTTGGCTACTATATCTGCCATGATCAAGCATCCCGACAAGAACTACATTGATCCAGTACCCGTGAAAGTGAGGAAGCAACCCGCCTATTGTTATCATGTAGAAGAAGAATCGGACGGATAACCTTGGTTCTACGACATCAAAAGACTTCTCAAAGAAGGTATTTACCCAAAGGATGCAACAAGTCTCCAAAAGAAGACACTGAGGAGGTTAGCAAATGGTTTCTTTCTGAACGAAGAAGTTTTGCACAAAAGGACACCCGATCTAGGTTTGCTGAGGTCTGTGGATGCAAAAGAAGCTGCTAAATTGTTATAAGAGGTACACTATGGGGCATGTGGTCCACACATGAATGGTTTTGTACTTGAAAAGAAGATTTTGAGAGCTGACTACTTCTGGATGACAATGGAACATGACTGCATAAAGCACGCGAAGAAATGCCATCAATGCCAAGTCCATGGAGATATGATTCGAGTGCCTCCCAATGAACTGAACATTATGGGATCGCCTTGGCCTTTTGCTGCCTGGGGGATGGACGTCATAGAACCTATCGAGCCACCCGCTTCCAATGGACATCGCTTCATACTGGTGGCCATTGATTATTTTACCAAATGGGTAGAAGTTGTATCATACAAATCAGTAACAAAGAAGGTGGTGTCGGACTTTGTCCGTGATAAGATGATCTGCCGATTTGGCATACCTGAGTCCATCATCACTGAAAATGGGTTCAATCTCAACAGTGACCTAATGAAATCAATTTGTAAGGCCTTCAAGATCAAGCATCGCAACTCCACTGCATACAAACCTCAAATGAATGGTGCGGTCGAGGCGGCAAATAAGAACATCAAGAAGGTATTGCGCAAGATGACAGGCACTTCAAAGAAATGGCAAGAGAATCTACCTTATGCCCTGTTAGGGTATCGCACCACAATGAGAACATCAACAGGGGCTACTGCTTATTTGTTGGTGTATGGCACCGAAGCAGTGATACCCCCGGAGGTTGAAATACCATCTTTGAGAATCATCCAAGAGACACAATTGAAAGATGCTGAATGGATCAAAGGAAGAATAGAGCAATTGGCCCTCATCGATGGCAAGAGATTGAATGCAATATGTCATGGGTAATTATATCAAAGAAGGATGGCCAAAGTATTCAGTAAGAAAGTTCGAGAGAGATTCTTTGAACCTGGGCAATTAGTCTTGAAAAAGAAATTTCCGAATCAAGAAGAAGCAAAAGGCAAGTTTGCACAAAACTGGCAAGGACCGTACATGGTTCACCGAGTTTTGAATGGAGGAGCATTGATATTGGCAGAAATGGACGGAGAAGTCTAGCCAAAACCTATCAACTCAGGTGCTGTTAAAAGATACTATGTAAAGGGATTTGTACTGATTAGTGATTTCCCCATTCTGCAACACTGATATGGATCAAAATCAAAAGACAAAAAGAATGATAGGAGAGCGATACACGTCTCGAACTCCCTACAAGGTAACCACGGAGAACTTGTTCCGTGATACCCTCGTATCGGCGTCAAGAAGGACCTACGCTATGCAACCACCCTCGAGTCGCACCCGGGACTCGCAAGTAGAATGATCGGGTGTCGGTTCGATAGTCAACTAGGATCCGCTAGTGAATTCAAGCCAACCAAAAGGGTTTCTTCATAAACAAGAGTTCAACTCTATTCATCATTCAACAATATTCAAGGTAAACTAAGGTTTGATGAAGGCAAGTGAAGTATTTATAGACTTCACAATACTTCACTTATACATAATGAAAGCACTAAAACCCCCAAAGTGGGTTAAATAAACAAAGGCCACTTAGGGCTATAATAGTCAAAACATAGTATTTTAATGAGGTGTCCCGTCACATTCTTCAGTGGAGTAGGCGCCCCAGTAGGCGCCCCGCCTGTTCGGCCCTGCAGTGGAGTGGGCGGTCCGCCTATTTACCGAGGTGGTCCGCCTACTGTGTTGGTGGAAACTTCAGAGAGTTGAGGGGGCGGCCCGCCTGGTAGAGTGGGCGATCCGCCTCCTCTTGGGGCTCCTTGGTTTGCCTCGAAATGTGCCCCGGATGCCTCTCCAAGTAGCCTAGGCGATCCTCCATCCATGGCACTCCAAAGCATGATCTTCAAGTCTCTTTCAGAGCCTTCTTCCATGTCCTTCCAAGTCAAGTGGAGATGAGTGTCTTGAATCAACTTGGCTCAACTTCTAGTGAACGGCCTTGAGGTAGTATGCCCCGCATCATCCTCCCCTTCTTGGGAAGGTTTCGTCCTCGAAACCATGGCTTCCTCCTCTCTGACATCACCATCCCCTACATCAAAAGGGGTCAAGTCAGTCACATTAAAAGTATTTGACACATTGTACTTACCCGGTAGATCAATCACATAGGCGTTGTTGTTTATCCTGGAAAGCACTTGAAATGGTCCATCTCCACGAGGTGCCAAATTCCCTTTCCTAAGGTTTGGAAACCTTTCTTTGCGGAAGTGCACCCACACCCAATCTCCCATTTTGAGCTCAAGCTTCTTCCTTCCCTTGTTCTTCTTGGAAGCAATCTTTGCATAGGCTTCCTCCAACTTCTTCTTGGCTTTAGTATGAAGTTCAATCATAGCCTTTGCTCGGCTTTATCCTTCAAAATTAGCAACCATTTTCCTTGGCAAAGGGGTTAGATCAAGGGGAATCAAGCGATTAAAACCATAAACACATTCAAATGGAGTCATGCCAATCAAGCTATGCAAAGTACGGTTATAGGCAAACTCCATAAGAGGCAATTTATCAACCCACGTCCCGGCCTTACCTTGGGTCATAGCTCTAAGAAGAGCACCCAAAGTCCGGTTTACCACCTCGGTTTGTCCATCCGTTTGTGGGTGGTGGGACGTAGAAAACAAGAGCTTGGTGCCAAGAGCACCCCACAAGCTCCTCCAAAAATGGCTAAGGAACTTGGTGTCCCTATCACTTACAATGGTTCTAGGCACACCATGCAACTTTAATACATTATCAATGAACAAGGAAGCAACATGTTGAGCATCATCACACTTCTTACATGGAATAAAGTGAGCCATTTTGGAGAACATATCCACGACAACATAAATGCTATCATGTCCCCCTTAGACCATGGCAAGCCCATAACAAAACCCATCGAAATATCGATCCACGGACTAGTAGGCACGGGGAGAGGAGTATACAAACCATGGGGTTAGCTTTAGATTTAGCATGCTTGCACGCAAGGCAATTTTTGCAAATCTTTTCAACTTGAACCCCCATCTTTGGCCAATGGAATTGCTCCATTAGAATGGCCAAGGTCTTGTTCCTCCCAAAGTGTCCCATCAAGCCCCCACAATGAGCTTCACGAATAAGCAATTCCCTCCAAGAGGACTCGGGAACACACACTTTACCATTTTTAAAGATATAGCCATTAACCCATTCGTATTTCTCAACTCTTTCTCCCTTTTCAAGAGTTTCGTGAATGCTCTTTAGCTTAGGGTCTTGAGCATACATCAACTTAATGCTCTCAAAACCCATGAGCTTGGAGGCAAGAGTGGTGGCTAGAGCAAACTTCCTAGAAAGCGCATCCGCCACAACATTGTCTTTCCCTTTCTTGTATTGGATAACATAGGGAAAAGACTCAATGAACTCTACGCACTTGGCATGACGATTGTTAAATTTCTCTTGGCCCCTAAGATGTTTGAGTGACTCATGGTCACTCTTAATCACAAATTCTCTAAGCCAAAGGTAGTGTTTCCAATGAGCAAGAGCTCTCACTAAGGCGTACATCTCCTTGTCATACGTAGAGTAGTTGAAGGATGCACCCTTCAATTTCTCACTAAAGTAGGCTATGGGTTTGCCATCTTGCATTAAAACACCACCAATTCCCACCAATTTCTCACATTCAACCTCAAATGCCTTTCCGAAGTTGGACAATTGCAACAGAGGGGCGGTACTCAACCTACTTTTCAATTCTTGGAAGGCCTTCTCTTGAGGCTCTCCCCAAACAAAAGGTTTGTCTTTCTTCACCAAACGGTGAGTGGAGCGGCAAGGGAGCTAAAGTCTTTCACAAATCGTCTATAAATACTAGCAAGACCATGAAAGCTCCTTACTTGAGTCACGGTGGTAGGGGTAGGCCAATCACGAATGGCCTCTACCTTAGACTCATCCACCTCCACTCCTTGGGCACTCACAACAAACCCAAGGAAGACTACCTTCTCCACAACAAAGGCACACTTTTTAAAATTAGCATAGAGCTTTTCGGCTCTCAACACTTCAAGCACTTGCCTTAGGTGGTCAACATGGATGTCTATTGACTTGCTATAGATCAATATATCATCAAAGTAGACGACCATAAACTTGTTGATGAATGGATTTAGAACATGGTTCATTATCCTCATGAAAGCACTAGGTGCGATGGAGAGGCCAAAGGGCATCACCAACCATTCATATAGACCAAACTTGGTCTTGAATGCGGTTTTCCATTCATCCCTGAGTTTCATCCGGATTTGATGGTAACCGGACCTAAGGTATATCTTTGAGAAGATACTAGAACCACTTAGTTCATCCAACATGTCATCTAAGTGAGGTATGGGATGTCGATACTTTACCATGATTTTATTGACCGCACGACATTCCACACACATCCTCCAAGTGCCATCCTTCTTTGGAACAAGGATCACGGGCACGGCACAAGGAATCAAGCTCTCCCTCACCAAGCCTTTAGTGAGCAATTCATCAACTTGCTTTTGCAATTCTCTTGTGTCCTCCGGATTGTTCCTATAAGCCGGTTTGTTTGGGATTTGAGATCCCGGGACAAAGTCGATTTGGTGCTCAATACCCCTCAAAGGAGGTAATCCATCCGGCATCTCATCCGGGAACATGTCCCCAAAATCCTTCAAAACATTTTCAAAAGCACTAGGCAAAAGGTTAGTGGAATAATCAAGATCGGATGTCAGAATCATACCTTTGTGCACTAGGCATATGAGTAGTTTGTTGCCATCATTTCCTCTCAAAATTTCACCCGGTTGCATCATGGCACATATGCTACCGGTAGAAGATGGTGGGATTGCCACTAAGCTTTCGGCCAAAGGTCTAGTCTTAACAACTGACTTAGCCTTTGCCGCCTCTCTTAACGCCTTCATTCGCTTGTAATCTTCACTAACTTGCTTGGGAGTTAAGGGTCTAAGTACAAACTTCTTTCCCTCGTGCTTGACCGAGTAGGTATTAGCACGGCCATCATGAACCACATGTCTATCAAATTGCCAAGGCCTTCCAAAGAGAAGGTGGCATGCTTGCATAGGCACCACATCAAACATGTGTTCATCCACATAGTTCTCTATCTTGAACTTGATCATGACTTGCTTTACCACCCTTAATTCACCACACTCACTAAGCCATTGCAAACGGTAAGGATTTGGGTGTTTCAAGGTGGGTATCTTCAATTGGGAAACTAGTGATTGGCTAATTACATTGGCACAACTTCCCGAGTCAATAATCATGGAACAAACAATACCCATGACTCGGCATCTAATATGGAAGAGATTCTCCCTTTGCAAAGTCTCACTATCCTCCACAAACATGGCTCCTAAACTCCTCCTCACAACAAGAAAGGCATGGGGATCATCATCTTCAATTACATCCTCCCCACTATCAACCTCCTCATCACACTCTACTCCCTCATCCTCGAGTTCACTATCTTGTTCATACACCAAGTCACCCACAAGAACCATAGTTTTTCGGGTAGGGCAATCTTTGGCAGTATGTCCATAACCCTTACATTTATAGCATTGAGTAGAAGTAGAAGTAGGATTTTACTCAAGTGAGTTTTAGAGTTACCTCCCACATGTTGTGAAGACTTCTCATAAGGCTTCTTCACATCCTTGCTAGCACTTGCACCACTTGCATTTGGGAATTTTACATTTGTAGTAGGAGTCTTCCACTCCTTTGGCTTGCTCATGGGAGTAGTAGTACTACTCTTGTAATGAAGAGATTTCTCCTCTTTGAGCCATTTCTCGGCTTCAACCGCATCTTCACATAGCTTGTAGTGATCGTTGTACTTGTGAAACTTCAATTGTGAAGCTATGTCTCGGTTCAAGCCCCCTTTAAATCAAATCATGGCCGTCTAATTATCTTCCTCATCCAAGTCTAGGTTCATCCGGACTTGCTCAAATTCATTGAAGTACTCCCCAACCGACTTGTAACCTTGCTTCAACTCATAGAGACGTTTGTGTTGGACCATACGGTATTGGTTAGTCAAGTACTTCTCATCCATCACACGGATCAACTCTTCCCAAGTAAGATTGATAGCCATTCCCGTCCACCTTCTATTTCTCTTGACCGACTCCCACCAAGTAGAAGCGAAGGATTCAAAGGAAGATATTGCATACTTTGTCTTCTTCACCTCGGGCATATCATTGGTGTCAAATGTCTGCTCCATGGACAACTTCCAATCAATATACTCCACCGGGTCACTACTTCCTTTGAAAGAAGGAATAGTGAGCTTCACACCATTAAGATTGTTGTTGTCACGACCCTCTTGGTAAGGCTCCGGTTGGCCTCCCACGTAATCTCTATAACCACCAAGATCCCTCCTAGCATTCCCTCCAAAATACCCCATGGGTGGCCCTCGACCTCGGCCTCTACCCCTATCCACATTCCGACCCCTAAATTGATAGTGAGCATCATACACACCATCACCAAGAGGTTGAACATTTCGAATTGGTCCGGGAAGTGGAATGGTCAACACAAGGTTAGGAATGGTCACTCGTTGGGTATTGCCCAACAATTGTTCAATTCGATCACGATCCTCCTTTACCCGTTGTAGATTAAGCAACTCAACAACTTGTTCCGGGGTAAAGGTCGAACTACTTGTGCCCTCAACGGCTTCAACTTGGGCACTCGGGGCCCCTTTCTCAACTTGGACACTCGGGGTCCCTTTCTCCGATTGGACATTGGAAGTCTCTTGCTCAACTAGGGTACTTGATGTCACCCTCTCAGGGCTTTCAATCCTCAAGTTCATACTATCCAATTTGGCAAGGATAGTAGCAAAGGCATTCTTAGTGAAATCATCTCCGTCGTTGGCCATCGTACCTACAAAATGAACAAACGTTAGCAAAATAACCTCACTCACACCCTCACAAGTGTTTCACTCAGTTCACTCGTTTAGTGGTGGTGAATATTTCACTCTAGCTTGAATCCAAAGCTTCACTAAGTTGAGCAACAAACCTCTACTTAATCACTCAACTCAAAAGCCAAATGCACTCCGGGGTGAGTGGAGTTGATATGACTCTATTGTAATGATAAGCTCTTTAAGTGCGGACTTGAGCCAAATGATACTACGAGTCTTCTTTGAATTCTACTCTCCGGTCTAGGCTTCAGTTTCCTAATAGCTTAGAAGGGCTAGCACAATTCAAGTAGGAAAGATTACTCAAAGAAGTACTAGCTAGATGCAATGCAATCAAAGAAACAAGAGATCCTACGAAAAACTACCCGAACGCACAACTCAGCAAAACAGGCGCCCACCTCCTTGGAGTGGGCGGTCCGCCTGGTTCAGAGAAGGGCTAGTAGGCAGTCCGCCTGAAAATCAGGCGGCCCAAAATCCAGAGACTGATCAAAAAATGGGCGGTCCGCCACTGCACTAGGCGCCCCGCCTACTGTGTTCTTCAGCACTGTCCCAACTCGTGTTTTCTTGGTTTTGCACCCAAAAATCCAACAATTCTCACGTTGTTTTAGAAAATCAGAGGTACCCCAAGGTTGTTTCAATCGCAAAGAACAAACCCCAACAATTTTTATCAAACCCCAATCAAAAAACAAGCAATCCACCATGTTCATCAATTTCAAGCTTAGGGTTTCAAACTTTTAAATTTCAAAGGGTTTCAAATTTTCAAATCTTGTGTTTCAACTTCAAATCTTGTGTTTAGGGTACCCAAAGAAGGGGTTTCCAATAAGGAACAAACCCCAATAATAATCACACAACGGGTCCAACAAACCAAGAACTCATGATCAAATTTTTTTGTAATTTTCAACTTTTTTTTTTTTTTTTTTTTGTGTTTTTCTTCTTTTCTTCAACAACAAACAAGAACCTAACATAGAAACTAACCTAGGCACGAAGAATCAAGGATCGCGGGTTTGTAGAAACAAAACCGAGCCTTGCTCTGATACCAAGATGATAAGGATCAAAATCAAAAGAATAAAAGAACGATAGGATAGCGAGACACGTCTCGAACTCCTTACAAGGTAACCACGGAGAACTTGTTTCGTGATACCCTCATATCGGTGTCAAGAAGGACCTACGCTATGCAACCACCTCGAGTCGCCCCCGGGACTCGCAAGTAGAATGATCGGGTGTCGGTTCGATACTCAGCTAGGATCCGCTAGTGAATTCAAGCCAACCAAAAGGGTTTCTCCATAAACAAGAGTTCAACTCTATTCATCATTCAAAAATATTCAAGATAAACTAAGGTTTGATGAAGGCAAGTGAAGTATTTATAGACTTCACTTATACATAATGAAAGCACTAAAATACCCCCAAAGTGGGTTAAATAAACAAAGGCCACGTAGGGCTATAATAGTCAAAGCATAGTATTTTAATGAGGTGTCCCGTCACATTCTTCAGTGGAGTAGGCGCCCCAATAGGCACCCTACCTGTTCAGCCTTGCAGTGGAGTGGGCGGTCCGCCCATTTAAAGAGGCGGTCCGCCTACTGTGTTGGTGGAAACTTCAGAGAGTTGAGGGGGCGGTCCGCCTGGTAGAGTGGGCGGTCCGCCTCCTCCTGGGCTCCTTGGTTTGCCTCGAAATGTGCCTCGGATGCCTTTCCAAGTAGCCTAGGCGATCCTCCATCCATGGCACTCCAAAGCATGATCTTCAAGTCGCTCTCGGAGCCTTCTTCCATGTCCTTCCAAGTCAAGTGGAGATGGGTGTCTTGAATCAACTTGGCTTGACTTCTAATGAACGGCCTTGAGGTAGTATGCCCCGCATCAAACACATTATGTAATTTGAACTACGTCACGACCTGATTCCCCAAGTGGGATACATAGGCAACCTACTCAAGATTCGGTCGCATAAATATAAAAAATTTTATTTTCCCACGAAACGAACACTGGGGCAGAATTTTTGAGGAACTCTCAAAAATTCCCAAAGGACAAACATAGTTGACACTAGGGCAGAAATTTTTGAGGACCTCTCAAAATTTTCAAATGCAAACTGGGGCAAAATTTTGAGGGCGCTTTCATAATTCGTTTGGAACAGCATAAAGGACAACAACTTTGGCTTTACAAAACGCGACTCTTGACTCAATGGGATAAAATATTTTATTTCATTTTCTTTCTTATAAAAGTTTTTCAAAATTATTTGCATTATATACTATTTTATGCCTATCCTTATCAGCTCGGCCAAGATCCCGGTACTCGTGGACAACGAATGCGAAACAAGCCAAGAATGCACAAACAAAACCACCCCGTACACCTCACCAATATTTCTTTGGATGCAGGCACGAAAGATACCTAAATCAACAATGCATGACAGAAGTGCTTCAACGAAAGGTTTGTCATTTACATTAGCTGAGGGCACACAACCCGAAGCGTCGATTGAGGATACACAGCCCGATATCTATTTGTCATTTACACTAGCTGAGGGCACACAACCCGAAGCGTCGATTGAGGGTGCACATCCCGATATCGATTTGTCATTTACATTAGCTGAGGGCACACAACCCAAAGCATTGATTGAGGGTCCACAGCCCGATATCGATTTGTCATTTACATTAGCTGAGGGCACACAACCCGAAGCATCGATTGAGGATACACAGCCTGATATCGATTTGTCATTTATATTAGTTGAGGACACACAACCCGAAGCGTCGAGTGACGGTACACAGCCCGATATCGATTTGTCATTTATATTAGCTGAGGGCACACAACCCGAAGCATCGATTGAGGGTACACAGCCCGATATCGATTTGTCATTTACATTAGCTGAGGGCACACAGCCCAAGGTGTCGTTTGAGGGTACACAGCCCGATATCGATTTGTCATTTAAATTAGCTGAAGGAACACAACCCAAAGCGTCGATTGATGGTACACAGCCCGATATCGATTTGCATTTTTAAATTAGCTGAGGGCACACAACCCGAAGCGTCGATTGAGGGTACACAGCCCGATATCGATTTGTCATTTAAATTAGCTGAGGGAACACAACCCAAAGCTTCGATTAAGGGTACACAGCTCGATATCGATTTGCATTTAAAATTAGCTGATGGTACACAGCCCGAAGAACCGATGAGGTGCATACAACCCGATGTCGAATCTAACACCTGACAGCAAAAAGACGCACAATCATGGCATAGCAAGCATTGCTATATGCGGCAAGAATCCTGGAAAGACAATCCAGCCAGCGGGAAGGTACGTTTTATATATACATTATGTTGTAAACACATTTTTCATAGCAGGAAATACACCCCGAGAAAAGAAAGCATCTCAGCCTGATACCCTACACTCTCTTAAGCCATAGGCTCCTCTAGAGTCATGACGAAATTGGCCGCACCGTCAACGTCTTTGCCCGGAGACTCTTTCATCATCCCCGGGCAAAGAGGGGCAGCTGTTCACACCCAATTTTGTCCCTCTTATTTTCAAAATCAATAGTTTTCAAATTTTACACATGATTGTGTATCCACTATTTCCTCGTCCATTCCTTTCAAATTGCCTTCTCATAATAGCTTGAAAATTGAGGCCATTTTCAAAAGTGTCGTCTCGAATCATAGCTATTTTTATAATTTTCCCAATTACTCCTATTTTGACAAAATTATCCAAATTGTTTTAAATCTCAAAATAAAAATTTTACACGTTTCTTAGCCATCTCATCATTTTAAATTAATTTCCTAATTTTCCTATGCTTTTTATACCCACTTTATACAATTTTATACCTATTTTGTGCCTAATATACACTAGATATACACTATATATACATAAATACATATATAAATATATATATATATATTACACGTCATAATTTACACATCACCTATATTTTTACACTTCAGCACTGACGTGGCCTTATCATGGCCCTTCATTTTCGTAATTCGACGGCCAAGATCTGATTTCCCCTTACCCCACCTACACAGCCCCCAAAAACTTTCTCCTCCCCCCCCCCCCTCTCTTCATTTCCACTCCACCAGCTCCGATGTTCACTCATCTCTGTCTCTCCTTGGCGATTCAAATCGCCGCCCTCGTCGATCAACTTTCCAGCCATTTTAACCGGAGAAAATTATTGAAAATGGTGCCGTCGTATTCCCCTTGTCGTCCGCAACATAACCCACACACTTTCGATAGGGTTTGGATGAGGGCAAACGTAACCCTATTTCGACTGAATCGCCACCACTTGGAAACGCCTCCAGCGGGGCTCCGTTTGTTTTGAATGACATAGAAACTAACAAGGGGTGAGATTTCTTCCTTGTAACCCTAATTCGAAATTGGTCGACTTGACGCGACCCGATTCGAATCCTAAACTGGTACCCCTCTTTACCCCCTATTTTCCCTTTGCTTTTAATTGTTCCTACGCGACTTTAGACCTGAACTTGCCTAGTTTGTTCAATGTTTTAGTATGCTTTATTGTGGTTTCTCAATCGATTAGAGTTAAGAATTAGTGAATGATAGTTTTTGCTCGTAATGCTAATCTGAACATTGATACAGAGTTTAATATAATCGCGACTAGCATATTAGATTATTTCCATGGATGGGTAAGCTTAAAATCCTTGTTGTTTGGAGTATGTTTGCCTTTGTCTGTCACAATGTGCCTAGCCTCTCACCTCACAAAAATGCATGATCCCACACGATTATATGTCTGAATTTGAAATAGACAATCTGATTTGGCATGTTTAAGGTTTTGAAAGTGATTTGGTTGAATCTCTTGATTGTAAGTATAAATGGAAGTTGGTATAACATCTCTTCATGTATGGTGAATTATTTTTAATTTTCAAACTTGTTAATGGACTGATCTTGAACCTGGACTGTGTTAAGTTTGAAAAAGGGAAATCCTGTTTAGTTTATGATTGAGTTTACCCTAAAACTAAGGGCTGATTGATTTATTCTTGGCAAGTCCATTTAAGGGTATCTTTTAAATTTGGAAGGAATACTTTTCCCTGCCCCTTTGATTTTCTAACTGACTTTGTTTATGGGAAATTGATTCCCTTGGATTAATAGCATGATCTTCCCTTTCCTTCTTTAAAATTTTTCCTTCTCACATTAGGATTTGAATTTTTAAAAGGCCCTAGACTATGCCTATATAAACTCTTCTCTTTCTCGACTAAAGACACAAGTTTTGGACATTGAAAACCCAAAAACACACACGGATACACTGATATAACTCTACATAGCGGTTCTGGCATACAATTCTCTCTTGTTTGTTGGCTTCCCTGAAGGAATACTGCCCACTGCTAGCGTGTGTGCTGATTTTGCTTCTCTTCTCTCCTGTTTGCATTTTTGTTAACCTCACAGTGCGTCAAGGTATTCCTCTCTCACTCCTGATCACCTATTACTTTTGTATATACATGTGTGTGATTGGTATACTTTTGTCATGTCTCTGTCAAAGCTAATGGTATACTCTATTTTGCCCTGGTTCTGTGTGCCTTAAATAACACTGCACATCTGTTTAAAAGCCAAGACAGTATTGCTAAGATACAGTTAGAGGTGCAATGCTTTTCTTCACCTCTGACTGCCTCATACATCTGTGTGTGTGGTTTCCTTAGCATGACCTTTATTCTATCTCTGTTTTTTGCCTAAACTACTGGTGTGCCTTGTTCTGTTCTGGGAGCCCTGCACATTTGTTAATTCATAAAAAGGTGCACTGATTGCACCTGTTCAATAGAGTTCTTAGTAGATCTCCTCTTGATTCAGGCCTTTCCCTCTCCCCACTCCCCCTGCTAACTTTGTTTATTTGCAGCATGTGCTTAGAGAACCCTGAGGGTTCAATAAAGTCAGTGAACCAACTCTCTGAACTGGTTCTTCTAGAATCACGAACCTTTGGCTATTGATAGAGTACTTCTGACTTTGAAACAAGGACTTCTCTTGATCAGTACTCTCTCCCTCATGTTTTTCCCCTTAGTAATTGTCCCCAACTTGTGTATTCATTAAGTGCTCTGCCTGTATCCTTTAAAACAGGAGTACAACAACGATGTTGTACAAAATTAGCTACCCAGGAGCCATTCTCTTTTCTCTTTCCTCCCTGTGTGCAATGCATCATGCTTAGGCTTGAGATTGAAATGATTCTAAGTTGTTTCTTCTGCGAAAACTGATATTTTGGTAGCATGTTTGAAATCCCACCTTTCCTGAAAATCTTTACACCTAAAAGCACCAGAAGCATGATTAATTAGTGTCATTATTTAAAATTTTGAATAAAAAGGGGCTATATGTATTCTGCTTGCCTAGATAAGACCATTTCTGAAATTAAACTCGCCCTTCCTTTGCGTAAACAGTCTGGGCCCAAAAATATTTTTAAAAAGGGCCTCTTACATGCTTAAACTGATTTTGACCATTACTATTGCTCTTATACACTAATCTAAGAATGTATAGGGGTTTATAAAGTACTAGGGGTTGTTTATACGCTTTAAAACTATATATTTTAAAGTATAACCATCATTTAGATCATGTATTTGCATGTGTATATATATATATACGTATTATTACGTGCGACAGCCCTTTGTTTGCATTTATGTGCTTTCGTGAACCCGTTTCCAAAAACAGCCTCTCTACCTACATATGTTTCCAAAACCCGACCCCAACACAAAAAAGCCCATTAAGGTTAGGGCTCGACAATTAATGACGAGTCATATCGACCCTAAATGGCCAACATTTCATTTTAAAACCACACCTCTTTTGGTTCCTTGCCAAATCTGAATTTTATTTACAAAAGGAACTATTTATACAAATTGTTTTAGGTATGAAAATTGCAAACCAGAAGTGAATATATTTTGCATGTTTGTCTACGATCAGGCGTTTAATCCTAGAGACTATTATATATGACTAGGCTTAAGTATAGGCCGTCTTTTGAAATTATTTGTATATATGTTTGCTCATTATTTTAAACTAAAATGTTAAATTAGTTCCCAAGTTAGTACCTATGATAATAGACGCTCTTTTTATCCCAAAACTTAGACTCGGATGGTAACCACTTTTCTGGGACTCGGGGAAGTTCCTAACACCTTCTTCCCCGAGTCATTTGGACTTCATACCCATATAGAATCTCTGGAATTGACTAGTTGACCTTTTGAACTTGACTTTAAACACTTAGGTGACCTAATACGCCTTAGAAACTATATTAGGTGGCGACTACAATGTGTAAACTCAAACGAGTTACCCAGTCGAATCCGAAACCCGACTCGCCTCGAGTTGAGTCCAAAATCGGGTATGACACCTGGTACAGGCGGAGCGACTGTCAAATGGACCAGTAGCTAATTTAGGCGGAACGCCTAGAATATAGGCGGAGCGCTTGGCGTGTTCTTCAGCTTTTTCCAACAATGTGTTTTATCAATTCTCACCCAAATTATTCGATGATTTCACCTTGTTTTCTCAAAATCAAAGGTAACCAAAGTTGTATTGCACTAATCTCAACAAACCTCAATGATTTTTAACATAAAATACCCAATAACAAGATCACAATCAAGATCCAAAGCCCTTCAAGCTAGGGTTTCAAAAGTTGAGATTCAGATCTTCAATTTTCGTTTCACAACTCTAAAACATGTAAAAATGGCACCAAATCAATGGGTAAACATCAAGGAACAATTCCCAACACATATCATCGAATGGGTCATCATAATCACGAAGTTCTAGTAATTATTTTGTATTTTTCCACTTTTTCAATTTTTTTGTATTTTCTTCTTTTTCAAACACCAACAACAAGAATCTAAACTAGAAACTAATGTAGGCACGATGAACAAGGATCGAGGGTTTGTAGAGACAAATCCCAAGCCTTGCTCGGATACTAAACTAATACAGATTAAAAACGGAAGCAAAAATAAAAAGATAGGAGCAAGACGAGTCTTGAACTCCATTCAAGGTAGCTACGAGGAACGAGTCTCGTAACACCCTCGAATCGGGTCAAGAATAGCCTATTCTATTCGAACAGTCCTCAAGACACACTCGGGTTTTGCAAATAGTCCGGTCGGGTTTGGAATGAGATTCAACTAGATCCACTGATTGATTCAAGCCAAAAAAAGGTTCATACATTCAAAGAGAAATCATTTCACAAGTTTTTGTCATCAATATTCAAAGTTAGCTAAATGAAATAAAGGGGGCTTTGAGGTATTTATAGAGTTTCCCTCAAGCCTAAGTAGTGACTAAAACACCCCACAAGTTGGGTAATAGTAGCTAAGCCATGCAGGGCTATTTTAGGGAAAGACTACACAAACTCCCGAAATTCAACATGTTGGGCGGACCTCCTAGGCGAAGCGCCCATCTTCGCCTCCAAATCAACCAGTGAGCATTTTAGGCGAAGCGCCCGGGTCCTCAGCATGTGATACAATAAAAAATAGCAGAAGCTAAAACGATACGAAATATGCGGAAGCAAAAAAAAGATAAAGGGATATCAAACAAGATATCGAGATAAAAAGCAAGACGAAGCCTTAAACGATTACCTAAGTAGCACCGAGGAACTTGTCTCGATATACCCTGGGTGAATGTCAAGGATTACCTATACTACGCAACTAACCTCAAGAGACACTCGGATCTTGAAAATAGAATGATCAAAGAGGTTCAATGTTCAACTTGGATTCGACCAAGTGAAATCATACCCGCTCACGGGTTCTTCATTGAGATTCACTCAAATTGTTCATCATTCTAATATTCAAAGTTGTGTAGTTACAAATGAATGGCTAAGGGTTCTATTTATAGAACTTACTAAGACTGATGTGAAATTTCTAAAGTTCCCTCAAGCCAAGTTAAGGCAATACACAACACTTAGGGCCAAAATAGGAAGTTCAAGTTAAAAGTAGAAGTCTTCAGTGTTTGGGGCGCTCCGCCTGGATGTTGGGCGCTCCGCCTGGATGAGCTTCTGATCAAAAGAGGCCCTAGGCTTGGGTGCTCCGCCTAGTGATCAGGCACTCCACCTAGTTACCTTGAAGCTGGGCGCTCCGCCTGGCTTCTAGGTGCTCCGCCTGGCCCTGATGCGTAGGTTTCTTTTCTTCAATTGAGCTCAAATGCATGATCTTCGAAGCTCTTGCCCTCGCGTCCTCACATCCTTCTAGCTTCAAATCATCACCGAAGCTATTGTCCTTGTATCCTCGCATCCTCCTAGCTTGGCTCTAAATGGTTGGGGCTTAAGCCCAATTTGGATTGCATCATCCCCCCCTTCTTGAAAGGATTTCGTTCTCGAAATCAAACCATCAAAACCTACATCAAAAGACAAATACAGAAAAAAATTTCATACTAATAGGGTAGATTAGTTCCAAAAGTGTGGGAAAACACACTCTTATGGTACAATCAAGTATAAATAGCAATGAAGAATTTAATGTTCCCAAAGGAAACAACACGTACTTGGTTATTCAAAGAAGTGCACCCAACATAAGAACAAACAAAGGGATTCATAGGGCATGGAAAATGCAGGATCAATCTATCAATAATCCTATGATCCCTAAGCTCATTGTTAACACACCAAACCTTCAATGAAATATTTTCACAATGTGACCCAACAGTTTTGGCATGCTCAATTCTCAAAGTGTGATCAACATGTGGGATGGAGTAGGCAAAGTAGTTCATTCTACCACTAACATCAATTACTCCATTCCCTTCTTAAAAACTCTCATACTCATACTAAGAGATACCTCCTCACCTTCAATTTCATCCTTAAGACAACCCCCTCACAAGGTAAACTCTCAAGGAAGGCATTAATAATGGCCTCTTCATCATCATAACCCACACCAACAAGAGTAGGGTCACTAGAAGAATCATCTATCTCACTCGAAGCTTCAAACAAAGAGTTATCTATAGGATCAAATCCCTCACACCATGGAGTTTTCAACTCATTCCCAACTCTAGCTCGATATAAATCGCCACAACAAATAAGGATTCCCTCAAACAAAGGGTTAGTAAAAGTACGCATCCCATTCTCAACGTCAAGCAAAGGTGAAGTATCATAACTAGGTTCATCACCCACACTTGAGGAGTCATCGAATACAATCCGATCCATCTCATCCACTAGGGACTCCTCAAAGTCACTACCTTCCTTACTACAACACATTGTTCAACCGAAGGCAATTGTATCAATAACGGTATGATCAAACAACTCATCTTCCTCTTTATAAAAAATTGCTGGTGTGTCATAACGAGGCTCACAAGTATAGTCAACTACCATTTCCTCACTAAAGAGAGGTTCATTGAATATCGCGCTCACATCATGATGTGGCTTATCAATTCTCTCAACTAGTGGTTCACATGCACACACAAGTAGACTAATCGACTCTATGCTAGTTGCAAATCCATTAAATGCAACACAAGTATCAACTAGCATTGAGTCTTCACAAGAAAAGGAATAATAATGCTCATAAGAAGGTGAAGAAACACTTAAATTTGAGTAGCTCCCGTGAGTACTCACATCGCTTGAAGTGTCGCGTTCAATCCCTCCTTCATGAAGCTCACAACGAAGATCTCTGCCATCTTGTCTTCCTTCCAAGGAACATGGTTGAGGCTCTAATAGTCTGCATCCAAGAGTAACTACACAAAAGCTATAGCAAGAAGAAGAAAAAGATAAAATACGGTTAGAGCAACGGTGTCCTCACTCTCATTTTGTCTTTCCTCTCCTCTCCTTTCTTTCATTTTTCGCTCAAGGCCAAGTGTAGATTTGGGTGACAATCCACTCGCATCACTCCTCACTTCCTCTCTTTTTTCCACTCTAGGATTGTCACCGGTCACTCCCTTACTCCTCTCCATCTTTTGTCTCTCATTTTCAAGAACATCAGGATGATGTTCAAGAATTTCCTCATTTGGAGTAGAGTGACTCTTAACTTGTTGTTCATCACCTTGGGGATTACCCAAGTTGTGGAGAATGCCCACATGTTGGGGAATGCCCAACACACTACCACAAGTGCCATCTCTGGCATCTTTTGAGACACTCGGGGTCTCTTCTCTTTCAAGGTTCTCAAGCCTTGAACTTATGGATCTCACTTCGGCCAAGAGGTAGCCCAAAGTTCATACCGAGACCATAATGGTATCATCGACGTCTCCGGTCATGTACCTACAAAAACCAAAAGCTAAAGAAGGGATTAGAGTATAAACCTCACTCGCTCCCTTAGTTTTTGAATGTCACTCGGGTATACTCAATTTAGTGGCGGGGTAGGATCACTCAAGCTTGATTTCAAAGGCTTTCTCGTAGTTGAACAACCTCCTCAATAACAACTCAAGTTCACACGAACCAAATACTCTTCGGGTGAGTGGAATTGATGTGACTCAATACACGAACGGCAACAAAATTCTACGAGTCTTCTTTGAGTTCTAATCTCCGCTAAGCACGATTGATCCTAAAGGCTCAAAGAACTAGTGCTAATCAAGTAGGAATGTACTCTACAAGTACTAGTCGAAAGCAATTCAATCAAATAAATACGATACCCTATGAAGAAAAACTACCCATGGCTGAAACAGTGTTCAGGCGCACCTCCCAGAGGTTAGGTGCTCCGCCCAGTGTATTCAAGCTCTCCGCCCAGTGTTAGGTGCACTGCCTGGGCTGTGAGGTAGTGGCTAAACTAGGCGCTCCATCCAGTGGCCAGGCGCTCCGCTCAGCGCTGCATTTCAGCTTTTCCCACAACGTGTTCTTGGTCGATTTTGACCCAAATTCTTCAACGATTTCAAGTTGTTCACAAATCAAAGGATACCCAAAAGTGTTTTCAACTATTACAAACAATCCCCAATGATTTATATCAACAAACAACCAACAAAAAGACTGAATCAAGCTTTTGAAGCAAAAAATTGAAGGTTTCAAGAATTTTGAGATTTCAAAATTTCGGTCTTCAATCCGTAACACCAAAACACGTTATAAGGGTATCAAATCAACGGGTTAACAACATAGAACAATCTCCGATACTTTTTAACACTTGGGATTCAAATCCAACCCGATCTATGAATTTTTTTGAAGTTTTCAAGTTTTTCAGTTTTTGTTTTTTTTCCTTGAACAAGAACAACAAGACCACTATAACAAAAATAACAAGAATAAAATGGCACGATCGAGGGATTGTAAAAACAAAACCTATCCGTGCTCTGATACCAACTAATGCAATGGAAAATAGTGGAAGCTAAAATGATACGAAATATGCAGAAGCAAAAACAAGATAAAGGGATATCTAACAAGATATCGAGATAAAAAGCAAGACGAAGCTTTAAAAGATTACCTAAGTAGTACCGAGGAACTTGTCTCGATACACCCCGGGTGAATATCAAGGATCACCTATACTACGCAACTACCCTCAAGACACTCAGCTCTTGCAAATAGAATGATCAAAGAGGTTCGATGTTCAACTTGGATTAGACCAAGTGAAATCATGCCCGCTCACTGGTTCTTCATTGAGATTCACTCAAATTGTTCATCATTCTAATATTCAAAGTTGTTTAGTTAAATATCAAGGATCACCTATACTACGCAACTACCCTCAAGACACTCAGCTCTTGCAAATAGAATGATCAAAGAGGTTCGATGTTCAACTTGGATTAGACCAAGTGAAATCATGCCCGCTCACTGGTTCTTCATTGAGATTCACTCAAATTGTTCATCATTCTAATATTCAAAGTTGTTTAGTTACAAATGACGGGTTCTATTTATAGAACTTTCTAAGGCTAATGTGAAATGTCTAAAGTACCCTCAAGCCAAGTTAAGGCAATACAAAAAACATAGGGGCAAAATAGGAAGTTCAAGCCAAAAGTAGAAGTCTTCAGCATTTGGGGCGCTCCGCCTGGATGAGCTTCTGATCAAAAGAGGCCCCATTCTTGGCGCTCCGCCTAGTTGCCTTGAAGTTGGGCGCTCCGCCTAGCTTCTAGGCGCTCTGCTTGGCCCTGATGCGTAGGTTTCCTTCCTTCAATTGAGCTCAAATACATGATCTCCGAAGCTCTTACCCTCGCGTCTTCGCATCCTCCTAGCTTCAAATCATCGCTGAAGCTCTTGCCCTCGAATCCTCGCATCTCCTCTCTTGACTCTTGATGGTTGGGACCTAAGCCCAATTTGGATTGCATCAGCATGGTAGATGGCCCTGCGCAGAGCGCCTAGCTCTGTGGGGCGGACCTCCTCCTCCTTGGGCGGAGCGCCTAGGCCTGTAAGCACCTGAATCATCCTCAAATTGCCTCTAATGCTCTCATCTTCAAAGCCCTTCCTAACCAAGTATAGGCAAGCTTCTTGGACCTCCTTAGCTTGACTTCTAGTGAATGGTCTTGTGGTGGTTTGCCCCGCATCAGGTAGCCCAGCTAGTCGGCTTAAATATTCGAGGGCTTGAACGACCCTCTAAACCCCGAGGCCCAATTAAGCCAAGCATAAGTTGTAGAGTGAAGCCTATGGTGAAGGGGTAGGTATAAACCGAAGAGTACCCAAGAACATGGTTTGAAACGACGGTGTTCGGGACTGGAATTCTTACTACCACCTCGGGTCCCCATCGATAGTTTGTCCGCACAATCTCCACCAAGTCTTCGGTTATCATGCTCGGTGTAACGTGTACCTGTATGTTTCTATTCAAACCATGCTAGGCGTCACTTTAAACCTGAACCTTAAGGTCCTTATCGTTGCTAAAATCCGAAGGGATAAATAACTGAGGGTCAATCTCCTCCTCGATGGGAACTTTCTTCCTAGATTTCTTCGAGGTACCAGCTTCGATTTTAGATTTACCTTTGCTGGCCTCGGTGTCGCCCGCTTGGCCACTAACCTCATTAACACTGGTGACATCATCACCGTCAACATCATATTTATCGCCAGCACGACCATCACTCCTGACATCATCGTCACCATCGTCATCTTCCCCTATGATTACGTGGTGGCCAGCAGTAGCTTTGTGCTGCTTTGAGCCGCCTGCCTGAGACACACCTTCTCCACCTCGGCCCATCAGCGTGATAACCTTGAGAGGCTCCATGACATTCACTAGTTCGTCGCCGACAATCATGGTGGTGGAATCTGGGACTCTCCCATCTGATCCACTGGAACCTTGGATGGAGTTAGTTGCAGACATGACAGAGATTTTAGAACCTGAGAAAGAATAATTGAAGTTTCTTGGTTTGCTTTAAAAGTTTTTTCCACTGTTGTTGAGTGATCACAAGTAGGTGAATAAAATTTCCAAGTGAAGAAACTTATAGAGTTGAAAAGGTGCAAGTGGTAAAAGCCATCATTGTTGTAACGTTGGGAAAGCAATAGAATCGGCGTGACTGTTCCGAAGCGAACGAACGGTCACCACGTATTTCTCAATAGTAATTTGAAGTGATGGTGACGTTTTGAAACTCTTGGATAAGGTTAAGCCATACCATTCTCCTGCTCAAATAATTTACACTCCTCGGTGACTCTGGCACTCACCCGAGGAGTGGGGGAACTATCTATATTGGGTGAAAATTAGTTTGCATACGTGCCACTTCGGTGGTACGAGTCAGCGTTAACCGAACAGATATTTTGGATGCTGAAGAACGAAGTGGACAATGAGATCACCGAAGTCAACCGCCAAAGACAGGTTTCAAGCTATAACTCAGCGAAGTATCGCCTTGGTTGATCAATAAATTTACATCACCAAGGTTGTTTATCTGAACCTCGGTGAATCACCTCGCCTCCAACGGTGTAACTTCCCACTACCTCAGCCCATTAACTCCATTACTAGAGGTGCATAACGTGGGTCTGAGAGTGGCCAAATATGTAAAACGTGTTCAAGACTTGCATATCTATAAATAACTTTATTTTCTATGTCGTAATCATTCAGAAATACATACAGAAACTCTGTCAAAATTTGTACTTAATCATACATATTGAAATCTCGTTCATTTATTTGCATTTCCGCCTCTTATTGCTTTTATTTCGATTTTGATACTCAAATTTGCTTGTATTCACGACCCAAATTCGATTGGTAACCTAAAATCAATTTAGGCCAATACAACAACATTGTGGAAAAATGCTATCAAAGATAGTAAAAATACAAAAATATTGCTATTGAAATCCTAATTTCCCTTTTTTTTCTTCTCTCTCCCCTCATCCCATTATTTTCCGTAGTCTTCCTCACCCCATCTCCATTTCTCAACAGAGTAAAGTCGGTGACGGAACCGCTATCCTCCGTCAGCGACAGATATGCTTCACTTTAAGTCCTTCGTCATCCATCACAGAGCAGCGTCAGGACGCTGCTCTTTCCGGCACCATGTAGCTGTTGGTCGTCGGCGTTGTTGCTTCCTTTTTTTTCTTACGGGTACAACGGATGTATGCAAATTATGAAGTTTTTTTGTGGTCGTTGAATGGGGGAAATCTATGACAAGTGTATACTCATTATATCTCTGGTGTATGCTCTGAATATACACCAGACATACAAATTTTATACAGTTTGCATATATCAAATGTATAAAATCTAAACATTTGTATGTTCATTATGTACACAGTGTAACGTACGTACATATAATGGTGATACATCAGTGTATACAAAGTATATACAAATGACATACAATAATATACAAAGGAACAAATTGTAAAAAAATATTTTTTTGCGACCGTCGGCTGCCGGCGATGACGAAAAGGTAGTTGTGTGGGGCGGTTGGCGGGGGAGGGGGTGTAAGAGGGAGTTCTAGAGTTTCTCCTACCTTTTTATATTTGTTTGCTATGTTTAAAAAAATATTTTTATTTTTAAAAATAGTGTAATGTTACTATTTTTGTGTAAAGCAAAATGTTACTTTGAATAGTTATGTAAGAGATCCTTTAATTAGATTAGATCTGAGCAACATTATCTATATCTATATTTATTATAATAGCATGAAGGCCTTAGTGCAATGTCACTTGATTTTTTTACCCTTCGTAAGTGGTTTTAAATTGGACTATTTTGTAAACTTGATATATTTAATTATTTTTCGTACCTAATTTAGCTTAATAAATATTGACCTAATTATAGTTCCCGTAATTTGATTCCTTGCATACTACTAATTTTTAAGACTCTGAATACGCTTGTTTTCTCTAAAATTACGTCTCTTAGTTTCAGAGTCCAAATAAGGATCAATATCAAAGTTTACGAGACCTAATATACTTATAAAACTTTCAATTCTACTATTTATAATAAAAAATAACTATAAAATTATTATCAAATATATCTGACGGCGATGGTTTTGTTCATGGGTTGAAGTCCCAAGTCCTAATATATCTCACCCCACCTATTCCAATTCCATTTATATTTTTTTCATATGGGATACCTATCAGGATTGATATTGTCGCTTCAAACGCACACGCAAGTATACGCGGTTGATCAAGTAATAAAGTGATAAAAAAGCATCGTTCCCACGAGAACTATTGATTAACTACGACTAAATTAGACAATTCCTAATTATCTACGCAAGAAGGATTCAAGAGTTGAGAATTTATCTAACGAAAATTAACTATTAAACTAAGCAAATAACTAACACGTAAAACACGATTTTGGATTCAAGAAGGGACAATAGTCTAGGGTTATCGGAAATCTGTCAATCCTGTTGAATTCTTCTGTTAATCTGACTAAATAATTTATCTGGGTTACTAATCACAGGGTTAATATTACTCACAAGACTCTTTCGATACCCTACTCGCCTATTCAAGCTAGCCTAACACCAATATGTCTATGGAATAAGAGTTAACAAGAACACATTTATATTTCCTGTATAGTGACTAAGCATGACTGTTAAGTATATTTCTCTCCTAACCGTGAAACCATTCCCTGATGCCCAAGTTCAGGAACACGCTCTATTTAATCCTATTGCAATCTACGGTTCCCACTTTCCAGTTCAACCCTTGGTTCATATTAGTATTCAATTGGTGATCAACCAATCAAATAATTAGGCTCAGGATATGAATAAATAACCCAATATAATAAATCAATAAAATCAAATTAACTTAGGAATATCAACAATCTTGGAGAATCCCACAACTCTAGAACTAACAAACTATGTAAAGGAAAAGAGAAGAAAACTCAATGTAGACACTGAGCTCCAACCCATTTTTAGTGTTTCTCTGTCTCCCAAAAGGTCCAAAGATACCTAAAATTATGTTTAAGGCTGCTTATATATGGGTTACAATGGGTAGAAAACGTTTTAACCTAATCCCAATTCGGATGGGAACGTTCAAGTTGTACAGCCACTCTTACAATATAAGACCTTCTGTATGCTCTGCTCGCAGGTCTCACAGCATCTCTTACAAGGTACGCCTATTGTAAGCTTAATACAATGAGCTTATAAAGTCCTTTAGTCCACTGATTTTTATACTATTATTCTTCATTTTTCTACTTCAATTTTTGACTTCGGACTTCTCCAAAAAATGTAGCCATCTCGCTCAAAATTCCACCAATTCATACCTAAGTCATTCAAACACCTCAAGTTAGTAGAATATCCAAAATAAACAATGTTGGACACTCTTTAGCATTGAATTTAAGTAAAATATAGGAAAAATATATATCTAAAATCTATCAAATATGCCCAACATCAACATCCCACACTCAAACCTTTGTTCGTCCTCGAACAATTCAATCCAACAATACTTCTCAATGAAGACCAACTATACCTGTAACCATGGTTAATACCAACAATTAAACCTTTTCACATGCAATTTTCATGCACTTCCTCGTGTTTCATAATGCAAAAACAATTCAAATATTTAAAAAAATCAAACAACCAAATTGTAACATCCTAACCTCAATAACAGATCTGACACCAAGTTTCTCAAGCTCGCTCACTTAGCTCGACCGAGAGTCTAATAAAATCACCTATCCTTCATGAATCAAGTGCCATCAAAACAAATCAGTAGAAGTAGTCCAATACTCACAAGATATTGTAATTATTTTCAGGACTTTATAGATGGAAAGAATTCACTCATCTTTCACAAGGAAGTTCACATGCCGCACAAGAAATACCATAGGTTTGCCCTTTTTGTAATTCTCCACTAATATAAGTCCACTCAGTCTAAAATCAAATAGAACTTATTAAAGGTTGTAATGAAGGTTGCGGGACATGTAGAATAGATATAGATAAAGTGACTGAACCTCCTTAAGCACTTACAAAACATCAATTTTAGCACACTTCGTCTTTTCAAAATCTCCTCCCTTTTCAATTTCAAGCAACAACCAACCTTTCTTTTTTTCTTATTTACGCCATTGAATATTTTCAGCTCACAAAAAGTGCTCTTTTTGTTTTCAACTTCCACATTTTTTTCTACTCGATAGTTGGCCAGGCCATCAAGTAATTTTTTTTCTTTCACATTTTTTTCCCTTTTTTTCACAAGCACTTCTTTTATATGACAACTGGCACCAATTCACAAACCATCCATTTCTCCAACTTTAGCTATTTAAGCTCATTGTGCATATAAGTGCTTAAGGAGATACGGTATTCAAAAGAAATAGGTAATTCAATTCAAAACAGGTCAAGACTTGTAATATAGCTACCAATAAGTAGGATAAAGGCTCAAAGGGGTTGACTAGGGGCAATCAAGCAAAGGTAGGCTAGAAAAATCTCAAACGGATCAAGGAAGGTCTATAATCATTTTCTAGACCGAGCAAAACTTAGAATTTCGCTTCAACCACATTTCGGGCAAGTTCTAGACTCAAGTGACAAGCATGGAATGAAACTAGAACCTCACTCACACAATGGCACATGACTCACTCAAGATGGATCAATTCGGACTCTCAAACCAAAGCAGTTAAACAGGCTCGAAGAATAAAGCGTAAAGCACTTGGCACACCAAAGTCAAGAAACTGAGTCTAGGCATCACAAACAAGGTTATTCTTTTCTCTCGGCACAATTTATTTCAAAACTCACAAGGAAGGCATATAATCCCCGTGCTCAGGTCTAAATATGTTAGTATCAAACAAGTCACAAGGCACCTAGACTCCAAACCGAGTTTTTCTTCCATTTCTACTACTACAACGACTAAAGACTAGCTAAGAAAAATAAAATAAAAATAAATAAAAAGTACCCGGTTCAAGTTACATCCCATGAAAAAGAACCGATGCTCAAAGAAAAAGCACGAAGGCTTATTATCTACTCTAACTATGGCTACTAAAAAACTAAGAAAATACTAACTTAAAAAAAGTAACTCTAATTTCTTTTGAATTTTCCTATTTTCTATTTTTTTTTTTAAATGGCTACAAACTAAACTAGAAAGCAAGAAACAAATAAAAATAATGTCAATTGACAAAACAAAAAAATTATACAGCAAAACGTAGGAATTTTCCATCCACACTTAAAGTTGTGCAATGTCCTTATTGCACTCTAGAAGATAAATAAGGGATAGTAAACGAGGTACTCAGACTTCCCTCACTAACGCACAAACTCATTCAAATCAACTAGTGCGTGCAAACGGGGTGCAAGCACCCCACACTTAAGTTAAGCTATCTCGTAAAACATTTTGAAACAGTTTATGAAGCACGAGAGATCTAGCAAAATCTGTTAAAAGAGAATACAAAAGCAGCAGTGCCAATGGCGTACGGGCTTTGTCATTTGTTGTATGCGCAAGATGTATGACGTCATGGCATAAGTGAAAACAGCCCACACTCTACCCAAGCCAACCCCCCCCCCCCACATAATTCATGCCTAAATAGCTTATAAGTAAGCTCAGCTACTCAGACTTCGCCAAACGCATCGAAAAAATTTGTTTTGATATTTCAGCGAACAGGTTGTGTGCACTGTTCGTGGCAGCTTGTTAGTGAGCAAGTGGTATCACCTTCCACCACCCAACTCCTGGGTTTCTTAGTATGCCAACATTACAGTGCATCCCCGCACTTCCCACAACAGAACCCAATCAATACATGATTAATTTTTTTGCAACTTTTTATCATGACCAAACTACTACTAGTAAGCCCTAAGGAAGAGAAAAAATAAACGTGAGGAGAGAGAAGAGGAGCAACAGAGGCGTAGCAGAGCAGAGAAGAAAGAAGGTGAGAGGATACAAACCTGGAAATCGCTGATTAGATGTTGTTGTTGGCCTTAAGAAGAAAGTAAAAAAAATAAGAATAGAGAGACTATGTAACGTGTTTGTGAGGACCTGGGAGATGTATGCATTTTTGTTTAGTGTTTTAAGTCTTGCTTACTTGCCTTACAAGATCCTTTACATTGTACATGCAGTGTAAGACTTGACCTTAGAGCATAAATTTTTCATACAATAGTCTTACAAGCAAGGTTACTCCACTGTTTTTCTCATTGTGTTGGCGTCACAGGCCTTACAACAGGTCTTACAATGTAAGACTTGCTGTAAGGCCTGAATTCTACTCCTTTTCCCTTCATTTTTGCTTTATGCCATCGTGCTTAATTCTTCAAGTTCACCTTACTAACACCCTGCTATAACACAATCAAACAACCACATTAGTTTTAAATTATGTTCTTTTTATGTTTTTTTTTCTATTTTTTTAAATTTTTTTTTATGTGAAAACTAACTAACTTAAGAAAATAATAAAACATGGGTTGCCTCCCATAAAGCGCTTGATTTAACATCGCGGCACGACATGTACATTCATCACTTTTGCCTCCACTTTGAAGATATGAATTTTCTTTCCCAAATTGAATTCAAGCTTATGACTCTGCTTTTGGGGCGGTGTCGCAAACCCAAAGAAACCAAGAATTAAAAGTCGCATTTTGCACCTCTTGGATTTAAATGAAGAATATCATTTTGTCTCCTCGGCATCACAAGCTTTAGAACATAGACACCTTGTTCCTCCTCCCGTGACTCTTCTATTAGCTCAAAAGGCTCGATTTTCATGTCGCCATCCAAACATAATGTCGAAAAGTGCATAGAATGAGCTCCAATGCGCCCCAACTCCAAGGTTTTATTATTCTTGACATCCTCATGTTTACATACACTAGAGTCGTCAAAATTTATATTTTTCACTTCCTCACTTGACTCCAGTGCCAATTTCTCAACTTTGGCATCATCAACTACTACTGTGTCGAAACACCTAGCTCCTAAAATTTTCTCTTAAATTCCTCTCCAACTTCATCCACCTCAAATATACTATCCAAAACAATTATCAATCTTTTCAATCAAATTAGCCTCGAAGTCGTGAATAGCATCGCCAAATCGGTCGATCTCTTGTTTGCGCACACTTTTCCATTCTATGAAGCACTTATCTGCATTTGTAATATCATCAAGAAGACCACCACATATATCTAATCATTGAGATTGTTCCATTAGCCATGTTTCGCTCATGATCTCCACTTCTTCAGAATTTTGCCTCTTTTTCGAACTCACTTTCTTCTGACATTTGAGATTCTTCCTAACTTTGCTCCATCTTCCCGAACTGATCATACCGTAATGCATCATGCACTTCCTTGCTCCTATCAAACTCACAAGCAAGGTTAGTATTATCATGAATAGTACTTGGGGAAGAAGTACGACACTTAGGACAATCATTCCACAGGCCACCACAAAATTGAAAGCAGTTCCAATCAAATGTTATAGAAGAACGACTAGATAAATAGTCTCGTAGGATATCAAGATCTCGGCAATCTTCCCACAAGTGACGTCCATTACAAATTATGCAAGGACACCAAAATAAGAGTAGCCAACTTTCGACCAATTTTCATTAAAAGATGTCATGTTAACAAGTAATAAAATAAACTAAACTAAACTAAACTAAAAAATTGAATAGACAAAAGTAAAAGTCCAATCTAGAAAGCTAATTCTAAGTCCCCTGCAACGGCGCCAAAAACTTGTTGCGCGCAGGTATACGCGGTCGATCAAGTAATAAAGTGATAAGAAAAGTATCGTTCCCACGAGGACTATTGATTTACGACTAAATTAGATAATTTCTAATTATCTACGCAAGAAGGATTCAAGAGTTGAGAATTTATCTAGCTAAAATTAACTAATTAAACTAAGCAAATAACTAACACGTAAAACACGATTTTGGATTCAAGGAGGGACAATAGTCTAGGGTTATGGAAAATCTATCAATCCTGTTGAATTCATCCCTTAATCTGACTAAATAATTTATCTGGGTTACTAATCACAGGGTTAATATTACTCACAGGACTTTTTCGATACCCTGCTCGCCTATTCCAGCTAGTTTAACGCCTATATGTCTATGGAATTAGAGTTAACAAGAACACATTTATATTTCCTGTATAGTGACTAAGCATGACTGTTGGGTATATTTCTATCCTAAGCGCGTAATTATTCCCCGATGCTCGGGTTCAAGAACACGCTCTATTCAATAGTATTGCAACCTACGGTCCCCACTTTCGAGTTCAACCCTAGGTTCATAATTAGTATTCAATTGTGGATCAACCAATCAAATAATTAGGCTCAGGATATGAATAAATAACCAAATATAATAGATCAATGAAATCAAATTAACTTAGGAATATCAACAATCATGGAGAATCCCACAACTCTAGAACTAACAAACTATGTAAAGGAAAATAGAAGAAAACTCAATGTAGACGTGAGATCTAACCCATCTCTAGTGTTTCTCTGCCTCCCAAAAGGTCCAAAGATATCTAATGTTATGTTTAAGGGTTCTTATATATGGGTTACAATGGGTAGAAAACGTTTTAACTTAATCCCAATTCGGATGGGAACGTTCAAGTTGTACAGTGTTGAGTGCTGGTTTTGAAGAATGACAAACGTAAAGGACTCAGTGGTCTTAGAGAAGAACCTAGTCCATGCATAGAAGAGCACGACCGATCGAAAAGAGTTGAGGGTTGCAAATCCCTGCAGAACTAGGAATAGTGACGCGTGAATGAATATGCATCCTAGTCAGACTAAAAGAGGCGGTGCCCAGGCTGTGTCTTCGAAGTGAGAATAGGAGATGGACTTCAACATGGACAAGAGTTATTTGGAATCCTGTCTTACCATAATTACAAGGATTCCTTGTAGGACTCAACTAGGGTTACAAGGCCCGTATAAATACAAGTAGTTGATACAGCCGTGATTTAGTTATTCATAAAAAAAAAGAGTTAACAGCATACAAAGGCGACCTAGCATATTTTGACGTGAGTAAACTGAAGAAAACAACAGGCGTGCTTGAATTGACTGAGTGTAAATATTCTACTTAGGCTTATTGAGTTGTAAGTTGTCTTAGTTTGAGGTTTCATTGTATTTACCTATTGGCTTATTGTAGAAGCATATGTATTAGGTGAACTTGTGAGAAATTGCTTGAAAAGCTAGAGTTTAGCTTTGAGTAGTGATTAGGGTCTAGAGTGTAGCCCCTTGGTTACAGAGTTTTGTAATCAGAAACTTGCTCGTTGTGTTAGTGGATTCAGTTCTCAAATCCCAGAGTGTGGGTTGTGGTTTTTCTCCCTTGAGCAAGGAGTTTTCCTCGTAAAATCTTTGTGTTCTCTGTGTGCGTGTTTGGTGTGAGTTGCAGTATTTGAAACAGTAGAATTGCAAAGTCAAGAACTGGGATCTTAACACTGAAGAACCAAGTTCTTGAAACGAAAATCTGTAGACACTATTCAACCCCCCCCCCCCACCCTTCTAGTATCTTTAGGAGGTGCTTAAATTATAACAAGTGGTATCAGAGCAGGTCTTCTCGTGTGAGGCTAAAACCTTGAGAAGGATCAGAATCATGAGTGCACCACCTACTATTAATGTAGGACAGTCAGTTCAAAGGCCCCACAGTTTAACGGGTAGTACTATGCGTGGTGGAAGAACAGGATGGAAAATTACATATGTACTGAAGACTATCAACTCTGGATGATAGTATCTGAAGGAAACCTGATCCCCACTAAAATAGTTGGTGAAGGAGCCACTGCCAAACAAGAACCTAAACTGAAAGAGGAGTTCAATGACACGGATTATAAGATGATTGAAAAGAATCACAAAGCCAAACGTCTGGTTATTTGTGGTCTAGGTCCTGAGGAGTTCAATAGAGTATCATCTTACAAGACGGCTAAAGAAATCTGGGATGCTCTGTAGGTTGCGCATGAAGGAACTACGGAAGTAAAGGACTCAAAGAGAAGAATGCTGAAGAGACAATTTGAACGGTTCTCTATGGGTGAAAAGGAATCAATTCAGGATATGATGACCAGGTTGACCATCATTACTAATGAGATGAGATCCCTGGATATGGAATTGCCTGAGGTAGAGATGGTTGATAAGATTCTGAATGTGCTTCCTGAAGCATGGGAAACTAAGATGACTGCCATCATTGAATCCAAACTTCTAAGATCCATCAAACTTTAAGAACTGGTTGGTAGCTTGAAAACTCATGAAATGATGAAGGACTCAAAAGCTAAACCAGCTGCAAAGAAGGAGAAGACCCTTGCGCTTGAAGCAACTGAGGAAACCGATGAATATATTGATCTACAATCAGTTGAACCAGCGATGGTTAGTGCTCTAAGACAGAAGCTTAACTTGGGTAGATTCAAAGGGTTCAAAAGAAGTGGCAAGGAGAATTTTGGCAGAAGAACATAGTTGACAGTCCGAATTACTCATGATGCTTTAAGTCCTTCAAAAAGGATCACGCCGTCATGGATTGTCCTATGTGGGAAATAGAGTGGATGAAAAACAAAGCATCTAAGGAAAAGGAAAAGGAGACGTCAAAGGAAAATGACAAAGATAAGAAGAAGTCAAGACGGCCTCCAAACTTTAAAGCAGAAAGGAGAAAGAAGAAGGAAGCTTTCTACGCCACATGGGGACCAACTGATAGTGAATCTGATCATGAAAAGGAATCCGAAGATGATTCACCACTAGCACTAATGGGTATGACAGACATCAATTCTGATGAAGAAGACCCTCGAGAATTCAGAGGAGGGAGAGATCCATCTAGGCCACCTGTGTTCAATGGGACTAATTATAAGAGCTAGAAGAAACAGATGAAAGTTTTCCTACAAGCTACTGATTATAGTCTGTGGCTGATCGTGAAGAGAGGACCTCATGTCCCTGTGAAGAGAGCAGCAAACGGAGTCTTAGTTCCAAAAAGGGTGGAGGAACTAGATCCTCAAGATCTAGACTGGCTACAGGCAAATTCCAAGGCTGAATGGTACCTGAGGAGAGGACTTACCTATGATGAGCTTGCAAGGATACTCGAATGCAAGTCTGCCAAGGAAGTCTGGGAAAGGCTGAAGAAGTTGTACACAGATGACAGCCAAAAGAAGGACTCTGCCCTTATGGCGACCGATGGATCTGAAGCAGCTCATTCAGCAGAGGTATGTCTATCTGATCTTAAGGAAACTTTGCATACATACTCATCTGAAAATTTGATTCTAATCACTGCCAGCTTGATTGAGGGTTATGAAAAAAAAAAATTGAAAAGGATAAATTAACTGAAGAGTTAAGTGATCTCAAAACCAAGCACAAGAGCCTCCTAGAACAAAATATTGAACTGGAAGAAATCAATGCCATCTTAAAGGGGCAAACTCTTGTGTCAAACTCTAAGATCACTGAACTAGAATTGGATTGCAATTAGTTAAGAGAGATTCTGAACATGTTTGATGAAGGTTGTGATTTAATGAGGGATGAAGAAAACCTTATTAGGTAAAAGATTTTTCCTAGAAATATGAATTAGAGTTGGAGACATTAAGAAATATTTACGCGATTTACAGAACTGCATGTACTTCTCCGTGTCCTAGAAGTTTGGTTATTTTGGAGGCAATATTCTTTTTAAAGTACTTACTTCCGATATTACAATTTTCTAGATATGTTAACTTCGGGTGATTTCTCATAACTTTGCAATATACTTTTTCATTTTCGTTTTGCTTCTTCCTCGTTGTTTCTTAGTTATTCTTTTCTTAATTAGTCGTGCTATTAACTTTTTTATGAGTTATTAACCTTTTGCGTTTAATGTAGTAGTAACATGTTTGGCAGGGCATAGAGAAGTGAATGATATAGAGTATGATCTTTTTTAGTCGATAAACTTAAGCAATAATGTATATGCACTTATTGATAATTGGATTCAAAATATCCTTTTGATGGGCTACGTAGATCGGAGAATCAGAAATAAGAAATACCAAGCCACACTCTAAACCTTGGTAAATTTTTACATTTTTTTATTTTACGTTATGTTTACATTTTATTTGGCTAATTTTTCTAACCATTCTTTAATAATTTTAAATATTTTTTATGCTAGAAAATAGTGAACGTTTTTTTAGGTGTTCTTCAACTTCTAAAGTTGTTATTGGTTAGCCTATTCAAAAAAATTTGTTCACAAATATTTTGCTCATGCTTAAGTTGCATAACAATGTGAAGTTTCATGACTGTTTACACAGTGAAGTTTGTCGTGATATTAAAAATTTCATGCTTTCGCCATTGGAACTATACATGTTGCAAAGCTGTGAGGATATGAATAGGAGACCAACACCTTTAATTGATGTTACAATGATAAAGGTTCTTCCCGTGCATATATAGGAAGGACATCCTCAAGTTCTCTTTGAAGTTCTAAAGCCACATTAATTGTACTTGGATAATATTACTCCAAACCACCTATTATATATAGAAAATACTTTCAAGCACCTCTTACCATTTAAATGTAATAAAAGCTTTTATTGTTGGCATATTACATACTACTGCCATGTTAAAATTCTCTTTTTTTAAATATCTTTTTTTTTTTCTTTTCATTTTAGAATAAGATATGCATAGAATGCTTATCCACGTACATGCAATATATGATGAAGTTGCGAATAACATGTCGTTTACTTCTTTTTGAGATTTTGAATTTTAATTTTTTTTTCCTTGTAATGTATTCTGACTTGAGTGAAGTTCTTAATTGATCTTTGTGTTCCAGATGACGCTATTCAAAAAAGAAAAAAAAATACAATCTTTGTTGAAGAATAATGATATGAGGTAATTTTTATTTTATTTTTTTCGATTGCCATGTTAAAAAAAAATACAATCTATGGCCTCGGTCGAAATGTACTAACTTGCTCCTCGTTCCATTTTTGCTTGACCTTTTCAGGAAGCGAAGCGAACGATTTCCAGTGCTCGGATCTTCATCAAGATTCACAACCGAACACTGGGGGGGAGTAAGAGGCCAGAGTTGATACCGAGGTCGACATCGAGCCTCCCAACCGAAGCTTATCTATCCGACAACCGGAGACTGACGCCCGATGAATAGATTTAGTACATTGTAATCCCGCCTGGCAGTGGCATATTGTTAATTTGTTTTTCACCCAAGGTCCGCTTCGACTTGGTTCCATGTAAATAGCCGATTTTTGGCTCGTTGATATCATCAATGAAATAATCTTGATCCTATATCTATTTGTTTCTATAATCTTGCACTCCGAAGCTGCACTTTGAATGCATCGACTCGAGGATGAGACGTCGTTCTAAGTTTGCATCGATTAAATTCAATCAAGTCTTGCAAGCAAGTTATTTATTATAAGATGTTCGGTACACTCAAAGACCAACACTTGAGATGAAAACATAAAAGTCATTTCATTAAAGAGCCCGAAGGCTAAGAGTATTTACATCAAACAGACCCAAAGGTCCAAAAATTTATGCATAAACGCCCGAAGGCTTACAAAATGCTATCAGAAATCTAAGCCTTGGGAGAATCACCTCCATCCTCGGAGCTCCCCTCGGCTTCTTCATCATCCTCCTCATCGTCATCGCCGCTCGAGGCCTCACTTGATGGGAGTTCATCAATGATAGCTTGAGCCTCTGCTGACTTCACCCCAGCTTTGGCAATCTCCTCATCTAAGTTAAGCTCGCCGGCGCGACACTGCTTGCCTCAACCGAGATTGGATAATGGCCCATCGCTTATCCAGCTCGGCCCTCTTGACCTTGATCGCAGCCCTACTTTTACGATCGGCGATTTCATCTCGAAGGGCCTCGATCTCGGCTTCTTTAGCTGAAAGTTTTAAGTTCTCACCCTCCAGCTTTTTGATATGAAGCATATGCTTCCTCCACTGATCGTGATGCTTTTTGGCCATCTCCACGGCTTCACCTTTTACTTGAGTCAGTTCGGCACGCAAAGTAGCAGCCTCGGCTTCTAACCTCGAGCGCACAGCTTGGGACTCAGCATCAAGAGCTTGAATCCGTGCCTCGGAGGAAGTTCTAGCCTCAAGCAGATCGGACTGAGACTTGGCTAGATCAGCCTTCAATCCAGCTATTTGCGCCCTGAGGTTGTCCTTCTGCTTATCCCAAGACCCAGCCACGCGTTGAAACTCCTCGGCCCTCGCAGTCTCGAGCTCGATGGCTCTCAACGACAACACGAGCCCCTAGGAGAAAATTCGTCAAAATCAGCATGAAGAAACATACCCAGAAAGAAGTAAACTTAAAAGATCGAAGCTTACTCTGAGAGTATTGGCCGAGAGGACTGTGAATAGCTTAGCCGGGGGATATGGTTGCACCACTTTATCCTCTTCGGGGCCGAGTATGGGCATTAGGCTCAATATGTCCCCTTGGGTGCCTGACAGCAAATTTGAAGAACTGGGCACATCCAGCTTCCGAAAGGACCCAACCGAGGATGAAATCCTCGCGGTTTTAGATTGTGCTCAAAGCGCACCAGCTTCAGCTCTTCCCTCGGTGACAGCAGTCCCAACCTCTCCAACTTTGGCCTTACTCTTGGCCCTAGCCACCATAACCTCGGCATCTTGCTCTTGACCTTCCAAATCCACAACCTCGACTGCCCTTCGGGCCGCAATGTCCTCGGAAGCGACTTCATCGAGCTCGTCGATCAGCCTTCGGCGCGGCTCCGCTATAGCTTCGGGCCCATGAGAGGTTGCTCCCTCGGTTACCGAGGCAATGATGACTTTTGCTTCATAATTACTAACTTCAAAACGAGTTTGCAAACTTTACAACTTCTAAAAATTCTCAAATTCTCCAACTCCTCAAACCAGTTTCAAAAATTCCTTGCTTGTGTTTTTCAATTTCTGCTTCAGATTTTCAAGTTTGTTGCTCAAATTTTCAAGTTTAAATTTGTTCAAAATGTCTTCATCTGCTCAAAATACTGCTGATACTGATGTTACTGCTTCCACAGCCCTTGCCACCATAGCACCGCCGCAGCCTTCCGCGGTAGTGGGACAAGTCGCCACCGCCGCTGGTCTTTTAAAGATAATAAGGGAAAAAAGAGGAAGGAGAGAAAGCCAAAGGATTTTGGCCCGAAGAAGCTTTACACTGACATTCTTCCGAATAAGTTTAGTTACGACGATGACTGCAAAGAGTGTTCAAAACGATGTTCAATTGAGGCAGAAGAAGAATGATCCGGTGGACTCAGTCTTATGTGCAGTCACTGAGGAATCGATACCGAGGATCAGGGACGACTGTGGTTGGAAAGAAGGTGAGGTCGACGTAGTATGTCCTCTGAGGAGATCAACTCTGACCACTTTCTACGGCGGCCATTCAGCCGTTTTGACGTACCCGTTTATGATAGGGTTTACTCTCCCAGTCGACCCAATAAATGTGGAATTCTGTCGTATGTATAGAGTTTATCTTGCACAGATCTCCCCGATGGTATGGCGGTTGGTTTCCATGTATTGATGGATTGGCAAGAAGGTGGAGTTGGAGGTCACACTCAGGCACATCCTTCACTTGTATTCTCCTCGAGTTTACAAGGCTGGAATCATTACTGTGCAGAAACGAGGTAGTCGGGCTTTGATTTTCGACAACGATAATGATCTCAGGGCATGGGATCAACACTTCGTTTTTGTTCCAATGGGTCAACTTCTGGCCCCAGGGGCTGAGCATCTTCCCACTACGTGGAACCGCACACGTCAGTGTTCGACTTTCGCTCAATGCCATGATTCTCTCTTATCTGTTATTTACTTGTTTCATATTTTCAGCCAACAAAGTTTTGTTCGACTTGATCCTCGACATTGTCGACTGGCTCATACGAGTCTTGGACAACACTTCAAACAATCAAAGAGCTTAGAAACCGATCGCAGCCCTTTTGCAAGTGAAGGCGAAATATCATGGTATACTTTTTATAAACTCTGTTCAAATTTTACCTTTTGTCGACCTAACAAACCATTTTCAATAGGCATTACTGGTGTTGGTGCTGGCCCGGTCGAGGATCCAACCGAGGAAGAAGTTGAAAAAGTAGAGGGAGAGAAGGTTAATGAAACTCCCCCAAAGAAGAAGAAGAAGACTTCATATCACGACCTTAGGGCGAAGTATCTTGCTAAGAGTACTTCGCAAGGTCAAGGAGTTGGTTCGTCGGATGCCCCCAAATCGATCGAGCTTGTTATCGGAGGGGGGAGGGGAGGGGGGGCAGTATCAACAGTTGCAGCAGTGAAGGCTGCCGAGGGGGTGAGCCTGTTCGTAATGCTCCCGAGGAAGAAGACGAAGAGTCTGGCTCCGAGCAGCCATTGAGGCAGCCGAAGAGGCCAAGAAGAGAAGTAATGCTCGAAGCGGCTGAGCAACTTAAAGTGGTAGAGGAGTATGATAGGGCTCACTCAGCCAGTTTTGGGGTTGAGAAGCATCTTCCCTTGTCTCCGATTGCGGAAAACATGATCGACGTCACTTCTGGCTCTAGAGGAAAAGAGGGCGCCATTATCCCAGCAGATCAAGTAGTCGAAGTCAGGGACATCGGTGGTACCCCTTCAGATCAGGCGCTAAGGGAAAGGGATCCTAGAAAGGGTCAGCTCCCTCTCAATCGCCCCATGGCAATGATGAAGTCAAAGCATATGGAGATCTCTGGTTCGTCGTTTTATGTGGCGGATCACGACGAACCTATAGTTCGTTTCCTCCGATCTGAGGAGGCTGCCTTTTTTGCCGCTTTCAAGAGAGCTGAAGCTGATGGGGAAGCAAACACCAGAACGGTGACAGTTACCATCCCCGGAGAAGTAGATCTACTTAGGTGCCCAAAGTATCTTGCTGATTACCTCTTCGAGGTGATGGGGCCAATAGAGAAAGCCCGGCTGAACTGTTACAGCGACGTGAGCCTATCATCTCAGATTGCCTTTAGTGCTTTTCGGGTAACTCTTCTGGCGCTCTAAATCGTATAATCTTCTCCGTGTTTTCTTTCTGCTGAATTATTTTTTACTTATTTGCAGAATACTATCATGGGCATTGAATCAACTGATCGGATTCGACAGCTCGAGGCCGAAATAGCTCATCTGAACGAGCGAGTTTCCCATCTTACCTCCGCTGGGATGGATGGCACAACTGTTTGAAGATTTTGAAGGTGAAGTACTCTGAGCTCGATGCTGAATTAGCCAAAAAGGCTACTGCTCATGCTCTTCGTGAATCGGAGCTCGAGTTTCAAATCCAGGCTCTAAACGATCAGCTTGGGCAATTTGAAGAAAGCATGGGTTGAAAATACGCCGAACTGGAATCCGAGCTGAGAGTCAAAGAATCAGAGCTTCTTCGTTTGAACAAAGAGCTCCGCGTTCTCCAAGGTAGCAGTGAAGATCTGGTTGCTCAGAACAATGCCCTGTCGGAGAGAAATTTGATCCTCCAATAAGAGTTGGTCGCTCAGAGGCGTTACATGGAGGAAAATTTCGATGAGAGGAGGGAGTTGATTTTAGCAGAATCGAGGCGAGACTTGCTTCGAGAAATGTCCGACCGCAGTGTCGATATAGCTGCAGAGCTCGAAGAGGCTGTCTAAGTCGTGAAGCTTGCTCGTGAAGAACTTGGCCTCCCTCCAGACTCCTCAGATGAAGGCTCCGACGGAGATAATGAATGAATTATAATCTCAGCCTACTTGCTTTTGTTTGGTTGTTTTCGACCAGTAGCTTTTTGCTTTTGACCAATGAGGCCGTTTGGCCGATCAGTGTAAATAATTTTTCAAATGAATGAATTATGTTTTAGGAATTTCCTTTTATCGCTGTGTTGTTTTCCGAAGATAGGATTTTGTCTTGGATTTTACGAAAGACAAGTTAGTTTTACCGTTTGAAATGTTAACGTTTTAACGATAGCCGTCGGAAAGAAGATGAAATGATTGGGGCCCAATGCACTTAGTCCGTAGTAAAGAATGACGTCTCTTTTTAACGTAGTGCACTCTTTGAACAATTTCAAGTTCGAAAATTTTCGGTTTAAACACTTAGTCAAAAATTAGAATTGTAAAATTCAACAATGTAAAGATCGATAACACAAAATGACAAGTGTTGTAGAGATCGAAAAAATGATGTAAGTGTTGTTTATTATTGAAGTATTGGCCGCTGTCAGGCCCTTGATACATTATTCGATCGGTTAATTCAATCGGTTACACAATGTGGCCGTTTAAAGGCCTTGATGACAAAAAATTCCTTGATCGCTAATGGATCGCTTACATATTGCATGTCCTATCTAAACGAACAGTCCCCAGTTTGAGTGAAAACATTGGGGCTTGAAGTTTTCGTCAAATTTGAACGAGTTCCCAGTTTGAGTGAAAACGTTGGGGCTTGATTGAAGTTTTCGTCAAATTTGAACGAGTCCCCAGCTTGAGTGAAAATGGGGGTTGAGACCTTTGTTGAATTTGAACGAGTCCCCGGTTTTGTCTTCAAACGATCTAGTCTTCATTTTCGAAAGAAGTCCCTGGTTTCTGGGCAGTCCCAGTCCTCGAATGCGCGATTATCCTACTAACTCCATCCCCCAGTGTTTGGGTGCGAAGTATGAGTAATCAAACATTGGACCTCGACTTTCGACATCTGAAAACGAAAATGTTGAAAGAAAAACATCGAGAGAAGGCGTTAAAGATAAAGACCACGTTAGAGTATTCGTCAGACTTATCGACCCCGATTGGTGCGTTTCGAGCTCAAGTATTCGTGGGTGATGTTTGTCATGATTCGATTCCAACTATGTCTATCATCTTAAAGTGTTAGTACCACATAATCAATAATCAAATGTGCCCGATGAAGGAAAAATGAAAATTAAGAAAAGTGAAATTCGATCATACGATACCGCAACATTTTCAGAAATAATACTTCTTCAATTGTGTGATAATTCCAATTGAAGTCAACTGGCATGGAGTCCACTGTTTCGAGCTGGTATGAGCCCTTTCCAACCACTGCTTCGACTCGATAGGGTCCCTCCCAATTTTCTCCCAATTTGCCCTCGTTTGGTTCGTCCTTCTTTGGCCTTTTGATCCTTAATACATAATCACCTACATTAAAAGCTCGATACCTGATTTTTTTGTTGAGGTAGTTTTCTGCCCTTTGTTTCTGTGCTTGTATCCGAACTAGTGTCATATCTCTCTTTGCCTCGATCAAGTCCAACTCTATCAGCATGGCTTCCTTGTTTGATTCATCGGTGGAATGAGCGAACCGAAGGCTAGGTTCACCGACTTCTACAAGAATCAATGCTTCTGCTCCATAGACAAGTGAGAATAGAGTCTCTCCAGTGCTGTGTTTCACCACTGTTCGATGAGCCCACAACGCTCCGGGGAGTTCGTTCGGCCAATTGCCCTTTGATTCATCCATCCTTTTCTTCAAGTATACAACTATTGTCTTGTTGGAAGACTCAGCTTGTCCGTTTGCGCTGGGGTGATAAGGTGTTGATGCAATCCGCTTGATCCTCTACTTCTTGAAAAAGGCTGTGATTCGACTCCCCACGAACTATTTGTCGTTGTCGCATGTGATCTCTTTCGGGATCCTAAAATGACAAATAATGTTCTGATGAATGAACTTGATAACTTCTTGTTCACGAATTTTAGTCCAAGCAATTGCTTCTACCCACTTAGAAAAATAATCTGTTAAGATTAAAATAAACTTTACCCCACCGGGCGCTGTTAGAAGCGGCCCGACCAAATCCATTTCCCACTTCATGAACGGCTACGGTGACGTGACCGATTGAAGGGGCTCTGCTTGTTGATGCTTGAGGTTACCAAACCGTTGATACTTGTCACACTTACGAACGAAGTCCTTTGCATCCTCTACGATCGTTGGGCAATAATATCCAGCTCTGATTATCTTTCGTACCAACGATTTGTTGCCGGAGTGATTGTTACATTTGATGTTTGGCATTTTATGCCTATATTTCCTTAATATTTCCTTACGTTTGAATACTTTATTCGCTCGTTTTATAGTTTATGAATATGGTTTTACACTAATTTTATGTCGTGTGTGTGTAGGTTGTTATGCAGTGTAATTGGAGCTTTTAGGAGCATGATTGAGCGAGAAAAGATTGGATTTTGATTGAGGATTGGATCGAGCACACGAAGGCATGACACGAACGAGCGAAGGAGCAAGAAAACAGAAAAATGGCTGGGCGCCGTGGGCTCCGCGCCGCGCCCCTTACCGCGCGCCCTGGCTGGCGCGGTTTCTCATGCGCCGCGGAGCCAAGGCGTGTGAGTTTCGACGGTCACTGGTTGTCCTCGCGCGTTCCGATGCGCGGGGCGCCCGTTATAGCGCCCCTTGTGCGCGTTTTTACGTCCTATTTCGTCTAGGATTGGGTCTAACTTATTACTAGGTGTTTGTAAACTCTATAAATACTCTTTTACTTAGTTTTTCATGGGAGTTCAGACTTTGGAGCAAGTTTTGGAGGAGAGGGAAGGAGCCCTAGATGTCTTCTACACAAGTTCTTTCTCTCTTTCTCTTATTCTTCTCTTTAATTCTATAGTTTGTTCGTTCTAGGGTTAGAGTAAATACATGAAGGTTGATGTTTGAAAGTTGATTTCTTCTTATTGATTTACCATTACGGATTGTTTATTCTTTCTTGATCATAATTGTTTGATTATAACGGCCGTATAATTGAACACTATCTACGGTTCTTAGATTGAACTCGACAGAGGGAATTTATGAACGCAAATAAGAAAGAATAGAACTAGTTTGTGAACCCGGGCATCGGGGAACCAATTCGCGGGTAGGATAGACATATACTTGCTTGCCTAGTTTAACTCATTACAGGATCGTTAATGCGTGCACGTGATTCAACCCATAGACATATAGGGATTGGAGTAGCCTGCATAGACCGTGAAGAATCGAAAGGTTTTCACGGGTACAATTAACCTGTTAGTTAGCAATCTAGGAAATCAAGAAGTAGATTCAATTGGAAAACTCAACTAGATTGTTTGTAACTCTGACCCTGGACCGTCTCTCCATTATTGATAACAACCCATAAATTGCTCTATTACTTGACTTCAGTTAATTGTTTTAATTATTGTTTTAGTTAGTAAAATCTCAACCATTGGAGAAAGATCCCTGAATAGTTCTTAGGAAATTGTTTGCTAGAATTCAGTCTGAATAGTCCTCGTGGGAACGATACTCGATTTATCACTTTATTACTTGTCGACCACGTATACTTGTGTGTGCGTTTGGGAGCAACAAGTTTTTGGCGCCGTTGCCGGAGACTAAATAATTGACTGATTTCTTTTTGAACGATTTATTATTTTCTATTCAGGTTTAATTTTTGTTAGTTTAGTATTGTGTTACTTGTCTTATCATGGCATCTATTAATGAAAATTGGTCGAATGATGATTGCTCAAATTTTGAGGATCTCTGTCTTCTTTGTGGAGGAACCCACTTGTGGGAAAATTGTCCAACTCTTTCAACCCTGCGAGACTGGTTATGTGAATTTTCTACCACCTTTGATTGGAATTTTTGTAAATTGTGTGGTGGTCGGTGGAATGATTGTCCTAAGTGTCATGCTCCTTCCCCCAATAATTTTGGTGATGATTCTAATGATGTTTGTGAGTTTGACAGGAGCGATAAAGTTCAGGTTGTTAGCGAAACTTGGCTAATGGAGCAAGCCAAACTCTTAGAAGCTTATGGGGATTTCAGGAGTGAACTTACAAATATGACGAGGCAATTTATGGAAGAAAGGGTTGTGCTCGGGCAAGAGATCGACGAATTTGGCTTGACTATTCACGACTTGGAGGAGAATTTGAGTGATATGGTTGAGGTGTCTGAAGCTCAATTATCAGTTGTCGTGCTTAGTAGATTTGAGATAGAAGAGCTTAGAAGCCAAGGAGCAAAAAGTGAAATTCCTACCATTCGACCCAATAGCAGTTGATGATGCCAAGGTTGAGGAAATTACATTAGAGTCAAGTGAAGAAATAGAAAACATCATATTTGAGGACTCTAGTGTTTGTGCAAGCGAGGGTGTCAAAAGTAATGCAACTTTAGAATTGAAGCGCATTGGGCCTCATTCCAATCATTTTTCAACATTGTGTTTGGATGGTGACATGAAAATTGAGCCACCCGAGCCTATGAAGAAACCAAGGGAGGAGGAACAAGGTGCCTATATTTTAGAGTTTGCGATGCCGAGGAGACAAAATGACATCCCTCATTTAAAGGCCAAGAAGTGCAAAATGCGACAATGGTTACTTGGTCCTTTTGTATTTTTGCCACCACCCCAATACCATAGTTGTAAACTTGAGGCAAAGTTGGGGATTCAATTCATTAGTTCAAGGTGGAGGAAAAAGTGATGAAGTTGTCCTCGTCGTGCCGCGACGTTAAATCAAGCGCTTCTTGGGAGGCAACCCAATTTGTTTGGTTTACTTTTATTTATTTTACTATTATTTTTATGGTTGTATATTACTTTGGGTGATTCTTTGGATTGCAGGTTCATGTAATGGCGAGTCTAAGTGTGGGGTGTCCTCACCCTTGCCTAATATTGATGACCTGATGAGGGAAGTCTGAGTACCTCATACTATATGGAAGCTTGGAGGATGCTAGCACCAAGGACTAGAATCTTCGGGGAAGTTTTCTTTACCTTGCACTTTCTTATTTTTAGCACTGAGGACAGTGCTTAGTTTAAGTGTGGGGTGGGAAACTACCCTTTATCTATTTTTGAGGTTAGGGATGCATGTACCATAGGATTTTTCTTTTGTCACTTGACTTTATTTTTATTTGTTTCTTGCTTTAATATATGAAAAAAAATAAAAAAAAAATTAGAAAACCAATGAAAAATTCCAAAAAGATTTTCCTTTTAGTTTTTATTAGTGGTACATGTCATCCACCCCGTGGTTTTTCTTATGACCTCGGTTCTTTTCCACGGGGAGGCCTTTGAACCGGGTAGTTTTTATTTTTAGGATTAGGATAGTTAGTATAGGTGACCCTAGACAAAGGAATAGGTGGAATGCTAGGTGCCTTTGATTTGTTTGATACCGGTGGACTTGAATTGATTGCATGTGCTATTTGTGGTGTCCTTGGGTTTTAATTGTGATGCATGCCTAGAAAAAATGGAACGACCCCCTTGAGATGCTTGAGTCCGCTTGCTTGACTTGATTGCTAACCTTTGTGCATTAGTGCTTAAATTTCCACAAGTTGCATTCTAGATGCTTGAGTGAGAGTTGTTGATGGAACCTTTTTGTGTGGATCATGTGCAATGTGTGTTGTGAGGCATGTTCTTATTTACTCCATGTTGCATGTTAATGTCTAGAACTTGCCCCGTGTGTGTGCAAAGCGAAATCCTAGGTTTGCTCTAGTTGGGAAATGATACTAGGCCTTCTTTTGTTAGCCTACCCTTACATATATACCTTGAAAAAAAATTGTTGTTGTGATTTCTTTGATCCTTTCTATTGGTACCCACACCCCGAGCCTACCCATTTGTTCTAAATTGTCTCTTTTGGCCCTTTACTCCTTAAGCACTTTAGTGATATTGTGTGTTATGTTGGAGTTGTGGTTGGAATTGGGAGGTTTTTGAGTGGAACTAATGAAGGGGAATAATTGTAAAGATTGTGAAGTAGTGAAAAGCATTGGCAAGGTTGGATGAATTTGAAAAAGAAAAAATAGCAAAGTTGAAAAGAAAGAAAAAAATTGTGGAAAAAGAAATAAAGAGAAAAGATATCCATTCCTTGCTAGTGTGTACTTATATGAAAAATGCTACGTGTGTGAAGGTGTATGTGTAGAAGTTGTTGATTGGGTGGCCTGATGAGATTGATGCTTAATTTGAATGTGATGTATTAAAGTGCTTAGGGAGGTAGTCACTATTACCATATGTATCCTACCCGCCCCTTAGCCTACATTACGACCTTTTTAAAGTCCTAGTTAATCCCGATTGGAGTGAGCCTACATTAGTGGAGTCCTACACTACGGGCAAGCCTATGGTACGTTGTGTGTGACATGTGAGACTTTCATGAGAGTGAGTGAATTCAATTGTTATTGTCCCCGTTCTATTCTTGATATTCATTGTTGTGTGTGATATTTGGGGGACACTCTTTTGCTTCATATTGGTGAGGGCGCATGGTTTGCATGAAATAGGTGAAGTTGATGGCTTCTTGGTTGAGTAGATAGGTGTGATTTTGTGGGAGCATGGTTGCAAAGTTGAGTTTGTGCATTTGAGCTATTTTGGGGTGGTTGTTCTCGTATTTTTGGTTTTGGTAAATTGTTGGCATGTTGTGGATCCATAGTAGTCATGTGTGCATTTGTTCAATGATCGGTATCAACCATAGTCATGGGCAGACCTGTTTTACCTAGGTTGGGAAGTTAATTGTGATTGCTCGAGGACGAGCAAAGGTTCAAGTGTGGGGTGGTGATGTTTGGCATTTTATGCCTATATTTCCTTAATATTTCCTTACGTTTGAATACTTTATTCGCTCGTTTTATAGTTTATGAATATGGTTTTACACTGATTTTATGTCGTGTGTGTGTAGGTTGTTATGCAGTGTAATTGGAGCTTTTAGGAGCATGATTGAGCGAGAAAAGATTGGATTTTGATTGAGGATTGGATCGAGCACACGAAGGCATGACACGAACGAGCGAAGGAGCAAGAAAACAGAAAAATGGCTGGGCGCCGTGGGCTCCGCGCCGCGCCCCTTACCGCGCGCCCTGGCTGGCGCGGTTTCTCATGCGCCGCGGAGCCAAGGCGTGTGAGTTTCGACGGTCACTGGTTGTCCTCGCGCGTTCCGAGGCGCGGGGCGCCCGTTATAGCGCCCCTTGTGCGCGTTTTTACGTCCTATTTCGTCTAGGATTGGGTCTAACTTATTACTAGGTGTTTGTAAACTCTATAAATACTCTTTTACTTAGTTTTTCATGGGAGTTCAGACTTTGGAGCAAGTTTTGGAGGAGAGGGAAGGAGCCCTAGATGTCTTCTACACAAGTTCTTTCTCTCTTTCTCTTATTCTTCTCTTTAATTCTATAGTTTGTTCGTTCTAGGGTTAGAGTAAATACATGAAGGTTGATGTTTGAAAGTTGATTTCTTCTTATTGATTTACCATTACGGATTGTTTATTCTTTCTTGATCATAATTGTTTGATTATAACGGCCGTATAATTGAACACTATCTACGGTTCTTAGATTGAACTCGACAGAGGGAATTTATGAACGCAAATAAGAAAGAATAGAACTAGTTTGTGAACCCGGGCATCGGGGAACCAATTCGCGGGTAGGATAGACATATACTTGCTTGCCTAGTTTAACTCATTACAGGATCGTTAATGCGTGCACGTGATTCAACCCATAGACATATAGGGATTGGAGTAGCCTGCATAGACCGTGAAGAATCGAAAGGTTTTCACGGGTACAATTAACCTGTTAGTTAGCAATCTAGGAAATCAAGAAGTAGATTCAATTGGAAAACTCAACTAGATTGTTTGTAACTCTGACCCTGGACCGTCTCTCCATTATTGATAACAACCCATAAATTGCTCTATTACTTGACTTCAGTTAATTGTTTTAATTATTGTTTTAGTTAGTAAAATCTCAACCATTGGAGAAAGATCCCTGAATAGTTCTTAGGAAATTGTTTGCTAGAATTCAGTCTGAATAGTCCTCGTGGGAACGATACTCGATTTATCACTTTATTACTTGTCGACCACGTATACTTGCGTGTGCGTTTGGGAGCAACAACATTCGCCTTCGTGAACTTCCCTCAACACATAACTCGTGTCATCTGGCGCAACACACTTTGTTAAAGGGCCATTGAACATTCGCCTATAGAGTTGGTTGTCTAAAAGGCAATATCTGACTGTTTTAGCTTTGAGTGATCGGGCAGATTTTCTATCTTCATATAAAACACCTGCCTGCAAATAAGACAAAAAAAATTGATACTATATTGCCATGGAAATTAGATGGATATTTTACTTTTTGAATTTTGTTGTTTCGCTAGAATACTTTTGTTCTAAATCCCTTATTTTCAATAGAGTTTTATATTTAATATCCTCTTCCTAACATTACTTTGCATGGAATTTTAATACTAATCTAGGTCCTACTATCATAAGTTGTCAAAAGAAACATATACCATCATCTATAAATAGATATTAGGTAGGATACAACAACATACCCTATTAGCACTAATTACAACTAATAAAAACATGACTAAATAAAAGGTTTTACTCTGCAAGTTTAGAAGAGATCCAATTATTCGAAATGATGGCTGCGAAATAACATAATTTATCAATGTCGATGCCTGTTGCATAACAGACGTCAATTACTCATTGTCTATATTACTTTATCCAATTCTAAGAAAGGAAAGTTCTGCAAAAATTCGTTAGTAACGAACTCCATTATATAGATAATTTGACAGGGTTAAGACAGTAATCTCGACAGATATTAAAATGAACTTTGATGAATAAAAGAAGGAAGATGTAGTAGGGTTGCAAACCAGATGATACACAACTTGGTTTTGGTAGATGATACTAAAAGTTGTAGACCTGGTCGTCTTTCATATCGAGACATTGAAGCAGCGCGTCATGATATAATCAGGTTGCGCAAATTAAAATCATCCATTTTTTCCTTTAGATGATTGTTGCATAAATTTGGACGTTAATTTTTATAGATACATAATTCTTTCTCCTTAATTATAATTTAACTATTATTTTTATAATATTTCTTTCTTCGTAGAATAATGTGCAACACACGTACCTAGAACTAGTACTAACAAAGGGAAACAAAAAGTAATACTCTATAGATTAAATCCAAATCAACGCCCAACAAGATTGGAGTTAGGATACTTTTGTAACCATACATATCCGTTGTGTTAAGATTGTGATAGTAGCTCTAAATTATAAATATCATCCGCCGGCGACATAACTACATTTAATGGATCTATAAAATTGACTATCTCATAGCCAATGTTTACGGCGGTGACATCAGCGAACCCGTTATCAGAATGACCAGAAGAATTTTGTACAGAATTTATTGCAGACACTTTTGATAAAATTTAACGGCTTTACCAGAAATCTTGGTTGCGAATCAAGAAGAAAAGATGGAGGATTCTTTTGCTTTTGGGTTGCTACAATTGAGTAAATTGGAAGTGAAAATGGTTAAGTGCGGTATTTATAGGGAAGAAGTCATCATTACCTTGGGAAGGATGACGAAACGTCGTGACCTTTCAACAGTCGCCGCGTGTAACGGATGGGAAGGTGAAGTGACGGTTACCTTTTTGAAATACAAAGCACACGTGTGGGCACGCCACCTTTCCCGCCTACTTTTAATACTCCTCGGAAAATCTGGCAATTGCTCAAGAAGTGGGAGGACTATCTGTATTGGTGAAAATATAGTTTGCACACGTAGCAGCTTAGACGCAAAGCTCGCGATATTTTCTACAAAGATTACAAGTCATCTACGAGGTTGATGTAAAGGTGACTGAGGTCAGGTTCCGAGGCTAAAGATATTCGAGCCACGAGACATGATCGCCTTGGGTAAATAAATGGTGCGAGGTCCCGAGGCGGACAAAGGTAAGTCTCAGGATAGGCGGTTTAGTTTCAGCATAATTAATGCCCCATGATCTTTCCCCACGATCTCAGCATTAAATGGTAGAGATCGTGGGTCACCCCATGATCTACAGGTAGAAAGTGAGCTAATTAACACCTTTAATTGTCTCTAGCCTATTTTCTATAAATAGCACTCATGTAATACTGCATATTTATTCACAGATATAGGCAAAACTCTATTCAATTGTACTCTCAAACTACTCATATTGAATTTATTCATTTTGTGTCCATATTACTTATTCGCTATTTTCTATCTCCTTGTTTGTCACGATTTTGATACATTTCATTGCATGTAATTTCTGAACAAATTCAATTGTGTCGCTAAATCTAATTTAGGTATATACAAGTATTTTGTCTGATATGTTTCGTCGGTTGAAAAGTTGGAAAAGTCGTGAGAAATTGGCGGTTTTGCGTGAAACTTTAATTATATCTATTTTTTTTTTTACCTTCTAGGTAGGTATTGGACTATGTGAAAAGAAAAGGAAATTTCGTTAAAGACTACTCCCTCCGTTTCAAAAAGGATGAACCTATTTCTTTTTTAGTGTGTTTCAAAAAGAATGACCTCTTTCTAAATTTGGAAAGAAATTTTTACTTTTACTCATCCCTAGATGATTTGTTGACACGACTCAGAATCCGGTTAGGTCGTGCGGGCACCCGACATCCTCCCCTAGACCTGTCGGGCAAGCCCTTACTAATTTAATTCGGAAAATAAATATAACAATTCATAAATAAGGACAAGACTTAAAACAAAAATACAGACATACTGATACCTCTAAGCTGTACAAAAGAAATTACAGCTGACTACCCAACATACTAGTTTAGGGCTATTCAGACTAGACATCTAAGAGTACAAAAAAAGACAGATTCCTCCTGAAGGGAGCAAACTGCAACTGAAATGATAACCAATAAACTGGTGGCCATCCGGAATAAAAGCTGGCTCACCCTGACAGCTGAAGTCGTCTTCGCTCCTTCACAACGTGGCGAACTCAATCCTGGAGCGAACCTGCCGAAACGAAATAGATAGACAAGAAACAAATAACAAACAAGTGTGAGTCAAAAGGACTCAATAAGTGGGAAAGACTAGCCACCTCAAAGAATAGGATAGCTAGCCAGGGAGAAAAGAAACAAATAAACCAGATTCCTCTTATTTAAATTATGAAAAGGCAGAGCCAGATAATAACTACAAACACGTATGGAATCGCAAACTATTCAACAACCAGGAACGTAAGACAGCCAAAACATATAGGTATCCCGAACACATCAACAATCAGAAATACATCCTGTTGCGGCGTGCAACCCGATCCATATATTTATACCGCTGCGATGTGCAACCCGGTCCATATATTTATACCGCTGCCGTGCAACCCGGTCCATATATTTATACCGTTGCGGCATGCAACCCGATCCCCGCAATCCAGAATACGAGCCAGAAATATATAGACAAATAAGCAATGCACATATAAGCAGAACAGTAGTTATGTACGACAAGTCTACACAATGCTATGAAATGAGATGAAATGAAATGATGCAAAGGGTCACATGTGCCCGTCATCCCATCCCGAAGCGGAATACTCCTGCATTCGAGGGGAATACAATCTGATAACCAACTGGAGCGGAATACTCCTGCTCCTGGGGCGGAATACTCCTGCACCCGATATAATATAAACCAGAGGCGGAATACTCCTGCACTCTCCTGGGGCGGAATACTCCTACCCTCAATATGATACAATGGAGCGGAATACTCCTGCTCCTGGGGCGTAATACTCCTACACCCAATATGATATGAAATGAATGCATATGAATGACATATAATGCATATGAATGCAATGTAATGCAATAATAACCCTTCACCGGCGCGGGACTCTCATCGACAGTCGGGGAGTAGATGCCAACTCACAGCCAGAATACAATGCTCTGATCCTCAATGCAATACCAATAACAAAACATAACATTTAATATACAATGTAAATACAAAGCTAAGGCGTAATGAGTACGCCTATCGGCAGCTACACACGTAAAGAACACGTGGTAGAAAATCCACGAGGCCAGGTGCCTCCAAAGAAATGGATATAAATACTTACCTCTTCCAAAAGTTAGTACGGCTAATCAACAACCGCTTTATCCTTTGGTTTCCTTGCCAAACGATCCCACTCTATTCAATAAGCAGAAAAATATATCAATTTAGGTTAAAGGCTTCATTCCTCACATCTTAGGGCAATCCGGTTAGGAACCTGATACCCACGCAACCGGACTGTGTGTCCAATGTCCAGCCTCTATGGGGGACTCCAAATCACACATAACATGATCACAATATAAGTATAAGCATGTATGAGGCATAACACATGTGGCAACAATAGATATGGACTCAAAGGAATGAGAAGAAAACTCTGGATAGAATTATAGACACAACCTAGAACTCAGAATTTGTCAAACTCTTTGAATTTCTATAAAAATTTCGGCAGAGTTTCCCCTGAAACTGGATGATCCGCAAAACAGAACCAGCACTATACTATACCCGGCAATGGATACCCGGATAAACTGATAATATAAACATGTTAAACGGATAACAAGATGAGACAACTGGATGACATAACAAATCCCCAAGTAGAATGTCTGGACAGCACTACTGTCCTGATTTTCAACCTAATTTCCAAAGTGTAGATCAAAGTTATAGGCTTCATAGGCTCATGAAAGTTTTAGATATATGTCTTAGGGTTCTGGGGATTCTTAAAGAATCTAAGTATCAATTTTGTACAAGAAGTTATGATCAATATACTAACAACTGTCCAAAGATCAAAATAATTTTCTAGATTTTGAAACATTTTGTCGTGCTGATTTGAATGTCCTTCACCTTGGATTTTAGTACCAAATTAAGTATATACAAGGTTCACTTGATTATATACAAGTAACCAACAAGAAAAACCATCTTTGGAAGTAAGAAAACTTCAAAAGCTACAAGATACGTGTCTTGCCAAAAAGAAAGGTCTAGTCTTACATACCTTTGATGTTTCTTACTTCTAAACCTTGTTTCCGTTGAATTCAACACCTTCTAAAGCTTAAACAAGCTATAATACAACATTTAGGTACTTTACTTAGCCATGAAGTAATTCTAAAACTCAAGCTATAGACGAAATTGAAGGTAGCATAACGTTACCTTAATCGCGTAGAGCGTTTTGACGCAATCTGTGCCTTCAATTTCGAGTTACGATTGACGTCCTTCCTTCAAAATCATAAAAGGGGCTTCAATACTCAAGAAAAAACACTAACTCTCTTTATTTTTCTGTAAGTGACGAGATATGGGGGAAATTTTCTTTTTATACTTGAAACATTTCAGTTTTAGTCCTCTTTTGCGCTTATGTCCCTTTTTCTGGCTGATTTCTAATGCTCATATCTTTTTATCCAAGTATTGTATGAACAAACCGTCAAAAGTTTTAGAAACTACACTCCAAGACCTTCAATTTGGTATATGATATGTCCCTAAAAGACCTCATATAACACACGAAATTAATTGCTGAAAAAGCTTCGTTACAAGGATTCCTTAGTCGATTTTTCCGCAACTTAAATCCGACTTTTCCCAAACTTTATATTCAATATATAAACATCTTCTATGGTAATATTATGTCTTTAAACTCACTTAAATCATTCTTAACATGTTATTAGAATGATATACGTCACTTTAGACATACGGGGTGTAACATTTGTAGCCACACAAATATCTATAACTTATTTTAGACCACAAGTTTCAAAATTCTTCTCTTCTTTATTAAACTCAATGCAAAGTCAAATATGTTCATTTAAAGTGGAATGGAGGGAGTACTATATATCATGTGAATCATTATCCTAAGCAACTGATTACTAGTACTATAGAATAATTAACCTTTCTTTCTTGTCCTTTTTTTCTTAGTTGTGCACGCGCTAAAACTTGACATTTAGCAGGAGATATTGAAATGTTAAGTACTGCCTGTTGAACAACAAATTCAAGATTGCCACCAAATAAAGAATGTGTTGATACATACGAAATCATTTCACCCTTAGCCGGGCATATATGTCTTGAGTTAGCTAGACTTTTGAATGAAATTTTTTTCAAGGAAGTACTATTTTTTTTTTTCTTTCTAATGGGCGCTACCTGCACTAATTTGAGTTAATCAAATAAGTGAGTCCAAAATATTGAATGGTTAATCCCTAAAGAGAAACAAAATCCTAGATCGTTTTTCGAAAAAAGATGCTTTTTTTTTTCAAGATGAGCTGTCACTTGCAGAATGATTTTGTGATCTGAGAAGTTATTTAAGGGAAAAACACTTCATCTTCCATGAAACTTCTTACAGAGCTGGTAAATCCAATATTTTTGTAGGGTAAAAGGACAAAAAAATGTGGCATGTAGAACTTCTTGATTTGGTTACTCTATGATATTAATTCTGCAGGTTGAAGATAAATAAGGAAGGAACCTGGGAGTATTATATGAGCTGTTCGAACTGATCATGTGAAATGTCGCATTTAAAATTTAACACATAGTGCATCATGTTCATGTTATTTGGAAGTATTCATATTGTTTTCATGATCATGCAGTGGAAGTACTAGCATAGAAATTGGACTGTTTATAAAAAGATGGTGCGAGCTGTGCGGTAAGGGGTTGGGTTGATGGTAAGTTAACTTTTTGTTTTCAATTGCATAGCAAACAACTTCCGAGTCCACGATCTAGAAATTCCAATATAATGTGTCTGGCAATTAAGTCCTTTTTGTAAGAAATTGGACAGTTGATCATTATTATATGATTTTGTGAAGGTGTCAAGGTTCAAGACCTATTTTGTTCCAAATTTCAAGTAAAAATTTGCCAATGTAGCGGGCAAAGTACACCAAAAGCAACTTTTGCCAGTAGTATTTGGTTTGATGCCACTTTTTTTTATTGGTTTTACATGAGAGATCACTTTTTAGAACTTTAATCCTTTTGGGTTGAACTTCACACAAGTTCAGCCCACAAGGGTTGAAGTTCAACTTCAGCCCACCACAAGGGTTGAATTTCAACTTCAGTCCACAAGGGTTGAAATTTACGCATCTATACCTAAAAGTTCAGCCCACATGGGTTGAAGTTCAACTTCAGCCCACTACAAGGGTTGAAGTTCTTCAGTCCACAAAGATTGAAGTTAACACATCTATGCGTAAAAGTTCAGACCTTACGGTTCAGCCCTTGTAGGTTGAACTTCAGCTAAAAAAGATTGAAGTTCCAAAAAGTGGCTTCTCATGTAAGATCAATAAAAAAAGTGACTTCAAACTAAATACTAGTGATAAAAGTGGGCTGTCAGCAAAATTTTTACCTATGTAGCCAATTTGTATGGCGATGAAAGAGAAATGGTAATAAAAAAATTAAAAAAATAGTTATCACTTAAGAAAATATGATAAACTTTAAAAAGTAGCCACCAAAAATCTAGAAAATTTGCTTGAGTGGGACTTTGAAATAAATCAAATGAGATCTTTCTGGAATTTAGTTCAAATTTTGAGAAAAAATTCATATCCAGTATTTTTAAAATTTTATTATTTTTCTAAAATTTTTGTAACTATTAACGATATCTCTTGGAACAACTTAAAAACCTACTGGTCGTCAAAATATTCCAAATTTCAGGTCGTTTGAATGAAGGGGTTTTTACACAAATATACAAATTTTCAGACTTAATTACAAAAAATAGCAATATTTCTCTAATTACAATGCATAGCATTATTTTTCTAATACATTTAACAATAATCTAACACATTTCACTTTCACTTCCCATTTTCCCCAAATTAAAATTTTCTCTCACTTACTCTCTCTTTCTCCCATCACCCCACACCCACACCCACCCCACCTACCCCAACGCCATAACCCCCACCCTAACGCCATCACCACCACCCCACCACCATTACCCCCACCACCCCAGCAAATAATAAGTAAAATTAGTAATAATGTTTAAAATAAGGCATGTATTCTGTTTCAAAAGGTGAAATACCTCTGAAAATGTAAACATTCGTATAGTTAACTTATGTATATATCAATATATTTCTTTATTCTTTTGTTTTTCTGAATCAATTATGGAATATTGATTTCACCAGGTGAAATAAGGTAAAAACAGCAGCAGCCCAATGCCTTCAGCCTCTTCGTTATTACTACCTTGTAGTGTTGGTCACCATTCGCAGATATATACCAACAATAAATTCATATTGCGTAACGATACTGTGAATGATGGAGTATGCATGTTACTCCCTCCGGTCCACTTTATTTGATATTTTAGTCTATTTTTTTTTGTCCACAATATTTGATCTTTTCAGAAATCAAGATAGAATTTTACAATGTCACCTCTTGCTAATAAATGACTTTAAACAAAATGCTAAGTAATAATAGCTTGAATAAGGGCTACTATAGTCAATTATATTGTTAATTAATGCTAAAAATATGATTTTCTTAATACGCGTGAAAACACCCAAAACATCAAATAATATGGATCGGAGGGAGTAATGTATTTTTGACTTTTTATCATTTCAAGTTTTCTGTGTAAAACTTGACTCAAATAATTGCCTAGTTGTGGTACGATTTTGCTTGTTGACTGATGAAACTAACAACTTTTCATTCCTTTTATAGGAGATGAAAGAGTACGGAAATGTAATTCGGAGCTTGTACTTTGCAACACTCAAAATACATATTTTACTGCTTTTACGCACTTGCTGAAAGTAATTAGTAGTCTCTATAATAATTGATTCATTAAAATATCTGAAATATCTATTGCGATGACTGTATATGCTGATAGATACGGTGCAGAAACAGTTAGAAACAGTTGAAACGGTGCAGAAACAGTTAGATACGGTGCTGCAGAAACAGTTGAAACGGTGCAAAAACAGTTAGATCCGGTGAAGAAATAGTTGATACGGTGCAGAAATAGTGAGATTTAATGAGATACATTGAGGATGGATGAGGAAAAGTGAAATTGGGAAAAATGAGATGAGTAAGAGTGAAATTTGGGGGAAATAGTGGGAAGAAAAGTGAAATAGGGAAAATGGGAGGAGCAAAAGTGATAGTGGGGGAAAAATAACGGAGAATGTAAGGATTTGGTATGTTATGGGAAAATATTGCTATGTTTTTGCTATGTTTGTAATTATCTTGTGTTTTCCTCTATATAGGGTAATTTTACTAAAATGTTGTTATGTTTGGTAATTAAGCTCTAAAACTTGTACTTTTATGTAAAAAATTCTTGAATGAATTACCATGGGCCAAACCTCAGTTAGCCCAATCTCTATCTTTAGATGATTTACAAGAGTGATCTCCATAGCAGGAGATCTCGAACTTTTAGTGTTACTTAAAAAATCTTTAAAAGATGACATCTATTGGCTATCAGACATAAGTTGTGGGAATACATTAGCTTTTATAAAGTGGTTCGGGGAAATAAACCTACTAAAATGGTCACAAGTTTTGTCGCATTGGAAAAGTTATTTATGTTGCTCAATTGATCAAAAGTCAGTCCAAATAAAACTCGTGCTCAATAGGTAAAACAAGCTGATGCTCGTACTACAATTTAGAACTTATGGTCGATGGGCAACAAATATGGTAGTTGTTGTTAAACCGGGGTAAAAGTGAAGACCACCCCTTATAGTGTCATATTTATGCAATTTTTACCTTTGTAACGGGCTAACTAGAAAAGCAAATAGAAGACCAAAATTTAATGAGTTGTATCAAACCCTCCTTTCATTTTAATTTCTTCATCCTTGCGTTGCGTCTCTCTGAACTAAAACTATACATACTCCTCAGGTTTACAACTCTATGTATGTTTCTCTTTTTCTCATTCATACTATTATTATTACTCTTAATATATTTCCTTATTCTTATTTCAAATATTTCAGTGAATCAAAATGTCATCATACAAGAATGCTATACCTAGACGAGCTCATAAAGAGCGAGCTCAGCCGTAAGTGTATATATATATATATATATGATTCTTGTAATTATTTCTTATATACGAAGGATGCCATGATTCGAGTTTCGAGAGTCAAACTGCAATATTTTTATTAATTATTATGACTTATACTACTTTTATGTAATTTCTAAATATATAAATGTTGTTTCAAAAAACTTAAAGATTCTATGTCTAAATTCATGGTCAAAAGATTCTTGAAACTCGAATCATCCCACCCTTTGTGGAACAGAGGAAGTACTAATTCTGTGCTTTTAATTAACATGTTTTTTGGGTTTGTTGTGAATTTATTATCAGTCATGATAGGAAAAATTTTGGGCTGCTTGAGAAACACAAAGATTACATTAAACGAGCTGAAGCATTCCATCAAAAGGAGAAAACTTTACAGGTATATTTTTTATTTTATGGGTTGTTTGAAATGCTTTGTACCTGATTTTTACACATGAATAAGTTAGGGTTGTGCAAGTCCCGGATTTTAGGTTAGTGGTAAAGCTCAGCTTGTGATATTATTTGGTTAGGTGCACGTCACAGGATTGAACCTGCCACGGACAAAAGAGCTGTATTTTCTAATTTGGACTTGAAAAATGTACAAACAAGTGTGTGTTGATGTAGGAAAAAAAGGGACTAGGGTTAAGGTTAAAAATGGTTAAGGTGTATTCTGCAGTGGCAGTAGACAGCAGTGAGGAGTAGTAGTAGCAGAAGAAGAAGTGATGGTAATAACTTCGTAAAATTCGATGAAAACAAGTGAAATTAGAAAATTTCCCTCCAAACCCGCCTAAGTTAAGTCATCAAAATGAAATATAGTGATTGAGATATGTAAGTGGTCATGAAATATTTGCTGCAATTCTCTATTTTGTTGTTCCACTAAATAAAAAGAAAAAGAAAAAAAAAAGAATAAGAAAGAATGAATAAGCCTGGTGCATCGGGTCCTCTTAGTTTTTTTTATAAAAGATCAAATCTATTTTCTCCCATCTTCCTAAGTCTTGGTGGTTGTAGTTACCTGGTATCTTTGTTGGTGGGAGATAGTACCCGGTAGAATAGTCGAGGTGCGCACGGGTTGGCCTGGACACCAGCTTCTTAAGAAAAGAAAGCAAGGACAACATTTTTATTGTGATTTGCAACTTGTCAATTTGAAGGGATTCTTAAATTGTTCTTTTGTTTTTGCTTTTGTGGTACCTTTTATGTATGCCGTCGCGGATTTGTTACAGTTTAGATGATCTGATATATGAATGATATTTGTTATTCGCTTTACAGAAACTCAAGGAAAAAGCAGCATTTCGAAATCCAGATGAGTTCTACTTTAAGATGGTTAGATCAAAAACTGTTGATGGAGTGCATAGAATGGAGTAAGATATGAATAAGTACATTTTGTTAACTAAGCTAATTTCTTCCCCAGTCGTTATTGACCTGACAAGCTGGATAATTTTCCAATGTTTCCAGGAGCCAAGTAAATAAATACACTCCAGAGGAACTCATGTTAATGAAGACTCAGGATATAGGCTATATTTTACAGAAAGTTCAGTCGGAGAAAAAGGTTTAGTGTTGCCTATAGTGGTTCATGACTTCATGTTGTAATTTACTCTCTATCTTTCCTTCAGCCAGACAATTGAAAACTCTCTTTTACTTCCTTCTCATCAATAGCTTGTATTGTATGCAGAAAATTGAGAGGTTAACTGCCACACTGCACTCTCTTGATAATCAGCCATCAAATAGACGTGTCTACTATGCAGAAGACAGGTTAGGAATTACACACCTCTTGTATTCTTTATCCTCTTTGTTTGGTATACATGATTGGAATGATTTAGCTTTACAGTCCTTTTTTCGTGTGCCTATGCACTCAAAATACAGTCACGTTTCGATACATCTACTTGATTGACATTGACCTGACAAATTGCGTTCAATTCTGAGTTTTCTTTTCATGGATTGAATCTCGTTAAACTTACGAAAATGGGACTTTTACCATACAACTAAATGGATCATTTGGAGATATCTACTTGATGATCATTTATTGACCTGACATGCTGTATTAAGTGTTTTGCTTTTTCCATGAATTGAAACCTCATCACTTGATCTAAGTTGACTTTTACCATATGACCAATTGAGCCTCCCTTTCACTTTCAGATCTTCAAAGGTGAGTTCTTTTTTTATATTTTACTAGTACTTGTGATTCTTGAAATTAGGTAGTAAAAAAAATCTTTCTTTATCCTGGTTGAAAGTCAGACTGTCTTGATGCAAACTGGCTGAGGCTGACCATAGTGTTCTATGTTGACAAGCTGAATTTGACCACTTAGAAAGTTATTTTTTTTGTTTATTTTTGTTGAAATTTTTTATTTATTTTAAGAGCATTCATATTCATGTGTTTTCTGTTATAATCAACGCCATTATCAATTCTTGGCATTTTCATCAGCTAGGTTAGTAGTATTTAACTAAAGGTGCCTTCTTTTTTATACTATCAATTTGCTTGTCAGCTGCAATATTCAAGATTGTGCTAAAAGTTGACAATTTTATTATTTTCTTTATCTTACTACTTGTCATTGGTATTGTTATGGACTTGTAGTATTACAACAAATGCAAAGTTGAGATTTTTATGCGAAAACTTGGAAGTGAGGGTCCTGTCAGATGTGGAGACTTTGGAGGGTGTTTTGGATGAGATGAGGTATTATATCAGGGTTGATGAACATCTTGAGGGCCTGTTTTCAGCCAAGGGCAGATGGACGTGTCATGCAGGTTCAGATGCACTCATGGCTGAACCTCACCAAGAGCCTGAATGAATGCTGTATCATTGGACTAACTCAACTTGCGCTCTTTGAAAAATAAAAGCAATACTAAAAAATAAATTACTGAATTGTTGAAACTGTAAAAGGATCTCAGTGTCAAGCTTGAATCATGCAGCGGTATTTCTTCCGGGGCTTGTCTTTTTCAACAGTTTTCCTTCCAGTTTTCAGTTAGTTTGTTTGCCTCAAACTGTCAAAGCGAACTGTTTTCTTTTAACTTTTATCATTTTTTGGTTCTCATCTCATTGTCCCACATTTTTTTAGAAGGGATTATGTGGTGCCATACAAGGAATTCCTAAGAGGTTTTTTTATATCTTTTAGAATCAATGCCCCCAAGGCTTTGGTAGTGGTAAGACCGCTGCTTGATGTACGGATTAGATGCATATCATGGGTTCAAACCCTACCGCAGACAAAAGCCTAGAGAGTTGACGCATAGGAGGGGCAGGGGTTTTGGGGGTGGGGAGGTTTTAGAAGACTCATATCCACAAAGTTTTGAACCATACACCACTGGCACTCGCAAGTTTCTCGTCATGAAAAGTAGCTGTTGTAACTATCTTGGATAACTAGTAAACATTGATTGTCTATCATACTTCTTCCATCTTGGTGCTTGTATTGGATTATAGTTGCTATATCTCTTTTATTTCCTTGGACTATGACCGCAGCTTCTTAAAAATAGCTGTTATAATCACTTGGATAGCTAGAAAAGCATTTGATTTAGTCCTATCATACACCTTGCATCATGGTGCTTGAATTGGATTATAGTTGCTATATCTCTTTTAATTCCTGCCCGCCACTTCTTATGAGGGTTTTATATTTTGTAGCATTTCTTTATTTTTTCCCTCCCTTTTCCGCTAAAATAAAATCTTTTCTTATGCAGTTCTGTATGCAAATTCCTTATTTTTTTATAATTTACAGGGAGGAGGCAGAACAGCTAGTGTCTAAAGCTTCAGAACGTAGTAATCTAGCTGCTTCTGAGAACTTGGCGAGTAGTATTAGAAGGTAATGTCAGTTTATTCCATTTATGTAGTAGTGCAGATTAAGTTATCATGTTTCGAACTCTTCTTGTGAAAAAAATTATGTTTTGGACTTGTGTAAGATTGACCTTTAGAATTTGTCAACCAATTTCCTTGTAAGGGATTTGTCAGCATTATTATCATGTCAGCAGGATGTTTCGACACTGGATCCTAAATTCCTTATAAGATAAACTAGTCATCTGGGCTGTGTGATATGAGATATTTGGTTCCAAGGGTCTCCTGAATTCACTACCATAGTATGATGGTTCACTGTTTCTTTTTCCAGTACTAGTTTAGGGATGCCTAGAGGAGCACATCAATTGAAATCCAAACTTCGTATCCCCTGATAAATTTTTGAAAAGGATCGAGTCCTTTCTGTACCAGAAAGCGATCTCCTACATTTTATGATTGTAGGCTTACTAGTCAAGAAGGGCTAAAAGTTGAATCACACTACAATATCTTATGTTTCTGTTGAAATTTGGAGCAATTATATTTTAAGCTGATGGTAGTTTATTGCTTACAGCCACCCTTTCCCTTCACTTCAACCCAAATCAAACTCCTTGCAATTGCAGGAAGGAAGACAATTGGGAAAAAACAGTTTCTACTGCAGATATGCCTGAAATTTATAGATGAACCTTAATCTATTCAGTTTATGATGCTTAAGTGTTGTCGTGTAGACGCTCTGCAATCCGTTCGTCAAAATCAGTTGTTACAAGTTCTATTCTTCCTTGCCAAGGAATCACTAGCGCCTTCTACACTCTTCATAGAAGTGCCAGATTAAGTTTGATTATTTGCTTGCTTTATTTGTTTATGCTAGGGTAGGGGCAGATTCATGAACTTCCTTGAAAATGGCTGATGCGTTCCTTAAGTTTCAAAGCGAAGTCTGTCAACTTTTTCATTATTGGAATCTCCTGCGCAGGAAGACAGCTGCATCTTACAGAGAGTTGGAAGCTAGAAATAGCAGAATGAGAAATTTAGAGAAACTGTACATGGATATGGCCATGCAGAAAGAACTACAGGTGTTTATACATTTGAGGTTTATGTGCTTTGTATTTGTATTCAAGATCTTAAATGTGATGCTACAATAATTCTTTCCATGTTACCAGAAAGCGGGAAGGAAACGTAAACTTCGTGAAGATGAGCTTGTGAACCCAACAACCAAACCTGTCTACAAGTGGAGACAAGAACGTAAACGATGAAATTTCTGTGTTATAATACACGTCAGGAAGTGTTTGGATCGTCATATCAAGAATCCAGGTGAAAGTAGGTAGAGCATCTCTGTAGCTGGGCTTCATGGGGTGTCGAAGCTCTACAATTTTCGGGCTGCTTACGTCATAGTGAGATCTTAGATGGAACTCATGAATCAGTCTGTTTTACCATGAATCGTATTGTTGAACAGCTTAAACATTTTTGTAGAATATTAAAGATTACTCATAATCCTGGTCGGTCCTTAAGTAGCGTTGACTATGTTGTGTAATGACAATTGAATGTGAGAATGATAACTTACAATTATAGGCATTTGCTTCTGGAAATCGGTATGTAATGCAAATGGATGTGAATCATACTCCCAAAGCTCAAAATTCTTGATTTTTTTTTTTTGTAATCCTGTAATTCTAAGTGCTTTGAGGTGGAAAACGCTTAAACAGCAATGAATGAACAGCATAGTTGAAATAAGCCATTCCAATTTCCAAACGATTGTAAACGTTTTTCCAATAGATTTAAGCTATATTTGCCATTAAGAAAAAATTTAAACTTCCAATGCAATTTAGTATGTGATAACACTGATTCTGTAAAGATTTTTTACGTTATGGGAGCGCATAAATTTTGAACTTTTTTCAAATAGTTCATACGATAAAGAGTTTGTGATAGAGATACTCATGATTTACCAACAGAAGTGCAAAAATTTAAAGTCAGCAAATGCATTTTTCTTTGTTTCTCGATAACGATTATTAAGTACAATATATTCTATTTAGATGGGGAAATTTCAATGATAAGACATTCCTACGACTTTAAGGGTTCTCTGATCCAACACCTGAAACTTACAGGAAGTTTAAATAACAATTCAGTGTGATCAGATGAATTCCATATTATTTCAGTAATCTAGCAGCAACATGTTCTGCAATAGCCAGACTGGATGTTAGGCCTGGTGATTCAATCCCAAACAGGTTAATTAAACCAGATATGCCATGAGTTTCCTCTCCCTGCAAAATGTGTGTTTTAGAGACTCTCAAATTTAGTAGATGGAACTAAAATTGAAAATATCAAACAAGAAAGGTAGTAAAAGTTTGGGAAGAAGACTCGAGCAAGGTATTTTCTTGGTCGAACAACACATGCACATTACTTTTGTAAAGGACTAATTAAAATTCCATCAGTTGGACGAGATGTGCTAAGTTTTAGCTTACTTGAAGAAATATGTGATCATAGTACTAATATAATAGCCATAGCGATGAAACAGATCTACCATTTCGGTTCAAAGCTCAGAATAAGTACGATTTTACCTGAATTACAAAATCGGTAGGCCCTGATTCTGGACCAGAAAGCTTTGGTCTGATGCCTGCATAACCTGGCTCCAAAGATCCATCCTTCAGACCAGGGTAATACTTTCTTATCGCTGGGTAGAATTGCTTTGAACGATCTTCATGTACAGAATAATCAAACCTAGAATATCAATCATACATCATATCGGAGATTAGAGTTCTACTCCCGCTGTGTCGTAATGCAAGAATAGTAACCATTTCCAGCATTAAGCAATTCTTTTAATCCGTAACTGTTATGCAACTCTATCTTCCACACAAGTGCAACGAATATAAGTGTTGAAACACTTAAAAGGTGAAGTCTGAAGTCAGAAGCATCACGCTTAAAATCTAGTCCTCATGGTCTCGCCTACTGACAATAGCAAATTCAGTTAAAACTCAACAATTTCCCATGTGAAGTCCCAGAAAATTCCCAACAAACTCCGAAACCTGTAACTCACCAAATATTTGTTTCTATTAATTCAATCGCGGTATCAGGAACTTCTAAAATGCCAAACCAAGTCTCCAGATTATCTGAAACAAATTTTGATGCAATCCTAACAAATTTGAACTACTATCAGAAACAACAAGCTGAAACAAAAATTGTAGCTCAACATTTGGCTTAGTCTTGACACTCTTCTAAACATGAACAGTAAATCTGGCATAGGTGGGAATAAAAGAGAACTTAACATAGAAAGGTACGAAGTATGTTAAACATCTGACAGTAGAATAAGCTAGTTTAGATATGTACCAGTCAAATTTATTCCGCTTACAACTTCTAAGAAGAATGGATATGGGTTGTTATAATGTGTGCTCGATGAGAACTTACATGTTGAGGAAGCTTGGAATGTCATCAATTCCTTTTATCCATTCCACATCAGGACCAAACTTGACTTGGCCATTCAAATCCAAGGTCACATGCACTCCAAGTCCACCAACCTCAGGTATAGGATAAATCAAGTGCTTGAAAGGGGATTTAGTGTTTGACAGGGTGAAATAGCAACCACGAGCATAGTGCAAAGGAGGAAACATATCATTCGGTAGGCCTCTCATTCGTTTGGAAATGGCGGGAGCGCTTAAGCCTGCAGAATTCACTACGAACTTGGGGATAAGAATTAGTTCAGGGTCTAATTCAGACCTCCCGTTCCAGTTTGCGAGGGCATTGCTCCCCGAAACATGAACTTTAATTTGATTTTCTTCAATATGACCACCGATAACTGCTGTACTGTAACAGAAAGCAGTCCTCTGACTTTCAGCTTCGCCCTAAACCCATGGTATGGTCATACTCCTGTCAATATTACATTAATGGTTCTAAAAGGTAAACAAATAATGATAAATCGAGCTATTCTAAGTAAAGAGAAAATCTCTCCCAAAATTTTAAAGAAATACTAGTTCTTTGGATGTTGATTAGCTAGCAGTCAGTAGACAACATATTTGGACACTGAAAGGTGAGGAGCAATACCACCAATGATAGCATCAAGGAATGGCTATCAACTATTCCTGAAGAAGGTGACCATAAAGCTTTAACACATTGCAATTCAGGCTCCAGTGTTGTAGCTTCGTGACCCTCCATCATTCTCAGACCCTCAACCCCATTTTCAATTCCCCGAGTCATGAGAACGCTCAACTTTGGAATCTCTGAAAGTCCAGTCGCAACTATAAGCTTGCCAATCTGCTTATGTGGAACTTCATGATCTTTGCAATACTTGTAGAGCAACTCTTTCCCTCTAACACAGAAAGATGCCTGCAAAAAGTTTGAAACTTAAAAGTTCACACATAGAAGCTCCTCGCAGTAGAGCTGCTTTCGGTAGTTTTACAGAACTTTTACATACATTCAAAAAATGGCACTTACTCCTTTATTACTTCAAGAAAATAGATCTGTAACTGAAAGATGAAATTTTCATTTGAAGTAAGAAAAGATAAGAACGAGTAATGTCAAACCAACTACTGCTTGAACAAAAATTGAAATTTCAACACCAGTTAAATGAATTTTAATCAAGCTAAGACAGCCAGTTTCTCCATGCTGCATCAATTGTAGTCTTCCAGTTGTAGATGTAAAGAGGAGAATAGAATCAGTCAGTTGGACACTCATTTGTTTTATTAGCTGTATCAAAATTCAAACTTTCCTTTCATGCTTAGTCGGTAAAGTTTAAAAGAAGATTACAGCAGAACACAAAGAAACCCGAACGGTTAGCAGAATCAAATTCAAACTTATGTTCATGTTTAATTGGGAATGTCTAGAAGAAAGATTACAGTAGTAATATAATACAATTTGTGTATCGATTAGCAGTATCAAAATTAAAATTTTCAATTTAACTGAGAATTTCTAGAAGAAAAGATCAACGTAGAATAAGATAATAAACTCAATTAATTAGCAGTATCAAAATTCAGTCTCAGCTCATGCTTAATAGTAGATAGTTCTAGCAGAAGATGAGAAACAGAATTTATTTATTAGAAGTACCAAAGTTCGACCTTCCACTTAATTCCAAATGAGGGATGCTCAAAAACAAGATCATAGTAGAAAAGAAAACAACAAACTGGAATTATAAGCAGTATCAAATTTCAAACTTCCGGCTTTTTTTGGTACAGCCATCTAGTATCCAGGCATCCACTTTCCGACTAATCCATATTCACGCTGAGTAGGGCCCGTTAAATGGAAAATGCTCAATACCAGGAATTCTCCATTCCCCGAGACATATGGTTACTGATGTAGTGATCCCATCCACCCCACCACATCCCTTGACAGTGGTTAGCAATATCTAAATTCAAACTTCCAACTTTTTTTCTTTTTTCGGGTATAACCATCCGGTATTGGATACTGCTAGCCAAAATTCAAACTTCCAGCTAATGCATAATTGGGTATCAAGATTCAAACTTTAACAATAAAAATTCGAACTTCCAACTTTTTTTCTTTTTCGGGTATAACCATCTGGTATCAGTTACCCACTGGCCAAAATTCAAACTTCCAGCTAATGCTTACTTGGTAATCAAGATTCAATTTTTAAGTGAAATACTAAATGGGATATGCATAAAAACAAAATAAAGTAAAGGAAAAGAAGAACCTTGAGAGAATTAGGAGGGTAATAAATGCCAGCATGAATAACTTCACTATTGCGAGAACTAGTACCACTTCCAAATGTTGGAGCAGAATCAACTACTAAAACTTCTCTACCATGTTTTACACTAGCTTCTTTGGCAATTGCTATCCCAACTATGCCTGCCCCTATTACCAAACACTCCACTTTCTCTTTTGGAATTGATTTGTATCTTTCTAAATATGATGATGATGATGATGATGATGTTTTGCTATGAATATTCTTGAGTTTATGGAATATTGTTGAGTTTGTGGATTTCATCATCTGCAACATGGAGTTCTTCATAGGGGGGATCTAAGGAACACTAGATGCTAATTACAACCAATTTATTGTTTATTTGAATAGCGGTATTATATTTATAAAATATTTTTAAATTTTTATTTTATCTTCATGATATTGTATAAAATACTCCCCCGTTCCGAGCTTATGTACAATATTTCCTTGTTAGCCTGTTCTAAAAAAAAATATCAATTTTCTAAATTTAATAACACTATAGCTTCAAAATACTGTTTTACCCTTAGTGAAATGATTTATAGCCTCAAAAATGTATCAAAAGTCTATTTCGTTTTTAAACTCTGTTGGTTTAAACTTTACCACATAAAATAGAACAGAGGGAGTACTGTTTGATAAAACACATGCTAATAGCTAGCGGTGGCACAAATCGAAGATGATGATTATGAAGTAGTGAGTAATGATAGTTGTGGTTGGTGGTGATTGTAGAGTGGTGGAGAGTGGTGATTGTGAAGATAGCTAGAGGAGATGGTTAATTGCACTGTGCAATTTGTTGTGGAGGTGGTTGGTGTGGTGGCCATGCTATGGAGATTGGTGGTGGAGGCTTTGATGACGGTGGTTGGAAGCAATGATGGAGCCACCTATATCTCGCCGCAAAATTACACTATTTTAATATGTAAAACTTTTTAATGTATATATAACTATATGTTGAGTCCCTTAATTTTTTTTTATGTATTTACTTCTTTATATTTTGATATGCTTAGTAAAAATCTTAGCTCTGCCACTGGTTGGAGGTAAATGTAGTTGGTAATGATGATAGTTGTGTTGCCATGGTTGACAGTGGAGCTGGTTGGAGGAGGTGGCTGGTTGTGGAGCTGGATCCAATTGATCGAGGTGGTTACGATGTGTTAGTGGTGGCTAACAATAGAGGTGGTCAATGATACGAAAATTAAAGACACAAAATTAAAAGAACAAGAATTAAAGAAAGACTCAACTTGATTAAAAAAGATTAAGGAAGTAGATTAGAGAAATTAGCCTAAACACCTCCCTTAATTGTCTATCAAAGTGAACCAATTCTAATTGATCCTCAATTAGTTAAGACTAATTGCAAATCAAGGATGATAAGTGTGCTTAGCAAACAAGCTTAGCCAAATTTCTCACTAGGTTAAATGTCATAAAAATTAAGTAAACTAATGACAATAATAACTTATATAGCATGGCACAATTTGCCTTAATTGCCTCTTAACATTGGGCCTTCAAAGTTAGTAGCTGAAATGGGCTTCTGGTGCTCGTCTCAGCGCTATCGCGCTGTGCAATAAATCGAAACCTCGCGATCGCGGCTATGGTCCCGCGATCATGCAGGCGTGGGTCTTCAACCAATGTTAGCCTCTTGCGCAATCGCGTCTGTGGACACGCGATCGCTCTGTTCTGTCTTCTCTTCTTCTGCGATCGCGTCTGATGGCTCGCGATCGCATTGGTCTTCTTTTTGGCCTTTCGCGATTGCGTATGTGCACTTGCGATCGCGATGAACAATTTCAGCTTTTGAGGCAGAAAGCAGGCAGAACTGCCCTGAAGTTTCCAGCACTTGCCTCAGCAGCTCCAACTGTGCAAACATGGACTGCAACTGCTGCAACTCCCGTGCTTGGCTCCTAGTAATGGTTTGCCCGGGCATCGGATTGCATCATTCTCCCCGTCTTGAGAAGAATCTGTCCACGTATTCACTTGATCTTTGACTTCGAAGGGAGACAAGTCACACACGTTGAAAGTGTTGTGCACTTGGTAATTGCTTGGCAAGTCCACCTTGTACGCGTTGTCATTGAGGCGTTCAAGGATTTTGAATGGGCCATCGCCTCTAGGCATCAATTTGCTCATCCGCTTGTTTGGAAACCTATCATTCCGGAAATGAACCCACGCCCAATCACTGTGTTCGAAGATAACCTTCTTCCTTCCTTTATTCGCTCTTTTGGCAACTTCTTGGTTTTTCTTCTCGAGTTGTTTCCTTACTTGCTCATGAAGTTGCTTCATCTCTTGAGCTCTCACCTTGGCATCTAAGCTTAAGACAACATCACTAGACAAAGGCGTAAGATCCAAGGGGGTAAGGGGATTAAAACCATACGCAACCTCGAAAGGAGTCATCCAAGTAGAAGTATGCATGGTCCTATTATATGCAAATTCAATCAAAGGTAGATGTTCTTCCCAAGAAGCTAGTTTCCCCTTAACCATTGCTCTAAGCATGGCACTTAAGATTCCATTGACAACCTCGGTTTGGCCATCGGTTTAAGGGTGGCAAGAAGTGGAGAATAACAACTTAATGTCAAGCCTCCCCCATAGTTCTTTCCAAAAATGACAAAGAAACTTGGGATCCCTATCACTAACAATAGTTTTTGGAACCCCATGCAATTTAAGCACATGTTCAACAAACAAATTGGCTACATGAGATGCATCATCAACCTTGTGACATGGAATGAAATGAGCCATTTTGAAAAACCTATCAACTACCACAAAGATGCTATCTTTTCCCCTTTTGGTCCTAGGAAATCCAAGGACAAAATCTATAGAAATATCAAGCCAAGGACCTAAGGGAATGGGGAGGGGTGAGTACAAACCATGTGGAAACTTTGACTTAGCTTTCCTACACTCCAAGCATTGACCACACACCCTTACAACATCCACCCTCATCTTAGGCAAATAAAATTGCTCTTTAAGAATCTCCATGGTCTTGTCCACTCCAAAATGCCCCATTAGTCCCCCACTATGTGCCTCTCTCACAAGCAACTCCCTCCAAGATGAACTAGGTACATATAACTTCCTATTCCTAAACAAGAAGCCTTCGAACTTATGAAACCTCTTTTTCTCCACATCACCATTAAGTTCCTCCTCACCACATAGTCGATTGATTCTCCTACCTCTTTCCTCTAATTCACAATTAGCATAAAGTTCCCCAAACTCCGGATCATTAGCATACATCTTCTTCATACTTTCAAAACCCATGAGTTTGGACTCCAAGGTATTCAACAATAATTGCCTTCTTGATTGAAACACAAACTTTCTTGACAAGGCATCCGCCACCACATTCTCTTTTTCCTTTCTGTAATGGATGACATAAGAAAAAGTTTCAAGGAACTTCACCCATTTGACATGTCTCATATTCAATTTCTCTTGGGATTTGAGGTGTTTTAAGGATTGATGGTCGGTTCTAATGATAAATTCTTTGGACCAAATATAATATTGCCAATGAGTATTTAGTGGTTATCCCATTAAGTTTCTCACTAAAATAGGCAATATGTTTTTGATCTTGCATCAACACAGCTCCAATTCCTACCCCACTAGAATCACACTTAATTTCAAATGTTTTATCAAAGTTTAGAAATTGAAGAAGAGGGGTGGAACTAAGCGCTTCCTTCAATTTTGCAAAAGCATCTTCTTGCTCTTTCCCCCATACAAACGCCTTATCCTTCCTTATCACTTCGGTCAATGGTGCGGCTAGAGTGCTTAATCCCCTCACAACCCTCCTATAAAAGCTAGCCAACCCATGAAAACTCCTCACATCACCGATGCTCTTAGGAGTGGGCCAATCCCTAATGGCCTCCACCTTAGCCTCATCTACTTCCACACCATTTGCACTTACCATAAAACCAAGGAAAACAACTTTCTCAACACAAAAAGAGCACTTTTTCAAATTAGCAAATAATTGGTCCTTTCTCAAAACATCAAACACTTGTTTCAAATGATTAGCATGCTCATCAATGGATTTGCTGTAGATAAGAATGTCATCAAAGTAAACTACAACAAATTTTCAAATGAAAGATTTGAGCACATGATTCATCAACCTCATGAAGGTTGAAGGAGCATTGGACAAGCCAAAAGGAATGACAAGCCACTCATATAGACCAAAGTTAGTCTTAAAGGCCGTCTTCCACTCATCACCCGGTTTCATCCGGATTTGGTGGTATCCACTCTTCAAATCAATTTTAGAGTACACACAAGATCCACATAACTCATCGAGCATATCATCTAACCTAGGGATAGGATGATGATACTTTACCGTGATCTTGTTGATGACTCTACAATCCACACACATGCGCCAAGTCCCATCTTTCTTTGGCACTAGGATGACCGGGACCGCACATGGGCTCAAGCTTTCTTGCATAAGTCCTCTCTCAAGCAACTCCTGCGCTTGCTTTTGGAGCTCTTTGGTGGCCTCCGGGTTGCTTCTATAAGCAGCCTTGTTGGGCAATTGGGAGCTCGGAACAAGGTCAATTTGATGCTCAGTGCCTCTTAGTGGTGGCAATCTACTAGGCAACTCCTTGGGGAAGATGTCTTCATAACCTTGCAAAAGAGAAGAAATAGAACTAGGAAAAGAAGGGGTTAGTTCATTAGTAAGCAAAACATGGTCCTTGTGTAGGAGGAGAATCATGGGTGCTCCTTCCTCCACATCTTTCAAACACTCCTTCCTAGACAAGAACAAGTTCACCCCCTCTTCTGTTTCCTCACTCTTTTATGTAACAACTCCCACTCTCCTATCCTCCACAACTCCCTCTTTATTTTCTTTCTCTCTTTTCAACTTCAACTCTCTCATCTTCCTATAATCCTCATTCACTTGCGCCGGGGTCAATGGGTTGAGAACAAACTTCCGACCCTCCACTTCCAAGGCATACTTGTTAGTCTTGCCATCATGCCTTGCCAAGCGGTCATATTGCCAAGGCCTACCAAGCAAGATATGACAAGCTTGCATGGGAACCACATCAAATAAAAAAAGCTCATCATGGTAGTCCCCAATCTTGAATTTAATCAAGGCTTGCTTGGTCACCTTTAGCACACCACACCCATTCAACCATTGTAGCTTGTAAGATTGTGGACGTTTTCTAGTGGGTAGTTTGACTTGTTCAATCAAAGTGGTGCTCACCATATTGACACAACTACCACTATCAATAATTGGTGAGCAAGTAATCCCTTGAACCTTACAATATGCATGGAACAAATTCTCCCTTTGACTCAACTCCTCCTTCACTTGCACCCCCATTATTCTTCTCACCACAAGAGTAGCATATACTTCATCTAATTGCTGACCTACCAACGGCCCCTCGTCAAAATCATCATCACATGGCATACCCCTATCTATCTCCTCATCATCACTACCACCCGTTTTATAGCCCCCATCACCCAAAGCAATAATACTTCTCCTATTTGGACAATCTCTTATCATGTGGCCTCGGCCATTAACACTTATAGCATTGAATGTTAGACAAGCTTTCAAGTTTAGCTTTGTTACCTCCCACCTTTGGCTCTTCTTTGGGCTTGGCTTTTTCAAAGTTGCCTTTGAACTCTCGCTTGGGCTCCCTTACTTTGTCCCATGGGGTATAGGCCTTCACATTATCCTTCCATTTGTTCCAAGTGGAAGGGATGTTTTTGGACTTGTAGGACTTGTCCAACTTAATCCCTTTCTCTACCTTGAGAGCCGCTTGGAATGCATCATACAAGCTTTCATATCGGTGCAAGTCCATGGGAGAAGAGACCTCCCTATTCAATCCTCCACAAAACTTTGGTATGAGGGACCGATCACCATCTTGAATGTTGGCCCTTGTCGTAGTCTTCTCAAATTCATCAAAATACTCCGTCACACTCTTATTTCCTTTCCTCAAATTGTAGAACTTCTTGATCAATTCATCTTCATAGTTTGGAGGTAGAAACCGAGCCTCCATCATGGTTTTCAAAGCCGCCCATCCCCTATTGGAAATGAGCCCTTGTGTTTCCCTTTGCCTTCGTTTTGGACTCCGACCAAGTGGAGGCATAATTTTCGAATTGAGTGATGTCATACTTGACCTTTGTAGCCTCTTGGACGTTGTTGGTTTGAAAGATTCTCTCCATCTTGACCATTCACTCTAGATACTTCTCAGGGTCACTCTCTCCTTGGAAGGTAGGTAGGTTGATCTTGATATTATTCAACCCTCTATCATCATCATGATGTCTCTAATGTCCACCATAACCCCCGTAGTCATAGTAGTCCCCATCACGCTCCACTCTCTCTTGGTAACTTCCCCCATATCGACCACCTCGACCCCTAGCTCTCACTTGTCGTGCACTATTCAGATAGTGAAATGGGTCATTATCATAGTTCTCATGCACATGAAAAGACTCATCTTCATGTGGCCTTGGAGTTTTATCCCTTAGTGGTTCATTTCTTGGAAGATCATGAATGGGATCCCTTGCTTGTGGAGTGACATTTGGAGAATAGGTATCTTAGACCACGATGTGAGAGTAGTGGTCATTAGCCAGAGAGATTCGGCTAGGTCCATCACCCCGCACCCCCACGGTTGGAGGTGTGTCAACCACTTGCTTACCCATTTCCCGAAGCTTATCTTTTCGAGATAGCTCATCAACTGTCTCCTTCATTCTCTCGAACTTATCTTGCATTGTGTTAGCACTTGCCAACAAGGCTTGCATCATGGTTTTAAAATGTCATGTCCACCTCGACTTTCTTTTGAGCCATCGTACCTACAAACAATTAAACAAACAAGGTTAGTAGAAAGAGTCCTCACCGAGTCGCTCCCTAAGTGTTTACACTCAAATTGATGTCACTCAATTCACTCATGTTTGCACTCAACGATTGGCTTTTACTCGCTCTATTACTCTTACCACACTCGCCTTTTTCCATTCTTGGCTATTGTAAGTTTGTTCTTCGCACACTAAATCTGACTTGACAATCAAACTCAAACTAATTCGGGATGGAAAGGAATTGTTGTGACAAGAAACAGACAATTGAAACTAACGGACGAAATTTAGGAAAATTCAAAGAAAGGAAAGAAGAAAGGCATGAATCGAATTGGCACGAATTGGATTCGGATTTGGATAAAATTTTGTTTGTGCTGTAGAAACTCAATGTACTTGATGCTGAAATTGGGTTCCGGTTGATTGAAAACTGTTACGGGGCTGTTGCGTTTAATCTGTCTAAGAAACTGTTTTTCTGAAATTTGTTGTTCAGTGCGATTGCGTGAGTAACGTCGCGATCAAGAAGGCTACTCTTGAAATTCTGGCGCGATCGTGTAGGCCTTTTAATTCTTGGCCTGCGCGATAGCGCTGGATGGCGAGCGTTCGCGTAGGCTTCTGGGCTTGAAGCAGAACCCGATTTTCAAATCTTCTTTTCCACTTGAATCTTCACAAACCACCATATTTTTTATCCAAATTTGAGATTTATACTCCTTGTTGGTCCGTGAACAAACTCCAGTAGTTGAATATTCAATATCAACAACCAATTTCAAAAGCCCCAATTTCTTGATGAAGGACCTTAGTTTTTCAATCTTCAAATCAGCACCGAATTTATTGTTGTTTGTTCAATTCCTTCTAGGAATAGCTTCTAGACACCAATATCTTCAGTTGGTAACAAAAATTTCACCTAAAAGAAACCTAAAGTTAAGACTCATTTTTTTTTTTTTGGATTTTTTTGGATTTTTGATTTTTTTGTGTGATTTGAGGAACACATTTGGGTTAGTGATTGTTAAAACAAACACTAATTTATATCTGATACCAAATGATACGAAAATTAAAGACATAAAATTAAAAGAACAAGAATTAAAGAAAGACCCAACTTGATTAGAAAAGATTAAGGAAGTAGATTAGGAAAATTAGCCTAAGCACCGCCTTAATTGTCTATCAAAGTGACCCAATTCTAATTGATCCTCAATTAGTTAAGAGTAATTGCAAATCAAGAATGATAAGTGTTCTTAAAGCAATCAAGCTTAGCTAAATTCCTCACTAGGTTAAATGTCATAAAAAATTAAGTAAACTAATGACAATAATAACTTATATAGCATGGCACAATTTGCCTTAATTGCCCCTTAACATTGGGCCTTCAAAGTTATTAGCTGAAATGGGCTTCTGGTCCTCGTCTCAGCGGTATCGCGCAAGAATTGGTGCAATCGCTCTGAGCAATAAATCGAAGCCTCGCGATCGCGGCTATGGTCTTGCGATCGCGCAGGCGTGGGTCTTCAACCAATGTCAGCCTTTTGCGCGATCGCGTCTGTGGACACGCGATCGCGTTGTTCTGTCTTCTCTTCTTCCACGATCGCGTCTGATGACTCACGATCGCGTTGGTCTTCTTTTTGGCCTTTCGTGATCGCGTCTGTGTACTCGCGATCACGATGAACAATTTCAGTTTTTGAGGCAGAAAGCAGGCAGAATTGCCTTGAATTTTCCAGCACTTGCCCCAGCAGCTCCAACTGTGCAAACATGGACTGCAGCTGTTGCAACTCCCGTGCTTGGCTCCTTGTAAATGGTTTGTCCGGGCATCGGGTTGCATCATTGTGGTGGTGGTGGTGGTTTGCGATGGTAGATAGTATGAAAGTCGTGTTCTCATAATTTTTTAGATAAACAATATCTTCATTATCTATATTATTATAAAAGCATGAAGGCCTTAGTGAAATTTCACATGACTTTTTTGCCCATCGTAAGTAGTTTTAAGTTTGACAAACTTGTAAATTCGATATTTTTAATTATTTTTCGTACCTGATTTAACTTAATAAATATTGAGTTATAACTAAAATACAATAAAATAATTAGAATAGCATAAAAATTGCTGTCCTACCATAAATAAAACGTCTCCTTAAAACGGAAGTCAAAAGCAAACAATCAGTTAAAGCCAAACTTTTCCTAATTTCTTTGTTGCCATAAACACAAAATCTGTCACAGCCCCAATTCAATTCTTCTTTCTCCCGATTTTTTTCTGTTTCTTCCTTATCTACTACATCTTTTTAATCAATTATGGCGTTGGTTTGGGTTTAGGATTATAATTTTTTTCTTTTCTTACAGTCCAATTAGTTTCGGTGTTGGTTTGGGTTTAAGATTTGTAATTTTCCTTTTACTGTACTTGAATTAGTTTTGGTCTTTGCTTCATCCTTTATTATGGAAAATAATACACACTTCTAAATTGGATTTGCTTTCGATTAGGTTTAGGCTTTTGTTTTTTAGGTTTTTCTATCCCAATTTGTTTAGGTATTCAATTCTTTGTACAAGAGGCAAAGACTTCTTAAGAAGCTCATATTCTCTGTTATTCATTGTAATTGTTTTACAGCATCTCGCAGCACAAAACGAGGTACACTCTTCCTTCTCGTGGACTTTAATTTCTTTTGTTCTGCTGCGCATATTCTTAAAGTTAGCATTGTTCTTTATTCTATTTTTAATTAGTAGTTGTACTTTGTGAGTGTCGGTATGTTGTATTTGGTTTGAACATTCTTTTTCAATTTATTATTTATAGATTGTTGTTACTGATTTTCAGTTTGTTTCATAATCTATATTTTCTCAGATGATTGTATTTTGCTTTGCACCTTTCAATCGATTAATTATACAATCTCAACATGCTAAATCACCAAGTGTCCAGATTAGCTGAAACAAATTTTGATGCAATCCTAACAAATTTGAACTACTATCAGAAACAATAAGCTGAAACAAAAATTGTAGCTCAACATTTGGCTTAGTCTTGACACTCTTCTAAACATGAACAGTAAATCTGGCATAGGTGGGAATAAAGGAGAACTTAACATAGAAAGGTACGAAGTATGTTAAACATCTGACAGTAGAATAAGCTAGTTTAGATGTGTACCGGTCAAATTTATTCCACTTACAACTTCTAAGAAGAATGGATATGGGTTGTTATTATGTGTGCTCGATGAGAACTTACATGTTGAGGAAGCTCGGAATGTCATCAATTCCTTTTATCCATTCCATATAGGGATCAAACTTGACTTGGCCATTCAAATCCAAGGTCACATGCACTCCAAGTCCACCAACCTCAGGTATAGGATAAATCAAGTGCTTGAAAGGGGATTTAGTGTTTGACAGGGTAAAATAGAAACCACGAGCATAGGTGACAGGGTTATTTATTTGATTAGTAGTATTATATTTAAAAAATATTTTTAAAATTTTAATTTATCTGCATGGTATTGTATAAAATACTCCCCCGTTCCGAGTTGATGTACAATATTTCCTTGTTAGTGTGTTCTGAAAAAATATCAATTTTTTAAATTTAGTAACACTATAGCTCCAAAATACTATTTTATCCTTAGTGAAATGATTTATGGCCTCACAAATGTCTCAAAAGTCTATATTTCTTTTTTAAACCGTTGGTTCAAACTTTACCACATAAAGTAGAACGGAGGGAGTACTGTTAGAGCGAGTAATGATAGCTGTGGTTGGTGGTGAATGTAGAGTGGTGGAGAGTGGTGATTGTGACGATAGCTGGAGGAGATGGTTAATTGCACTGTGCAATTTGTTGTGGAGGTGATTGGTGTGGTGGCCATGCTATGGAGATTGGTGGTGGCGGTTTTGATGTCGGTGGTTGGAAGCACTGTTGGAGCCACCTATATCTCGCCGCAAAATTACACTATTTTAATATGTAAACTTTTTAATGTATATATAACTATATGTTGAGTCCCTTAATTTTTTTATGTATTTACTTCTTTATATTTTGATATGCTCAGTAAAGATCTTACTTTGCCACTGGTTGGAGGTAAATGTAGTTGGTAATGATGATAGTTATGTTGCCATGGTTGACAACGGAGCTGGTTGGAGGAGGTGGCTGGTTGTGGAGCTAGATCCAATTGATCGAGGTGGTTACAATGTGTCAATGGCGGCTAACAATAGAGGTGGTAACTGTGGTTGTGGTGGTAGTGGTTTGCGATGGTAGATAGTTTGAAAGTCGTGTTCATATAATCTTTATGTAAACAATGTCTTCATTATGATTTTAAAATGTGTACAAGCTTAAATTAATGATTAAATTTATTCAAAATAAATTTGTACATGTGAAAGAAAAATAGTTGGTATATTGAGATAGGAATTAAATCGAACATTTGCTAAGTGGAAATAGAAATTGCTTTAGGATGTTTTGGTATGAAGAAAATTTTTTCCGTTCTTGAATATTAGTGGGTTTCATACTTATTTTCAAGTGTTTGATAGCTAAAGAACAAAAATTATTTTTCTGTCCATCTAATAAGAAATATAATTGCATATTTATAAATACATAGCATGTAGTATAGAATTCAGGGGTATACACATAATTAGCGCAATTTGGTTTTTCTTTGTATTTTGAGCTTGACTTATTAGTTACTCAGTGACCGTGTTAGATTAGGTTAGGTTTCTCAAGTTGTATAATACCCATTGAAGGAATGAGAAAATGTGAGAAATTTTCACCCCAAAATTGTATTTTTGTTGTTTCTCATTTGACATGATATGAGAGCCACCATCTGAATTGATGGAATTTTGAACTATCTATCCACGAAAGTGTGAATAGATGGTTTCACCATCCACCGGCACCGGTGCTGGAGGTGAAAGAACTGCTGCCGACAGATCTGTTGCACGGAAGACGGTTTCTCCATGTGACATCACGTTGAAAGATAATCCAGGCTTGATAACCACCAAAGTACAGTTGATGGGTGAAAATTACGAAGAATGAGCTAGGTCTGTCCGAACAGCCTTGCGTGCCCGAAAGAAATTTAGATTTGCTGATGGATTCATTGTGAAACTTGAAGATGATTCAGTGGATTTGGATGATTGGTGGATGATAAACTCATTGTTGGTGTCATAGATACAGAACTCTATTGAACCCAGTCCTCTAGACCACCATATTGCATAGGGAGTTGGCCAGAAATCTGTGGGAGAGTTTCCGTGAACGATTTCTGGTCAGAAACGAACCCTGATTCCTCATCCTTTATTCTTAAAGTCTTGAAGTTTCTCCTTCCTTTTATTGCTAACTGAAAGGAGCAATACTTGTTTCACCAAACATTGAACCTATGTGGCATTTCCCACTTCTTCATTGAATATTAGCTTACTACCTACATAAGGCTTAGCTACAATGTTGATTCTTCGTTCTTCAAAGGTGAATTCATTAGCTTCAATGCTGGTTATTAGTTCTCCATAGAACATTGGCTCTTCTACTTTATTTCTCTTTGTAAGCTTATAAGCAAAGACATCCAAAGCTTCTTTCATCCAAGAATGGCAACATACTACCCTTGCTTTATTAATTTCGACTGCACGATTGAATCAAACATAACATCAGGATACACAACCCCACTAAAAAAGGTTAACAATCAAAGTGATTCAACATCACAATAGCTTATATAACAGTAACACCAAAAACCACAAAAATTAAAGGCATACATATCAAGCAAAAAAATAAATAAATAAATAACTAAAAGAATTACCATATGTGACAAACATAAATTAAAATACCATCAAAATACTCACCAAATTTATATATAATGTGTTTTCTTGTCAACTAACTAAATGACAAAGAGAATATAGAAAAGACTCATGATAAATTGTTGAAATATTTTCTTGGCATTAACTCTTTCCGCAAGAGTATGTTCAGCATAACAAACCCACATAAAGATTGGATTTGTGAAATCAAGAACTGGAAGATCAAATATATATGAAAATAGTAATATGTGCATAGAAATTTGAAAATTTTAATTTCTGAAAATTAAGATGTTAATCCTAAAAAAGCTAAATAATGAATCATCAATTATCAAATGACAAACTTCCATTCAATTCCTAAAGAAAAGTTGACCCATAACCAACATAAGATAGTGATATATTATGTATCTTATGGATCAGAAGGCACGATAATAGATTGGAGAAATAGCAGAAATTGAGGGACAAAATATAAGTAGCACAAGTTGCATTGTGGAAAGATAAATTATGTTGTGTACACAATCAACTAAGTACGTTGTATCACATCTTCTCACTTAGTTAAATCATTACCTATATATCATTACAATCATGACATTAATACAATTAAATACATAATATATTTTGATTTTGATATTATCATATTGTGAACATTTACCCTGATATTTACAGGAATTAAATTTTAAAGCACAAAAGGTTAAAAATAAAAAGAAGTAGTAGTAAAATAAAGTAGAACCCCTTTTTTGTTGCTTTCTTCTTGATCCATCTCATGAACTAGTTTCCTCGGAAGATTGTTAATTTCAAGGACAAAACTATGTCATTGATGATCCTCAATGGGGAAGAATAGCTCTCTTAAGATTTAATAGGGCTCACTTCAATTCCACGTAAGAATGGAAATGGAATGCTATCTTTGTAATGATGCAATCATCCACAATAAAACCATGGAAATCTTACAGTAGGAGTTTACCAATAGCAACCTTCAATTTTTAACTTTGTCGTAAACCAATGGAATGTCAAGTGAATAATTTTCCAAATGCACAACGGCTGTTTATTATCTTCTCCTTTAAAGCCAACAGCTGTCTAAAATAGGCAAAGGGAGTTGGTTATTACTTCAAATAAACACAACCTTTCGGAAGGTAGAACAGAACGTATTAGATTGCTTTTAATATTTACATATCACTTTTATTATGAAACAATAGTAATATATATATATATATATATATATATATATATATATATATATATATATCAAAAGCCAAATACAATAACTTAACTAACATCATATGATACATTAACTTGCACCATATCGTACTATAACTTAACTAACACCATATAGTAATGGGAAACAAAGAATGTACCATAAATATATTATTATTTTCGGTCGACTGACTTAAACACGACAATCTCATCCAACCTATATCAACATGAAAAAGATGGACAATCATAAGCTAACTTTACCAGTAAATATAACAAAAGCTAGTAATATATATATATAGAGAATCCATAAATTCTAAATATAGCGTTCAGAATATACAAATTATTGCAAGGAATTAGGAATGTACAAAAATAAAGATGCAAATATATTAGAAATAGAAATTCAGGGAAGATCTAAAGCTTGAAATAAAAAGTTGACTTAAACCGTGTAAACCCTGGTGCTTTATTGATGGTGCACCAGATTTAGCTGGATGATTTCCAACTAAAGGAAGATCGTAAAGCCATAAATAAAGAATCAGCATCCACAAAAAAAAAAAAAAAAGTAATGTCAAAGAAAAAACAGAACAACTCGGAGAATAGGACACATCATAGTGTTAATAAAACATGATATAGAACACTAATATAGGCGTATATGTTACTGATTCATAATGTGAAATATGTAAAGTCAAAAATGTCCATCCAGCTCCAAATCGGTGGCATAAAATATGATAAAAATATAGAATTGATTTGGTCAAAATACACAATGCAAATTAGGTTTTATCAACATGAATATAGTAATACATATTTTACCCTTGGAACTTATACTGAAATCCATGCGAGTGTGACACACTGTTATTTCACAGGCAACCTTTTTACACACCAAAATTCATCTAAACTAAGAGTATATCTTTTACACACCACTTCAATTAGGACCACAATTTCTGAACAATTGTATATCACGCACCTATAATGTCCCGGCACGTGTCACTAACGAAAAAGAAAGAAATGATACCCCTCTTCCTCATCCCATCTCATATTCTCCTTTGTAGTTTACTCCATCTGCACAAATAATAAGGTCAAGAATCCAAATGCAGATGGTACATGGCCAAGATCAAAGTCCGGATGCTAGACAAAGCCCATTATCAATCAAATTCAGAACCGGAAGCTGTTGGAGATTTCAATACCAATGTCAAGTCTGTGAATACCTATTTCATTTTAATGGAAAAAGCTCTTAATTTGACAATATTATGGAAAGAGAGATGTCACTAAAGAAAAAAATAGAGAAATAAGATTATGGACATACCCGTCGCTCCAGCTGCTTAAAATTTTACTGCAATGATAGTGCCAAAGCCCTATAGAAAATATATTTACATGCCAAAAACGAGAACCCTAACAAAATAGTCAATAAAATTTTAAAGGTTAACCATTGAGGAGAAGAAATGGAAAAGCAACAGGAGGAGGATTTGCAGACGATTGGTGAGGAAGAAATGATAAAAATAGAGATGTAAAATGGTGTGAAAGCTAAGTGGGTCCACTAGTCTAAGATTATTTTAGACTTGTATTTTTCATCTCACGTACTAAATGAGTCACTTATCCATGTAAGACTCGTGTGCAAACATGTTAAGCGAGCTGATGTCTTTAGAAGCTGAAGGACCAAAGTATCAAGTCAAGAAGTTGTAGGAGCAAATAGGATAGTTAGTTAATTACTAACTTTGAGGTAGCTTAAACACTAAGCTTTCTATTTCTATATAATGAGTCTTAGCTAAGCTAAGAAATCAGTAACAGTTAGCAAACATGAAATAGATATTGTTATTCCCAATTTTTCCTTCTTTTATGTTGGTATTAGAGCAGGCAATTAGGGTTTAGCTCGTAGAGAAATTTTGGAAAATTCCATTGATTCTTCGCCATTAATCAAGCTTCGAAGCTCTGCAACAATGGCAGACACATCAGTTGCGACTCTAGATCACAATCATCCATTCTATCTCAAGGCTTCAGATGCACTGGGATTAGTGTTGATTCCGATCAAACTCACCGGCCCTGAAAATTATGCACTGTGGAGTAGATCAATGAAAATGGCTCTACTCGGGAAAGGAAAGCTAGGGTTCATAGATGGAACTTGTGTGAAGAGTATGTACAAAGGAGAACTGGGTGCGCAATGGGAAAAATGTAATGCTGTCGTTTTGTCCTGGATTGGTAGCACTGTTTCTACAGAGTTTATACCTAGCACAGTCTATGCTTCAAGCGCAAAGAAGGTGTGGAATAATTCTAAGGAGCGCTTTGATAGATCAAATCTAACAAGGATTTATCAAATATGGACAGAAATTGCAACTTTAACACAAGATACTAATTCTGTCACTACCTATTACTCTAAGATGAAGGATTTATGGGATGAGTTAGATGTCCTGGTTCCCTCCTCCTCTTGTAATTGTGAAGAATCAAGACCATAAGTAGTGCATTTAGAACAACAAAGACTTTTGCAGTTTCTAATGGGCCTTAATGAGAGCTATAGCATTGTAAGAAACAATGTTCTACTGAGAAATCCATCTGTAAATGTGAATGAGGCATATGCTATTGTGATACAAGAGGAAAGTCAGAGAACCCTAGGAGTGATAGATGGGAATAGGGACCCTCTGACTATGATGACAGGAAAGAATAAGAACTATAGACAGAGAAAGTTTTCAATGATTAGTGAGGAATGTGGCTGTAAGGGGCACCTGAAAGAGAATTGCTATAGGCTGATTTGATACCCTGAGGACTTCAAGAGCAAAAAGACATCTGATAATTCTAAAGGCAAGCAGAAATTCAACAGTGGGGGGAATAGATCCTATGCAAACAATGCTAGTGTTGAGCCTGGAAACAATAACAATGTTAAGGATCAGGGGCATGTGATAACTAAGGAAGAGTACAAGAAATTCATAGGAATGCTGAACGAGGGATTAGAGACTGAATATCCTAACAATTTGGCAGGTATAGTTTCATTGATGTCACATGCATCATCTTCTGATTGGATCATAGACTCAGGAGCTTCACATCATATTACTTCTAATAGAGATCTGTCATGTGAATCAGTAGAAGTGAAATGGGAAGGAGAAAGTGGTGTTCAATTACCTACTGGTAACAGATGTGCTATAACACACACAGGGAAAGCACAACTATTAGCAGAACAATGCATAAAAAATGTGCTGCATGCACCAGAATTCAAGTTTAACCTATTGTCAGTCTCCAAGCTTACTAAAGATCTTAGTTGCTCAGCCACCTTTTATCCTGGATACTGTGTATTTCAGGATCTACACAATGACAAGGTATTGGGGACTGGTAAGGAGCTTAATGGGTTATATGTGATTAAGAAGAGTGCAAACTCAGTAACAACTGGAAATGTAGTGAAGAAAGAAGTAGAGACAACACTATGGCATCTCAGGTTTGGACATGCTTCAATAAGATTCCTCCATCAAATTCAAGCACTAGAAGACAAAGTAGACAATAAGGAGACTAAAGCTTGTGATGTTTGCCCACTGGCAAAACAGTGCAGGTTACAGTTTCCACATAGTAGCATTAAGTCAGCAGGAATTTTTCAATTATTGCACTTAGATGTTTGGGGCCCTTATAGGGTTCCAACTTATGATAGGAAGCAGTATTTTGTTATAATTAGGCAGAATACATAGATGGCCCCTTGAAGTTGTACCTAATTCCCATGTAGATACCTCAACTTACCTAGTGACCAACTAGACACCTCATGTCCTTCCAGATGTGTCTCGTGAGCACTCAGGTTCAACAAGTCAAATGTGTGAGTTACACTCGCTGATGATGTGTCAAATGAACAAATCAAAGAGTGACATGTGTAATTTTTATTTTCAAAAATGAATAATATAACTAAAATAAATAATTCAACATTTAAAAAGAAAAACCATATATTTATTAAGCACTCTTAAATAAAGAAAAAATTTTCTTAAAATCATTATATCTAACTAGCCCACACCCCCCCCTCCAGCCATCCAAACCCACCCCTCCCCTCATCTTTCTCCTTCGTTTCACTCTGCTCCTCTTCCCCATTTCCACCCATTTCAAAAAAATTAAACCCATTTCAAAAAAATCAAGAGAATCTCTTCCGATGAAAGAAGAACTCCACCATATCATCTCTACACACTTGGCCTCTGATGGAAAAGCCTCCGACAACTCCCACAATTTCAACCCACTCTAAAAACTTGATCTTTATCACGAATCTATAATCAATTTAGCTTAAGAACTTGAAAACTTAAACATCCATATGGTCTAACTAATGTGTACAGACTTCTTGTCATGGTTTGATTTTAATATTTAAAAATTTGAATGACCATGGTTTGTGGAATCCATCATCCAAAGTGTTTAAGAAATTCTCAGCTTATGACTATAAACCTCCAAATTTACATGAAGGATCGGGAAAAGGGGGCTCGAATTTGTGGTTGATTTGGGTATTGATAATGTTAAAGATGATTATAAGATCCTTAGAATAGGACGGTGGTTAAGAAATGGTTCATTGGTTAAGGATAATTTTTAACATATGAGAAATTACAATTAGAAATGGAGGAGGAGGAATTGTTAATAAACAAGCTCATAGTATGGTAAGAAGTGGCAGAGTCCGATTGAGGAAGAAGAAGATTGGGATTTTTATTCTTTTCTTTTTGTTTTATATTTTTTTAAGGTGGGACCTACAAAAGGTGAAAATTTTTACTGTGGAGAATTATGTGTTGTGGAAGCCAGCAAAAGCAATTTATCTATAAAAAGAAAAAGAAAAAATGCAAAAAATAAACTACTCACGCGCTCTGAATTGTGTGAGGTACACTTGATTTGCCATGTCATTGCGAGGTACTCACGAGACACATCTGGAACGACATGAGGTGTCTAGTTGGTCACTAGGTAAGTTGAGGTATCTACATGGGAATTGAGTACAACTTCAAGGGGCCATCTATGTATTCTGCCTTATAATTATCGATGATTTTAGCAGATACACATGGTTATGTTTGATTCAGTCAAAAGGTGAAGTAGATGTAGTGCTGAAAAATTTTCTACTGTTAATAAAGAATCAGTTTGGGGTTGCTGTTAAGATTCTAAGGTCAGATAATGGGATAGAATTTTTTAACTCCAGTTGCCATGAATTGTTAGCTTCTCTTGGCATTGTTCATCAAAGTAGTTGCCCATACACTCCACAACAAAATGGTGTTGTGGAGAGAAAACATAAAACACATTCTAGAGATGGCTAGAACACTCAAGTTTCAGAGTGGGTACCGACCAAATTTTGGGGAGATTGTGTGAAAACTGCTGTGTACCTCATCAACAGGCTCCCCACACCAGTTCTACAGAATAAAAGTTCATATGAACTTCTTTATGGGAAGCATGCCAAACTGGATCATCTAAGGGTGTTTGGTTGTTTAGCCTATGCTGTAGCTTTGCCAAAAGGTGACAAGTTTGCTTCTAGAGCAAAGAGGACAGTCTTCATTGGTTATTCTGAAACTCAGAAGGGATATAGACTATATGACTTGGAAACAAAGGTCATCATAGTCAGCAGAGATGTTGTTTTCAGAGAATCTCATTTCCCATTCAAGGAGTCAGAGTCTAATGAGCCTGACATGTTCACTAAGTCCACACAGACAAGTGCACTACACTCTGAGGACACCGTGATGCAGCTGGTATACAATGATATTTTTCCCTCTGATTTTGGTGACAGTGAAGGTAATCTCTTCTTGATATAACAGGTTGTGGAACAAAATGAGGATGGCATTTTGGACACCACAGACTCTCAGCATATCAATTCAGCTGATACTTCACCCTCAGATCAGCTTGAATCAGGAAAGGCAATCATTGACCATGAGGAACCACAAAGAACTTTGGAGCAACCTACTGAGGTCCTTCCTCAAGTTCAAGCACATACTAGACCTCCAAGAAAAACAGGGCCTCCAATTTGGCTCAAGGATTTTGTCACTGACAGCAAGGAGCATAAGGGTGTTGCTTATCCAATAGCCAATTTTATTTCTTATAATCACTACCAAGCTTACTTGACTGCATTCTCTACATACACTGAGCCTAAAAAATTCAGAGAAGCTGCTCAAGATGACAGGTGGATGTAGGCTATGGAACAGGAGATACAGGCATTTGAGGACAATGACACTTAAGAGATTGTCACTTTGCCACCTGGTAAGCAATCCATTGGGTCAAAATAGGTGTAAAAAATCAAATACAAGGCTAATGGTGAAGTTGATAGGTTCAACGCTAGGCTTGTAGCTAAGGGTTACACTCAGCAGGAAGGACTTGATTATCATGAAACTTTTCCACCAGTGGCCAAGATGGTCACTGTGAGAACTGTCATCTCTGTTGCTGCATCAAAAATTTGGAATCTTTTCCAAATAGATGTCAACAATGCATTTTTACAAGGTGATCTATTTGAAGAAGTGTATATGGCTTTACCACAGGGCTTTCACAGCCAAGGGGAGAATAAAGTATGTAGGCTGTTGAAATCTCTTTATGGTTTAAAGCAAGCATCAAGGCAATGGAACATTAAGCTTACCAATGCATTTTTACAAGCTGGTTTCATGCAAAGTGCCTATGACCACTCTTTATTCACCAAACGAGAAGGAGCTGATATTGTGATTGTCTTGATCTATGTGGATGATTTATTGATAACTGGAAGCAGCAGCGCTTTGGAATTAATATCAAGTATTGGTCTAGGAGCATGTAGACCAGTGTCAATCCCAATGGAATAGAATCAAAGACTGACTACTGTAGAGTATGATAGGTATCGTGGAAGAACTGGTAATGCAGAACTGCAGGATGTAGAACCTTATCAAAGATTGATAGGAAAACTGCTCTATTTGACTATTACAAGACCAGATATAAGCTTTGCTGTGCAAGTGCTTAGTCTATTCATGTAGCAGCCTAAGCAATCTCATCTGGATGCAGCATTGAGAATAGTGAGATACATAAAGGGTTCTCTAGTTCTAGGAATATTCTTGAAGAAAGGAAAATATGAACAACTTACTGCTTACTGTGACTCTGATTGGGCAGCATGTCCTAATACTAGAAGGTCTGTGTCAGGTTATGTAGTGAAGCTGGGGGATTCTGTTATATCCTGGAATTCCAAGATACAACAGACAGTCAGTAGAAGCTCAGCTGAAGCTGAGTACGTGAGCATGGCAACTGTGGTTGCTGAGATTGTTTGGTTGGTAGGACTCCTGGAGGAATTAAACAATGAAGTACAGAGGCCTGTGCAGCTGCACTGTGATAGCAAAGCAGCAATTCAAATTGCAGCAAATCCTATTTTTCATGAGAGAACCAAACACATAGAGATAGACTGTCATTTTGTAAGAGAGAGGCTTAAAGAAGGATTGATTGACACTCAGTATATTCCTACCAGAATGCAGGTGGCAGATCTCATGACTAAAGGCTTAAGAGGTGTTCAACACAAGTTGTTACTATCCAATCTAGGAGTTCATGATGTATTTCACTCTCCAGATTGAAGGGGAGTATTAAGCGAGCTGATATCTTTAGAAGCTGAAGGACCAAAGTGTCAAGTCAAGAAGTTGTAGGAGCAAATAGGATAGTTAGTTAATAACTAACTTTGAGGTAGCTTAAACACAGTTTTCTATTTCTATATAATGAGCTTTAGCTTAGCTAAGAAATCAGTTGTAACAGTTAGCAAACATGAAATAGATATTGTTACTCCCAATTTTTCCTTCTTTATCTAAACACGCACATGAATTTTTCAACAGAGTGGGTGGAAAGTATTTAGATGGATACTCATAAAAAGAGTTCAAGTGCTCAACTGGAAAGAACCTTAGTTAGAGTGTCTAAGTAGAATATAGTGTCAAGTTCAAGGGACTGACGATGTATTTGGCCATAAAAATTTGATGGGTAAAATATGGATTAAGCCTTTCTTATACAATATAACAATGGATAAGTACAATATGCCAACATCCATTCGAGCCAACTTGTGTGCATAAGAGCAATTAGTTTCCAGTAGAACCCCAAAGAATAAAATTACATAATTCACATGTTATTAAGAACATAATAAGGAAAAATACCTCGATATTATAAACTTACATTAACCAATAATCTCAAACATCAGTACCGCTGTAATAGAAAACAAAACCACAAATTTTAGATTTTCATTAAAGAGAGAATTATTTTCTTAACAAACCATCATTCCCACGAGCAATATAAATAAAATTTTAAGTTGAACTCATCCATAAAGTGCCCTACGGAATTTTTTCCCAAACCTAAACAATTCATAAGTCAAATTAGAAATAAATATAAAAGAAATTAACTATGGTTACAATGACAATTTTATTCTAAGTAAAATATACTTTTGAAGGGTAAAAAAGGTGGAGGACATTTCACTAAGGCCTTCATACTTTTATAATAACTAGTTTTGCGTACGTGCGTTGCACGTGTATTCCACGTTAATTAAAAAATACTATAGTTAATGGGAAAAAGAATGTGTATTGTAGGAATTGACATTGACATATATGTAACGATCTTTGTTGGGAAAAATAAATATTTTTAACTTTCCATTCAATAAAAAAATTTATATTTAAAAAAAAAAGAATTACGTATTCTAGAAATTCATGTCCAAATGAACGCAACAATTTATTTACATGAAAATAAGCAATGTTTCACGCCAGCCAAATTGTTATATTTAGAATATCTTCTGAACCTGTTAGAATGAACAATAGTAGTTAATAGAATATTTCATGTTGTTGTATCTTAGCTACTGATATTTAACTCACACCAATTTTAACTCATATCTCTTTGCCTTTTAAATGAAATAGTAATTGAATTAGCTGCTGTAAGCAATGAAACTTACTGCTGAGCTCGGAAAAAAATTGATAAAACAGAAGCTTCACTCATCTAGAGCTTGGAAAAATCTTATTAATATTGAGGCAAATGAGAACGTCACAAGAATTTAAAAGTACAAAACTAACTGAAAAAATTTATGTGCATTACCTTTTCTTATACTGTTCTGTTTCGAGGATGCAACTGAAACACTTGCCTTATAACTGCAATTCAAACTAACTTCACAAATCTAATTTCATAGTTTACTCTGTGAAGTCCATGAATGATTGTGATTAAATTAAGAAGTTCATAAATGGTCATTGATAATGTAAGTTATTATTCAAAATAGTATATTAAATGGTGGCCTTTGAAGTTTTCAATAAAGATAAATAAATAGAAAAAACAACTAAAAACTTACATAAATAAATAGAAAAAATAACTGAAAAACTTACGTGTATTACCTTTCCTCGTAATATCTGGGTACACACAATGCACATGTATCTTGTGTCAATATTCAATAAGTATGAAATTTTAGAAAATAACATAAATATTATTTATGATAGTGTTTGTGTTATAAAGTAAAGACTAAAGAGAAGTTTAAGTTCTTGTAAACAATGAAATTTAAAGATATCATAGTACCTTGAACTTACCTTATGAGTATTGTAGACTAAAAAGGACGTTTCAATATTATTTATCATAATTAATGAAGATGTTAACTAACTCAAGCTTACCTTTTGTTCATCTATACTATCTTTATGTTTCCTTTTCCCTTCTTCAATAGAAGCCTTCACTTTCACAATAATTTCTAATATGTCTACTAAGAATATTTTAAAAAAAGTCCATATAAAATAACTAAGAAATTAAATCATTAAAACTAAAATAAAAAGACTTGGATTATGACTTAATTTCTTATTGTGCTGGCTTTTCTCATTTTTTAAAACGTTTGAGTATTCCACTTCCAATCAGTAAGACTTTATTATCCATCGAGGATATGATCACCCTAAGTTGTTGATAGGAACATATTGATTTGTCGCTTCAGCTTTAGTTGCCATTGTTAGTATACCTATAACAAAGTTCGAGTATTTGAGACAAAGGGAGAAAAAGCTGGTTATAATATAGCATTATATCGAAGTTATTATATGATGATAATTGTGTGAGATAAGGAGAATGGTTTAACTCAATATGTCGAAAATCGGCTAGATGCATGGCAGGCAATTGTTTATACTTAAATAAGACAATTTTTAAACTATATATGTACGATATTACACTCAAAAATGAAGGAGACAATATAAACAAAAAACATTTAGATAAGATATTTGAGTTGGCATAGCAATTAGTAGTGATACAATAAAATAACATATTGCACAAATTTAAAATTAGTACGATGGCTTGTTTGTTACTTAAGAATGGTAAGTATAGTACATTTATTCAAGGATATCAACAAATCTTGCAAGTCAATAAAGTCTAAAGTTGAAAGAAACTTTTTAAAAGCTTCTATCTACTTGTATTATTGGGACATGCAAATTGGTCCATCGTCATTAACCCAAAAAAGAAAAGAAAAAAGACTTAATGAAAAATTGATAATACCTTTGACAAAATTTTCTAATTTTGTCGCCTCCACATTATCAATATATATAAAGAAATGATTGTCATCAACTGGGCAAAAGCACAAAAACAAAACGTTAATAATGAATTAATATAAGCATCGTAAAAAAAATGGAGAACTTATAATACCTTCAACAAAATTTTTTAATTCTCTCCATGCCGAAACTATCGTTTACGAAATCCCTTGCCAACAATTTCAGATAAAAGGTATATAATTTGATGCATCATATATAGGTAAAACAAACGTAAAATGATTAGATTTTTAAAAAAAATACTCGTTTACCGTGGTAATGAATCAAAATAATATTTGGCTGCAGGAATTTAATTAATCTTGTCGTCAAACATTTGGTCAAAAATAATATCATCTCTAATCCCATATTACCTTAGCTGAAACATTGGAACACGCAAATTGGTCCGTCGACATTAAAAAAAAAAGTAAGAATTGACTTCAAAGATGGAAAAAAAATAATATTGACAAAGTTTTCTAATTTTGTCGCCTCCACATTATCAATGTATATAAAGAAGCTCGTCATCAACTGGGCAAAAGCCAAAAGCAAAATGTTGCTAATAGATTAATATAAGCATCGTAAAATTAATGGAAAACTTATAATACCTTTGACAAAAATTTTTAATTCTTTCCCTGACGAAACTATCGTCTACAAAATCTCTTGCTAACAATTTTAGATTAAAAGTATATAGTTTGATGCATCATATAGGTAATGTAAAGGTAAAAACTATAAGATTTTAAAAATATACTCAGTTTACCGTGATAATGAGTCAAAACAATCTTTAATTTGGCTGCAAGGATTTAATTAATCTTGTATTCAAACATTTGGTCAAAAATATCGTATCTGATATCATCTCCATCGATCTTCTAATCCCCATACGATAGTCAAATACCTAAAAAGTAAATTAAAAGATTCATTATTAGTGACAGTAAAAGATCTTCAAATTAAACAACAACCAACATATATATCCAAAACAAAGAAAACTATCATTCTTTGATTTTAAATTGTTGTAAAAGCACATAAATAGAAGACTCCTATTATTAAGTATATTTTGATGTCTTTAACAATAGACTCCAATTTTGAACACAAATTCACGTAAAAAACATATATTATCTTTAAAAGTAGGGTTTGGTGCCGTAAGACTCCTTAGTTGAATCTGAAACTCCAAGCAGCCTATCCAACGTACACATATAGGAAAACAATTAGTAGTCAGGCTATTCCTAATATATCTAAAAGATGAAACAATATATCATATAATCTTGACTACAAACTCCTAAAAAATAGGTAAAATTTGAAGAAAATACGGAGTATAAATTTATAATTAAGTCAATATTTATAAAGTTAAATGAAAAATAATTGAATATATCAAATTTACAAAATTGTCCAACTTAAAGCCACCTACAAAGAGTAAAAAGGTCGAGTGACATTTCACCAAGTCCTTCGTGCTTTTATAATAGTATAGATATATAGATAGATATAGATATAGATAGATTTAGATAGATAGATATAAATAGATTAGATTTTAAGAATCACCGAAAACTAATTGAATCCTCCGTGACCGTGAGAATGTAGTTTTTGTCTTCTTTTTTGGGGTTGAAATGTAGGTTTTCTCTTTTATTTACGTGAAAATCAAAATTTTAGCCCTCTTTATTACCAACCAATTCCTTTTAATTCCATGGGATCCATCTTTCCTTCTTTATACCATTTTTATGTCATGGATTTGTCTCTAAGTTTTAACGTAACTTTTCTTCCTTTAAATGATTCGTCTTTCTAAAATTTTAAATTACAAGATGATACTAGCGTATTTTAGAAAAGCAAATAAAATTTTCCTAAAACTATGGTGTATGTAATTTGTTTTTTCTTTTCTAATTTTATAACACCTACAAGTACGTAAATAAAGGCATAAGGGGCCCTCATGTGGTCTTTCATGTAAAGAAAAACTAGTATAGTACCCGCGCGGTACACGATGAATATGAAAATCAACTAATTATAGCAACTTTATATATAACATTAACGATTATCTAATTTAATTATATTGAGTCTTAAAACTCAACTATTCGCCTGTCTACTGAGTGTCTAATTGTTCACAATCTCGTATCTATAATCAGGGCCTACCCTAGCCTAAAGCCACTAAGGCAAAGGCTTTAGGCCCCCCAAATTATTTTGGGCCCTAATTTTTTTGTTAATAATATGTTTTATAGCTTAATATTCTAAGGTAAAAACTCTAAGATTTATATTAAAATTAGAAAAATAACTTGTTAGGCATGTGATTAATAATCCAAATTCTAAATTAAAATAAAGAATTTTGGAAGATTTTTTCTAAGATTTTCTTATAACTTTGCATCTCCAAAAATAATTTAAATAATATACTGAAAAACCCTACTTTTTTCTCTCTAGAGAAGGCGATTCCCAGGCGATTTTCAGGAGATTTACACGCTGCTTTCTCTTGACTTCTCCCATGGCCAATCAGGCCACTGGGCAGCCCCCCATTTGGGTTGCTCAGCCCCCTCCACCACCCCTCACAACGTCCTATGCAGCTGCAGTTATCCCCCAAGCTCCTACGACTGAAAAACATGCAGCTTCACTGCCTACGTTACCTACCTTACCTGTTTGTCATCCACAAAAAATCAATGGTAGGCAGACCATGATGTGGAACAAGAAGGAAGTGCAGCATTCGATAGCCTCTACCAAACTAAACTATGGCATTATAGGTAAGTTTACGTATGGGGCTCCAGAACTTAACGACTTGCGAAAGCTTATTCCATCACAGTGTGAGGTGAAAGGACACTGCGTAATTGGCTCGCTGGATTATCGTAGCATTCTTATTCGATGCTCTTTGTTCGAGGACTATATGAACTTGTTGTCTAAGGGTCATTGGTTGAAGGTGGGAAGGGATTCATTCTTGATGAGAACCCTTAAATGGGATCCATGGTGTGATCCTAGGAAAGAAACATCGATTGCTATAGGGTGGATATCCTTCCCTAACTTGCCTCCTAATTTCTTTGTGAAAGAATGCGTGTTTTCATTAGCTTTGGCCGTTGGTAAGCCTTTGCATCTTGATGCTGCGACTCTCAATCATACTCGTCCAAGTTGTGCACGAGTCAAGGTCGAAATTGATTTACTAGGTGATTTGCCAAATGAGATCGACATAGTAGAGGTTGACGAAGAGTCAGGAAAGAAACACTCAAAGTGCATTCAAATTGTATACGACTATTTGCCAAAATATTATCCGTCTTCTTGTCTACAAGGTCATGATAATCAGGAGTGTCGAGTGTTACATCCGCATTTATATGAGGATAGGAATAATAAAAAGGTGATACACAGGGTGACACAGAAGTAGTGCAACCAGTTTTAAGGGTGTTGAAGAGTGGGAAAGTTGTTGGGGAGTCTGGCCCTAGCAACACAAAAGCTAATGAGACTGTTGAAGGCAAGAAAGCAAGGAATCAAGGCAATGTGAATAGGAGGAATAATCCCAATCTTGAGTGGCAGGTTGTTAACAAGAAGAAAGGAATGGCTTTTCAAAATCAAGAGGAACGTGTATGAGCAAAGCAACATAATTCTAATGCCTTTGCTGCATTGCAAATTGAAGACGATGCTGTCCCACAAGTGGTTGAAAATTTTGGAGTTCACACAGTTGAGAAGTTGACAAGGAAAAACCAAGACAAGGAGTTAGGTGTTGGGGTCCTAGATAAAGACTTGCTACGATCTCGAGGAATTATTATTGTTGATGAGGCATTTAATGAGTCAGGTCTTCAAAAGCACGATTTTCTTTCACATGAGAATTGTGGTATTGGTAATACTGGTAGAGTAAATATTGTGGATACAAGTATTCAAGCTGGGGGAGCTGAAGATTTAGACAATGATTTAGTAGGAATTCGAGGGGTAGTTATGGTTACTGATGCTACTAAGGAGGCAGGATTTAATGCTTCAGGGTCAAAGGGCATTAAAGCTTTGGGTTTCAATACGGGTCCAGCTGCGATCATTAAAGCTGAAGGTGCAAAGTCAGCTACAGGTATTAATGCTGAGGGTTCGACGCTTATTTTGAAGGATGGTGTGAATGCTTCAGCTGATAAGAGTAAAGCTGAGGGTAAAAAACCTATGGGTATTACTTCCGTGGGTAAAAAAGTTGCGCGTCTTAGTTCAGCTGCAGTTATTGAAGCTGAGGGTGCGAGGTGCGAAAAAGGTAGTAAAGCTGAGGACTCGTTGAATGCTGCGTTAAGTTTGATGGATGCTTTTAATGCTACAGCTGGTATTAATGCTAAGGAAGTGCATTTAACTATACGTGAGGCTCATTGCAATGAATCAATATTGGAAAAGGATGTAATTAATGTGTCTCCTAGAATGTCTGGGACTGCAGTTAATATAGTCAAAGCTGGACAACTGCATATAATCAATGATGAGGCGAAGACTTTATTGAATAAAGCTGTGGGAATGTCTTACCCTCCTATTCCTGATTTAATACCCTTATCTACCTTAAAGAAGCTTATTGTAAATCCCACTTCGACACAGATTATGCCCACCATTGCTAATTTAACTTCTCCACCCAATCCCATCGAAGGCAAAGTTCCACTTCATACTTCTGATCATTCAATTCCTTCCCAGCTGAACATGGTCCATACTGCCTCCAATTTGCAACAATCAGAGAGTTTTTCTAAGGGTATTTCGAAGGAAGACTTTACAGGTGATGAAAAGGCTTTGTTAAATTCTTTACAATTCACAGATAGTAAAGGAATTTTACAAAGGCAACAATGCAATTCTCCTATGAAACAGCTTTAGGCGCAGGAAGATGTGGGTGAGGAAATTGATTTTGAAGATGAGAAGGAAGCTTCAACAGCCCATAATTTCCAAGATGTGGCCAGGGAAGGTGATTTGTCACCTAGAGATGCACCAAAGAAAGGAGGCACACGTATTAAAAAAGAGCATGGTCCAATTTCTAGGATCCAGCCTATAAGGAATTCCAAATCCAAAGTTTAAATGATGAATAAAGCTTTGATTTGGAATATTCGATCAGTTAATACGCAGGAAGCGTTTACAAGGTTGAATACTTTGCACAGGCATCATCATTTTGATTTTATAGGGTTACATGAGCCTTTTCAGGAACCCTGTAGAGTCCAGTATTATGGTATGAGACTGGGTATGCATTGGTCCTTTACTAATGTCAATGGTAAAATTTGGGCTTTCGTTGGAGAAGATTATGCAGTGACAGTAGTGGATGATCAAGCGGAACAACTTACTTTGAAATAGCATCATATTGTACAGGCTCAGGATTTTTTTCTTACCTTGGTTTATGCTAAGTGTGATAGAATTGAAAGAATGGAGCTGTTGGATTCTTTGCAATTTTTAGCATCTACTATGGTTAAGCCGTGGATCATTGGAGGTGATTTTAATGTTATTCTCTCTGAGGAATAAAAATATGGGGGTCTTCCAGTATTGTCACAAGAAGTGGATGATTTTGCTGCTACTATAGCTGCTTGTGGTGTCACTGACTTAGGTTACGCGGGTACCATTTACACTTGGTGGAATGGGAGGATTGAGAATCAGTTTATTTTGAAGAGGATTGATAGATGTTTTGCTAACCAGGAGTTCTTGGATTTCTTTCCTAAGATTGACATTGAGCACCTTGCCAGGACTGGATCTGATCATTCTCCTTTGTTGATAAACTATTCGACTGATTCTTCTACTATTATTAAATCCTTCAAATTTTTGAATTTCTGGACTGATAATGAATCCTTCTTGCAGCTTGTGAAGGATAATTGAGTTTGTGATTGTGTAGGGGATCCTTTTATTATTTTTCACAGAAAATTGAAGAAAGTGAAGCAGGCCTTATCCAGGTGGAGCAAAGCTACTTTTGGCAATATTTTTCAGAAAATTGCCTCTCTAGAAGATATTATTAAAGCACATGAGCTTAAGCTTGAAGAATCGCCTGATGCATATCATAGGGAGCAATTGAAGAAAGATGAAGCTGAATTAAAAAGGGTTTTACATTTTGAAGAGGAATTTTGGAAGCAAAACGCAGGCTTTCGGTGGTTCAAAGATGGTGATAGAAATACTAAGTTTTTTTCATGCTCAGGTACAAGGCAGGAGGAAGAAGCTCACTATTCATAGAATCCAGGATAGGCTTGGAAATTGGCTTAATGCTGAAGAAGATATGGCTGCTGAAGCTGTGGAGTTTTTTCGACAACAATTTGCAAATGATGGCCAGGAATTAAATTTTGATTTGCTTCTTCATGTTCCTGAAATGGTTACTGCTGATCAGAATCTTGCTATTGAGGAAATTCCTTCCATGGAAGAGGTGAAGAATGCAGTATTTGGTCTGAAGGGTGACAGTGCTTCAGGCCCGGATGGCTTTACAGGGAGGTTTTATCAAGTGTGCTGGGATGTTATTGCTGCTGATCTTACTAGTATGGTGCATGCTTTCTTTGTGGGACATGATATTCCTAGATTTGTATCTCATACAAATTTAGTTCTCCTCCCTAAGAAGCCTAATGTTTCTACTTTCTCTGATCTTCGGCCTATTATTTTGAGTAATTTCTCAAACAAAGTGATTTCTAGGGTCTTGCATGACAGGTTAGTTGATTTATTACCTGATTGGATATCTCCTATACAGGCTGGTTTTGTTAGGGGAAGAAGTATTGTTGAGAATGTGCTGCTGGCTTAGGAGATCATTGATGATATTAGGAAAAGAGCCAAAGATGCCAATGTTGTCATCAAACTTGATATGATGAAGGCCTATGATCGTGTGTCCTGGTTGTTCTTGTCAAAAGTTCTTAGGAAGATAGGATTTGGTGAGAGATTTATTGATATGGTTTGGAGGCTCTTGTCTAACAATTGGTACTCAATTCTTTTTAATGGCAAGCCGCATGGTTTCTTTAATTCTTCCAGGGGTTTGAAGCAAGGGGATCCTTTGTCTCCTACTTTATTCATTCTTTCAGCTGAGGTGTTGTCCAGGGCCCTGAATGCTTTACATGAAAATGCTATGTTCAAAGGATTTGCTATGCCTAAGTGGAGTCCTCCTATCAATCACTTAGCATATGCAGATGATACTATTCTATTTTCTTCAGCAGATACTACCTCCCTGAGGCTGATTATGGGGGTGTTGGATGCCTATGAGGGTGCCAGTGGAAAGAAGATCAACAAAGAGAAAAGTGTTGTTTATTTGTATCACAGGGTGGAGCAGGAGATTGTTGATAGGGTGGATCATATTACTCAAATTCCAAGAGGTACCTTTCCTTTTACTTACTTAGGGTGTCCGGTTACACACAAAAGAAGAAATAAGGCGTTGTTTGATGGTCTTGTTACAAATATTAGGCAGAAGTTGCAATCTTGGAAGTCAAAAATGTTTTCTTATGGAGGTAGGGCTGTTTTGATTATGCATGTTCTTCAAAGTATACCTTTACATCTTTTGTCTACAGTTAATCCTCCGGTTAGTGTTATTGATCAACTTCATAGGTTTTTTGCTAATTTCTTTTGGAATAATTCTGAGGAGCATTCAAGGAGGCATTGGGCCTCTTGGGACACTTTGTGTAAGCCTCTAGCTGAAGGGGGTGTGGGTTTTAAATCTTTATATGATGTTTCAAATGCTCTATTTGCTAAATTGTGGTGGAACTTTAGGAAAAAAATTCTCTTTGGGGTACTTTTATGGCCAATAAGTATTGTAAAAAAATGCATTACTCTATTTTGCCATACACTGATGGTTCTCCTATTTGGCAAAAGATGTTTCTTGTTAGGGCGATGGTAGATCATGAGATTATTTGGCATGTTAGGCAAGGGTCGTCTCATTTTTGGTATGACAATTGGTCGCGTATTGGTGCGTTGTATTTTGTTATTCCTCGCAGGTTCTTTGTAAGGGAGGAGCTGAATGTAGTCAAGGATTTTTATCATGACAATGGATGGAATCAGCAACTCCTTTACGAAGCTTTGCCTAATGATTTAGCGCAACACGTTGTAGAAAATGTCCAACGGGGGAATATTGCACAAGTGCGAGATTTTGCATCATGGGAGCTTACTTCGAATGGAAAATTCACGGTAAGTAGTGCTTTTAATTATATTAGAGGCAATGGCAAAGTGAAAGAGGAGTATACGCATATGTGGTTGAAGGGCATGCCTTTCAAAATTTCATTTGTATTTTGGCGAGCATGGAAAGCCAAGCTTCCTTTAGACGATGAATTGAGGAGGATTGGGTTTAATATTCCTTCCCGTTGTTGGTGTTGTGCAAACCCAAGAGAAGAAACTCGTGATCATTTATTTGTTACAAGTTCCTTTGCCAAGAATGTGTGGTCGTATTATGCGAATGCAGTGGGGTTCACTATTCTTGACTGGAGGTTTCGTCAATTGGTTAATCGTTGGTGGCAGTGTAGGAAACGCCCATGGCTAAGGATACTTTGTCAAGCTATTCCTGCTTGTGTGGTGTGGGAACTTTGGAAGAGGCGAAACACGATAGCTCATGGGGGTCGAGTCTCCTTCCAACGGGTTGTTCATGAAATAAATTGGAACTTGTACAAGTTTTTGGTTGTTCGTTATCCAGGCTTGCAACACGCTCCTCAGGACTGGCCTTTTTTAGTCCAGTTTCTTAAAGATTTCAAGCCAACTTTCAAGTATATTAAGGTGTGTTGGAAGTGCCCAAGAGTGGGTGTTATTAAATGTAACACAGATGGTGCAAGTAGGGGTAATCCGAGATTGAGTTCATATGGATTTTGTTTACGTAATGAGCTGGGGGATTTGATGTTTGCTAAGGCAAAATTAATAGGTGAAGGTACGAATGTGAGGGCAGAGGCGTATGCAATTCGAGAGGCAATGAAATATTGCCTTGACAATTTTACACAGCCTATGATTGTTGAGACGGACTCCTTGTTACTTAAGAACATCATTGAGGGAGCATAGGAAGTAGTATGGAGCATAGCTGAGATTGTTGATGCAATTGTAGATATGAAAAGTAGGGGTAATTTTACCTTTGCTCATGTGTATCGAGAAGGAAATCGCTTGGCTGATCAGTTGGCTAATGTAGCGTTTGAGGATGATGATCAAGAGTTTCAAAGTTTCTTAGATTTAAATGCTACTGGGAGGACAATTGTAAATTGGGACAAAGCTCAAATCCCAATGTATCGTTCCAAGCTTGTCAAGAATGGAGGTACAAGATTGTAAGGAGGCGGGGGCTGCGTTTTTTGCTAACACTGTTTGTTATTTTTGCAGGTTTGTCAAAGTCTTATTTTGCATTAATTCTAGCATGTTGGAACTTGAAGCAGCTGATGCTATAAGGTTTAAGCAAGTATTAACAATGAGGAACTATTTGTCCAAAGCTGAGGAACAATATTTGACATGGGGATTTAGTGCATATTACAACCAGTGTTTGAGGAGAATAGTGCGAGGGACTGTATGGTTGTTCTTCTCTTGGTGCGACGTGATGGAGCAGGCGCCAAGGTCTGCGCGCCGCATTGGCAATCAGGCTGGACCAAACAGTTTGCTCAGCTTCCTGTCCGCAATTAGCATGCGCCGCGTGACCCATCGCGCGCGCAGGAACTTTTTCTTTCGTTTTGCAGGTTTTCTTAATAACTTTTGGAGCAGTTGGGGCCTTTGGCTTTGCTTGGGAACATCATATGCTACAACATGTTACACATTTAGGGGCAGCATGCATGCTTTTCCTACTTCTCAAACGATGAAAGATGCAGCATTTTGGAGTGGATTTTGGCTTTACAAACAGGTACTCTTCATCATTTTGGGAGCAGTAAGGGCCTTTTGCTTAGCTTGGACTCATCAGTTGTGGATGTCAAAGCTACTACATGGGATTTGTTTTGAAGAGCTGCTCGATGCACGTTTTGGCAACATAATATTTTTGGAGGCAACTCACAAGACTACACGTGTATATTATTTCCATGTACTCAACTACATTTTATTAGAAATAGCTAGCACAAAATTTGTTAAATGCATTGCTATTGTATTACATAACCTCATATTGGTGGTATTAGCATTTTTCAATGCTCAATCCAATTGGGGAAGTGTAAATCAATGGCATGTATATACGGTGGTGTTAGCTATACTTCATATAGTTTCTACATATTGTTCGATTTATTTCCCTTTTCTTGTTAGACTTTATTTTTTTTGGATTTCATTGTTAATAAAATGTGTCACTAAGCTAGAAGCTTGGTGATATTCGCTTAAAAAAAATAATTTAAATACATATACATACATAAAAGTTCTTATCTAAAATAATTTAGGTCCCTTAATAATATTCTGCTTTAGGCCACAGGTGTTGTTAAGTCGCGCCTACCTATAAATTATTTATTAAAGTTTGTAAAATTAACTAATCACTATATCATTCACTCTTATTCTTCTACTAATTATAAAAATTAAATGTTTGAGTTTTCAAGTACTTGATATGAACTTTTGTGGCTCAATATAAACAAAAGAAAGGTGGTTCTTTTGCCTCAACACGAGTGACACGACTCGAAATCCGGCTAGACCGTGCGGGCACCCGACATCCTCCCCTAGACCCGTCGGGCGAACCCTTACCAATTAAATTAAGAAAATAAATATAATTCAATTCATAAATAAGAACAAGACTTAGAAAAAGAAGCACAGACATATTGATACCTCTAAGCTGTATAAAAAAATTACAGCTGACTACCCAACATACTAGGTTTAGGGCTATCCAGACTAGACATCTAAGAGTACTAAAGAAGACAGATACCTCCTGAAGGGAGCAAAAAGTAACTGAAATAATAAATATAAAACTGGTGGCCATCTGGAATAAAAGCTGGCTCACCCTGACAGCTGAAGTCGTCTTCACTCCTTCACAACGTGGCGAACTTAATCCTGGAGCGAACCTGCCGAAACGAAATAGATAGACAAAAACAAACAACAAACAAGGGTGAGTCAAAAGAACTCAATAAGTGGGGCAGACTAGCCACCTCAAAAAATAGGATAACTAGCCAGGGAGAAAAAAAAAAACAGGTAAACCAAATCCATCTTATTTAAGTTATAAAAAAGTAGATCCAGATAATAACTGGAAACACGTATGGAACCATAAACAACCAGGGACATAAGGTAGACAGAACATATAGGTTTTAAGTATCCCGAACATAATACTTCCACGGCGTGCAACCCGTTCCACATGTTCATACTGTCACAGCGTGCAACCCGATTCATATATTCATACTGTCGAGGCGTGCAACCCGATCCATATATTCATATTGTTGCGGCATGCAACCTGACCCATATATTTATACTGTTGTGGCGTGCAACCCGATCTACATAACTAAAGCATATAAACCAATTAAGGACACTAAATAGCCAGAAACGTATAGGCAAAATAAAATATGTCCACAACATGGTATACATGCCGCATATACAAAACACAACACAATAGTCACACACTAGTCAGTATGTGGTGCAACAAGATGGGATGAATGCGGTGTGATGCAATGCAGTCACATGTGCCTTATACCTTTACCGGCTCGGGACTCTCATCGATTACCGAGAAGTATATGTAATAATGACCCTTCACCGGCTCGGGACTCCCATCGATTACCGGGAAGTATATGCAATAATGACCCTTCACTGGTGCGGGACTCTCATCGCCAACCGAGAAGTATATGCAATAATGACCCTTCACCGGTGCGCGACTATCATCGCCAACCGGGAAATATATGCAATAATGACCCTTCACCGACTCGGTACTCATCGATTACCGGGAAGTATATGCAGTAATGACCCTTCACCGGTGCGGGACTCTCATCGCCAACCGGGAAGTATATGCAATAATGACCCTTCGCCGGCTCTGGACGCTCATAGATTACCGGGAAGTATATGCAATAATAACCCTTCATCGGTGCGGGACTCTCATCACCTACCGGGAAGTATATTCAATAATGACCCTTCACCGGCTCGGGACTCTCATCGATTACCGGGACGTATATGCAATAATGACCCTCACCGGCTCGGGACTCTCATCTATTACCGGGATGTATATGCAATAATGATCCTTCACTGGCTCGGGAATCTTATCTATTACCGGGAAGTATATGCAATAATGACCCTTTACCGGTGTGGGACTCTCATCGATTACCGGGATGTATATGCAATAATGTCCCTTCCTCGGTGCGGGACTCTCATCACCAACCGTGAAGTATATACAATGTTTAAAACCAGAGTGCAATGCTCATATGCTCAATGCAATACCAACAACAAGACATAACATATAATATACAATGTAAATTCAAAGCTAAGGCGTAATGAGTGCGCCTATCGGCAGCTACACACGTAAGGAACACATGGTAGAATATCCACAAGGCCAAGGGCTTCCAAAAAAAAAAAAATAGATGTAAACACTTACCTCTTCCAAAAGTTAGCATTGCTAATAAAAAACCGCTTTATGCTTTGGTTTCACTGCCAAACGATCCTGCTCTATTCAATAAACGGAAAGATATATCAAATTAGGCTAAAGGCTTCATTCCTTACGTCTTAGAATAATCCAGGTAGGAACCGGATACCCTATTCGCATACGCAATACGTAGGCCCGGCCTATGTACATGGTTTAAAGTCACATAACCAAACCCTAAATAAATCACATTTATATGTTGCCCATAACTCACTGAGGACGAATATACAATCAATTCCATTATCGGGGTCCAACTGACCCTTTAAACTATTAACTGAATTTATTAAAATGATGTCTAATATCCCAATTTTTACCGTCAAAATATATTCAAACACACGTTATAAACTAAAATAATGCATTAAGATCATTACCTGAATGTTTCGGGATGAAAATTCTATCTTTTTCCAGCTCTTTTTTTATTTTCTGGTATGTATTTTTCCTTCGTCAATTCCTCTGGTTCCTGTTCTCGTTTTCTATTTCTGCTCCTCTTTTGCTTTAAACTTTGAAAATTAAGCTTTAAGGGGATCAGACCTTCCACAAGATAGCATCCCGTAACAAGAGACCTTATCTCAAGAATATTGGTGTCGGAGAAGATAGTGTGTCAAGCCGTAAAGGGGCAGTGTACCAGCCACGCGGCATCATGTTAGCTAATACGAAGAGTGGCTGTTCTATTAATAGAGTATATCACAACGAATGATCACTCTCTTCTAGTAATCTTCACAGAAGATTCTAGTGATTCCATTCTGCTACTAGGATTCCAAACCTTCCCCTTAGCCTTGCCCTTCTATTCCCAAAAGTTGATGAAATAGGCTTCCTTTTCCTTTATTGATTCAAAAATTAGCTCCCACCGCCAACTATTTCATTTTATGTTCTCCTTTCCCTTTTTGTCGTTTTCTCTTTTTCTTTTCTTTTCTTTTCATGACGAAAATTAAAACGGTACCCTATAATATTCGAAATAATTCCAACTTTTGTATACAAGTTATACAAAATATATGTAGCATACTTGCTTAGGCGGATCTCAAATCAGGTTCCCGAAACTCAGGATGCGAATTTAAATGGAAAAAGGTCAAATTATTTAACTTTCGACATTTTAGCGGAAACTAGCCGAACAACCTCGAAATTCACTTTCGAAAAATAACAAAAGTCACAAATAATCATACGAACCTAACGACACTTTCGGATTTCGAATCGGCACCCATTCGCCAAAATCGAGCTCGAAAATCTCTTTTTAATATTTATCGACAATAAAAACTGAAACCTTCTTCCGATGCCTACCAAACGAAGTCTGATTTAGCTCAAATTTTACAAATGAGTTCCAATGGACATTACGAAGTTTTTAAAATTATCGGAACGCTAATCGGAATCCTAACTTTTGAAACGACTTTCATTCTCCTCGCTTAAACTCTCATTCGTCCTCGAACGAGCCTAAGTCTAAAGCAAGATTCACGCAGATAACAAGAGAACTTGCACAACCTTCATAAACTACGCCACAGACATTATCTCATGATTACAGAATCAGAAATTATAACACGCACACCGAACTCTTGGAAATAAACATATCTGGATAATATCATAACGTCATTCCCAGCTTATTCTGACTAAGCTGATCTTTCCTCGATCATGAGAGGAGAGCTCTACATTTTCGAAACAAAGATACATGGACCTCTGGATGGATTAACATGATTCTACCGGTGAATCATCTCGTCGATATACTTTTCGATATAGAATAAGTCGATAAAACAAAGAATTAGCTGATGCTTCAGCAACACCATAGAGATTTAATATTAGGATTCCGTATTGGAGGAAGACTCCTCCACTTAGAGTATAAGCTCATACAGCTAATTTGAATAGGAATATTCATCCTCGCACAACCTGTTGGATTAAGAAAGACTTAGCTAAAATAAAACGGGGCTCAGACCTGAGCTACCAAATTAGCCTCTCGAGTTGCCAAACAACTGCAACTCTCGAGTTGACAACTTCATACCTTCACCATAAGCATCACATGCTGATGGATCAATTCAAGAGTCAAATAACGCCTTTCATAACCCTTGGTAGCCTTAAAACACAACAATGTGCTTACTCTGACTACCTTGACATGGACTCTGGCTCAACACAGGGAACATCACAAGAGGCTACTGACCGCCTAAGCTCATTAGTGCCAGAAGAAGAAGGGATGGCAATGGACTTGAGATAGAAATAATTAAAGTTTCAGGAAGCTCATCTTCTTATTTACTTGGCTACATGAGCTGGACTACTTCCCAGTAAGGCTAACCAAAGAATCGCAATTGAAAAAATAGACATCAAATGAATTTTATGGAACAACATCCATACCAATTTAACCTCCCAATAAGAAGGAAACTCTGACAATTTACCAGAAAACCCTTTTATAACTAAGACAAGCTCATAGAATAAAATGACTTTACTAGCATTTTGAACCAAGAAGAGATACGTCGATCGAATATTACTTACTAACCACTTTACACCGGAAGAAACAATGACACTCTTTGATGGTGATGAACTAGAATCCCATCATCCAACCAACACGGAATTCCGAGAAGAGAGGTAAACTAATTTGACATAATAATAGAAGGTGGCAGGACAAGATGCCAGGCAGACAATAGCGACACTAACTGTCAAATCTCTCATATTTAGATAAAAAAATTAGTAGGGTCTCACAAATGCCAGGAATAAATCATACCAAAAGCTCGCTCCTCTACCGCAACTGATCCTTAATAGAGACAATATCCAAGGAAACCATGAAAACATGATATGACAAACCACTTCCAAATCGATCGGAAGAATCAAATCTTACTTACATATATGGGAAGAAGAAATATGTGGGCTTACTACATGAGATACCTCAACATCCTGCCAGACTGGTAGTTCTTAGGACTGTCTCTATGACTGAGCCGAGCCGCTACCTTGATAATTACTTCTAGAAGAACCACTACAACCACACTCTCGACCTCTATCGAATGAGGGCATATCTCTGGTTTATTAAGATCTAAATGAAATCGCCGGCGATTGTGCAAGTGCCTGATGACAAGAGAAAGGACGGTTGCCTCTACTTGCCGGACTAAGGGAGAACTCCACCAAAGATGACAGGCTCGCGACAATGATAATACATTTTCAGTGAAAATGGAAGCTGGATAGATTGCTGATAGCTACAAAGAGAAAAACTGGGTCGGATATTGACGAACTACTGGCGTACTCTATGAATCGCGTGACACAAACTGAGATAACCTGGAAGGTGACCTCCCAAAATAATCAGAATTCTTACCTCCAAATGATGTACCAAGGTTGGCCATTAGGGCCACAAGATCTCTTGCTCTCCCGCTCTAACTCTTCCCGCTCTAACTTATGGTATGCCTCGTATCTTCGGGCAATATCAACAACAACATCAAATGAAATCCCGACCTCAATTTTTTTTCGAGCCATCTGGGATCTCAAGGAAGGATAAAGGTCATCAATAAATCTTTGAATCTCTCGAAAGGCTCATGGACTAGTTTTAATGCATATTCAGCCATTCTATAGAATTCAATCTCATATTCTGATACACCAACAGGCTACCCTGTCCAATCCACTCAAACTGGCAACACTTTTCATCTCGCTCGCTACTCTAAAGGAACTTTTCCACGAATCTAAAAGAAAAATCGAATCAAGTTAGTTAATAAGAGAGTGGTCCACCAATTCAAGGCTGGACCCTTGAAACTGGAAAGAAGAATAATCAAAACCATCCAGCTCGATATAATCAAGAGCCTGAATGATACGCTGACATTATTATATTTTAAAAAAAATTACACAAGGATTATATGATGCATGGCTTAAGAATATCGGAAGGTTCAGCTGAGTAAAATAATGCAACCTCTTTGGGAACTCGGACCGAACTGTTACCTCGGCTGGCTAACCAGGCAGAACAATTGGTGGCGCAACACATGCTGCCTCAGGAACATAATTTACTGGGGCAACATCAGGAACTGGAACAAGAGCTCCCTGAGACCAAACGTCTCCATCTGCGGCAACCTGCTAAGCTGCCTATCGAATAATAGATTCTTACGGTATCTGTGTCGCCAAGATTCCCGTAAAAGAATCGTAGAGAGCAAAGGGAACCACAAGGCCCTGCTCCCTTGCCCATCGCGAGCTCGTATAGCTGGGACATGCGCAACTGGATCGTCAGCACAATCCACAATTCTCGGGGCTTGAGTAGCTCTAGCCCCATGCTAGACTACTTCATCCTGAATTCATACCGTTTGCTGATTTGTCGCACGAGGGTTCACAATTACCACAAAGAAATAAACGAAAATACTTTTGCATCCTAGGCCGGTGCACGATCAGAAAAGAATGAAGTGAAATTTCCTAAATGCCATCATAGCCCCTCATAGATAAGTACGGACGTCTACGTACCCATCAGCGAGACTCTATTAGACACTGTCTTAGTTTGGATATACTCTAATCCGGGCTCTGATACCAACTGACACGACCCGGAATCCGTCTAGGTCGTGTAGGCACCCGACATCCTCCACTAGGCCGTCGGGCGAACCCTTACCAATTAAATTAGGAAAATAAATAGAATTCAGTTCATAAATAAGAACAAGACTTAGAAAAAGAAGCACAGACATACTATTACCTCTAAGCTGTACAAAAGCATTACCGCTGACTACCCAACACACTAGATTTAGAGCTATCTAGACTAGACATCTAAGAGTACAAAAGAAGATAGATACCTCCTGAAGGGAGCAAAAAGTAACTGAAATAATAAACATAAAACTGGTGGCCATCTGGAATAAAAGCTGGCTCACACTGACAGCTGAAATCGTCTTCGCTCTTTCACAACGTGGCGAACTTAATCCTAGAGCGAACCTGCCAAAACGAAATAGATAGACAAAAACAAACAACAAACAAGGGTGAGTCAAAAGAACTCAATAAGTGGGGCAGACTAGCCACCTCAAAGAATAGGATAGCTAGCCAGGGAGAACAAAAACAGGTAAACCAAATCCATCTTATTAAAACTATAAAAAAAACAGAGCCAAATAATAACTGGAAACACGTAGGAACCATAAACAACCAGGGACATAAGGTAGATAGAACATATAGGTTTTTAAGTATCCCGAATATAATACTGTCACGGCGTGCAACCCATTCCAGATGTTCATACTGTCGCAGCGTGCCCCGATTCATATATTCATACTGTCGAGGCATGCAACCCGATCCATATATTCATATTGTTGCAGCGTGCAACCCAATCCATACATTCATACTGCCGCGGCGTGCAACACGACCCATATATTTATACTGTTGTGGCGTGCAACCCGATCCATATAACTAAAGCATATAGACCAATTAAGGACACTAAATAGCCAGAAACATATAAGCAAACTGGAATATGTCCACAACATGGTATACATGCCGCATATACAAAACACAGTACAATAGTCACACACTAGTCAGTATGCAGTGCATTGAGATGGGATGAATGCGGTGTAATTCAATGCAGTCACATGTGCCTGATTCCTTCACCGGCTTGCGACTGTTATCAATTACCGGAAAGTATATGCAATAATGACCTTTCACCGGTTCGAGACTCTCATCGATTACCGGGAATTATATGCAATAACGACCCTTCACCGGTGCGGGACTCTCATCGCCAATCGGGAAGTATATGCAATAATGACCCCTCACCGGTGCGGGACTTTCATCGCCAACTGGAAAGTATATGCAATAATGACCCTTCACCGGTGCGGGACTCTCATCGCCAACCGGGAAGTATATGCAATAATGACCCTTCACTGGCTCGGGACTCTAACCGATTACCGGGAAGTATATGCAATAATGATCCTTCATCGGTGCGGGACTCTCATCGCCATCCGGGAAGTATATGCAATAATGACCCTTGACCGGCTCGGGACTCTCATCGATTACCGAGAAGTATATGCAATAATGACCCTTCACCAGTGCGGGACTCTCATCGTCAATCGGGAAGTATACGCAATAATGACCCTTCACCGTCTCGGGACTCTCATCGATTACCGAGAAGTATATGCAATAATGACCCTTCACCGGTTCGGGAGTCTCATCGATTACCGGGAAGTATATGCAATAATGGCCCTTCACCGGTGCGGGACTCTCATCGCCAACCAGGAAGTATATGCAATAATGACCCTTCACCGGTGCGGGAGACTCATCGCCAACTGGGAAGTATATGCAATAATGACCCTTCAGCGGTGCGAGACTCTCATCGCCAACAGTGAAGTATATGCAATAATGACCCTTCGCCGGCTCTGGACGCTCATAGATTACCGGGAAGTATATGCAATAATAACCCTTCATCGGTGCGGGACTCTCATTACCTACCGGGAAGTATATTCAATAATGACCCTTCAGCGGCTCGGGACTCTCATCGATTACCGAGAAGTATATGCAATAATGACCCTATACCAGTACGGGACTCTCATCGCCAATCCGGAAGTATACGCTATAATGACCCTTCACCGGCGTGGGACTCATATCGCCGTCCGGGAAGTATATGCAATAATGACCCGACATCTGCTCGGTACTCTCATCGATTGGAAGTATATGCAATAATGACCCTTCACCGGCTCGGGACTCCCATCGATTACCGGAAAGTATAATGCAATAATGACCCTTCACCGGTGCGGGACTCTCATCGATTACGAGAAATATATGCAATAATGACCCTACATCGGTGCGGGACTCTCATCGTCAACCGGGAAGTATATGCAATGTTCAAAACCAGAGTGCAATGCTCATATGCTCAATGCAATACCAACAGGGCATAACATATAATATACAATGTAAATTAAAAGCTAAGGCGTAATGAGTACGCCTATCGGCAGCTACACACGTAAGGAACACGTGGTAGAATATCCACAAGGCCAAGGGCTTCCAAAGAAATGGATATAAACACTTACCTCTTCCAAAAGTTAGCATTTATCATCAACAACCGCTTTATCCTTTGGTTTCACTGCCAAACGATCCTGCTCTATTCAATAAACAGAAAGATATATCAAATTAGGCTAAAGGCTTCATTCCTTACATCTTAGAATAATCCAGGTAGGAACCGGATACCCTATTCGCATACGCAATATGTAGGTCCGGCCTATGTACATGGTTTAAAGTCACATAACCAAACCCTAAATAAATCACATTCATATGTTGCCCATAACTCACTGAGGACGAATATACAATCAATTCCATTATCGGGGTCCAATTGACCCTTTAAACTATTAACCGAATTTATTAAAATGATGTCTAATATCCCAATTTTTACCGTCAAAATATATTCAAACACACGTTATAAACTAAAATAATGCATTAAGATCATTACCTGAATGTTTCGGGGTGAAAATTCTATCTTTTTCCGGCTCTTTTTTCATTTTCTGGTATTTATTTTTCCTTCGTCAATTCCTCTGGTTCCCGTTCTCGTTTTCTGTTTCTGCTCCTCTTTTGCTTTAAACTTTGAAAATTAAGCTTTAAGGGGATTAGCTCCCACCGCCAAATATTTCATTTTATGCTCTCCTTTCCTTTTTGTCGTTTTCTCTTTTTCTTTTCTTTTATTTTCTTTTCTTTTCCTGACGAAAATTAAAACGGTACCCTACGATATTCGAAATTTTTCCAAATTTTGTATACAAGTTATACAAAATATATGTAGCATACTTGCTAAGGCGGATCTCAAATCAAGTTCCAGAAACTCAAGATGCTAATTTAAATGGAAAATGGTCAAATTATTTAGCTTTCGGCATTTTAGCAGAAACTAGCCGAACAACCTTGAAATTCACTTTCGAAAAATCATAAAACTCACAAATAATTATACGAACCTAACGGCGCTTTCGGATTTCGAATCGGAGCTCATTCGCCAAAACTGAGCTCGAAAATCTCTTTTTAATATTTATCGACAATAAAAATTGAAACCTTCTTCCGATGCCTACCAAACGAGGTCTGATTTAGCTCAAATTTTACAGATAAGTTCCAATGGACATTACGAAGTTTTTAAAATTATCGGCACGCCAACCAGAAGGCCTTGATCCCTTGCCCATCGCGAGCTCGTATAGCTGGGGAATGCGCAATTGGATCGTCAGCACAATCCACAATTCTCGGGGCTTGAGTAGCTCTAGCCCCAGGCTAGACTACTTCATCCTGAATTCATACCGTTTGCTGATTTGTCGCACGAGGGTTCACAATTACCACGAAGAAATAAACGAAAATACTTTTGCATCCTAGGCCGGTGCACGATCAGAAAAGAATGAAGTGAAATTTCCTAAATGCCATCATAGCCCCTCATAGATAAGTACGGACGTCTACGTACCCATCAGCGAGACTCTATTAGACACTGTCTTAGTTTGGATATACTCTAATCTGGGCTCTGATACCAACTGACACGACCCGGAATCCGTCTAGGTCGTGTAGGCACCCGACATCCTCCACTAGGCCGTCGGGCGAACCCTTACCAATTAAATTAGGAAAATAAATAGAATTCAGTTCATAAATAAGAACAAGACTTAGAAAAAGAAGCACAGACATACTATTACCTCTAAGCTGTACAAAAGCATTACAGCTGACTACCCAACACACTAGATTTAGAGCTATCTAGACTAGACATCTAAGAGTACAAAAGAAGATAGATACCTCCTGAAGGGAGCAAAAAGTAACTGAAATAATAAACATAAAACTGGTGGCCATCTGGAATAAAAGCTGGCTCACACTGACAGCTGAAATCGTCTTCGCTCTTTCACAACGTGGCGAACTTAATCCTAGAGCGAACCTGCCAAAACGAAATAGATAGACAAAAACAAACAACAAACAAGGGTGAGTCAAAAGAACTCAATAAGTGGGGCAGACTAGCCACCTCAAAGAATAGGATAGCTAGCCAGGGAGAACAAAAACAGGTAAACCAAATCCATCTTATTAAAACTATAAAAAAAACAGAGCCAAATAATAACTGGAAACACGTAGGAACCATAAACAACCAGGGACATAAGGTAGATAGAACATATAGGTTTTTAAGTATCCCGAATATAATACTGTCACGGCGTGCAACCCATTCCAGATGTTCATACTGTCGCAGCGTGCCCCGATTCATATATTCATACTGTCGAGGCATGCAACCCGATCCATATATTCATATTGTTGCAGCGTGCAACCCAATCCATACATTCATACTGCCGCGGCGTGCAACACGACCCATATATTTATACTGTTGTGGCGTGCAACCCGATCCATATAACTAAAGCATATAGACCAATTAAGGACACTAAATAGCCAGAAACATATAAGCAAACTGGAATATGTCCACAACATGGTATACATGCCGCATATACAAAACACAGTACAATAGTCACACACTAGTCAGTATGCAGTGCATTGAGATGGGATGAATGCGGTGTAATTCAATGCAGTCACATGTGCCTGATTCCTTCACCGGCTTGCGACTGTTATCAATTACCGGAAAGTATATGCAATAATGACCTTTCACCGGTTCGAGACTCTCATCGATTACCGGGAATTATATGCAATAACGACCCTTCACCGGTGCGGGACTCTCATCGCCAATCGGGAAGTATATGCAATAATGACCCCTCACCGGTGCGGGACTTTCATCGCCAACTGGAAAGTATATGCAATAATGACCCTTCACCGGTGCGGGACTCTCATCGCCAACCGGGAAGTATATGCAATAATGACCCTTCACTGGCTCGGGACTCTAACCGATTACCGGGAAGTATATGCAATAATGATCCTTCATCGGTGCGGGACTCTCATCGCCATCCGGGAAGTATATGCAATAATGACCCTTGACCGGCTCGGGACTCTCATCGATTACCGAGAAGTATATGCAATAATGACCCTTCACCAGTGCGGGACTCTCATCGTCAATCGGGAAGTATACGCAATAATGACCCTTCACCGTCTCGGGACTCTCATCGATTACCGAGAAGTATATGCAATAATGACCCTTCACCGGTTCGGGAGTCTCATCGATTACCGGGAAGTATATGCAATAATGGTCCTTCACCGGTGCGGGACTCTCATCGCCAACCAGGAAGTATATGCAATAATGACCCTTCACCGGTGCGGGAGACTCATCGCCAACTGGGAAGTATATGCAATAATGACCCTTCAGCGGTGCGAGACTCTCATCGCCAACAGTGAAGTATATGCAATAATGACCCTTCGCCGGCTCTGGACGCTCATAGATTACCGGGAAGTATATGCAATAATAACCCTTCATCGGTGCGGGACTCTCATTACCTACCGGGAAGTATATTCAATAATGACCCTTCACCGGCTCGGGACTCTCATCGATTACCGAGAAGTATATGCAATAATGACCCTATACCAGTACGTGACTCTCATCGCCAATCCGGAAGTATACGCTATAATGACCCTTCACCGGCGTGGGACTCATATCGCCGTCCGGGAAGTATATGCAATAATGACCCGACATCTGCTCGGTACTCTCATCGATTGGAAGTATATGCAATAATGACCCTTCACCGGCTCGGGACTCCCATCGATTACCGGAAAGTATAATGCAATAATGACCCTTCACCGGTGCGGGACTCTCATCGATTACGAGAAATATATGCAATAATGACCCTACATCGGTGCGGGACTCTCATCGTCAACCGGGAAGTATATGCAATGTTCAAAACCAGAGTGCAATGCTCATATGCTCAATGCAATACCAACAGGGCATAACATATAATATACAATGTAAATTAAAAGCTAAGGCGTAATGAGTACGCCTATCAGCAGCTACACACGTAAGGAACACGTGGTAGAATATCCACAAGGCCAAGGGCTTCCAAAGAAATGGATATAAACACTTACCTCTTCCAAAAGTTAGCATTTATCATCAACAACCGCTTTATCCTTTGGTTTCACTGCCAAACGATCCTGCTCTATTCAATAAACAGAAAGATATATCAAATTAGGCTAAAGGCTTCATTCCTTACATCTTAGAATAATCCAGGTAGGAACCGGATACCCTATTCGCATACGCAATATGTAGGTCCGGCCTATGTACATGGTTTAAAGTCACATAACCAAACCCTAAATAAATCACATTCATATGTTGCCCATAACTCACTGAGGACGAATATACAATCAATTCCATTATCGGGGTCCAATTGACCCTTTAAACTATTAACCGAATTTATTAAAATGATGTCTAATATCCCAATTTTTACCGTCAAAATATATTCAAACACACGTTATAAACTAAAATAATGCATTAAGATCATTACCTGAATGTTTCGGGGTGAAAATTCTATCTTTTTCCGGCTCTTTTTTCATTTTCTGGTATTTATTTTTCCTTCGTCAATTCCTCTGGTTCCCGTTCTCGTTTTCTGTTTCTGCTCCTCTTTTGCTTTAAACTTTGAAAATTAAGCTTTAAGGGGATTAGCTCCCACCGCCAAATATTTCATTTTATGCTCTCCTTTCCTTTTTGTCGTTTTCTCTTTTTCTTTTCTTTTATTTTCTTTTCTTTTCCTGACGAAAATTAAAACGGTACCCTACGATATTCGAAATTTTTCCAAATTTTGTATACAAGTTATACAAAATATATGTAGCATACTTGCTAAGGCGGATCTCAAATCAGGTTCCAGAAACTCAAGATGCTAATTTAAATGGAAAATGGTCAAATTATTTAGCTTTCGGCATTTTAGCAGAAACTAGCCGAACAACCTTGAAATTCACTTTCGAAAAATCATAAAACTCACAAATAATTATACGAACCTAACGGCGCTTTCGGATTTCGAATCGGAGCTCATTCGCCAAAACTGAGCTCGAAAATCTCTTTTTAATATTTATCGACAATAAAAATTGAAACCTTCTTCCGATGCCTACCAAACGAGGTCTGATTTAGCTCAAATTTTACAGATAAGTTCCAATGGACATTACGAAGTTTTTAAAATTATCGGCACGCCAACCAGAAGGCCTTGATCCCTTGCCCATCGCGAGCTCGTATAGCTGGGGAATGCGCAATTGGATCGTCAGCACAATCCACAATTCTCGGGGCTTGAGTAGCTCTAGCCCCAGGCTAGACTACTTCATCCTGAATTCATACCGTTTGCTGATTTGTCGCACGAGGGTTCACAATTACCACGAAGAAATTTACGAAAATACTTTTGCATCCTAGGCCGATGCACGATCAGAAAAGAATGAAGTGAAATTTCCTAAATGCCATCATAGCCCCTCGTAGATAAGTACGGACGTCTACGTACCCATCAGCGAGACTCTATTAGACACTGTCTTAGTCTGGATATACTCTAATCCGGGCTCTGATACCAACTAACACGACCCGGAATCCGTCTAGGTCGTGTAGGCACCCAACATCCTCCACTAGGCCGTCGGGCGAACCCTTACCAATTAAATTAGGAAAATAAATATAATTCAATTCATAAATAAGAACAAGACTTGAAAAAAGAAGCACAGACATACTGATACCTCTAAGCTGTACAAAAGCATTACAGCTGACTACCCAACACGCTAGGTTTAGGGCTATCAATACTAGACATCTAAGAGTACAAAAGAAGACAGATACCTCTTGAAGGGAGCAAAAGGCAACTGAAATAATAAACATAAAAGTGGTGGCCATCCGGAATAAAAGCTGGCCCACCCTGACAGCTGAAGTCGTCTTCGCTCCTTCACAACGTGACGAACTTAATCTTGGAGCGAACCTACTGAAACGAAATAGATAGACAAAAACAAACAATAAACAAGGGAGAGTCAAAAGGACTCAATAAGTGGGGCAGACTAGCCATCTTAAAAAATAGGATAGCTAGCCTGGGAGAAGAAAAACAAGTAAACAAAATCCATCTTATTTAAACTATAAAAAAGCAGAGCCAAATAATAACTGGAAACACGTATGGAACCATAAACAAACAGCGACATAAAGTAGACAGAACATATATGATTTTAGGTATCCCGAACATAATACTGTCACGGCGTGCAACCCGTTCCACATATTCATACTGTCGCAGCGTGCAACCCGATTCACATATTCATACTGTCAAGGCGTGCAACCCGATCCATATATTCATATTGTTGCGGCGTGCAACCCGATCCATATATTCATACTGCCGCGACGTGTAACCCAACCCATATATTTATATTGTCGTAACGTGCAACCCGATCCATATAACTAAAGCATATTAACCAATTAAGGACACTAAATAGCCATAAACATATAGGAAAACTGAAATATATCCACAACATGGTATACATGCCGCATATACAAAACACAATACAATAGTCACACACTAGTCTGTATGCGGTGCAATGAGATGGGATGAATGTGGTGTGATGCAATGCAGTCACATGTGCCTGATACCTTCACCGGCTTGGGACTCTCATCGATTATCGGGTAGTATATACAATAATGACCCTTCACCGGTTCGGGACTCTCATCGATTACCGGGAAGTATATGCAATAATGACCCTTCACCAGTGCGGGACTCTCATCGCCAACCGGGAAGTATATGCAATAATGACCCTTCACTGATGCGGGACTCTCATCACAAACCGGGAAGTATATGCAATTATGACCCTTCACCGGTGGGGGACTCTCATCGCCAACCAGGAAGTATATGCAATAATGACCCTTCATTGCCTCGGGACTCTCATCGATTACCGGGAAGTATATGTAATAATGACCCTTTATCGGTGCGTGACTCTCATCGCCAACCGGGAAGTATATGCAATAATGAACCTTCACCAGCTCGGGACTCTCATCGAGTACCGAGAAGTATATGGAATAATGACACTTCACCAGTGCGGGACTATCATCGCCAACCGAGAAGTATACGCAATAATGACCCTTCACCGTCTCGGGACTTTCATCGATTATCGGGAAGTATATGCAATAATGACCCTTCACCGGCTCGGAACTCTCATCGATTACCGGAAAGTATATGCAATAATGACCCTTCACCGGTGCGGAACTGTTGACACCCAATTTTGTCCCAAACATTTCAGTTAATATCCAATTATTTTATAAAATGTCAATTTTAGATTTAAAAGTGAAATAATTTGAAATATGAAGAAAATAGGCTAAAATTGCACAGCATAGCCCAATTTCAGCTCACCTATGCAAACATCATATACGTTATACTCCCTCCCTAATTCAGAAAAAAACCAGACCAAATCTTCTCTTAACCTGTTTTCCCTGAACCCCAAGACCCGCGATCCATTTTCAATTTCCCCAAAAAATTTGAAATCAAATTCTCCAAAAATGATCCCCTCTCCAGCTCATCATCCGATCGTACAAAGCTTATCCGTTAAGGACCGTTTGGGGTCACTTTGGGTATTTTCCTTCCACCTAGAACCCTAAATTTTAGGGATATAAAAGGGGCTGCGAATCTCATTTTGAAGGGGGGGGGGGGGTAGCAGCCAGATATAGAGGGATAGAGTAGCGGCAGTAGTAGGAAGATAGAGAGAGGCAAACGCCAAAACATATACATTTTTTTTTCAGTTTAAGTTTTGGTTAAAATACATATACTGTTACGGCTTTCCGATTCTGTTCCTGGCATTTGTCTCGTATTATCGCTTCGCCATCTCGTTTGATCGCTTCTTCGTAAGTCGAGTCGTCGACCTCGCTCGAGTCGACGACCTTGTTCGAGTGACATCGCTTCAAACCCTCGCCTTAGTCACTGCTCGCAAAAGGGTAAAATCCAACTCTTAATCTCATGTTAATGTACTATACAATTTTTTTTATGTACGAAACTTTATATTATGTGTGTTCATGACTTGGTTTAGTAGCAGCTCAATGTTAACAATGTAGTATTGTTCCTATGTATCCACACCTTGCTTAGAGCCTTAACTTTTTTTTTTAGGAAAGTTAACTTGTTTTCTCTTAGTAAAGTCTATGTAGAATGAGCGCGTATCCAGCTTAGTATCCAAAGGGTATTCAACTAAGTTTCTTCGACTATATAAATTAAGCAATGTAAAGAAATAAAGCCTTCTTAAGATAAAGCTCCCAGCTGTTAAAAGAGGTCTGATATGTTGAAATAAAGCAGATGTTAAGCTTCTCAAGATGTATTCATTCTTAGGAAGTCCTGTTTCCCATTTCACGTTATCTTTATTGCTGTTTCAGTCTCGGTTCTTCATGTGTTTTAATGATGTTGTCCAGGTTGATGCCTTCTATATTTTTATCTTGTTGATTATGTGTAAGCTCAGCTCTGGTTTACTTCTGTTGGATCTGCTATGTACAAATTGTATAGGGCTGTGTTCATGTTTTTCTAGTAATCAGAAGGCATGAGTAGTGGAGCTTAGGCTGAGCAGTTGGTGTATGTGTTGGTCAGGGTACACCAGGTTGTCTTTTCTGGAATTTTCTAGTTGTTCAGAGGAGATGTAGGTTGCTTTCAGGTGTTGTAGAGGAGTCAGGATATTGTTTCTGGTGTTGCAGATGATTCTCAGCTATTTGCTGATGATCTTGATGAGTGAGAAGGGTGTTTTAGAGGCTGGTTTAGTGGGTTTGGGATAGAAGAAAGATGTGCTGTTTGCTTACTGATTATATGAAGGTATTGCAGGTAGTAGGAGTTCAGTGAGGGGCTGAGATGTAGGTCCTGGAAGGGGTTGTTTCACTTTTCTGGTTATTTTGAAAGGTTGGAGGAGGCTGTAGTTTAGTTGGTTTATGTTTTTGGGGAGTTTTCTATGAAGTGGATGGATGTTCAGGAGGAGGTAGGAGCCTCAAAGGAAGGGTAAATGCAGCAGGTTGGTTCTTTGAGTTAAAGAGAGAGTTTAGGGCCTAGTTCTGTTTGTAGAGGAAGCTCTGTGAGGTGTTGGAGTTGTTGTTTAAAGAGTCCTGGTGACTGATTTATTTCAGGTGTTTAGTCTAGGTCTGGTTGCCTTAAGGGAGTTTAAGAGGTTAAAAGGAGTTCAGGGTGATAGTTTCATGGACTGTGTGTGTGTTTGTATTGTGAGAGTGTGAGGGTGTTTGTAGATTGTTATAGATGTTCTTGAAAGGGTATAGGTAGTATGAAGGGAGGTTCAGGATATTGTTTTGGTGTTGATGATGCTTCAGGCTTTAGGTTGCATTTCCTTTCATTGGTGTTCAGTTGAAATCTTCCCAGCCTTTTGTCTTCTGCTTATTGTCAATGCAAGTTGGGTTAGAATATTCTTGTTACCATAGATGTTTGGAGAGTTATAAAAAATGGTCTGAACCTGTAGCGTATGCTATAGTTTTGTCAAGAAGAATATGGAACCTGTTAGTCTTTAAAGTGAAGGAGATTGCTCTATGAATTCCGTTGGATATTCTCTTTAGTTATGTCCATTTTCCTCTCTTAAAAGCTGTCTTAAAATCTGGATAATGTTCTATAGGTTTGCGATTCTGTCGAACTCTTATGTTTCTGCCTAGGCTGAGTGTGTTTCTGCCTATTTGGAGCAAGTATAAAATATGTCTGATGCTGTGTGTGATGTTCAGTTTGTTTTCCAGAGCTGCGTATGTGTGTGTTGAGGGTCTGGAAAATGTATATAGAAACCAAAAGGGAAAGGCCCGGATGAACAACATTTGGCTTAATTAGCTACTGTTTAAAGCTTAATAAAGAGATGTTAGCTTTTCTTTTGAAAGACGCATTCTCTAAAAAGTTCATAATATGTCATTTGTTTTAAAGAAAGTCTAATAAAGGATCTGTATAAGTCTAAAAGCTGTCCCCTTTGTTGCTTTATTTATAAGGTTGAAAATTAACTTAAATAGTGTGAGCATTTAAATATTCATGAGCATAAGCTGAGTTTAGATAGCCTTATTATGATAAAGTTTGGTCCTTCCTCTAAGATCATTTGTAACAGTAATCCTAATTTGATCCTAGACTAGATTTTCTTCATCTAGTATCTTATCTTGAATGAATAGCAGATTGTATTATCAAGTTTGGGAGTATGATTTAAATCGCAATGCAGGTTGTTGGAATAAGTCTTGACCTGTTGTATTATTACTGGTTTCTACTTGGGAGCATAAGTTTCTTCATGAAAGTCATTGTTATGGTTATTTGGATGAAGTCCAATCATGCCTTTGTTTAATTGAGGTTTCATTAATTAATTTTACTTAATGCTTAAAGTTAGGAGATTTGCAAGTCAAAAATTAATATGATTATGTGTCGTTTCCTTCACTTTGCTTTGTTGATAAGAAATTGATTCCAATTCTAATCTAGTTGCTTGCTTACATCTTTTGTCATTTGGTATTGTCTGCTATTACCTGCTTTCTATCACTTTATTTTAGTAAAAAGATTCTAATTCCTTTATTCATTTGTTTTTCTTGGCATGAACTTGGGATCGAGTTCGGCTAACTCACAAATTGGGATGGCTTACGTGGCTTGGAGTCTCATTGGGGTCGAGTCCGGGCTCAAGATTCAAGAAGTGAAGACTTTTTTTTAAAAAAATGCTTTGTTGAGCCATGTGATGTTTTTGGCTCATGGGCATAAATGTATAAAATTAAATAAATACAAGGCTCCCGTGAGTTTGCCAATTTTCGGGTTCTTCTTCTAAATCTCTTCTCTTTCCCAATCCTTTAGAATTTGCATATCATTAGGAATTCCCCGTAGATAATTACTGTAGAATAATTTGATTGATTATAAATGAATGTTTATTTATTTATTGAGTTATTTTGTGAATATTTCATTTCTTTGGAATTTCCACCTTATTTATAAATTTTGAACCTTCTAATTAAATGGTGCGTGCAAGCCAATTCGTAATAATCTTAAGATTACTTCTAAAATACAACTTTAGTACAAGTATTCAAGTCAATTAGTTTTCTTATTAAAGTCAATTATTTTCCCTACCTTTTCATGTATACTTGATTTTAAATTCAATTAGTGACGCTTTTAATTGAAAGTTAAATATTTTTGTAAATCGCATTTATTTAGCTATTTTGTGAAAACCGAAGGATTAACCACATTTTGTGGATTTTCGAAAGTGCTTTCAAATTGAAACCTTCTTTCGAAAATAATTGAACCACTTACTTAGAATCTCTGAAAAGACCATTTTCCTTAAAACGGAGTGCTTGCACGCACTAGTTAATTAATTGGTTCCTAATTCTCCTAAATTAGGTGGCGACTCCAAAGAAAGCCCTTTGGAGTCCCATTTTGTTGAAATATACCCGAAACCTATCTTTTCTTTAAGAAAGGGTAATTTTTGGGGTTCAACAGCTTGGCGACTCCGCTGGGGAATACCTTAAGGTTCTAACCGCAAGGTTTTCACAAGATAACTCTTTATTTGTTTATTATTTGCAAAATAGCCTGTTTAGTTAATTTGATTATTTGCAATTGTTTGTCACTGAAAGCATGTCACTACACTTTATTTGTGCACATATAAAACTGGCATTCCGTTCATATTTTCCCCACTCCTGGGAGCTTCTTCATGGTTACTTATACCCGCGAGGTGTATGCATATATACCCGCAACTCACAAAAAAACCCTTTAAGAAAGAGTGCGCGTACCTGCGGGGTGAGCGGATAGTTTTACTACCGCGTGACCGCTTGCCACTCAAAACAGCCTTGTGTCTAGTGAACCCACTCTAGAGTTTTCGTTAGGAACATGCATGCATAAACCTTAGATTGGACCCGGTCCTTGATACCGCCTCCATAGTTAGAAAAACTGCCCTTTTTCGTTGACGGGTTTAAACCCAACAACAATGCATATTATGTGTTTATGTGATAACGGAACTTCCAGTCCAAGCCAAGTTTTGCAATTAATTAAATTTAGAATACTTTTATTAAATTTGTAGACTAGAAGATGCTTGCATTCAAGGGAGTATTTCAAATAGTCATCAAGTTGAAATTGTGAAGATACTTGGAAGAAGATAACAAGTTGGGGCAAAAGACGTCGAAAGGACGATAAGACGTTCGATCCATTTGATCGATGTTTGATTCAAGCAAGTTTTTTTGGATGTAAACGGTATTTGGGACTAGATATCAGAAATTACACCGATTGTGCAAGCAAGCAAGGATTGGTCGAAACAGGCCCGCACTTCAGTTCCATTGCCTCCTCAAGCCTGATGCAGCGTAGTTATAACATTTATTTATATTTTCATTGCACCCAAAATGATGTATTTAAATTATGTCTGGCAGTTTCTATTTTTGATGTAACAATGATGTACTCAAAATCAAGTTAAAACGAAAGAGAAATTATTATTACTATCATTTTCACTTACTCTAAATTCGATTATTGCAAAACCGGCTTGGACTACTTTTCGTTATCACCAATTTGGCGTCTTAGGCCCACCTCTGGCAAAAAGAGGCACCTTACAGGGTAGGACGCGCCCGCATTTTTATCTACGCTCAACTAATTGTGATTGCTACATGTCAAACTTGTGTAAAATGCAAAGCGCTACGTGACGCGCGCTGCGTGATTGTATGCAATGTTGTTAATGACACGCAAACTAACATAGTTTACCTTTTGAATTTTTCTTTTGTTTTGATTATTTCCCAAGAGAGAGAGAGTTTGATTCGTGTTGACTCTCGAGTTGGTTAAGCGTCTAATCCAAAGTGAAGCAAGCAATGACTGATTTGACTGATAATCAGTCTGGTATCCCTGCATCTTCTAATGAGCAAGCTGTTGTTGTTCCTAATGAACAAATTGCTAGAATGGCTAAGCAGATTGAGTGTATGCAAGCTGAACTAGACAGAATGAAAGGGTCGAGCCACCAAAACGCGTCAGCCGTGCTGTCAACTCTGAATCCCAATGTGGAAACTGCCAATCCCAACACGCCTTTAAATTCCAGTGTCATTGCACCAGTTAACAACATCCCAAATGCATTCATTAACCACAACAACTTTCCTCACTATCAATATTTACCTGCCAAAGATACATCCAAAGCACCCATTGAAGTGCCCATAACAGTAGAAAAACAGGGAAAGACAGTTGAGCAAGAGGAGATAATCCAAACGATGAAAATCATGCAGCAATCCATCAAGGATTTGCAAGTGTCTAGAGGACGTCAAAGCATCTCCTACCGCAATCTTTATCTATACCCTGACGTTACTCTTCCTCCCGGGTTTAAGGTGCCAAAATTTGATATGTATGATGGTCATAGTGACCCATTTGTTCATTTGACCAAATATCTCAATCGAATGAGGGTTGTGGGAGGTAAAGATGAACTTCTGATGGCCTTCTTCAGTCATAGTCTGGAAGGTATTGCTGCTGAATGGTTTGCAAGGCAGGATATAAGCAAGTGGCGTGAGTTTGATGAGATAACCAGTGATTTTACAAAGCAGTTTGAGTACAATGTCGAGATGGCTCCTGACCTTATAACCTTGTCCAATCTGAAGAAGAAACCAACAGAAACCTTTAGGGAATACGCACTGAGATGGCGTGAACAGGCTGCAACGGTGCGACCACCAATGACTGAGGAAGACATGGTAAAGTACTTCATTCGAGCTCAAGATGATTCTTATTACATGCACTTGCTCCCTATGATGGGTAAACCTTATTCTGAACTTCTTGTGATGGGAGAGATGGTTGAAGAAGGGGTTAAGACAGGGCGAATTGTAAGTTTTGCCGCAATGAAGGCAACTACGCAAGCCATCCAGACTGGTATGGGCAATTTTGAGAAGAGAAAGAGGGAAGATGAATTTGGAATTGATATGGCTGATATCAACCAAAGGCCAAACAAGAAGCCAGCCTTCAGAAACTCATCAAATCAATCTATTTACAGAAGCACACTATATCCAACTTATCCAAGTTAGCATCAAAATCCACCCGCTCCATGTCCAGGCTATAATGCCCAACCCAGTTACCATCAATTTGCAGCGTCCGCTTATCACCCTTATTCACAACCGCAAGCATACAATTACCCTCAACAACATCAGCCACCTGTGGCTCGCCAGTCTAAACCATCAGGATCGCATCCCAAATATGAGAAGAAGCAGCGTCGAAAATTCACATCTTTAGGTGAACCACAAGCTCAATTGTATGAAAGATTAAAAGATGTGGGAATGCTAGAACCACTATCAGGAAATGGTACATTTGACCCTCCCCCACAATGGGTTGATGGAACCAAATATTGTGCTTACCATGCAGAATTTTTCAAGCACGACACTAACGAATGTGTTGCTCTTAAACACAAGATCCAAGATTTAATCGAAGATGGATCAATCCAGATGGGAGAATACCAAAATTTATCAATCCAAGTACAATCAAGATAGCTCACAAGCGGCGCAAGCAAGTGTTTTTTCTCATTTCATGTAATTTTAATTGTAATGCGAACTACGCGTAACCTGATTCCCAGGGCTGGGATACGTAAGCAACTCAGATAGAGCTCGGTTACACTAGCATAGGAATCCCCTATTTCCTCTTTTATGTAATTTTGAACTACTTTTGGTCTGATTCCTGGAATGGCAACAGGATAAGTAAGCAATCCACATCGGATTCGATCAGATTTTGTAATGCTTTAAGGCTTGTTTATCTTTGATGATGTAATTCCGAACTATGCATCTGGGCAGATGTGTAGGCATTCCTATTCGGATTCGGCTTCGCACTTAGATTGCCATATTCCCCAAATCTTTATGTAAGCAGAACTACGCACGGTCTGATTCCCGTGGAGGGATACGTAGGCGCTCTTAACGGGCTCGACTCTATAATATTAAAATTTTCAGTCTCCTAAGGCAAGAAACTGGGGCAATTTTGCAAGATGTTTTGAAGATATGGAAGATAGAAACTGGGGCAAATTTTTCAAGGCAAGTTGAAGATTTGAAATATCATAACTGGGGCAAATTTTGCAAAAAGCCGTATTGCTTGACAAAGAGTTTGTTGGTCAAGTCTCAAAAGACGGATCGCATCTAGACAAAGGGAGAAGAGGAAGCTCGAGTCAGCATGAATCAAACGCTCCCCCTCCCTCCCAAAACTAACAATTTTTCTTTGAGAGCAGGGACATTAAGATTCGCAAAGGAGGATAAACATCTTAGCAAGTCAATCTCTAAGATTCTAATCGCTTGGATTGCAATAATATTTGGATACAGCTCGTGCTTCATGACTCGACGCTTTTCCACTTTGCCAAAAGGCGGCATTTCTATTTCCCATAACTCTTGCCATTTGTTAAGCATATTTGTTCATTTCTCTTTCACTTCATGAGAACGCTTACTAAAGTTCTATATTTTGATTTTCAGATATTTCCAATCCTAAGGGGTTCACTTTGTTTTATAATCAAGACCATTCCTCCGTGGAAGAGTTCAAAGAGTCTAACGTATTAACATTCTCACGCTTTCGAAGAGCGTCCTTATATTTCAAGCTTTCGAGAAGCGTATTTATGTTCACACTTTCGATAAGCGTATTTGTTGCCCCGGAGGCGTATTTATGTCACCTCGAAGGTGTTAGTTATTTGAATGCCTCTAAGGCGTAATTTTGTTGCCCCAGAGGCGTATTTATGTCACCTCGAAGGTGTTAGTTATTTGAATGCCTCGAAGGCGAAATTTTGTTGCCCCTGAGGCGTATTTATGTCACCTCGAAGGTGTTAGTTATTTGAATGCCTCGAAGGCGAAATTTTGTTGCCCCGGAGGCGTATTTATGTCACCTCGAAGGTGTTAGTTATTTGAATGCCTCGAAGGCGAAATTTTGTTGCCCCGGAGGCGTATTTATGTCACCTCGAAGGTGTTAGTTATTTGAATGCCTCTAAGGCGTAATTTTGTTGCCCCAGAGGCGTATTTATGTCACCTCGAAGGTGTTAGTTATTTGAATCCCTCGAAGGCGAAATTTTGTTGCCCCGGAGGCGTATTTATGTCACCTCGAAGGTGTTAGTTATTTGAATGCCTCGAAGGCGAAATTTTGTTGCCCCGGAGGCGTATTTATGTCACCTCGAAGGTGTTAGTTATTTGAATGCCTCTAAGGCGTAATTTTGTTGCCCCAGAGGCGTATTTATGTCACCTCGAAGGTGTTAGTTATTTGAATCCCTCGAAGGCGAAATTTTGTTGCCCCGGAGGCGTATTTATGTCACCTCGAAGGTGTTAGTTATTTGAATGCCTCGAAGGCGAAATTTTGTTGCCTCGGAGCCGTATTTATGTCACCTCGAAGGCGTAATTTTATATATTTGTGTCACCTCGAAGGTGTTAATTATTTGAATGCCTCTAAGGCGTAATTTTGTTGCCCCGGAGGCGTATTTATGTCACCTGCCTCTAAGGCGTAATTTTATTGCCTCAAAGGCGTATTTCTGTCACCTCGAAGGTGTTGATTATTTAAATTCCTCTAAGGAGTAATCTTTATGGTCTCGATAGACGTTTAATATTAGTACACTTTTCTTGAGCACATTTTGTAGCCTCCTGAGGCGTTTATACATTTTCTATACCCTGACATTGCTGATAAGTTTGTTAAGACACGCAGAATAATGTGGATACTTCGGACGTATTTTTTACTTCTGGGTGGAGTACAATCCAAGTCTACCAACGGCTCTGAAGTCATCTTGCCTAACAAAGCCAGATTTCTCCATTAGTCGATTGGAGACAAGCTTATCATTGATATTGCAACCAACATCTACAAGTTTTATTGTCATTATTCATTTATTACTTCATTTATTAAGCTTTATTTGCAGTTACTCGCTTACCGTTTGTCAAGTTATTACAGGATATTAGCAGCACCGCAGCAGTATTTGGAGCATAACGTGGAACTCTTTCTGAGCAGTGAACTGGGGCAATCGTTGATATGAGCTAAACTCGTCAACGAGGATCTGAAGAATCGCACTCGAACAAGCAAGTCTATCCTAATCTTTCATTTCGGATTAGGGTGTCAGTTTGGTTTCTTTTCTATTCGTGCGTCTTTTCTGTCAATCGTGCGAGTCTTCGTATCTAAGTGTCGTCGAACTACATATGGCCTGATTCTCTTTCAGCCCGAGATATGTAGGCAACTCGAAAACCGGAGTTCGGCCATGTCCATAAGCCTCGCCTTTTGGTTCTTGGAACCAGAAGTCTTTGGCTTTATCGTGACAAAATTGGCTTTTCCGTCAACTTCTTTACCCGAAAACTCTTTCATCCTTTCCGGGTAAAGAGGGGCAGCTGTTGACACCCAATTTTGTCCCAAACATTTCAGTTAATATCTAATTATTTTATAAAATGTCAATTTTAGATTTAAAAGTGAAATAATTTGAAATATGAAGAAAATAGGCTAAAATTGCACAGCATAGCCCAATTTCAGCTCACCTATGCAAACATCATATACGTTATACTCCCTCCCTAATTCAGAAAAAAACCAGACCAAATCTTCTCTTAACCCGTTTTCCCTGAACCCCAAGACCCGCGATCCATTTTCAATTTCCCCAAAAAATTTGAAATCAAATTCTCTAAAAATGATCCCCTCTCCAGCTCATCATCCGATCGTACAAAGCTTATCCGTTAAGGACCGTTTGGGGTCACTTTGGGTATTTTCCTTCCACCTAGAACCCTAAATTTTAGGGATATAAAAGGGGCTGCGAATCTCATTTTGAAGGGGGGGGGGGGGGTAGCAGCCAGATATAGAGGGATAGAGTAGCGGCAGTAGTAGGAAGATAGAGAGAGGCAAACGCCAAAACATATACATTTTTTTTTCAGTTTAAGTTTTGGTTAAAATACATATACTGTTACGGCTTTCCGATTCTGTTCCTGGCATTTGTCTCGTATTATCGCTTCGCCATCTCGTTTGATCGCTTCTTCGTAAGTCGAGTCGTCGACCTCGCTCGAGTCGACGACCTTGTTCGAGTGACATCGCTTCAAACCCTCGCCTTAGTCACTGCTCGCAAAAGGGTAAAATCCAACTCTTAATCTCATGTTAATGTACTATACAATTTTTTTTATGTACGAAACTTTATATTATGTGTGTTCATGACTTGGTTTAGTAGCAGCTCAATGTTAACAATGTAGTATTGTTCCTATGTATCCACACCTTGCTTAGAGCCTTAACTTTTTTTTTAGGAAAGTTAACTTGTTTTCTCTTAGTAAAGTCTATGTAGAATGAGCGCGTATCCAGCTTAGTATCCAAAGGGTATTCAACTAAGTTTCTTCGACTATATAAATTAAGCAATGTAAAGAAATAAAGCCTTCTTAAGATAAAGCTCCCAGCTGTTAAAAGAGGTCTGATATGTTGAAATAAAGCAGATGTTAAGCTTCTCAAGATGTATTCATTCTTAGGAAGTCCTGTTTCCCATTTCACGTTATCTTTATTGCTGTTTCAGTCTCGGTTCTTCATGTGTTTTAATGATGTTGTCCAGGTTGATGCCTTCTATATTTTTATCTTGTTGATTATGTGTAAGCTCAGCTCTGGTTTACTTCTGTTGGATCTGCTATGTACAAATTGTATAGGGCTGTGTTCATGTTTTTCTAGTAATCAGAAGGCATGAGTAGTGGAGCTTAGGCTGAGCAGTTGGTGTATGTGTTGGTCAGGGTACACCAGGTTGTCTTTTCTGGAATTTTCTAGTTGTTCAGAGGAGATGTAGGTTGCTTTCAGGTGTTGTAGAGGAGTCAGGATATTGTTTCTGGTGTTGCAGATGATTCTCAGCTATTTGCTGATGATCTTGATGAGTGAGAAGGGTGTTTTAGAGGCTGGTTTAGTGGGTTTGGGATAGAAGAAAGATGTGCTGTTTGCTTACTGATTATATGAAGGTATTGCAGGTAGTAGGAGTTCAGTGAGGGGCTGAGATGTAGGTCCTGGAAGGGGTTGTTTCACTTTTCTGGTTATTTTGAAAGGTTGGAGGAGGCTGTAGTTTAGTTGGTTTATGTTTTTGGGGAGTTTTCTATGAAGTGGATGGATGTTCAGGAGGAGGTAGGAGCCTCAAAGGAAGGGTAAATGCAGCAGGTTGGTTCTTTGAGTTAAAGAGAGAGTTTAGGGCCTAGTTCTGTTTGTAGAGGAAGCTCTGTGAGGTGTTGGAGTTGTTGTTTAAAGAGTCCTGGTGACTGATTTATTTCAGGTGTTTAGTCTAGGTCTGGTTGCCTTAAGGGAGTTTAAGAGGTTAAAAGGAGTTCAGGGTGATAGTTTCATGGACTGTGTGTGTGTTTGTATTGTGAGAGTGTGAGGGTGTTTGTAGATTGTTATAGATGTTCTTGAAAGGGTATAGGTAGTATGAAGGGAGGTTCAGGATATTGTTTTGGTGTTGATGATGCTTCAGGCTTTAGGTTGCATTTCCTTTCATTGGTGTTCAGTTGAAATCTTCCCAGCCTTTTGTCTTCTGCTTATTGTCAATGCAAGTTGGGTTAGAATATTCTTGTTACCATAGATGTTTGGAGAGTTATAAAAAATGGTCTGAACCTGTAGCGTATGCTATAGTTTTGTCAAGAAGAATATGGAACCTGTTAGTCTTTAAAGTGAAGGAGATTGCTCTATGAATTCCGTTGGATATTCTCTTTAGTTATGTCCATTTTCCTCTCTTAAAAGCTGTCTTAAAATCTGGATAATGTTCTATAGGTTTGCGATTCTGTCGAACTCTTATGTTTCTGCCTAGGCTGAGTGTGTTTCTGCCTATTTGGAGCAAGTATAAAATATGTCTGATGCTGTGTGTGATGTTCAGTTTGTTTTCCAGAGCTGCGTATGTGTGTGTTGAGGGTCTGGAAAATGTATATAGAAACCAAAAGGGAAAGGCCCGGATGAACAACATTTGGCTTAATTAGCTACTGTTTAAAGCTTAATAAAGAGATGTTAGCTTTTCTTTTGAAAGACGCATTCTCTAAAAAGTTCATAATATGTCATTTGTTTTAAAGAAAGTCTAATAAAGGATCTGTATAAGTCTAAAAGCTGTCCCCTTTGTTGCTTTATTTATAAGGTTGAAAATTAACTTAAATAGTGTGAGCATTTAAATATTCATGAGCATAAGCTGAGTTTAGATAGCCTTATTATGATAAAGTTTGGTCCTTCCTCTAAGATCATTTGTAACAGTAATCCTAATTTGATCCTAGACTAGATTTTCTTCATCTAGTATCTTATCTTGAATGAATAGCAGATTGTATTATCAAGTTTGGGAGTATGATTTAAATCGCAATGCAGGTTGTTGGAATAAGTCTTGACCTGTTGTATTATTACTGGTTTCTACTTGGGAGCATAAGTTTCTTCATGAAAGTCATTGTTATGGTTATTTGGATGAAGTCCAATCATGCCTTTGTTTAATTGAGGTTTCATTAATTAATTTTACTTAATGCTTAAAGTTAGGAGATTTGCAAGTCAAAAATTAATATGATTATGTGTCGTTTCCTTCACTTTGCTTTGTTGATAAGAAATTGATTCCAATTCTAATCTAGTTGCTTGCTTACATCTTTTGTCATTTGGTATTGTCTGCTATTACCTGCTTTCTATCACTTTATTTTAGTAAAAAGATTCTAATTCCTTTATTCATTTGTTTTTCTTGGCATGAACTTGGGATCGAGTTCGGCTAACTCACAAATTGGGATGGCTTATGTGGCTTGGAGTCTCATTGGGGTCGAGTCCGGGCTCAAGATTCAAGAAGTGAAGATTTTTTTTAAAAAAATGCTTTGTTGAGCCATGTGATGTTTTAGGCTCATGGGCATAAATGTATAAAATTAAATAAATACAAGGCTCCCGTGAGTTTTCCAATTTTCGGGTTCTTCTTCTAAATCTCTTCTCTTTCCCAATCCTTTAGAATTTGCATATCATTAGGAATTCCCCGTAGATAATTACTGTAGAATAATTTGATTGATTATAAATGAATGTTTATTTATTTATTGAGTTATTTTGTGAATATTTCATTTCTTTGGAATTTCCACCTTATTTATAAATTTTGAACCTTCTAATTAAATGGTGCGTGCAAGCGAATTCGTAATGATCTTAAGATTACTTCTAAAATACAACTTTAGTACAAGTATTCAAGTCAATTAGTTTTCTTATTAAAGTCAATTATTTTCCCTACCTTTTCATGTATACTTGATTTTAAATTCAATTAGTGACGCTTTTAATTGAAAGTTAAATATTTTTGTAAATCGCATTTATTTAGCTATTTTGTGAAAACCGAAGGATTAACCACATTTTGTGGATTTTCGAAAGTGCTTTCAAATTGAAACCTTCTTTCGAAAATAATTGAACCTCTTACTTAGAATCTCTGAAAAGACCATTTTCCTTAAAACGGAGTGCTTGCACGCACTAGTTAATTAATTGGTTCCTAATTCTCCTAAATTAGGTGGCGACTCCAAAGAAAGCCCTTTGGAGTCCCATTTTGTTGAAATATACCCGAAACCTATCTTTTCTTTAAGCTTTAAGGGGGATTAGCTCCCACCGCCAACTATTTCATTTTATGTTCTTCTTTCCTTTTTTGTCGTTTTCTCTTTTTCTTTTCTTTTGTTTTTTTTCTTTTCGTGACGAAAATTAAAACGGTACCCTACGATATTCGAAATAATTTCAACTTTTGTATACAAGTTATACAAAATATATATACCATACTTGCTAAGGCGGATCTCAAATCAAGTTCCCGAAACTCAAGATGCGAATTCAAATGGAAAAAGGTCAAATTATTTAACTTTCGGTATTTTAGCGGAAACTAGCCGAACAACCTCGAAATTCACTTTCGAAAAATTACAAGAGTCACAAATAATCATACGAACCTAACGGCGCTTTCCGATTTCGAATCGGAGCTCCTTCGCCAAAACCGAGCTCGAAAATCTCTTTTTAATATTTATCGACAATAAAAACTGAAACCTTCTTCTGATGCCTACCAAACGAGGTCTGATTTAGCTCAAATTTTACAGATAAGTCCCAATGGACATTACAAAATTTTAAAAATTATCGGCACGCCAATCGAAATCCTAACTTCCGAAACGACTACCTAAGATCATTTCAACAAGTCACTTGTCAATTTCTTTGTAACTTAACCATGGCCGAAGTGATGACCTTCAACAACTTTGATTTTGAAGCGGCATTAAATTTGGACAAAAACATGCAACAACATAAACAAATGTTTGTCCAAATTTTTTAAGATAATTTTTTCTGAATACATGACAAAATTTATCTCTTCATCTGACGAATTATTATCCTAGTAGAAGTGATTGTTGTTCCTGTGTTCGAAAAAGACAAACAAAAGTAAAATCAAAATAAGAAACAAAGTGTTTGTTAGATGAAAATGATTCCGAGCCCACTGAATTCACAGTGTGTCCTTAAGGAATCTAATCCCCTCACTGTTGTCCAAGGTTTATAGATTGATTTCTCCCCAGATATAACAGAAACGTTCAATTTTGCGGTAGCGGCACTTCAAACAACAGAGTTATCGGCGAACTCAAAGGAACGGAGAAAATCACAGGAAACGTTCAATTTTGCGGTAGCGGCACTTCAAACAACAGTGTTATCGGCGAACTCAAAGCAACGGAGCAAATCACACGATTCTAAATTTTTGATCTTGTAAAACAATGCATTGAAGAGATGAGTGATGTTTGGCATTTTATGCCTATATTTCCTTACGTTTGAGCTTGTTATTCGCTCGTTTAATAGTTTATGAATGTGATTTTGCACTGATTTTATGTCGTGTGTATGTAGGTTGTTATGAAGTGCAATTGAAGCTTTTAAGAGCATGATTGAGCAAGAAAAGATTAGATTTTGATTGAGGATTGGATCGAGCACACGAAGGTACGACACGAGCAAGCAAAAGAGCAAGGAACGAAGCAGATTGGCTGGGCGCCACAGGGGGCGCGCCGCGCCAGCCACCGCGCCCATCTTCTGGCGCGTTTGGCTGCGCGGCGCAGAGCCATAGCGTGCAAAGTTTGACGGGGTCTGCCTTGGGGCGCACGTTACGAGGCGCAGGGCGCCCGTTATAGCGCCCCTGGAGCGGTTTTTACTTCCTATTTCGTCTAGGATTGGGTCTAACTTATTACTAGGTATTTGTAAACCCTATAAATACTCTTTTACTTAGTTTTTGATAGGAGTTCAGACTTTGGAGCAAATTTGAGAGCTTATAACATCAAGACAAGGATTTTTCTTCCTTCCATTAATTTATTTCATCATTATTTCATTATTACATCAATTCCTTGTGTTGTTATTATGAGTATGCGTGGCTAAATCTATCGCTCTAGGGTTAGAGTATTACATGAAGGTTGATGTTTGAAGATTGATTCCCATTAATTGAATCCCATTACGGGTTACTTATTCTTTCTTGATTTCACTTGTGTAATTGTCAGGGCCCGATTATTACGCATTATCTATGGTTTTTAGATTGAACTCGAAAGAGGGAATTTAATTACGTAATAAGAAAGAATAGGACTAGTTTGTGAACCCGGGCATCGGGGAACCAATTTGTGAGTAGGATAGACATATACTTGCTCGCCTAGTTTAACTAATTACAGAATTCGTTAATGCGTGCACGTGATTCAACCCATAGACATATAGGGATTGGAGTAGCCTGCATAGACCGTGAAGAACTGAAAGGTTTTCACGGGTACATGTAATCTGTTAGTTAGTAACCCGGGATTTAAGAAGTGGAATCAATTGGAAAACTCAACTGGATTGTTCGTAACTCTGACCCTGGACTGTCTCCTTATTACTGATAACAACCAAGTCCATTACTTGAATTCACTTTTACCATTTAATTACTGTTCTTTAGTTAACAAAATCCTCACTATTGGAAAAAGATCCCTGAATAGTTTAAATAAATTGTTTGCTAGAACTCAGTCTGCATAGTCCTCGTGGGAACGATACTCATCTTATCACTTTATTACTTGTCGACCACGTATACTTGCGTGTGCGTTTGGGAGCAACAATGAGAGATTTTCAGAATTTTGAGTATCAAAAGTGTGTTCCAATATAAAATAATGCATCGCTATTTATAGCCAACAAATAGAAGAAGTGAAGAGGTGTGAAACCTTTTCCGTTAAAATGTGCAAGGACACTATCTCCCATTCACACTCCTAAAAATCCCAACAGTGATCGCATTCGACGACTTTCCATAGAGACATTAAATTTGCACAAAAACAGATAACAACGTAAACAGATGTTAGCTTATATTATCATTGAATTCAAGTTCAAAATTTTTATCCTTTACTTTAATTTTTTTTTATATTTTCAATTAAATTCCAATGACTTGCATATTTTTTTTCTGATTTGATAACTATTGTAAATAGATTATTGTAAATAGATTAGTTATGTAAATTGTATAATGGGCCAAGCCCGTTAGGTTTACTTGGTCCCTAAGTTAGGTTTAGGGTTAGGTTCTCTAGGTTTCTTTTGTATAAATATGGGACTCCCCTCATCAATGAAAGCAAGAGTTTTCACCCAAATATTATTTCTCTCGTGTGAGTGTGTTCGGTTTTATATGGTATCAGAGCCATCGTGAAACTCTTCAAGTAGAAAAGTAATGGAGGCTCCAAAAGGTGATGTTGCAGCCGTACGGAAGACAATCTCGCCGTACGATATCACTTCGAATGATAATCCTGGTTTGATTATCACACAGGTCCAGTTGACCAGTGAAAACTATGAGGAATGGGCACGGTCGGTTAGAACGGCGCTGCGTGCAAGGAAGAAGTTTGGTTTTGTTGACGGATCGATCAAGATGCCCGATGAAAAGTCGATCGATTATGAGGATTGGTGGACTATCAATTCTCTTCTGGTGTCGTGGATTAGGAATTCGATCGAGCCAACTCTTCGGACCACCATATCGCACATGGAAGTAGCGAAAGATCTGTGGGAGAGTATTCGAGAACGTTTCTCCGTGGGAAACGGACCTCGGATTCAGGAATTAAAAGCGGCTTTGGCCGGTTGTAAGCAAAAGGGATTAACTGTTGCTGCTTACTATGGAAAAGTGGCTATGTTGTGGGAAGAACTAGGAAATTGTGATAAGTTCCCAACTTGCTCGTGTGGAAACTGCACGTGCAATCTAACGGTTGCACTGGAGAAAAAAAGGGAAGAAGATAGGGTTCACTTATTCCTTATGGGCCTGGATGAAAGCCTTTATGGAACTGTCCGTTCCAATCTCTTGGCTCAGGAGCCGTTGCCATCGATGAATCAAGTCTATCAAAAGGTAATCCAAGATGAACGGGTCAAAGGGATGGCACGAATTCAGGAAGAATGAGGGGAGGTAACGGCGTTTGCTGCACAACGATCACAGCCGCCGAAGACAGGCTATAAGGAGTGTCACTTGTGTGATCGAGGAGGACATCCTCCGGAACGCTGCTATGAAGTCATTGGCTATCCGGAGGGGTGGGTGCATTATCCGAAGCAAGGCACTTCGAATGGAGGACGTGGTAGAGGAAAAGCTGAAGGCAACAAAGGTGGAAGAAGTCGTGACTCCGGTGAGTGTTGAACCCGAAGTCGTAACTCCGGTGAGTGAACCCGAAGAGGTGACTCCGGAAGCTGAACCTGCGGTTGTCCCCGACGTTGAACCCGAAGAGTTGGGTCGGGGAAAACGAACTAAGAAAGAGAATACCTTGCTGAGAGACTTTGTTACTAATACGGTCCAAAAGATGAGTCACCGGGTATCGTCCTGCGTTCGAAAGTCTGCTTGTTCATCTGTTTCTCAACAACCCTCCGGTAAGCCCTATCCTCTAGCACACTATGTCAATTGTGATAATTTCTCTTCGAAACATGTGAGTTTTCTTGCAGCTATAACGCAAGGACATGAGCCTACCTCCTATTCGGAGGCGGTAAAAAGAAACCTAGAGAACCTAACCCTAAACCTAACTTAGGGACCAAGTAAACCTAACGGGCTTGGCCCATTATACAATTTACATAACTAATCTATTTACCTCCTATAGTGTGCATGTGTTGTCGCAATTCATGCAGAGTCCCCGTATTGAGCATATGGAAGCTGCACTCAGGGTTGTTCGATATTTGAAAGGCTGTCCGGGACAAGGCATTGTATTTCATTCTCAGTGTGATCTGAGATTGCACGGGTGGTGTGACTCTGATTGGGCAGGCTGTCCGTTGACACGTCGATCGTTAACAGGTTGGTATGTGTCGTTAGGGGACTCACCGATATCTTGGAGAACGAAGAAGCAACAGATCGTGTCGAGGTCCTCCGCTGAGGCAGAATATAGATCGATGGCGATGACTGTGTGTGAATTGAAGTGGTTGAAAGGGATTTTATGGAATCTTGGAATTGATCACGATTCTCCGATGAATTTGAAGTGTGACAGTCAAGCTGCGTTACATATTGCTCGGAATCCAGTCTTTCACGAACGCACTAAACATATCGAAGTCGACTGTCATTTTGTTCGGAATGAAATCATCGGAGGAGTCATTCGTCCCAGCTATGTGCCTACGACCACGCAACTTGCTGATATTTTTACGAAGGCGCTGGGACGCACCCAGTTCGAATTCTTCCTTAACAAGTTGGGCGTAAGAAACCCTCACGCTCCAACTTGAGGGGGGGGGGGTATTGTAAATAGATTAGTTATGTAAATTGTATAATGGGCCAAGCCCGTTAGGTTTACTTGGTCCCTAAGTTAGGTTTAGGGTTAGGTTCTCTAGGTTTCTTTTGTATAAATATGGGACTCCCCTCATCAATGAAAGCAAGAGTTTTCACCCAAATATTATTTCTCTCGTGTGAGTGTGTTCGGTTTTACAATAACTATGGTTTTCATATGCCCCTGATTGGATTACTGCATAGCTCTGCAGCTACTTGGATTAAGGATGCCCGTAGCACCCTCTCTTTAAATATCTCAACTATCAACATAGATTTAAAAAAAATGAGTTTACGGTGTTATTAATTTCTATGAAACCAATGCTATATGAATTACTAATTTGAATGAGGTCAAACTCGATAACCTAATTATTACAAAGACCAAATATACAAAACCAACAATAATATTAATATATATAACTATATATATATATAAATAATATTGCAGATTTATTTGAAGAAAGAAGACTTCTTATTACAAAGTCTTAATTCTTCAACGTGAAAGGAAAAAAAAGAAAACTATTGTGAGACTTGCAAGCAAAATATTGGTATAGTATAAGCAAGAAATCAAATGCTGCATTAATTGAATCCGTTCTTAAAAAAATAACCAATACAGTTGGATCACAAAATATTCAAACATTCATGAGATTCAAACTCAACTGGTTACACGCAGCATCACAAATTTATTAATTTTGCACCATAATACAAATTTCTTTGTTTGTGCTTAGTGAATTGAAACTTTAAATTGGCGCACATGTCAATAATAATTTCTGAATTTAAACGTATTCCTGCATGTGGCACTCATTCTAGAAGGAATTCAAATATATAAAGTAAGAAGAAAACTACGAAAGGATTGTATGACACCTTTCATACCGCAAATGCAAATCAAATACATAAATAAATTTAAAAATTTTTCAAAAGGATTGTATGATACCTTTAATCCTAGAACTGCAAGCATAATTCATCTTGCTTTTTTAAGTTTTTCCGTAAATTTGTTCTCTTTTCATGTCTTTTATCTTCTTTTCCTTCTTTCGTATTTTTTTCAATCAAAAGAAAAAATAAATTACTTCCATCAATAAATTTTTATTTTTGTTCTAATAGAAGGATGAGATAAATGTTAGTTACTGAAATAAGGCTACATGTATGTTTTCTAAATTTTAATTTGGCTTGAAATTATTTCATTGATCATTTTTCTTTAGCTTTATCTATTATTCATTTATCTAAACCTAATATGAATCTTTTATATCTTTCGTTATACAGATGTCTCCTTAAATGTCCACCTTTTTTTGTTCAAATCTGCTTATACTAACATTTATATATTTGACGAAGAATTAGTTTAACTTTGTCAAGATGAACTTGAATCTGCCATCTTTGAGTAGACTCCTCCATTAAATTTTTTTTTTTTTTAAAATTTGATCTGACTTATATTTATCTCTAAATAGAAAATAAAAAATAATTTAGGATAAATAATATCATAGTATCAGTTAAGATAGTATGTAGTTAATCAAACTTCTACCACTAAAAGAATTAGTGAACTTTTCAATTATTTAATCCATTATTACTGTTTATGCCTAAATTTGTATGTCTAGGTTAAACAATTAATTATGAATGAAATGAGGTTACAAACAATACGAAAAATTACGATGGAAAATTAAGTAAATACGATGAAAATAAAGACAAGTAAATAAGCAAGAAATAATAGAGAAAGTAAAGTAAATTTTATTCCTTGAGAGTAGCAGAGTTCGGTGACGAATTGTATTGTGTGTGTACAATACAATATCATGAGAAGTATTTATAGTAGTGATACCTAGTCCTAAATAAGGTAATATACAAACACTAATAGGGCCATGGGCCTACAACTCAAGGCGATGGTATACTAAACCTTAACTAGGAAACTGTAAACCCTAGGCGACGGTATGTGTGCCCTGCGCCCTGTAACCAAACTGCCTAAACGGTCGTGGCCCTAGGAGCGAGCGTATATCCTAAGTGCCCGGTGACTTATAGGATAAGTCTAGTCTCGCTAGCTGGACTCATACTCCTATAACAATAGGTGGCGTATTTTCGCCCACACAATCAGTCCCCCACTTGCTGAGTGCTGACGTAAGCAGTCAGAAAGTGTAAGCTGTACATATGTGAAAAGATATCTCACTGACTACTTGAGATTTGTAGTCTCGTTGACCAAGAATGATATTGATCTCTTCGAGAACTTCGCATGCTTCCTTCTGATTGGCTGATACCGATCTCGCGCACCTTTTCAGGAATTGTCATTAACTACTTCGAATCGTTTCATATCTCTAGCAATAATGATGCGTTACTGTTTCGTACCTCATCCTTATCCCTTTCTGCCTATAAATAGTAACTTCATGACAGTAGGAAAATCATAACTCTTCCTCAGAAAATAATTCACTTCTTCGGCCATTCTCATTATAGTTAGAAGCTCCTTTCCCCTTAAAAATATTCGCCTTTGATCCTGGTTTGATATCCCCAGAAAACCTCCTTCCTTCTGAGTGGATGTTGCATAAGGGGGAAACTTGCCTGTAATTATCCTCTTTTCTCTCTTCATCCATGAGGGAATAAATTAAGTACCTCGAGTCATGAATTTTGATCAGAATTTTAATGATGTTCTTGGGGATATTTTTATTGCTTCACGTGCACTGATTACGGTGTGCTCATCTTCTAACACAATGATTGATGTGATATTCTTCTTGTCATGCGGGGTTAGGACGCTTAGCCCTTTCAGCTGTCATGAGGCTTCTCTGCCAGGACTTCTCTGGTGCTTGCTTTGTCTCTTTGACGGAGTAGGGTTGAAGTCGGCTTTTCTGACTCCGTTTCGTGGCAGGCAAGAAGATGGAAGTTTGGATCATGATCGGATAATGAATCACCAAGTTCTAACTCTGCGTACGGTCCTAGGCCGTCTCTTGGTTCTGCTGGTACGGTCTTGTCGGCGTTGCAATGCCTCGTCGGCTAATGACTCTCGGATACCTGAGGGAAGAGGCCCCCTGTAGTAGGTTCCCAGCTCAAGCCTTTCTGCTCCCAGTGAACTCCTGTTTGCGTTTGAAGATCTGTAGGGATATGCACTCCGGTTTGGCCGATCAAGCTTCGCTGCTAGTCTTCTAGTTTCTCTTCAAGTTCAACGGACGAGATGAGAGAAGGTCAGGCCTGTACTCAGGTGCTTCCGGGATCCCTTGCTATGATAAAGTATACAGGATTTGGTTGCACCAGTGGCCGCGTATCTTGAAAGAATGCTCGGGCCAACATATCTCGGGCTGGCAGAAGAAAAGAAGAAAAGAAGAAAAGAAGAACTCCGGATAGTCTACGACGTGTAGCTACAATCCAAATGAAGGATTTTCAGCCAAGTTAATCCTGAGGAGCTCTTTGTTTTTAGTCTTCCCTTTCCTTTTTTTTTTCTACAATTGTTATAAACAAATGTTGTGTTAAGGAAGAACTAAATGTATATCATGAGCCTACGGGCTATTTGTTATTAATGAAACAAATGTTCACCAATATTTCATATGTACTTGTGTTATTACGCGTTTCATAATGTGTAACCAAGCAGTACATTTGTGCACCTAGATATTAGATGGCTTCCGATCGTCTTGACTATTCTAGTCATTTAAGAATGTGTTTCAGTGTGTCTGCCTGTGCAATTACGTTCATTGTGCACAAATAGATGGCGGCTAGGTTGCATCTGTAGTAGATGTCTGTTTGTGCCCATAATGGGACGACTCTAGCCCGTGTGAAATTTTCCTTTTTGCGTTTTGAGACAAAATGTCTTCGCTTAGTTACTCAAGTATTTAAGACTTTTTGGCACTACGCGGATAGGCATCCCATCAGCGTGTAGGTGCAATTGTTGATTTAACAAGATCAACGCTCGATTAATTCCTGGTGGCTGAGTTAGACGTGGTCTAACTCTAAGCGAGTAGTGTACTCTACTTTTTATTGCGAAAAGTGAGTGTATTATTTCAACTCAGGTCTGGCCAGGGCTATGAATAGTTGGATCATAGATGAATCTAAATAACTAAGTAAAACTGACAAAATTAGATTGTAGTTTCATTGATAAAAGAAGCGCGGGGCCTATGATGCTGTGGGTGAAAATCCATAACATGTCAGATAAATATCGTAATTAAAAGGAAATAACATAAGCAAAATAAATGCTTTCTCAAGCAAAAGTACTTCATGTTTGATCCTTGAAAGATTCGGGGGGCATTCGGTTGGGCTTCCCTGTTTAAGGGTGCTAGGCCTTGAAAGTCATCCCCCGGGTCATTGACGACCCCGTGGTACAACTGCTCGCCAATCAAGCAATAGTGAACCGCCTTTTTTCGTACGTAGATGCTTTCTGACTTGTCTTCAGAAAGATCTCCTTTTCTAAGATAGTTGATCAGCTCATCACAGTGCCCTGCGAAGATTCTGTATCTGGAACTTTAAGGTTTATTAGGCTTGCGGAGGTTAGCTCAACTATCGTCTGCCAATCGTACGAATCCTCGGATGCTTCAGCGTCTCCTGAGATCTCTTCTTGGTGGATGAATTCTCACGCATGAAATTTTTTAAAGATTGCCCTAATTTTCTTCTTTTGATCTGGCTCGCAGATGTCCTCAACTACGAAGATTTTCCTTAGCTGATTAACCATCAACTAAGATTTATTGTACATGCTGATCTCCCTAGCCCCTATTGTGTAGGTTAAGTCAAGATCTTGAATTATGCCTTCACACTCTGCTTCACTGTCATCAGATTTTGTGGCCTGATGGTAGGCCATTCCAGACGACGTTCTGATCCACAGGTCGACCTTCTTCCCGTTGGGATTCATTCCTGTGCGAATTTCCCAACGGTCGTACTCAATTACTGCTTCATTCCAGAGTGACTCTTCAGCCTTCCCTTCTAGTTCTTCTGCAAAATCTGAGGTAAAACCTTCCAACGCCTGCAACTTCACACCTGTACGGGGTTGGTAGATGACGTCGTACTCTCCCAACTCTTCAGCCTACTTTGCCATATCTTTGGACAGACCGGGTTTAGACAAAACGGCTTGCACCGGTGTCGAATAGACTAAACTGACCGAGTGTTCCTGAAAGTATGAGCGCAACTCTCGTGTGGCCATTACCACGATTGCTATGAACTGGAGCGACAAGGGAAAGAACTTGTCTATGCGCTACGGCATCCTGCTAGAGTACTTCATGGGAAACTGCTGGCCATTCTTTTTTTCGTATGAGGACCACATCCAAGGCTATCTCATATATTGAACCTGTCTCTGGTTCGGTTATCACTGAAATTTGTAGGAGTTGAATGTTCGTCTGAGCTATTGTCAAATAACATTATATCAGCCACAGTGGTTCTCCTTGCTTCCGCAGCACAACAGAGAGACCACATACCAATTTAGTCGCTCTCAGGACTAGTTGATCCATTGCCGCCAGTTGATCCTGCAGTTCCTGAGTTCCTCTCTAACCTCTTGCTCTATGGCCTCAATAACTTCCAACTCTGAGGATGTAATCTCGTCTGAAGCAAGGGGACATTCCTCAAAGAGGCGCCGCTCACCTCGTAGGTCGGTGATTCCATGCAGGGTCGGTGTAAAGCCCGAGAAATGTTGACATTTTTAAACTGGAATACATATTTATTTAAATGAAAAATATGGTGATAGATTATATCATGTGACAAAGAGCTACAATGTCTAACTTTCTTGGTGGTTGAGTTTGGAGTTATGCCGCGGGTTATCCTGAAATGAGTAGTTTATGTGTCGGGTAAAAGTATAAATAATAATAATGACACCAAAATAAGGAAAAAAAAATGTATATAATGGATTTACTGTGATGGAAAGCTCGGGATGCGTGACCAATGAAATTTATAAGACATTTGGAATTAATTTGAAGAAATTTGGTATTGGCTTAAGATACGTTTTGACTTAAAAAAAGTGAAGCTATGGCCTTGCTAGTAATTTTAATTGGCTAGCCACATTATGCTTTAAAGGAGGACAGAAGAGATTATATAAGATCGACATTAATTAATTGATCAACTAATGTTGTATAAGTGGCTGCTCTTAAAGATGGTTGCACGTAGTCCTTCAGAATGTTGGAAACAAAGTCCTCGTTGACAAAGGTTTACAACTTAAATTTTGGTGCTCTACCCACAAAATAAAGACTATTTAATGACAATTATATAGAGTATAAATAGAAGGAAGGCAGAATACCAAGACTTACTATGTGAGGATCTCATATTAACACAACAGCCGCATATTAACACATACTAATGCCGCAATCACTCGATGCTATCACTGAGTTGAAACGTGAAGGAAAGATGCAGTACAAGTGATGAAGTTTTTTAGAGCAGCGGAGGAAAATCCTTTTTAGTTATCTATCTCCGAACTTTGATGGGGTTTTGCACCAGCGATTTCTTTAGGCATTTTGAAGTGCCAACAATCACAAAATTTCCGCTAATTTCAAATCAAGAGAATCCTAGGATGTTAGGGTTCAAAGAATATCTTCCAAAGGTAATCCCCCAATACTTTGAATTACTAAATTGGAATTTTAAACTAGAATTCTCAAATTGATAAAAAGATGATAACTTTGGAATTATTAGACAAATTGTTGGTGGTCGTAGTTGTTTGGCGACGTAAAGTGCATGGATTGGAGCTTACGTTTGAGCTCGAGAAATATTTTAGGTGAGTTGATATAACCCTTTACTAAAGAGGTTTTACTCACAAAAGTCCACCTATAAAGTGTTTGCTAAAATATCTTAAAGAGTTAATATATGCTTAATTGGAGCGAGAAAGTGCATATTAGCTAAACCCCATTTAAGTTATCGTTTAAAAAATTTATCCTTGAGTTATATACATTAATTTTTATATTTCGTTATGTTAATTTACGTTATATTGTGAGTCAAATTTTCATGGATTAAAGAATGGTTAAAAATATATTGAATAATTTCTTCATATATTCATGTCATGTTTTACTCAAGACTATTATGGTTTATGTTCATGGATTATGTTCAAGGAATATATTGGACCTTAAAGTTGTCAAGTAAAGTTTTATAATAAAATATTTTGGGAGTTACCTTGAGATTCTGAGAAGGGTTTTGTGACCTTTAGTGGTTAAAGTTGACCCCGAAACTACTCTTGCCAGAGTAGGAGTTTACGATAAGATTTGCCTGACACGGTCAAGGCACAAAATGCGCAGCATGCTATCACCTTGAACTATGTGGCGCCACAGGAAAGGGGCCTATTCGATCAGACGGGGATCGAATCCGTGCCGATCATACGGTGACCTTTATGAAATCATATTTTGTCAGAGTTAATTGGTACTCCCCAGAAAAGAAAATAAACAATATATGTTAGTATTTTAAAGTTCCTAACTTTATTGTTCAAGTTATTCAGTTGCTTTAAATGTTTTATGTTTTCATGGGTTAAGAATTGCGTTGCATATCATGTTTCTTGTAAATATCTCGTTCTCGATTTAGTGGGTGGGGGGGGGGGGGTTGTTGAGACTCACTAAGTACCGCCGTGGTGTACTGACATTCTCTTCATGGGAACATACATTGGCCTATGTCAATGTAGGCACGAGTTTTGAAGGCAAGCAGGCTATAAGCTAGGATGTCCTCCCACTACCCAGTTGATGGTGAGCTTCGCATTTGTTCGTGGAGATCCTTTGTATTCCGCTCTTTCTATTGTTAGTCATAATATCATGTATAAAATTCTTAGAGGCTTTATAGACAGTCTAGTAGTTGGGTGTGGTTGTCCATTTTGCATGATTTTGTACAAGACATAATTAAGGTAGTTATTTTATTGATGAAATTTCAAAATGAGTTTTTTCTCAAAATTTAGTTTGTTGAAGTTTCATTTCAAAAGTTACATCATTTGCATAGCATAACAGAAATGAATATCACAGACAAGGTTAGAGGGTTTGCTCGGTTAAGTTCAGGTACCGAGTGCCGGTCGCAGCTCGTTCAGAAAATTGGCTGTGACAGTAGGGTACTTGAAGACCTGATGAAGTGTTGAGGGTACTCCCCTGATGTCATGTATCTACGGCCGTCCCAGGATTACATCGTATGGGAGGTTGCAATTCATCACCTGGAAAATGCTTGTGCTCCTCATGCTCGGTATATGAACCGGTAGAGCTAGTTCTCCATTGGACACTTCCCAAATTCTTTTGAAACCCATTATGTTTCGAGTACTAGAGGATATTTGAGGACAATAACTAAATTTGTGTAACAAATCCCCCCGGATAATATTAGCACTGCTCCCTAGGTCGATGAGAGCTCACTTGATATGTACACCAGATACTTCCACAAGTACAACGAAGTCTCCTTGGTGGTCTGCTTGCTCCTCTAGGTCGAATCAGATGGACTCAAATGATATCCCAGTTATTGCAGTCCCGCGTGCCGTGTCCAGCCGTTCGTCCATGAAGATTGCGTTGATGGTCTTCAGGTTCTCAGATTCCAAATCTTTAAAATGGCGGGGTCCTTCTTCCAGCAACTCCTTGAGATGTCCTTCTATTAGCAAATGCTCAATCTCAATCATTAAGGCTTTGCAATCGACCGTTGCATGGCCCCCGCTGCGATAAAAATTACAATAGAGCGTTGTGTTTCTTCCTGTAGATCCTTTCGCGTTAGGTGGCCATCGATCCCTGGGGCCTAGTTTAATAAATGATTGGCGACTAGGTCCACAACATTGACATGACATCCAAAGTCCCTGAAATTTTAGGGTTCACTCCTGGGATCCGGATGCTCGAGAATTATTCTGTCGCCCAGTGCCCGATTAATTTTGAACCTTCGGCTTCATCCTTCAACCATCCCTCTCACCTTCTAGGGACGGGCTTCACGGTCTGTTCCTTTGCTCGTCCTCGGGGTTATGAGAATAATCTGGTTCCAAACAAAGTTTCTCAGTATACCTCTAATGTAGCGCACTCCATGTGGACACAAGGTGTTGAGTCAAACTCCACTGCAATTCTCGGGTAGCTAAAGATCATTTTGAATTCAAACTTTTACCGAAGGCTACCACCGCGATGTTATCAGGAACTGGAGGGAGCTCCTTGCGTTCCTTCTGAAATCTATCGAGGTAATCGTTCAGCAGCTCGTTATCACATTGTCTTATGTCGAAGATGTCTTCCATGCACTTCTCCTACTTGCGGGCTCCAGAATGTGCTTTTTTGAACAAGTCATGTGTTAGCTTGAATAATGTTGGAGTTTTGATTGATGACTAAGGAATAAATCCAAGGACATGTTCTTTTGGATCAATGCATCTAAATAAATAATTATGCAAAATCAATTATGCAGGAAAATTAATTGTTATCCTAAAATCTAATGTTTATCTTGATAATCATACAGAGATGTACAAGATAGAAACGATTGCATAAGATTGGGATAAGGCTTGAAGATATCGGCTATCCACACAAGGAGTTCAAGTAGGACTCAAACACTTGAAGGACTTTGGAGGTCTAATTGTTCAAGACTTCTAAGATTTTAAGGCTATAAATTGAGAAGAATTTCAGCTGTTAAAGACACGCACAAATATAGACTGTTCAGAGCAAAAAGTCTAAGTCATATTTATATAGTCATATAAGCTACAGGGAACTAAGTGAAGAACCTGTTCATTAGATTGAGTTATATTATTCTTGGTCTTAGTTCATCTGTAGTAGGTGCTATTGAGTTGTATTATTTACTTTCTTAGAAGTTTTGTAACAGTACATATTTTCAAGTCTTGTTACTTGAAGAAACTTCACCTATTGTGAAAGGAGTCACTATAGGATTAGAGTTAGTCCTAGGTTAGTAAGAGAGAAGTCTTGTAACAAAGTGAGTCTTTCAAATAGTGAAGTTGAAATCCTACTTGAGGAAGTAGGTCGTAGTTTTTTGATCCCATGTCAAAAGGGTTTTTCCATGCTAAAATTCAGTGTTCGTTTACTTACTTTTATATATTCTGCACTTACCAAGTAAAGGAACACATATAAGAAACTGTTCCTTTAGTAGTGGTGTGGCTTGGGAACTATCAATTGATATTGAGCGGGTTATTCTTGAAGAGGCTAACACCTTATGATTAGAAATATGAGTGCACCACAGGAAAAATTTGAGGGTCAGTCCACTATTAGGCCACCTTTGTTCAATAATCAGTACTACTCATGGTGGAAAGAAAGGATAAGAGATCATCTTCCAGCTGAGGATTATAAACTATGGGACATAGTTACTGAAGGTCCCATGATCCTGATGAAGAAGGTTGCTGAAGGTAAAGATGTTCCCAAAACTAGAAGGGCACTGGTAATGACTTGAGGCAATGGGAGAAAAATGATAAGGCTAAAAAGTGGCTTGTCTATTGACTTGGTCCTGATGAGTTCACTAGGATTCAAGGCTGCTCCACTATCAAAGAAATTTGGGATGCATTGCAGGTTGCTTATGAAGGAACCAACCAAGTAAGAATATCTAGAGGTCCGCTTCTCTTTTCTGAATATGATAGTTTCAAAATGAAAGAAGGAGAATCAATTTCTGACATGTACACTAGGTTTAATGTTATTGCAACTGAACTTATGTCTTTGGGAAGGGTTTTAACTATTGAAGATAGGGTTGAAAAGATCTTGACTAAGGTTCTCCAAGATTTTTGGGAAATTAAGGCTTGTGCTATCATTGAAAGCAAGGATCTTAGCACACTCTCCTTAGATGAGCTTATAGGTAAGTTAAAAACTTATGAACTAAGGAAGAAAGTCAAGAATATAAGAGAACAAGTTAAAATTGAACCCAATTAGCTTTTAATGCTGCTGATGAATCTGTTAGTAAAGAGAAGGAACTGGTCCTGATTGCTAGAAGTATCCAAATGTTCATGAATAAGGAAAGAGAGTCTAGTGGACAAGGTAGGACTTCTAACATGAAACAGGATGGAGAATGCTTCAAATGTGAAAGCATGGAGCATGACATTACCAAATATCCAGTCATGGAAGAAGAATGGAAAAACAAGCAAGTTGAGAAGAGAAGAAACACTAAGGAACAGGTCCGTACAAAGAGTGGATCTTCCAAAGCAAGAGTTGCAGGGTTGCAAGACAGTGGAGAGGATAAGTCTGATGATGATATCGGTAATGAGCTTGCTCTAATGACTCTTGGAGATTCAGACACCGAAGAAGATATTGAGGTATTTATTTCTAAACTCAAAAATGATGTTAAAAGCATGACTAAAGAGAAATCAGTGAAAGTGTTTCATACTTTGCTAAATGAGATTACATCTTAATGTAATGCTAAAGAACAACTGCATGATGAATTTGAGAAGTTTAGAACTGAATACAAGAAGATTGGAGTAAAAAAATGACATTCTGAAAAGAAAAAAATAGCATGCTAAAGGAACGGGTCCTCACACTTGAATCAACTGTTCAGGAACTAGAAAATGAGAAATTAGAAGTCAAAAAAGTTTAAAATGGTAAGGGCATTGTTTTTTCTCATCAGTTCATTGCTGAAGAGAAATTGAAAGTCACAGTTGATGAACTGTACAAGAAAGATGAAAAGATAAGATCTTTGGAAAAAGACTTAGTTAAAACAAAAAAATGAGTTAAGCAAAACTGTCAAATGAAACAAGTCCTCTAAAGCATTAGAACGGTTACAGAAAAATCATAGTAGTAATAAGAAAGGTATGGGTTTATGAAATCTCAGTCATTGCCCAAATGGGATCAAAAGAGTAAGTATCTAACTCTTCTTGAAAATTAGTTATGCACACACTGTGGGAACACTGGTCACCTGAAAAGAAATTTTCTATCTTTAGAAAAAGCTACACAAAGGAACAGGTCCTATAAACCTGATAAAATATCTGTGCCGAGGAAAACTGTTCACACAAAGAAAGCATTGCCATTCTGGGCGAGGAGAGATTTATTTCACCCTTTTGTTAAAGGAAAGGGACCCAAAATAATTTGGGTTCCTAAAATTAACCCTTAGTTTTATTTTACTGGCTGGAGTGAAAGTGAGGAACCACAAGTGGTACATGAACAGTGGTTGCTCAAGGCACATGACAAGATACAAACTGTTCCTTTCACTCTCAGCTTTTCAAGGAGGAAGTGTTTCCTTTGGTAATGGTAAGAAAGGAAAAATTATTGGTATTGGGAAAGTAGGTAGGTCTGACTCAAATGATATAGATAATGTATTTTTGGTGGATGGATTAGAACAATATCTTTTGAGTATATCTTAATTGCGTGACAAAGGTAACAATATGAATTTCTCTTCTACTAGTTGTACGGTAACTAACCAAACATCTGGAGAGATTATTTTGTAGAGAATCTATGAGAAAAAAATCACAAGAAACAGTTCCTCAAATTGAAACTGAGAAGGGTAGCACAGAGACAGGGGGAACAAATGTTGTATCCACCTCTCAACCTTGTAATGCTACCACATAATAAATAATTACTTAGTATGAAAACACATAGAAGAGTACTTGGTATGAACGTTTGTCCAAATTCCTATTTTAGCATGGATATAAGAGAGGTAAAATAGATAGCACATTGTTTTTAGAAAAAGGTAAGCATCTCTTAACTATTCAAATTTACGTAGATGATATAATCTTTGGTGCTACTTGTGAAAATTTAAGCAAGGAATTTACAAGCTTGATTGGGAGTAAGTTTGAGATGAGTATTGATGGGTGAACTCAATTTGTTTTTGGGTTTACGAATTAAGCAAACCTCAAATGGAACTATGATCCACCAAAAAAAATATGTAAAGGAACTGCTTAAAAGGTTTGACATGGATCATGCTAAGGCAATTGATACACCAATTGCCACTGCTACAAAATTAGATTTTGATGAATATGGTAATTCAATTGATCAACAATTGTATAGAGGCATGATTGGTTCCTTGCTTTATCTTACTGCTAGTAGATCTGATATTATTTTCTCTATTGGTTTATGTGCTAGTTTCAATCAGATCCAAAGGAATCACATTTGAAAGTTGTAAAAAGAATTTAATATATCTGAAAGGAACAAGTTCCTTGGGTCTTTCGTAGCCCAAAGGTGGAAATTTTAAACCTTGTAGGATATACTGATGCTGATTATGCAGGTTTTCTTGTTGATAAGAAAAGTACCTCAAGTATAACACAATTTCTTAGTGAATGTTCGGTTTTATGGGAACCAAGAAGCAAAATTCAGTGGCACTTAATACTGCAGAAGCTGAATATGTAGCAGCTGCCTTATGTTGTTCTCAATTGTTGTGGATTAAACAACAATTATAGGATTTTGGTGTTGATGTAGGAACTGTTCCTATCTATTATGATAAAACTAGTGCAATTAACATGATTAAGAATCCAGTGCATCATAAGAGAACAATACAAGTTGACATAAGATACCATTTCTTGAGAGACAACTATGAGAAAGATTTGATCACTATAGCTTTTTGCTCTACTAATAAGCATATAGCTGATATTTTCACGAAGGCCTTAAGTAGGGATCATTTTGAAAGGAATAGGTTAGAACTAGGGATGATTAAATTCACCTAAATCTACTCAGCTTCTATTCTAAATTGGCTAGAAAATTTGGCTTAAAAAGGAATTTATTGAAGTCAATTAGAAGTTCAGCTCAAACTCATACTTGAATGTATACTCTATGCCATGATTTCTACTTAAGTTTGCTAATTTTTAATGATGTCACCCTTATTTTCTTTGAATTTAAGATTGTGCAATTTAATTAAAATTGGGTATGGGAACTGTTCCTTGTCACATTCTCAGATATGTACTACTTTATTATTCAAAAATTATTAGAGTTTGAACGTCATAGGACATTAGACGAGTTTAAATCCCACTCAAACTCTCTCTCTCTCTAAAATCAGTCCCATCAAGGAACCGTTCCACACTCCATCTCACACTTGAACTCTTAATCATAACGGCTCTATTTCGTAACGTTAAAGAAACCTAAAAAGTCTGGAACTCTATTTAATCAAGGAAGCTGAAAGGTAAATCATTTTACACTCCATCTCTATCCCTATCCTTTTTTCTTGTATAATCTCTCAAGCTCTCATCTCATATTTTCATTCAAGCTTTCAAAAATTTCAGAAAGAGTAGTTAATTATCTTCTAAAGCGTATAATTGCAATGTCTCTCTCACCTGAAAGTACTTCATCCACCCCTACGACTGAATAAACTTCAATCACTAACCCAACTTCACCCATGGACACCACTTCATCACCACTCCCAGAAAATACAATCCCTCAAAACCCAGAGCCTAACACTCAGGGGGAAGGATCAGTTCCCTCAAGTACAGAAACTTAAGAACAAGTTGAAGATTTGTCTAAAGAAATGGTGGTTTATGGGCCTCCTGTAAATATTGTCTTACCACCTGGTAACTTAAATGAGAGTGAGAGAGAAAAGGAGGAAGTGAGGGGTTTAGGGACTCCCATATAAGGGTCTCGAGGGCCTTCTATGGCTTCTGCAAGAGAACTCATTGAGGATGAACACATGATGGATGTTGGTGAAAATTAATATGAAAGTGATGTGCCTATTATCAACCTCCTAAATTTGAGAACAGTGCGGAGCAAATTGTATAAACAGGGCCTCTTTGATCCTTAGACAATATCTAAAATATATGCCAAACATAGGAAAACTAGTGAGGAAGAAAAAACAGAGAGAAAGTTCTATTCAGGTTAAAGGAACTGTTCCTTCTGCTCAAACCAATAATAGTAGTGTTAGAAGAATTAGGAGTAGTGCAAGGGTTGAAGAGGAAAGAATGACTGCTGCTCTTGACTGGAGTAGGAAGGGAAAGCAGAAACAGGTACCTGATCAAGTTATTGAAATGGAGGAGGAGTCTGAGGAACAACTGGAAGAAACTGTCCCTTTGACTAAAAAGAGGAAAACTTCTCAAAGGAAGTCTTCAAAGACTGATGGCAAATCCTCTAGTGCTGGTGCTTCTTTCAAAAGAACCAGATCTTCTATGAGAAAATTGGTAGATGAGGAGACAGAATCTAGAGAGGATGAGGATGAAAATAGTGAGAATGAAGCTGGATAAACTGAGCATGTTGACTTTGTGAAAAGAAATTTGTTGAAAGGAAGAGTTCTTGCTGATTTAGAGGAAGAAGGGATGATTTGGCTGTTGCAAAAACTTGAAAGGCAGCTAAGGCTAAGGATACTAATGAGAGGATACTCAAACAAATGTTTTGCTTCAGAGCAAATCTCAAGAACCTGGTCCTTCAAATCCATGATAAACCAAACTAAAGTCATTCTTTTGTCCAGTGGGATTTAGCTTATTTCTAGTGCGTAATGCCTTTTTCTTTTCTAGTCTTTGAATAGTCTTGGAGTACTTGCTATTAGTTTGTTCCTCTGGTTAATATCTTTTGCTTGTGATGATGTTTCTTAAATGGTTAATATCATTTTAATGAAGTTTTATTTACAGTATTATATTTGCATTTTTAGTTGCCTAAATGGCTATGAGTTGCTTGTTCTATTGCTTAATATAATTTTGACTTATGCAACCTTTTCAATGATGCGAATAGGAGGAAGAGTACGTATGATTTTGCTTGTGAAATCTATACCCAGTTCTAGAACCTGATCCTTAATGATGAAACTGATTTCTGCTAATGCGCTTTTAAGTTGCAATTTGTGATTCAGGACATTAAGGATATGAAGCAAAGTCTATGAGTTTATCATCGTCAAAAAATGGAAAAATGTTAGCTTGAATAAGCTTTGAGTTTTGACTGATGACTAAGGAACAGATCCAAGGACGTGTTCCTTTGGATCACTACAGTTAAATAAATAATGATGAAAAAATCAATTAAGTGGGAAAATTAATGCTTATCCTAAAATCAAATGTTTACCTTGATAATCATAGAGAGATGTAAAAGATAGAAAAGATTGCATAAGATTGGGATAAGGCTTGAAGATATCGGCTATCCAAGCAAGGAGTTCAAGTAGGACTCAAACACTTGAAGGACTTTGGAGTTCTAATTGTTAAAGACTTCTCAGATTTCAAGGCTACAAATTAAGAAGCATTGCTGTTAAAGACACACACAAATACAGACAGTTCAGAGCAAAAAGTCTAAGTCATATTTGTGTAGTCATATAAGCTACAGGGAACTAAGTGAAGAACCTGTTCATTAGATTGAGTTATATTATTCTTGGTCTTAGTTCATCTGTAGTAGGTGCTATTGAGTTGTACTATTTACTTTTTTAGAAGTTTTGTAACAGTACATATTTTCAAGTCTTGTTACTTGAAGAAACTTCACCTATTGTGAAAGGAGTCACTATAGGATTAGAGTTAGTCCTAGGTTAGTAAGAGAGAAGTCTTGTAACAAAGTGAGTCTTTCAAATAGTGAAGTTGAAATCCTACTTGAGGAAGTAGGTCGTAGTTTTTTGATCCCATGTCAAAAGGGTTTTTCCATGCTAAAATTCAGTGTTCGTTTACTTACTTTTATATATTCTACACTTACCAAGTAAAGGAACACATATAAGAAACTGGTCCTTCAGTAGTGGTGTGTCTTGGGAACTATCATCTTGCATTTGAGTGAATGATTCAATAGATCCCATTGGTAGCTGAGTGTACCAAGCAAGGGATCCTTTGGTCAGGGTCGAGCCAAATCTCTTCACCAGAGCAGACTGAATTTCTGCTTAAGTAATGTCGTTACCCTTTACAGCCGTTTAGTAAGCAGCAATGTGCTCGTCCGGATCGGTCATTCCATCATACTTCAAGTTATCCGGCAGGCGAAAGTGCTTTGGTATGCGGAGTGGCGCTGCGCTTGCTTTGTAAGCATGTTTGTAGATCTTCTGCTCATCTACCGTGGTAACTTGGGGTCGAGCACCCGGCACGTTACCGATTCGGTCATGGATGGGCTTCATCTCCTTTATGAGATCATGACAGGAGTTCCCTTAAGATCTTGATTGTTTTTCGCTGCTGAACCTCTGCAGGCAGCATCCAGGTTGAGCCTACGATTGAGAACTCATGCTGGCGAGTTGTTCGTGGGTGTCGGTCCTCGCAGGGATAATGGCCTCTAAGACGAACCAGCAAACATTGCTCCCAATCTCTGGGATATCCCTTCAGCTATGCTGTTCGAGTTCCACTCGGCCGCAGTTTTGAGGATGTCCAAGAGGGAATCTCTGAACTCTGAATTACCTGCTGGCGGTTGATCTCCTTCACCATCACTAGCAATAGGGATTGGCTCATGAGAAGAATCCTTTGGCTGCTCGATAGGATCCTTTTATTGTATGCTGGGATCGCTGAGATCCTTCCCAACCTCGTCTACTGCATTTGTGGTGTTCTTTGGACCGCTGCTACGTTGTCTGACATGATTGCGCCTTTTTCTTTTGTGGAATACCTACAATTGCTTGGGCCCCACGGTGTGCGCCAAACTAATTATGCCTAAATTTGTACGTTTAGGTTAAACAATTAATTATGAATGAGCTCACAAGCAATACTGTAAATTACAATGGAAAAATAAGTAAATACGATGAAAATAATGACAAGTAAATAAGCAAGAAGTAATAGAGAGAGCAAAGCAAATCTTATTCCTTCATAGTAGTCGAGTGCGGTGGCGAATCGTGTTGTATGTGCACAATAAAATGTCAGAAGGGGTACTTATAGCAGTAATATCCAGTCCTAAATAAGGTAACACACAAATAAAAATAGGGCCATGGGCCTACAACTCAAGGCGGTGGTATACTAAATGCTAACTAGGAGACTGTAAACCCTATGAGACGGGATGTGTGCCCTGCTCTGTGTGACCAAACAGCCTAAACGGTCGTTGGCACTAGGAGCGGGCGTATATCCTTAATGCCCGGTGACTTGTAGGATAAGTCTGGTCTTGCCTGCTGGACTCGTATTCTCGTAAGAATAGGTGGCGTAGTTTTGCCCACACAATTACAATCCCCATTTAAACCTCATTTTGCTTGATTTTTCTTCCTTCGAGATTTACAACTTGAATGTCTGTCTTTTAGGTAGAGTTTACAACTTATAATTGTATTATACTTCTGTTTCAATGTGGATCAAATTCTGAATAATTCCAATAATTTAACAAAAAACTGATATGCAATAATGATAAAAGGAAAGACATATACATGAAATTATAATAGCCATTCAAGTTAAGATAAAAAAGGAAATCTAATAAGATATCACGAAATAAGCATTTACTCTAGCAGTGAAGCTAGCATTAACTACTTTTTTTTTTCAATGATCAACAACAAAAAGATGAGAAGAAAACCTAACTGTGACTACTTTATTTTGGTCGAACTGGAAATATATTATAACAATACTGATTTATGTGGCTTTAATAGAAAATAGAAAATAGAAAATTAAAATTGAAACTCTAGAAATAGCGACTTCAGTTTTAACATCACATGTTTAAACATGTTAGTATATATTATATTAAATAAAAGCTTAAACTTCGATACATGTTGAATTCTGCATCCATTAGGAAGGTCATTGCTTTTCGTTAATCATTCACAATTCCTGTTAGAAAGGACGTGATGGGTAATAATTATTTGTAAGATTCAAATTTTAACGGTTTGTCTACATTTTCTCTATAAATTACACAGCAAACAAAAAGACTTACTATAAATTTGATGCGGGACCGGGATGTTTGCGCACCCGACTGCTTTTTTTTTTCTAGGTTTCAGAACCCTTTTTACTGGAAAAATACTAACATAAAAAAAAGAAGCACATCTAGAAATAAATCTACAATTACACACCCAAAAAAAAAAAAAAATTGCTATGTAAAGTAGAATGTTTTCATTGATTTCAAGCTCCAACCTGCACCACAACTGATATGTTTAATAAACACTTTTGAACATAGTAAGAACCTGAAATGGAGTTCATATAATCATTAAGATAAGTGACACACACATCGGAATCTAAAAGTTAACAACAACTGAAAACATAAAAATGAACTCTTTGACAAATAAACTCTTCATATATATAGAGGTAAGATCGAATATCCTAAATATTCTTATACATATAGGATTGGTATGAATTCAAATTTTTGAAAAGATAGGATAGGTTGCATTTGGTTGAATAACAAAACCTATTTATATAAAGAGATGTTCCACATTTTACATAAATATAGATATGTTTAACGTTTTCAAAAGAAAGATACCATCTTTATCTTAATCAATCTGTTTCACATAATTAGTTATATTTCAATTAAAACTCAAAAAATAGTTATAAGAAGTTCCGACTCAACATATTTATCATTATCTTATGAAGATTGTGTTCGAAATATTATCCGGGTTAATTCAAATTTAAAATATTCTTATCACTTCATTTACTCTACTCACACGTTAAAGAAAAATATTTTTAAAAAGATTGTGAATATCGTGTTGTGAAATACAAATACTAATTAATTATTTATAGATATATGATTTAAAACAAATGCATCACCCTTTCTTCATATATAGAATTGTAACTCTATCTATTTGAATTTCAAATTCAATAGGTACTAATAATATAAGCCCGTTTGGGTGAGCTTATTTTAAGTAGCTTAAAAGCCAAAAGTTGCTTATAAGCCACTTTTGAGAAGTTAGGAAATGCTAACTTCTCACTTTTGGTTTATTTTAAGTACAAAAGTGCTTATAAGTCCTTTACTTTTTGAGTTACCAAACACTCATTCTTATAAGCATATATGTACTTTTAAGCGCTTTTAAGCGCTTTTAAGCTTACCCAAACAGGCTCTATATAGATAACTATTAATGGTATTGGACTTTGTTCAAATAATAGGAAATAAGCTACGAAATATGATTTGTTCAATATAATAGATAAAGATTGCAAAAACAGAATTTGAAAATAGGTATACTCGGATAAGAATAGATAGATACTGCTGTAAGATTTGAAATTCAAAATGCATAGATTTTTAACATTTCAATTCAAATCTAAAATTTTATCTTCCAAGTTTAAATTTAAATACTTAGTATAATTCAAATAAAATAAATGCTTATTTTTCAATTTGAATTTAAGTTAAATGTCATTACAAATATTGTCCAAGTGTTCTATTCTAACTTTTGTCCTAAGCGATATATATATATATATATATATATATATATATATATATATATATATATATATATATATATATATATAAAACTATTATTTGAAGAATACCTTTATAGAAAGATGAAATTAGTTTTTGTCCATGTTTGATGTCCTGAATGTTATGGTGGCTTTTTAAATGTACATCATCATAATTTAAAGAGCTCCATGTCAGTTCAGAATCAGATATCATATATTAATAAAAACCGATTATAATTTACAAATAATTAGGGGTTATTAAAATCGATTACAATTTACAAACAATTAGGGGGTTCACCGGAAACCGAAAAATCAAACCAAAAAAAAAAAAAAAATCGATTCAAACTGAAAGAAAAAACAAATATTTTTTTAGGTTTGGTTTGGTTTTGGTTTTTAATTTCAAAAGTCGGTAAAATTTAGTTTGGTTTTGGTTCTAAGCAAAAAACTAACAAAAATTACCGAACCAAACCGATTAGATAAATACCTACTTAAAAAAATTATAATTATACATATAATTATGTGTGTTTTTATGTAAATATTTAAGAACCTACACCATATGTTAATTTTTGGCACTCTTGAATTCTAGTCTAGTTCTTCACCTTTTATAGTTTTCGCTTCTAGTTTGCATTATGGTCTCTTTTGATAAGGCAAACAATTTATTGCATGTTAAGAATAACTTGTCTTGTAGTCCTTCATTGTTGGTTAATTAAATATCATCAAGATAGCTTGACAGATAAAATTTCTACAATTTTCAAACACGAAAAAGTCATTGTAAGAAGTTTGATTAATTTAATTTGAAATGGTTAAATGCTTATACAATCATAAATTTTTTAGATGAAGTTACATATGTTCGATTACATATATAGTTTATTCTTTTCTAGAGAATACTTAGTTAGTATGTATCATGGTGGAATATAGTGGTTAGAATATGTGTTTGATCCTTGGAAGTGTATGTCACATATTTAAAAAAAGAAACAAGCATAAAAAAACTGAATAAACCGAAAATAACCGAAAAAACCCTACTAAATAAAAAATCAACTATATTGATTTGGTTATAATTTAAGAATTTGAAAAACTGAATTAATTAGCTTGGTTTTCTTTTATATGAAAACCTGACTCAAACCGCACATGAACACCCCTACAAACAAGGGACATTTGGTCAAAAGGGACACTCAAGAGTATAAATAGGTAAAAGGAACAAAGTCTTAAATAATGTGGTAGAAGGGACACAATTGATTAAGAACTTAAACATAACTTTTCTTCACTCTCCTTCACCCTAAAGTTTTAGTTCTTACACTTTGGGTCTCACGTATATAAAAGAAATTTGCCAAATTAGGAAACGATTTTTCCTTCCATTTATTCCCTCCTTTCTCTCTCTCTCCCCTCTATTCTCTTCTCCCTCGCGACCTGAAAACACCATAGCTGCTGCGCATCTTCTTTCTTCAATCTCTCTTCATTTTTGCTATTATTCTTGCATTCCATCTCGCCCAAACACAAAATATTATCAGATCTTAATTCTTTTTGGTTAATTAGGTATTATTAACTCTAATTGAAAAAATAATTTGGGGAAAATACGTTGCAATTCTTTGAATAATAATTTCTGGTTGGCATTACGTTTTTTGGTTTGCTTGACATTGAAATTCTTTTAATGATGTTTACTGGTTGGGCATTACTTCAAATTGGAAAGCTTGACGTTGAAATTCTTTGAATAACGTTTAGTGGTTAGGCATTACTTGAAACTAGAAAGCTTGACAAGTCCCATATCTCTTGTAAGCATAAACCTCCGTCTTCCTAATGTCTACTATTCTAATTTTTGTAAAAATCCTTTTAAACAGTATGTTGTTATTTTGAAACATCTTACCATGACGATCGCAACATCCTATAGATTGTTCAACAAATGCTAATATGATGTTGTCACAATTATGGAACATTGTGTTAGATGCTCAGGACAATCATTTTGATGTTCCTATTATGCTAGTCAGAGTTACGGAACATAATTTTAGTTGCCCGAATAATCTTACAGCATGTTCAATAAATGCTATTCATAATGTTGGAACATTTTATAGATGGTCGGAACTGATGTATAGATGTTCCATATTAGTATGCTTGTATTCTTAAACATCCTTTAATATGTTCAGATCTGTTTTTGGATGTTCAGGTATCCTTTGCTGCCTGGACCACATTTGATGAATGTTTATCCTTTCTTGCAAATATTATTAAAGTAATGGGGGACATACTACTAGGAGTTGATTATCTCGGTGAATGGGTGGAGCGCTCGAAATGCTATTCCTGGATTCCTAAGGTGAAAGAGACAAGACCTATCTTTGTGAGTAGGAATGTTACATATGATGAACTTGTCAACAAAATCATACACAGTTGGGGGTAAGTGATGATCCTAAAGATCTTTGCATTTCATATATGCTGAGTGTTGCCGCAAAGCAAAATATTGCTCCATCTAAAATTAGGACTGATGATGATGTTCAGCTTTATTTGGCTGATGTAGCCCCAGCTGGTGCTAGGCCAACACTAAGTGTTAGTGTGATTCCAAGGCCTGAAGGAATTTCAAGTTCAAATGAACAAGATATGCATGTTGAGATGGATGTAGATGAATTAAAACAAGGTAGAGAGGCAGATGAAAAAGGTGAATAATGTGGTGATAGAAAGGTTTTTGAAGAAGGTGGAGAAGTAGTTGGTAATCCTTCAGGAAGAGTACCATCACAGAGTAGCCATAACGATTTTTTTTGGAGAAGAAGAAACTGGTTTTGTAAAGGGTATGGCTTTCAAGAACAAGTGAGAATTAGTGGTGAAGTTGAGGGTTGCTGCAGTGAGGAAGACTTTTTCTTTCAAAGCTGTGAAGAATACAAAAAAGTTGTTTTATACCCGATGTGTTGATACAAATTTCAAGTGGTGGCTTCGAGCATTGAGGTATCATAGTAGTGATACGTTTTATATCACAATCTACAATGGCGAGCACACGTGCGGTGTGCAACACCTGCAGAGCCACCATACACATGCCACGACTGATGTTGTTAGTGAATACATGAAAGATAGGTACATTAAGGGGAATGGAATAACACCAAAACACATCAGAGTTGCATTTAACAGAGAATTGGGATGTAACATTAGTTAATGGAAAAGTTTGAAGGGATGTGAGATTGCAAAGGCAATAGCAAGAGGGACACATGAACACAATTATGAAATTTTGGAGGCATACAGTTATATGGTAAGGTCCCAAAATACTGGAAGCAAGACAACTTTTGAAGGTTGATAGTTGTGGGAGGTTTAAGTATTTTTTTTATATCTTACGGATCTTGGATTAGGGGATTTGTGTGTATGAGGAAAGTCCTAGCTATTGATGAGACTCATTTATCAGGCAAGTACGGCAGGGTGTTATTGTATGTCGTTGCCCAAGATGCAGAGAAGCACATATTCCCTGTTGCATTCTGCGTTGTGGACAAAGAATGTGATGCTTCTTATGATTTTTTTTTTCGAACAATTGGTTGACATAACCCAGTACAATGATGAATTGAGCATCATTTCAGACAGGCATAAAAGCATAGCAAAATCAGTTGCCAAGTGGTTTCCCCAAGCTCACTATGGAGTTTGCACGAGGCACCTTGCTGATAATATCCGTAGAAAGTTTCAGTTTGGAGATCACCTGGGGTCCTATTACTTGGCAGCATCATATCGTGTGGAGGATTTCAGAACGCAGTTTAAGCAAATCGAAGACAACTGCAACGACCTCGGTTAGTCGTTTCGGAAGTTAGGACTCCGATTGGCGTGCCGATAATTTAAAAACTTCGTAATGTCCATTAGGACCTGTCTGTAAAATTTGAGCTAAATCAGACCTCATTTAGTAGGCATCAGAAGAAGGTTTCAGTTTTTATTGTCGATAAATATTAAAAAGATATTTCCGAGCAAGGTTTTGGCGAATGAGCTCCGATTCGAAATCCGAAAGTGCCGTTAGGTTCGTTTGTTTATTTGTGACTTTTGTGAACTTTCGAAAGTGAATTTTGATGTTGTTCGGCTAGTTTCCGCTAAAATGCCGAAAGTTAAATAATCTGACTTTTTCTCATTTAAATTCGCATCTTGAGTTTCGGGAGTCCGATTTGAGATCCGCCTTCACGAGTATGTTACATATATTTTGTATAACTTATATGTAAAAGTTGGAATTATTTCAAATAACGTAAGATTCCGTTTTAATTTTCGTCGCGAAAAGACCACAAAAAAAAAAGAAAGGAAAAGACAAATAAAAATAAATGTAGGCGGTGGGTCCTAAGCTTTTTAAGCTATGGACCAAGTAATATAAGTAGTACGATACAAACATCATCAAAATGAGGAAATGAGCAGAATGAGAGAAAACGAGAAACAGAGAAAAATTATCAGAAAAATACCAGAAAATGAGAAAAGAGCCGGGAAAATAGTAGAATTTTTACCCCAAAGCATTCAGGCAATGATCTTAATGCATTATTTGAGTTTATTACGTGTGTTTGAATATGTTTTAACGGTAAAACTTGGAATATTAGACATCGTTTTAATAAGTTCAATTAATAGTTTAAAGGGTCAAATGGACCCCGATAATGAAATTGATTATATATTCGTACTCAGTGAGTTATGTGCAACTTATAAATGTAATTTATTTAGGGTTTGGTTATGTGACCTTAAACCCTGTACATTGGCCTGGCATGCGTATTGCGTATGCGAATAGGGTATCAGGTTCCTAACCGGATTGCCCTAAGATGTGAGGAATGAAGCCTTTAGCCTAATTTGATATATTTTTCTGCTTATTGAATAGAGTGGGATCGTTTGGCAATGGAACCAAAGGATAAAGCGGTTGTTGATTAGCAATGCTAACTTTTGGAAGAGTTAAGTGTTTATATCCATTTCTTTGGAGGCCTTGGCCTTGTGGATATTCTACCACGTGTTCCTTACGTGTGTAGCTGTCGATAGGCGTACTCATTACGCTTTGGCTTTGAATTTACATTGTATATTATATGTTATGCCCTGTTGTTGGTATTGCATTGAGCATATGAGCATGGCACTCTGGTTTTGAGAATTGCATATACTTCCCGGTTGGCGATGAGAGTCACACACCGGTGAAGGGTCATTATTGCATATACTTCCCGGTTGGCGATGAGAGTCCCGCACCTGTGAAGGGTCATTATTGAATATACTTCCCGGTAATCGATGAGAGTCCCTAGCCGGTGAAGGGTCATTATTGCATATACTTCCCGGTAATCGAATAGAGTCCCGAGCCGGTGAAGGGTCTTTATTGCATATATACTTCCCGGTAATTGATCGGAGTCCCGAGCCGGTGAAGGGTCATCATTGCATATACTTCCAGGTAATAGATGAGAGTCCCGAGCCGGTGAAGGGTCATTATTGCATATATCTCCTAGTAGACGATGAGAGTCCCGCGCCGGAGATAGGTATCAGGCATATGTGTCTGCATTGCATCGTACCGCATTCATCCCATCTCATTGCACCGCATACTGATTATTGTGTGTATTGTGTTGTCTTTTATGTATGCAGTATGTATACTATGTCGTGGGCATATCTCAGTTTGCCTATATATTTCTGGCTCGTATTCTGGGTTGCGGGGATCGGGTTGCACGCCGCAACGGTATAAATATATGGACCGGGTTGCACGCCGCAGCAGTATAAATATATGGATCGGGTTGCACGCTGCGACAGCCGCAACAGGATGGATATATGGATCGGGTTGTATGCCGCAACAAGATGTATTTCTGATTGTTGATATGTTCGGGATACCTATATGTTCTGGCTATCTTACGTTCCTGGTGGTTAATGAGTTTTTGAATCCAAACGTGTTTCTAGTTATTATCTGGCTCTGCCTTTTCATAATTTAAATAGGAGGAATTTGGTTTATTTATTTCTTTTCTCCCTGGCTAGCTATCCTATTCTTTAAGGTGGCTAGTCTGCCCCCACTTATTGAGTCCTTTTGACTAACCCTTTTTTGTTGTTTGTTTTTATCTATCTATTTTGTTTCGGCAGGTTCGCTTCAGGATTGAGTTCACCACGTTGTGAAGGAGCGAAGACGACTTCAGCTGTCAGGGTGAGCCAGCTTTTATTCCGGATGGCCACCAGTTTTATGGTTATTATTTCAGTTGCATTTTGCTCCCTTCAGGAGGTATTTGTCTTCTTCTGTACTCTTAGATGTCTAGTCTGGATAATCCTAAACCTAGTATGTTGGGTATTCGGCTGTAATTTCTTTTGTACAGCTTAGAGGTATCAGTATGTATGTGTTTTGTTTTAAGTGTTGTCCTTATCTATGAATTGTTATATTTATTTTCCTTATTTATTTGGTAAGGGTTCGCCCGACAGGTCTAGGGGAGGATGTCGGGTGCCCGCACGACCTAACCGGATTTTGGGTCGTGTTAGTTGGTATCAGAGCCCGGTTTAGTGTCTATTCAGACTAAGACAGTGCCTAGTAGAGTCACGCTGATGGGTACGTAGACGTCCGTACTTATCTACGAGAGGCTATGATGGCATTTAGGAAGTTTCACTTCCTTCATTTCTGATCGTGCGTCGGTCTAGGATTCAAAACTATTTTCCTTAATTCGTTAATTCGTTAATGGTAATTGTGAACCTTCGTGCGACAAATCAGCAAAGGATAGGAGTTCAGGACGAAGTAGTCTAGCCTGGGGCTAGCGCTGCTCAAGCCCCGAGAATTATCGTGCTGACGATCTATTCACGTAGGCTCCAGCTGTACAAGTTCGTGATGGGCAAGGGAGTAGGGCCTTGTGGTTCCCTTGGCTCTCTACGATTCCTTTACAAGAATTTTGGCGACGCAGATACCGCAATAACCTATTATTCGCTAGGCAGCTTATCAGGTTGCTGCAGATGGAGATGTTCGGTCTTAGAGAGCTCTTGTTCCAGTTGTTGATGTTTCCCAAGTAAATTATGTTGCGGAAGCAGCATATGTTGTGCCTCTAATTATTCTGGCTAGTTAGCTAGTCTGAGTAATAGTTCGTTCCGAGTGCCGAAAGCGGCTGCATTATTTTACCCGGTTGAACCTTCTGATATTCTCAGGCTATGCATTAGATAATCCTCGTGAATTTTTACAATATGATATTAGCGTATCCTTTAGGCACTTGATTATATCGAGCGGTATGCTGTTGATTATTCTTCTTTCCAGTTTCAGGGATCCAACCTTGAATTGGTGGATCGCTATCTTGTTTGGTTCGATTTTTCTTCTAGATTCGTAGAAAAGTTCCTTTCGAGTAGCGAGCGAGATGAAAACTGTTGCCAGTTTGAGTGAATTTGACAGGGTAGCCTGTCGGTTAGCCTGTTGGTGTTTCAGAATATGAGATTGAATTCTTTAGGATAGCTGGATATGCACGAGAACTAATCCATGAGCCTTTCGAGAGATTCAGAGATTTATTGATGACCTTTTTTTTCCTTGAAATCCCAGATGGCTCGAGAAATTGAGGTCTTGATTTTATTTGATGTTGTTGTTGATCTTACCCGAAGGTACGAGGCATACCATAAGTTAGAGCAGGAGGAGTTAGAGCGGGAGAGCAAGAGATCCCGTGGCCCTAGTAGGTAACCATGGTACCTTATTTGGAGGTAAGAGTTCTGATTATTTTGGGAGGTGCGCGGGTAGTTCATCAAGATTAGACTCAACTTTCTCTTTGTAGCTTTTAACAATCGGTCCAGCTTCCATTTTCAGCGAAAAGGTGTTATCATTGTCACGAGTCTGGTTATCCTTTGAGGATTTTTCCCTTACTCCAGCAAGTAGGAAGTTGTCCTTCTTCTTGCCTTTAGGCACCTGCCCAGTCGCAGGGATTTCATTTAGATCTGAATCAGCTAAAGAAATACCACGATCCAGTAAAGGTTGAGAGCGTGGTGGCAATTATTCTTCAAAAGGTAATTATTAGTATAACGGCTTCGTTCAGCCGCAGAGGCAATTTTATGAACTACCAGTCTGGCAGGATGTTGAGGTATCCGAGGTAGTAGACCCTGAGATTTCTTCTTTTGTTAAATGTGAGTAAGACTTGATATTTTTGATCGATCTGGAAATAGTGTGTCTTATCATGTTTCGATGGTTTCCTTGGATGTCGTTTCTATTAAGAATCGACTGTGGTAAAGGGGTGAGCTTCTGGTATGACTTGTTCCTGGCATTTGTGAGACTTTACTACTTGATCTGGTTTAAATGTGAGAAATTTGGCAGAGAGTGTAGGTATGGTCTGCTTGGCATCTTTTTGTGCCACGTTCTACTATTATGTCAAATCAGTTTACCTCTCTCGTCGGAATTTAATGTTGGTACGATAATGAGATCTTAATTCGTCTCCATCATAAAGCGTCATCGTTTCTTCTGGTACAAAGTGATAAGTAAGTAATATTCGATCGATGTGTCTACCTTTGGTTCAAGATGCTTATAGAATCATGTTATTCTACAAGTTTGTCTCGGTATAAAAGGATTTTCTGTTGAATTGTTAGAGTTTCCTTCTTATTGGGGGATTAAATTGGCATAGATGTTATTCCATAAAGCTTATTTAATGTCTATTTCTTCAATTGCGATTTTTGGGTTAGCCTGACTCGGAAGTAGTCTAGCTCTGGTAGCCAAGAAATAAGAAGATGAGCTTCTTGAAGTTCTAATTATTTCTATCCTCGGTCTATTACCATCTCTCCTCGTCCGGAAAATAGTGAGTTTGGGCCGTTAGTAGCCGCTTGTGATATTCCCTGTGTTGAGCTAGAGTGCGTGTCAAGGTAGCCGTGTAAGCACATTTTTGTGTTTTAAAGTTACAAAGGGTAATGAGAGGCATCATCTGACCTTTGATTTGATCCATCAGGCCGTGCTGCTTATAGAAAATGTATGGAGTTGTGACTCGAGAGTTGCAGCTATTTGGCAACTCGAAAGGGTAATTTGTAGCTCAGGTCGGAGCCGCATTCTGTTTTAGCTAAGTCTTTCTTAATCCAGTAGGTTGTGCGAGGATGATTATTCCTATTCAAATAGCTGCATGAGTTTGTGCTTTAAGTGGAGGAGTCTTCCTCCATATACTGAATGGTAATACTAAATCTCTGAGGTGTTGATACCACTTTTCTCACGACCCAAAGTAAGGCCACGTCAGAAATCTAAAATGAGTGTCGATCATTTCTAAACCCACTAATAATCTATTAATGACAGAGATAAGCTGGCAACTTGATCATATATACGTACCTATATGCTGAAAGTATAAAGTCTGGAAAGATGACATGACTTTAACTTGCTGGCAATTAGAACATTGAGCCACAAATTCTGCTATGCTACACTTCATTCTGTCCCACCAATAAATCTTCTTAAGATCATGGTACATCTTAGTCGAACCTGGATGAACATTGTATTTGGAACAATGTGCCTCTATCATAATCTGTCCACGTAAATCTGCAACATCAGGAACACAAAGTCTATCTTTATACATGAGACCACCGTCAGTAGTAACCCTGTATTGTGACTCCGGTTTTCTTCTGGCTATCTCTATATTCAACTAGAACTGGATCCTCATACTGACGCCGTTTTACTTCATGGAAATTTAGAGTTAAAGGTCTAGTGCAGCTTGTTGTCCATCCATCATTGGCATATCTTCTTCACACCTCAAATCTTTGAGAAGTTACTTTAGCATTATAAGTGCTCATGTAATCAACGTTGTTGCTGGTATCCTGCCTCAGCTCATGATCCAACTACATGTCTCTTTTATTTTTTATTTTTTTCAAGTCATAATATTTCCAATTCAAGATAATAGCCTGAAGTAGATGTTTAGTCTGAAGATCATTCCTGGTTTACATCATACTATCCAGTAGTATTTACATGATCCTTATCCTTATATGATAGACTCTGTTTAGATGAACCTTTGACATACATTAGGATATGAGTAACTACATTCCCACAAGTAGTTTGCGGAACAACACTAACATCAACTGAGATGTTGCATAATGCGTTCGTAAAAATAATGTATCTTGCATGAAATCTTCTATAGTGTGTAGTGACAAAGTACTTCAAAAGCTCCCCCTATTGTATCAAGCGTAAGCTAACTTTTAGTTCCATCAGACTGTTCTATATCGTAAAGTATATCGACAAGGTGATTCGTCTACAGAATCATGTTAATTCATCCAAAGTTCCGTGTATCTTTGTTTCAAAAATGTAAAGCTCTCCTCACGTGTTTGAGGAAGTGTCAGCTTAGTCCGAATAATTTGGGCAATGATGTTATTATATTATCCAGATATGTATTATTCTAAGAGTTCGGCGTTTGTGTTATAATTCTGATCCTGTAATCAAGAAATAATACCCGTGGAGTAGCTTATGAAGGTCGTGCAAGTTCTTTTGCTATTTGTGCGAATTTTTCTTTAGATTTAAGCTCGTTCGAGGACGAACGAGAGTTTAAGTAGAGGAGAATGAAACGACCTCGGTTAGCCGTTTCAGAAGTTAGGACTCCGATTGGCGTGCCGATAATTTTAAAAACTTCGTAATGCCCATTAGGACATGTCTGTAAAATTTGAGCTAAATCAGACCTCGTGTGGTAGACATCGGAAGAATGTTTCAGTTTTTATTGTCGATAAATATTAAAAAGAGATTTTCGAGCTAGGTTTTGGCGAATGAGCTCCGATTCGAAATCCGAAAGCGCCATTATGTTCATGTGATTATTTGTGACTTTTGTGAACTTTCGAAAGTGAATTTCGATGTTGTTCGGCTAGTTTTTGCTAAAATGCCGAAAGTTAAATAATTTGACTTTTTCTCATTTAAATTCGAATCTTGAGTTTCGGGAGTCCGATTTGAGATCCGCCTTGTATAACTTGTATGCAAAAGTTGGAATTATTTCGAATATTGTAGGATTCTGTTTTAATTTTCGTCGCGAAAAGACAAAAAAAAAGAAAAAAAAGAAAAGACAAATAAAAATAAATGTAGGCGGTGGGTCCTTAGCTTTTAAGCTAAGGACCAAGTAATATAAGTAGTACGATACAAACATCATCAAAATGAGGAAAATGAGCAGAATGAGAGAAAACGAGAAACAGAGAAAAATTATCAGAAAAATGCTAGAAAATGAGAAAAGAGCCGGGAAAATAGTAGAATTTTTACCCCGAAGCATTCAGGTAATGATCTTAATGCATTATTTGAGTTTATTACGTGTGTTTGAATATCTTTTAACGGTAAAACTTGGAATATTAGAGATCATTTTAATAAGTTCAATTAATAGTTTAAAGGGTCAAATGGACCCCGATAATGAAATTGATTATATATTCGTACTCAGTGAGTTATGGACAACTTATAAATGTAATTTATTTAGGGTTTGGTTATGTGACCTTAAACCCTGTACATAGGTCTGGCCTGCGTATTACGTATGCGAATAGGGTATCAGGTTCCTAACCGGATTGCCCTAAGATGCGAGGAATGAAGCCTTTAGCCTAATGTGATATATTTTTCTGCTTATTGAATAGAGTGGGATCATTTCGCAATGGAACCAAAGGATAAAGCGGTTGTTGATTAGCAATGCTAACTTTTGGGAGAGGTAAGTGTTTGTATCCATTTCTTTGGAGGCCTTTGCCCTTGTGAATATTCTACCACGTGTTCCTTATGTGTGTAGCTGCCGATAGGCATATCATTACGCCTTAGCTTTGAATTTACATTGTATATTATATGTTATGCCCTGTTGTTGGTATTGCATTGAACATATGAGCATTGCACTCTGGTTTTGAGAATTGCATATACCTCCCGGTTGGCGATGAGAGTCCCGTACCGGTGAAGGGTCATTATTGCATATACATCCCGGTTGGCGATGAGAGTCCCGCACCGGTGAATGGTCATTATTGCATATACTTCCCGGTAATCGATGAGAGTCCCGAGCCGGTGAAGGGTCATTATTGTATATATACTTCCCGGTAATCGATGAGAGTCCCGAGCCGGTGAAGGGTCATTATTGCATATACTTCCCGATAATCGATGAGAGTCCCGAGCCGGTGAAGGGTCATTATTGCATATATACTTCCCGGTAATCGATGAGAGTCCCGAGTCGGTGAATGGTTATCATTGCATATATTTCCCGGTAATCGATGAGAGTCCTGAGCCGGTGAAGGGTCATTATTGCATATATCTCCTAGTAGACGATGAGAGTCCCGCGCCGGAGATAGGTATCAGGCATATGTGACTGCATTGCATCGTACCGCATTAATCCCATCTCATTGCACCGCATGCTGATTATTGTGTGTATTGTGTAGTCTTTTATGTATGCGGTATGTATACTATGTCGTGGACATATCTCTGTTTGCCTATATATTTCTGGCTCGTATTCTGTGTTGCGGGGATCGAGTTGCATGCCGCAACGGTATAAATATATGGATCGGGTTGCACACCGCAGCAGTATAAATATATGGATCGGGTTGCACGCTGTGACAGTATGAATATATGGATCGGGTTGCACGCCGCAAGAGGATGGATATATGGATCGGGTTGCACGCCGCAACAAGATGTATTTCTGATTGTTGATATGTTCGGGATACTTATATGTTCTGGCTATCTTACGTTCCTGGTGGTTAATGAGTTTTTTATTCCATACGTGTTTCTAGTTATTATCTGGCTCTGCCTTTTCATAATTTAAATAAGAGGAATTTGGTTTATTTATTTCTTTTCTCCCTGGCTAGCTATCCTATTCTTTAAGGTGGCTAGTCTACCCCCACTTATTGAGTCCTTTTGACTCACCCTTGTTTGTTGTTTGTTTTTGTCTATCTATTTTGTTTCGGAAGGTTCGCTCCAGGATTGAGTTCACCACGTTGTGAAGGAGCGAAGACGACTTCAGCTGTCAGGGTGAGCCAGCTTTTATTCCGGATGGCTTCCAGGTTTATGGTTATTATTTCAGTTGCATTTTGCTCCCTTCAGGAGGTATTTGTCTTCTTCTGTACTCTTAGATGTCTAGTCTGGATAACCCTAAACCTAGTATGTCGGGTAGTCAGCTGTAATTTCTTTTGTACAGCTTAGAGGTATCAGTATGTATGTGTTTTGTTTTAAGTGTTGTCCTTATCTATGAATTGTTTATATTTATTTTCCTTATTTAATTGGGAAGGGTTCGCCCAACAGGTCTAAGGGAGGATGTGGGTGCCCACACGACCTAACCGAATTTTGGGTCGTGTCAACAACGATCCAAGGGTTGGCAGATATCTTCAAGATGACGTGGGGCTCTATAAATGGAGCATATGCTTTTTCCCTGGGCACAGGTACACGACTAAGAACATTCATACCAATTATCTGAACCTTGCTTTGGATGTTCTTTGTTTACATGGCAATTAATCCGAGAACATTCTAATTGACCTTCAAAATAGTATCAATGATGTGTATAACGTAATTATTGTTGTTCAGATCGCATGCTTAATGTTCGCACTTGGATTAGACATATTTAGCATTAAGGTCTTTGTTTGTTAAACAATTTCAAGTTTGCAGTGATGACCTCGAACATTGCTGAGTCCACCAATGCAATGCTGAGGGATGAAAGAGAATATCCTATTGTTGCCCTATTAAATCATATCAATCATACATTTGGTGAAAAATTCCACGTAAGAGCTACCGAGTTCCTCGAGGTTTGAACCATATGTGTCCCTTCAATTGAATGAAAAATAATATTCAACATGGAGGAAGGGGGTAAGTCGCTATTAGTCGAAAAGGTATGTATGGTTTCACCATCATCAGTCCAGGCCAGGGAGCAGAAATCGATTTACTCAACAAAAGTTGTACGTGCAGAGAGTATCAAATTGACTTAATACCCTATAAACATGCTATGACAGCTATCAGGATGCTGCATCCAGAAGATTATAGAGCATGCGTAACTTTATTTCTGCATATTACAATTTAGAGTCATATATGCTTGCCTATGCATAACCAATCAATGCTGTTCCCTCAGAAGAATTTTGAAATGTTCCTCCTGAGCTACTTGAGAGACAAATATTGCCTCCTTTCGTCGACGTGGGTAACGGTAGACGAAGGAAAAAGCGGATACCATCAGTTGGTGAAGTATTTTTAAGTAGAAACAAATATAGCATCTACAAAAGGTCAGGCCACATAAGAACTACTTGCCCAAGATGAGTGGATAGTGGAAAATCCTCCCAAACTCAAAGTGTTGCTTTTTAAATTTTAATCTTGAACAATTTAAATTTTTTATCATGTAGTAACATCTTATTATTTTAAGCCCTTTTTTTAAGCTATCAGAAATATGCAACGATATGCTGTTAAAATAATGGCCTTTCATTAAAATTCATATTAAAAAAATATTACATTTCAGGGGCAGCGGGTGGTGGTGCTGGGGAACGGGGGGGGGGGGGGGGGGGGGAGTAATGTAGTCATCTAGGTTCTTGCCAACACCTCCAAAAGAACGCGCAGAACCCTAGCTATTCTGCGGATATCAGTTAATTGAAGCCTGTGTGCTTCACGGAGGCGATCTCTTATCTCGTCAATGTCACCCTACAGATCCTTAGTCTTGTAGTGTGGTTTGCGCGCTATGTTGATTTTTGATTTTTTTTGTTAGAGTTCTATGAGATTAAAAACCCGTGAAAAGTATAACCTATTTATAGAGAGAGTCTTGTTCCAAAGAGTCAGGCTGATTCAAACGAAGGTTTGGCTTGTGCAATTAAAAGCTGTGAAAGCATCCCTCAAAACCTGCATACGAAACGAGGCATTAATTAATCCAGATACATCATCTAGAGAATAGTGAACTTTTTATCAATGTTCCAAGCACGTCTTTTGGCTTTTTTATGTTAAAAAATTTATAAATTTCAGACGGGTGCAAAATTCATCTATACATACATTTTGTTGTTCCGCCATACACACAATTATCTTCCTACTTGAATTATCAAAATTTCTTCATAAACAACAAACACAAATGGAAAACAACCAAAACGAAGTTGTTGCTAATTGCCACTATGCTCCAGCGCAACCTGACCATAATAAATATTATGGAAACATCGCCTGGGATATTGCCGGTATACAAACTGACATCACTGCAATCAACCATACTATAGACCGCTTGTCTGCTGATATATGGAGTATAAGGCAAGTGTTAATTCAGCGCACGGAGCGTATTAAAAGAATACTTTTGGGACTACTTCTCCAAAAAGAGATGAATCCGGAGCAGTTTGATACTCCTCCAAATTCTCCCAATGCTGACAATTAATTATATATCTCGTTCTATTATATACTATGAAGCATTATATGTAGTACTTTTGTGAAAGCATTATATCTAGTACTTTTGTTTAAGCATTATGTCTAGTACTTTTGTATATGTATTTTGTTTCCTTAATTATGAATGAAAACTATCAGATTATGTGTTAAGTTGATCATACTTCCACTACCTATTATTAGTGAACGCCTAATTTCTTTTAACAAAATACAACTAAACTTCATCATCAACTTGAAACATCCGAACACACGTTCAGAGCACCATATGAAGATGTTTGACATAGCAGGAATATGGTCTTAACATTGTTATTAACATAAACATGCAAACTCTTCAACCTTTAGCATATTTATTTTATAAAACCCTAATTTATTTTAACAAAAACCATCTAAAATGCATCAGCAACTTCAAACATCCTAAAAAACGTTCAGAGCACTGTATGAAGATGTTTGACATATCAGAAGGAGTATGGTACTAACATCGTTATTAACATAAACATGCAAAAGCTTCACTATTTGTACAACAACACAACACTATTTGACGAAAAAATCAACAAAACCAGAGATTTTCACGAGAATTTCAGTCCAGAACCAGTAAGAAGGCGTAAAAACCCTAGCTTTATCGAAATAGAAAAATATCAAAAAATAAACGCCGATTCACTTGAAAAATATCAATATAGTTCAAATTTTACCTTTAGATGTTACAGAAGAAATGTAGATGGCTGGCGACAAAATAGAAGACTCGAGATTAAGAGAAGAAAGGAGCGGGTGTTCGATGCTTGAAATGATGGAATTGATAAGACCGATCTGCCGCATTTTTAATTAAAACTTAATTTTTGGGGTTGTCATTAAAGCCCCACCTTTTTATTTGTTCCTACTTCCACGCGCATCCTTTTTGTATAAAATAGAGTGGAGGGTACATTTTTCAGAGATATTAGAATGTGCTTTTGAACGTTCCAAATATTGTTATCTATTAAATCGTTCGTTCAAAATGAAATGCGTTTCCTCTTAAAAAAAGTATTTTTTTGACGGTCGGAACATAGAAAAGGGTGTTCCAACCCTAACCCTAACCCTGAACCCCAATCCCTAACTCCAAACCCCAAACTGCAAAAATTCTGAACATTTGAAGAACATCCAATCTCCTATTCTGAACCAGCTTCGACAAGTTCCCGAACGTCTTTAGGCCGTTCTGTATCACCATAACGATGTTCTTTCTGTCCCAATAAGGATTAGTTGAGAAATACTAATATAAGGATCAGTTGAAATGCTTAAACAATGACTTAGTAGTCTATTAAAATTCCAAAACATGCCATGTGTAAGTAAAATCAAATATATGCCATGAGGATTTAATTATATGTTGTTTTAACTAAGTGGATAATCTATATTATGATGATTTAACCTTAAATATAAAGCCTTATTAATCTAGTCATGTTCTATAGTTTCTTTTTACAATCATATTCAAGATTAGAACAATACATATTAAATTAGGCACCTATTATGAACTGAACATACAAACTCATGTCCGTGACGTAAATTAGATATTTTTTGCATTAATATTAGTAAATTTTTGTGTATTCAAACAGATTACTCAATAGTATGTGTATTTAAAGTGATTACTCAATAGTATGTCTATTGAAATTGTTTACTCATTTATTTCTATTACAGTGAATATTTATTTATATCTATCGAAAGCGATTACTTAGTTATATCTAATGAAAGCGATTACTAAGTTGTTGAGGATTTCATTATATGTTGTTTTAACTAAGTGGATAATCTTTATTATGATGATTTAACCTATATTCAAGATTAGAACAACATATATTAAATTAGGCACCTATTATGGTCTGAACATACAAACTCATGTTCATGACGTAATAGATGTTTTTTGCATTAATATTAGGAAATTAAAAAAAAAACTGACGGTTTCAAAACTTATCTATAAATATATACATTTTTGTTAGAAATACGTACACACAATCTTAAACAATTCAATCTTACATGTTCCAAGCATGTCTTTTGGTGTTTGTTATGGATGCATTAGCTCTAATACATCGGATACATTTTTTTAGAGATATTTGAACAATCTCTTGTACGTGCCCCAACCATGGTTTTCTAATGTTACAATACGTGGAGCAACCCGTTTTAAATACGCGGAGCGACCCGCTCCACAACTTACATTAATCCGACCAGTTCTATTAACCCGCTCCGGACATAATTAAATTACCTTAAAACACGTGGACTAACCCCAACCATTCAATTAATTAGGTCTTTTTACCCATCTCTCAAATATAAGTTAGTTCTTCTACTCCCTCTACCTCTTCTTCTTTTTAACTCAACCAGCAAAGTACCAGACCGTGTCTCAAGGATCAACTTGTTCTCGCAGCTCCTCCATCTCTCAAATATAAGTTAGTTCTTCTACTCCCTCTACCTCTTCTTCTTTTTAACTCAATCAGCAAAGTACCAGACTGTGTCTCAAGGATCAACTTGTTCTCGCAGCTCCTCTCAACATTGTTAATGTTGGTGTAGTTTACCTGCGATTCAATTCACGGCGGGCACACAGTCGAATGCTGGACGAAAATTTTGCAAGTGTTCCCGCTAGGGTATTAGCAATTGTGGATTTTGGGAATGGTGTGATGAGGAGTATCCCCAGCCTACTACCTTGGTTATAAATAAATTGAAAATTTCACTGGATGAAGAAAGGGCCAATTTGGTGAAGGAAGTGGACAAATTAGAGGCTTGTAACACTACAAATTTATTGAAGATTAGTAAGTTAGAGGCTAAATTACATGTTGGAAGATGTATTTCTTATTGAATTGGGCAGTTTTTTTTTTGTTTCATAGTAGCTAGGTTTATTTGATACCAATTGTTGTTCATCTAGTAGCTAAAATTTAAATATTTGAACGTTTAACTTAATGTTTCGAGCATTTATTAATGGCGTTCCAAAAGTCTATTATTTTTGTAGTATATAATTCAAATTGATCATCATACATATGTTCTAATAATGAAAACGTGATGTTCAGTATAATGCAAAACAATATTCATAAATATTCAAAACATGCATAAATTGTACTGAAAATTAAAGGACAAGACTTCAAACCACGACATTCAAAACAAACGGAAAATTAAATTACTAGACTTAAAAGGAGATTATTCAAACAACATTATTTCTTCATTTCACATGTGTGCTGCTGGAGGACGTGGTGGTGAAGGGTAGTTTTGGGGGTCAATCTTGAGTTCAGCTTGAATACCACGGAGCATACGCTTGATAAGATTCATATCCTTACGGAATTCATCGAATCTAGTCCTTATTTGCGTCACTTGATTCTCTATATTTCCAATATATACTGCAAACTGATCAACATCTGAGGTCAAGAATGCAATATCTTCATGGACATGATCGATTTCAGTGAACATATTATCACTTGGCACTCCACTATCATGTTCTGGTGCTCTTGGGTGCCTTACAATGCGAGGCATTGTTGTTGTTTCACCTTCTTGTTGTTGTTGTTGTTGTCCCAGTTGTTGTTATGGAGATGTTATTATATAGGCTTGGTGCCTTTTCGGTTGTATATGTGATGATTTGACGATGTGCCTATTCATATTGAATGGTTGGGGTTAGTACACATGTTTTAATTGTGATGGTTACAGGAGGTGCCTAATCATTGACGGGGAAGTCAGAACATCTCCATGGCGATACGAATCATCGTAAACTCGTTCCATTAGTCTATTGATTTTTAATGTTTATAATTCAAATTGATCATCATACAGATGTTCTAGCATTAATGTTTGAAAATTACTTATGTCGTTCCAATAGTCTATTATTTTTCAAACTGATCATCATAATACACTTAATGGCTAGCCCCTACAATTCAAATCTGAAGCAAACAACGAATGCATCACCTCAAAAAATGAAAAAACTACATAATGGCTAGTGTCGGCAAGTTGCTACAAAACGTGGACCACTTATTGTATTTCATATTTAAACCCTTGTAATTATATTTTTAGGGAGGGATTACGTATCTTTGGAGGCAAGAACCACAAGAGAGGCTAGGAACTAAAGATTCATCAATTGAGTTGTAAATCATCTTCCCTCTTGATTGTTTCATGACTTTTGGATTATTTTGTGAGAAAGCTATCTTGTCTATGAGTAGCTAAACTCTATTATTCCAGGATAATGGGTTAACCATTATAGTTGTACTCTGAAGTTGATTTAATTCTATTAAATTTATCAGATTGAGTTGTTTATTTAATTCTGCTCTGAATTACTTGATTTCCTGGCCAGTGGGAACCGTAGGTTGCAATGGAATTAAATAGAGCGTGTTCCTGAACCTGGGCATCGGGGAATGGTTTCGCGGTTAGGATAGAAATATACCTAACAATCACGCTTAATCAATATACAGGAGAAGCACATGCATTATTGTTAACTCTAATTCCATAGAAATATAGGCGTTAGGATGGCCTGAATAGGCGAACAGGGTATCGAAAGAGCTCTGTGAGTATAATCAACCCTGTGATTAGCAACTTAGATAAATAAAGTTAATTCAATTAGCGGAGTAGTGCAACCGAATCGGTGAACGTCCCATAATCCTGGAATATTTCATCTCATTAATATCTAAAACTCTTGAATTGTCTTGCATTCAAGTTTACTTCATTCACTGTTAGTTAATTAGTTTAATTAAACACACTCAAAATTTGGTTAAACTCTCTTGAACAATATTTGAATTACAGTTTTTCTAGTTAGTAGTTAATCGATAGTCCTCGTGGGAACGATACTTTTCTTATCACTTTATTACTTGATCGACCGCGTATACTTGCGTGTGCGTTTGGAGCGACAAGTTTTTGGCCCCGTTGCCGGGGACTAAGATTTAATTAGTTTCTAGATTAGCTTTTTTTTGTTATTTGTTCAAGATTAATTTTTGTTTTAGTTGTCTGTGGTTTTTTCAAGTTTTGGCTTGAATGCGAAGGAGCAAGAGTGGTGATAAACTCTACACTTTTGAACCTGAACCTGAAAGACTTTTTCACAGGCTAAGGAAGGAGGCCAGACTCAAAGAAAAGCTAGAAAAAGCTCTTATTTCTGATCCTACAGAGATGGCTGAAAATCAAAACCGCGCCATACTGGACGTGGCCAGACCTACTCTGGATAACATGGCCAAAGCTATTGTGAGGCCCACCATTACCGGTAAATTTGAGTTGAAAGAGAGTATGATCCGACTCTTCCAGTTGTATTTTGTGCACACTTTGACTGCTTTGATGAGGAAGCACGGGGTCCCCTTCTATACGGGTGATGATCTTTTAGAGGTACCCATTGCGCATGACATTATTTCTGCGCATGACCCGGTTGCGGCAAAGGAGGATAAGAGATCTACATCAGAGCGACTTGAGGCATTTGAGGCCGAATTGGCCAAGCTGAGAGAGGGGAAATAGGCCGAGGTGGCCGAGCTGAGACAGGAGCAGGCGGCTCAAGATGCCTTGATGCAGAGTACACTAACAGAGATCCTTGCTTCTATTCAGAGTACCAAAGTGACGCGTTCCATTGGCATCCAAACTGAGGCAGAGTCCAGTCATGAGGTTGTGGATTTGAGTGCTACTGATGGCACTGCTACAGAGCCAGCTCCAGCTACTAACACTGCTATGGAGGGGTCTCTGGTTGATGCAATGGATGCAGCTGACGGTACATTGTTAAATCCCTCCACTGCTAAGACCGCAGATTCAGACCGGTCTATAGCACCTCCAGATTCTGCAGTTTAAGAGAGCTTTCTTTAAACCCACTCTTGTTCATTATTTTTGTGTTTGTCCAGTGGGGACCATGCACTATTTTAAGTATGGGGTGGGGTATCATGACTTGTAATTAGGAAATAGGAGTAGCTAAGTGGTAAGGACCTGTTCTTTCTCTGTGAATTATTTGATACTATCATATTTAGTCCTTTACGTGCAAGTTGAACTTCCCTAAAGAGTTTTGGTGTGAGTTATGTATTGGATTGATAGTCAGTCTTGTTAGTGACTCTTCGGCTCAGGTTTCTGACTCTGAGTGCTGACTGAATAGCATGACTTGTCTCACTTGTTTTTGTTAGTTGTTGGAATTGTTCCGCCTTGAGTAGTTCATGTGCCATGAGTGGTAAGGTACTTGTATTACTTCTCGTGCTTGCATTACTGGTCTAGCACTTGTCCTGTGTGTGGGTTCAAAGCGAAATCTTAGGTTTGCTCTAGTCGGGAGATGATACAGGCGTTTCTTTGATAAGCCCTTCTTTTGCAGCCTTGATTAGCCTACCCGTTCATATATATCCCTTGTAACCCCTTTTTGATCCTATTTGCCTTTTTTTTTAAACACCCATATTACGAGCCTATTCCTTTTATTCTCAATTACGTTCTTTTTGAACCCTTACTCCTTAGAGCACTTTAATTGAAAAATACTCTTGTGTGTGGAGCTGTGGTTGGAGAGGTTTAGTGGATTTTGAGTGGAGTCAATGAAAGGAAAAATTATGGTATTTTGAGGAGAAGTACATTGGCAAGGTTGAAGAAAAAAAATTGAAAAAGAAAAGAAAGAAAAAAAATGAAAAAAGAAAAATAAAGAAAACAAAAGAGAAAAAGAAAGTTCTCAATCCTTGCTAGTGTTGTGCACAATTGATGAAAAATACTTAAAGTGAGGAAAGTTTTTGGTTGATGTTCGGGTGGTAGCTTGGTTGGTTTTGTGAAGAGTTGAGCTATAAAAAATTGAAAGTGATGTATTGAAGTGTTAGGGAGGTAGTCACTAATTTAACCATATATATCATACCCGTCCTTTAGCCTACATTATACAACCCTTGAAGTCCTAGTTAATTCCGAATAGGAGTGAGCCTACATTAGTGGAGTCCTACACTACGGGCAAGCCTATGGTACCATTGTGTGGCACTTGTGATTCTTTTTGAGTGTGAGAGAATTTTTTATCTTGAACGTCCCTTATAATTCATTTGATATATTTTTGTGTGATTGAGACTAGACTTTGATTGGTGAGGGCACATGGATTATGAGAGGTTAGAGCTTTTATTAAGCCTTAATCTTGAGCGACCGGGCATGTCGTGAGTAAGTTGGTGTGAGGAGTCATTTCTTGAGGCTTGGATATTGCTAGTTGATTGCTTTGATAATCCTTATTTTCTAAATGTGTGGTGTGTAAATATGGGAAAGTTGTGTGCTTGTATGTTTGGTGGCTAATTGTTGGTATCAACCCATTTCATAGATGCGCTTCCTTGAAGTTCTTGAGTTGGTTGGATGAGATCTATTGAGTACAATTGTGTTGGGTTTGTTTGTTCGGGGACGAACAAAGTTTAAGTGTGGGGGTGTTGATGTTGGGCGTATATCTTATGTTTTGGCGTCGATTTCTTATAGCTTTTGTGTTGTTTTTCATGGTATTATGTGCCCAACAATGATTGATTTGAAGTAAAATGCTAACTTGAGGTGTTTGGATGTTTTAGGAGCAAAATGAAGGAAATTGGAGCTAGATTTGTACAAGAACAAGGAAGAATCAACGCGTAAAGCCACGGATGCTTGGCATGCTCCGTTGTATGCACTGGGAAACAGTCCTAGAGCAGCTTGGATAAGCTAAAAATGTGGGCCACTTATTATATTTCATATTTAAACCCTTGTAAACATATTTTTCGGGAGGGATTACGTACCTTTGGAGGCAAGAACCACACGAGAGGCTAGAGAACTAAAGATTCATCAATTGAGTTGTAAATCTTCTTCCCTCTTGATTGTTTCATGACTTTTGGATTATTTTGTGAGAAAGCTATCTTGTCTATTAGTAGCTAAACTCTATTATTTTAGGGTCATGGGTTAGCCATGAAAGTTGTACTCTGAAGTTGATTGAAGTCTATTAAATTTATCAGATTGAGTGGTTTATATAATTCTACTCTGAATTACTTGATTTCCTGGCCAGTTGTTAAGTACTATCCATGAACCTAAGGTTGAACTTGAAAGTGGGAACCGTAGGTTGCAATAGAATTAAATAGAGCGTATTCCTGAAACTGGGCATCGGGGAATGGTTTCGCGGTTAGGATAGAAATATACCTAACAGTCACTCTTAATCGGTATGCAGGAGAACCACATGCATTCTTGTTAACTCTAATTCCATAGACATATAGGAGTTAGGTTGGCCTGAATAGGTGAACAGGATATCAAAAGAGCTCTGTGAATATAATCAACCATGTGATTAGTAACTTAGATAAATAAAGTTAATTCAATTAGCGGAGGAGTGCAACCGGATTGGTGAACTGAAACGACCTCGGTCAGTCGTTTCAGAAGTTAGAACTCCGAGAGTATGAGTGAAGGATCATTATTGCATATACTTCTCGGTTCGTGATGAGAGTCCCGCACCGGTGAAGGATCATCATTGCATATACTTTCCGGTAATCAATGAGAGTCCCGAGCCGGTGAAGGGTCATCATTGCATATACTTCCCGGTAATCGATGAGAGTCCCGAGCCGGTGAAGGGTTATTATTGCATATACTTCCCGGTAATCGATTAGAGTCCCGAGCCGGTGAAGGGTCATCATTGCATATACTTCCCGGTAATCGATGAGAGTCCCGAGCCGGTGAAGAGTCATCATTGCATATACTTCCCGGTAATTGATGAGAGTCCCGAGCCGGTGAAGGGTCATCATTGCATATACTTCCCGATAATCGATGAGAGTCCCGAGCTGGTGAAGGATCATTATTGCATATATATCCTGGTAGACGATTAGAGACCCACACCGGAGATATATATCAGGCATATGTGACTACATTGCATCGTACTGCATTCATCCCATCTCATTCGTATGTGACTGCATTGCATCGTACCATATTCATCCCATCTCATTGCACCGCATACTGACTATTCTGCGTGTTGTGTTTTATGTATGCGGTATGTATACTATGTCCTAGACATATCTCAGTTTGCCTATATATTTCTGGCTCGTATTCTGGGTTGCGGGAATAGGGTTGCACGCCGCAATGGTATAAATATATGGATCGGGTTGCACGTAGCAACGGTATAAATATATGGATCGGGTTGAACACCGCGACGGTATGATGTATTTCTGATTGTTGATATGTTAGGGATACCTATATGTTCTGGCTATCTTACATTCCTGGTTGTTAATGAATTTATGATTCCATACGTGTTTCGAGTTATTATCTGGCTTTGCCTTTTCATAATTTAAATAAGAGGAAGTTGGTTTATCTGTTTCTTTTCTCCCTGGCTAGCTATCCTATTCTTTGAGGTGGCTAGTCATCCCCACTTATTGAGTCCTTTTGACTCACCCTTGTTTTTAGTTTGTTTGTTGTCTATTTATTTTATTTCGGCAGGTTTGCTCCAGGATTGAGTTCGCCACGTTGTTCAGGAACGAAGACGACTTCAGCTGTTAGGGTGAGCCAACTTTTATTCTGTATGGCCACCAGTTTTATGTTTATTATTTCAGTTGCATTTTGCTCCCTTCAGGAGGTATCTTTCTTCTTTTGTACTCTTAGATATGTATTCTGGATAGCCCTAAACCTAGTATATTGGGTAGTCACCTATAATTTATTTTGTACAGCTTAGAGATATCAGTATGTCTGTGCTTTTTTTCTAAGTCTTGTTCATATTTATGAATTGAATTATATTTATTTTCCTAATTTAATTGGTAAGGGTTCGCCCGACGGGGCTAGGGGTGAATGTCGGGTGCCCGAACGGCCTAGCCGGATTTTGGGTCGTGTCATGAACGTCCCATAATCCTAGAATATTTCATCTCACTGATATCTAAAACTCTTGAATTGTCTTGCGTTCAATTTCACTTCATTCACTTTTAGTTAATTAGTTTAATTAAACACACTAAAAATTTGGTTAAACTCTCTTGAATATTATTTGAATTAAAGTTTGTCTAGTTAGTCGTTAATCGATAGTCCGCGTGGGAACGATACTTTTCTTATCACTTTATTACTTGATCGACCGCGTATACTTGCGTGTGCGTTTGTAACGACATCAACCAATACAAGAGCATCCACGGGAAGAGGAGCAGCCAAGCAAAAAAGAAGGAAGAACGGGAAGAGGATCAACCAAGCCAAGAGGAGGAAGAACGGCACGAGGAGCAGCCACTAAAAAAGGAGGATGAACAAGTCGACCATTAAGCCAAAACACTTCTGCAGCACCAGGTGCACCACAACAAGAACGGGCAAATGATATTTTGGAACAACTTCAGGCTGAATTATGAGGTTGGAAGTTTAAATTCGAGGAATTCTTCGATGACTACAAAGTGGACGTCAAAAAGATGAACAAAGAAATAAAGAGGATAAAGACCATGCTCCAGATAGCAACCTTGAAACAAGAAGGGACTGCATTACGTTGAAGTGTAAATGCTTATTTTGGGTTTCTGTTGGATGTTAATATGACTGTTTATTAAGTAATATCTTTGTTTAAATGCTAATATAATTAGCACATTTTTGTAAAGCGCTGAATCTTTGGACAATCAAGAATATTTTTGCCTGGTTCTTGATTATCAATGTATAAACTTTAGTGTTCAGATCATCTGTCGTTATTTACTAGTTATTGAATATCAAATATCCATTAAGTTACACCAAAAATATATTTTAAAAAATATTTGAACGTGCAACTTAATATTTCGAAAATAACTAATGTTGTTCCAATAGTCTATTATTTTTTATGTTTACAAGTCGATTTGATCATCGTACTGATGTTCTAATAATGTAAACATGATGTTCAGTGTAATCCAAAATAATAGTCATAATTTGCCATAGATATCATCAAAAAAAGAAAAAGAAAAACAAAACAAAAGGGCAATCATCCAAATATTACACCCATCAAAAACAAAAATATAACTATCCAAATTTTACAACCCATACTAAGGGACTAACGAAATGACCCACCTTCGCGAGTATGTTACATATATTTTGTATAACATCTATGCAAAAGTTGGAATTATTTCGAATATCGTAGGGTTCCGTTTTAATTTTCGTCGCGAAAAGAAAATAAAAAAGAAAAAGACAAAAAGGCCAAACAAAAGGAAGAGGTTAGTGTTTATATCCATTTCTTTTGAGGCACCTAGCCTCGTGAATTTTCTACCACGTGTTTCTTACGTGTGTAGCTTCCGATAGGCGTACTAATTATGCCTTAGCTTTGGATTTACATTGTATATTATTTGTTATGTCCTGTTGTTGGTATTGCATTGAGGATTTGAGCATTGTACTCTGGCTGTGAGTTGGCATCTACTTCCCGGCTGTCGATGAGAGTCCCGCGCCGGTGAAGGGTTATTATTGCATCACATTACATTCATATGCATTATATGTCATTCAAATGAATTACATTACATATCATTGGGTGCAGGTGTATTCTCAGCTTTTATTTCGGATGGCCACCAGTTTATTGGTTATCATTTCAGCTGCATTTTGCTCCCTTCAGGAGGTATCTGTCTTCTTTTGTACTCTTAGATGTCTAGTCTGGATAGCCCTAAACCTAGTATGTTGGGTAGTCAGCTGTAATTTCTTTTGTACAGCTTAGAGGTATCAGTATGTCTGTATATTTGTTTTAACTCTTGTCCTTATTTATGAATTGTTATATTTATTTCCAAATTAAATTAGTAAGGGTTCACCCGACAGGTCTAGGGGGTATCAAAGCTTGGTTTAGAGTCTATCCAGACTAAGACAGTGTCTAGTAGAGTCTCGCTGATGGGTATGTAGACGTCCGTACTTATCTACGAGGGGTTATGAAGGCATTTAGGATGTTTCACTTCCTCCTTTTTTGATCGTGCGATGGTCTAGGATGCAAAAGTATTTTTGTTTATTACTTCATGGTAATTGTGAACCATCGTGGGACAAATCAGCAAACGTTATGAGTTCAAGACGAAGCAGTCTAGCGTGGGGCTAGCACTGACGAAGCCCCGAGAGTCTTTTATCGTGCTGACGACCTAGTTATGGAGGCCCCAGTTGTACGAGCTCGCGATGTGTAAGGGAGCACGGCTTTGTGGTTCCCTTGGCTCTCTACGATGCTTTTACGAGAATTTTGGCGACGCGGATACCGCAAGAACCTTTTATTCGCTAGGCAGCTTATCTGGTCGCCGCACATGTAGATGTTCGGACTTAGAAGCTCTTGTTCCAGTTCTTGATGTTGCCCCAGTAAAATATGTTCCACAGACAGCATGTGTTGCGCCACTAATTATTCTGGCTGGTTAGCCAGCCGATGTAATAGTTCGGTCCGAGTGCCCAAAGAGGTTGCATTATTTTATGCTGTTAGGACAGAATCCTCCTACCCTCAATATGATGCAATGGAGCGGAATCCTCCTGCTCCGAGGGCGGATCTCAAATTGGACTCCCGAAACTAAGATGCGAATTTATTGAAAAGAAGTCAACTTATTCAACTTTCGGTATTTTAGCGGAAACTAGCCGAACAACATCGAAATTCACTTTCGAAAGTTCACAAAAGTCATAAATAATCATACGAACCTAACGGCGCTTTCGAATTTCGAATCGGAGCTCATTCGCCAAAACCTAGCTCAAAAATCTCTTTTTAATATTTACCGACAATAAAAATTGAAACCTTCTTCCGATGCACCCCAAACGAGGTCTGATTTAGCTCAAATTTTACAGACAAGTCCCAATGGACCTTACGAATATTTTAAAATTATCGGCACGCCAATCGGAGTCCTATCTTCCAAAACGACTAACCGAGGTCCTTTCGTTCTCCTAAACTTAAACTCTCGTTCGTCCTCGAACGAGCCTAAGTCTAAATAAAAATTCATACAAATAACAAGAGAACTTGCATGACCTTCATAAACTACTCCACCAGTATTATCTTTTGATTATAGAATACACGCACACCGAACTCTTGGATTAAAATATATTTAAATAATATGATAATACCATTGCCCAGCTTATTTTAATTAAGCTAACCCTTCTTCAATCACGAGAGGAGAGTTCTACATTTTCGAAACAAATATACACAAAACTCTGGATGAATTAACATGATTCTGCCGGTGAATTATCTCGTCGATATACTTTTCGATATAGAATAAGTCGATGAAACAAAGAATTAGCTTACGCTTTAGCAACGCCTTAGAGATTTAATATTATGATTCGGTATCAGTTGGAGGAAGACTCCTCCACTTAAAGCACAAACCCATGCAGCTATTTGAATAGGAATAACCATCACTGCACAGTCTGCTGTACTAAAGAAGACTTAGTTAAATAGAGAACGCGGCTCAGACCTGAGCTACCAAATTACTCTCTGGAGTTGCCAAACAGCTGCAGCTCTCGAGTTCACCACTCTATATCTTTGTCATAAGCACTACCGCCTGATGGATCAAATCAGAGGTCAAATGATGCCCCTCATTACCTTTAACACGACTTTAACTTGCTGGCAATTAGAACACTGAGCCGCAAATTCTGCTATGTCACACTTCATTCCGTCCCACCAATAAATCTGTTTAAGATCATGGTACATCTTATTCGAACCTGGATGAACAGTGTATTTGGAATAATGTGCCTCTATCATAATCTGAAAACGTAAATCTACAACATCAGGAACACAAAGTCTATCTTTATAAATGAGAAAACTGTCAGTAGTAACCCTGTATGGTGACTCCGATTTTCTTCTGGCTATCTGTCTGTATTCAACTAGAAATGGATCCTCATACTGACGTTGTTTTACTTCAGAAAATTTAGAGTTAAAGGTCTAGTGCAGCTTATCGTCCATCCATCACTGGCATAAAATAAAATGATGTCAGCATATCCTTCAGGCTCTTGTTATATTGAGCGGTATGGTGTCGATTATTCTGTTTTTCAGTTTCAGGGGTCCAGCGTTGAATTGGTCGACCGCTCTTTATTAGCCAACTTGGTTCCATTTTTCTTCTAGATTCGTGGAAAAGTTCCTTTCGAGTAGCGAAGAGATGAAAAGTGTTGCCAGTTCGAGTGGATTGGACAGGGTAGCCTGTCAGTAAGCCTGTTGGATTCAGAATATGAGATTGAATTCTATAGAATGGCTGAATATGCATTAGAACTAGTCCATGAGCCTTTCGAGAGATTCAAAGATTTATTGGTGACCTTTCCCCTTCCTTGAGATCCCAAATTGCTCGAAAAATTGAGGTTGGGACTTCATTTGATGTCGTTGTTGATATTGCTCAAAGGTATTAGGCATACCATAAGTTAGAGGGGGAAGAGTTAGAGTGGGAGAGCAAGAAATTCCGTGGCCCTGGTGGGCAACCATGGTACCTCATTTGGAGGTAAAAGTTCTGATTATTTTGAGAGGTCACCTTCCAGGTTATCTCAGCGTGTGTCACGTGATTCTTAGAATTCGCCAGTAGTTCGTCAATATCAGACCCATTTTTTCTCTTTGTCGCTATCAGCAATCTGTCCAGCTTCCATTTTCATTGAGAAGGTATTATCATTGTCGTGAGCATGTCATCTTTGGTGGAGTTCTCCCTTACTCCGGCAAGTAGGCAGTCATCCTTTCTCTTGTCATCAGGAACTTGCACAGTCGCAGGCGATTTCATTTAGGTCTCAATCAGCAGGAGAATGCCACCATCCAGTAGGGGTTGAGAACGTGGTGGCAGTGGTTCTTGAGAAGGTGATTATCAGGATAGTGGCTCAGCTCAGCCGTAGAGGCAGATCTATGAACTGCTAGTCTGGCAGGATGCTGAGGCATCCGATGTAGTAGACCCAAGTATTTCTTCTTCCCTTAAATGTGAGTAAGATTTGATTCTTCCGGCCGATCTAGAAATGGGGTGTCCTATCATGTTAAAATGGTTTCTTTTGATGTTGTTTCTATTAAGAATTGGTTGCGGTAGAGGGTGAGCTTCTGATATGATTTATTCGTTGCATTTATGATGACCCTACTAGATTATCTGGTTTAAATGTGAGAGATTTGTGAGTGAGTATTGGTATTGTTTGCTTGGCATTTTGTTGTGCCTCATTCTATGATAATGTCAAGTCAGTCTACCTCTTTTTGGAACTCACTGTCGGTAGGATGATGGGATTCTTTTTCTTCACCATCAGAAAGTGTCATTGTTTCTTCCGGTGTAAATTGATTTGTAAGTGATAGTCAGTCTACGTGTCTCCTCTTTGTTCAAGATGCTAGTAGATATTATTCCATGAGCTTCACTCGGTTATAAAAGAGTTTACTAATAAATTGTTGGAGTTTCTTTTTATGGGAAGGTTAAATTGATATTGATTTTGTTCCATAAAGCTCATTTAATGTCTATTTATTCAATTGCGATTCTTTGGCTAGCCTGACTTAGAAGTAGTGTAGCTCTGGTAGCCAAGCAATAAGAAGATGAGTTTCTTGAAGTTCTAATTATTTCTATCCTCAGCCTGTTGCCATCTCTTCTTCTTCCGACACTAGTGAACTTGGGCGGTTAGTAGTCTCTTGTGATGTTCCCTTTGTTGAGCCAGAGTGCGTGTCAAGGTAGCCGGGTAGGCACATTGTTGTTTTTAAGGCTACAACGGGTAATGAGAGGTGTCATTTGACCCCCTGAATTGAGTTATCGAGCGGTGATGCTTTTGGAAAAGGTATGGAGTTGTGAACTCGAGAGTTGCAGCTGTTTGGCAACTCGAAGGGTAGTTAGGTAGCTTAGGTCTGCCTACATTAAGTTTTTAGCCAAATATTTTTTAGTCCAGCAGACTGTGCGGGGATGATTATTCCTATTCAAATAGCTGCATGAGTTTGTGCTTTAAGTGGAGGAGTCTTCCTCTAAATACTGAATGGTAATACTAAATCTCTAAGGCGTTGATACCACTTTAGTCACGACCTAACCTAGGGCCACGACAGAAACCTACAATGAGTGTTGATCATTGCTAAACCCACTAATAATCTATTAATGCTAGAGATAAGCTAGCAACCTGATCATATATACGTACCTATTGGCTGAAAGTATAAAGTCTGGAAAGATGACAGGATTTTAACTTGCTGGCAATTAGAACACTGAGCCACAAATTCTGCTATGTCACACTTCATTCCGTCCCACTAATAAATCTGCTTAAGATCATGGTACATCTTAGTCGAACCTAGATGAACAGTGTATTTGGAATAATGTTCCTCTACCATAATTTGTCCACGTAAATCTGCAACATCAGGGAGACAAAGTCTTTCTTTATACATGAGAACACCGTCAGTAGTAGCTCTTTATGGTGATTCTAATTTTCTTCTGGATATCTGTCTGTATTCAACTAGAACTGGATCCTCATACAGACACTATTTTACTTCATGAAAATTTAGAGTTAAAGGTCTAGTGCAGCTTGTCGTCTATCCATCATTGGCATATCTCCTTCACGCCTCAACTCTTTGAGAAGTTACTTTAGCATTATAAGTGCACATGCAATCAACTTTGTTGCTGCTATTCTGCCTCAGCTCATGGTCCAGCTACATGTCTCTTTTATTTTTACTTTTTCAAGTTATAATAATTCCAATTCAAAGACAATACCCTGAGGTAGATGTTCAGTCTGAACATCATTCTTGGTCTACATCATACTATCCAGTAGTAGTTGCATGATCCTTATCCTTATACGATAGACCTTGTTCAGATGAACCTTTGACATACATTAGGATATGGGTAACTACATTCCCACAAGGAGCTTGCGGAACAACACTAACATCAATTGAGATGTTGCATAGTTCGTTCGTAAAAATAATATAGCTTGCATCAAATATTCTATAGTGTGTAGTGACAAGGTACTTTAAAAGTTCCCCCTATTGTATCAAGCGTAAGCTAACTCTTAGTTCCATCAGACTGTTCTAGATCGTAAAGTATATCGACGAGGTGATTCATCTGCAGAATCATGTTAATCCATCCAGAGTTCCGTGTATCATTGTTTCAAAAATGTAGGGCTCTCCTCACATGTTTGAGGAAGTGTCAGCTTAGTCCGAATAAGTTGGGCAATGATGTTATCAGATTATCCAGATATGTTTATTCCAAGAGTTCGGTTTTCGTGTTATATTTCTGATTCTGCAATCATGAGATAATGTCCGTGGAGTAGCTTATGAAGGTCGTGGAAGTTCTTTTACTATCTGTGCAGAATTTTCTTTAAACTTAGGCTCGTTCGAGGACGAACGAGAGTTTAAGTGGAGGAGAATGAAACGACCTCGGTTAGTCGTTTCGGAAGTTAGGACTCCGATTAGCGTGCCGATAATTTTAAAAACTTCGTAATGTCCATTTGGACCTGTCTGTAAAATTTGAGCTAAATCAGACCTCGTTTGGTAGGCATCGGAAGAAGGTTTCAGTTTTTATTGTCGATAAATACTATAAAGAGATTTTCGAGCTCGGCTTTGGCGAACGAGCTCCGATTCAAAATCCGAAAGCGCCGTTAGGTTCGTACGATTATTTGTGACTTTTATGCTTTTTAGAAAGTGAATTTTCAGGTTGTTCGGCTATCTTCCGCTAAAATACCGAAAGTTAAATAATTTGACCTTTCACTACTACAAGTATGTAACAGATCGTTGCTTAATGCTTCTACGTACTTCATTTAACATTAGAGGACGAATGTTCCTAACGGGGGAAGATTGTTACATCCTGTATATCTGAAGTGAGGTATATCCTTCTAATGACATGTTAAGAATGATTTAAGTGGCCATATATGATGTTTATATTTTGAATATAAAGTTTGGGAAAAATCGGATTTAAGTTGCGGAAAAACCGATAAAGGAATTGTCTTGTAACAAAGCTTTTTCAGCAATTAATTACATGTGTTATATGAGGTCTTTTGCGGACATATGATATACCAAATTGAAGGTCTTGGAGTCTAGTTTCCAACACTTTTGACTGTTTGTTGATATAATATTTGGATAAAAAGATTTGAGCATCAAAAGTCAGGCTAGAAAAAAGGACATAAGTGCAAAAGAGGACTAAAACTGAAATGTTTCGAGTATAAAAGGAAAACGTGTCTTCATTTTCGTTATTTCCAGAACCTACATGATAGAAATTGTGCTTATATGAAGGTTTAAGTAACTTTTATGATTTTTAAGACGGATTGCATCAAAATGCTCTACGCGATTAAGGTAACGTTATGCTACCCTCAATTTCGTCTATAGCTTGAGTTTTAGAATTACTTCATGACTAAGTAAAGTACCTAAATGCTGTATTATAGCTTGTTTAAGCTTTAGAAGGTGTTGAATTCCAGGGAAACAAGGTTGAGAAGCAAGAAACATCAAAGGTATGTAAGGCTAAACCTTTCTTTTGGCAAGGCATGTATCTTGTAGATTTTGAAGCTCTTCTTAGTTTCAAAATTGATGATTCTTGTGAGTAAATTGTATGTAATAAAGGTGACTGTATATGTGCTTAATTAGGTTCTATGAACTACGGCAAAAGATGTCCAAAACAGTAGCACAAAATGTTTGAAATTTTGGAAAATTGTTTTTATCTTCGGACAACTGTTAGTAATTTGAGCATACCTCCTTGTAAAAAATTGATATCGAGATGATTCAAGATTCCCTGGAACCCTAAGACATATATATAAAACTTTCATACAGACCATGAAGTCTATATCTTTGATCTACACTCTGAAAATTAGGTCGAAAGGCAGGACAATGGTGCTGTCCAGACATTCTATCAGCGGATTTGTTATGTCATCCAGTCGTCTCATCTTGTTATCCATATAACATGTTTATGTTATCAGTTTATCTGGGTATCCATTCCCGTGTGTAGTATAGTGCTGGTTATGGTTTTGCGGATCATCCAGTTTCAGGGGAAACTCTGCCAAAAATTTTATGGAAATTCAAAGAGTTGGACAAATTCTGAGTTCTAGGTTTTGTCTATAATTCTATCCAGAGTTTTCTTCTCATTCCTTTGAGTCCATATCTATTGTTTCCACATGTGTTATGCCTCATACATACTTATGCTTATACTGTGATCATGTTATATGTGATTTGAGTCCCCCATAGTGGCTGGACATTGGACACACAGTCCGGTCACATGGGTATTAGGTTTCTAACCGGATTGCCCTAAGATGTGAGGAATGAAGCCTTTAGCCTAGATTGATATATTTTTCCTCTTATTGAATAGAGCGGGATTGTTTGGCAAGGAAACCAAAGAATAAAGCAGTTTTTATTAGCCGTACTAACTTTTGGAAGAGGTAAGTGTTTATATCCATTTTTTTGGAGGCACCTAGCCTCGTGGATTTTCTACCACGTGTTCCTTACGTGTGTAGCTGCCGATAGGCGTACTCACTACGCCTTAACTTTGGATTTACATTGTATATTATTTGTTATGTCCTGTTGTTGGTATTGCATTGAGGATTTGAGCATTCTACTCTGGCTGTGAGTTGGCATCTACTTCCCGGCTGTCGATGAGAGTCCCGCGCCGGTGAAGGGTTATTATTGCATCACATTGCATTCATATGCATTATATGTCATTCATATACATTACATTGCATATCATTGGGTGCAGGAGTATTCCGCCCAAGGAGCAGGTGGATTCCGCTCCATTGTATCATAATGAGGATAGGAGGATTCCGCCCCAGGAGCAGGATTAATTCCACTCTTATGTCAGATATTGAGTTCAGGAGTATTATGCCTCAGCTTTACATTATATCGGGTGCAGGAGTATTCCGCCTCTGGTTTATATTATATCGGGTGCAGGAGTATTCCGCCCCAGGAGCAGGAGTATTCCGCCTCTGGTTTATATTATATCGGGTGCAGGAGTATTCCGCCCCAGGAGCAGGAGTATTCCGCTCCAGTTGGTTATAAGACTGGATTCCCCTCGAATGCAGGAGTATTCTGCTTTGAGATGGGATTACGGGCTCATGTGACCCTTTGCATCATATTTCATTTCATTTCATCTCATATCATTTCATTTCATACCATTGTGTAGTCTTGTGGTACATAACTACAGTTCTACTTATATGTGCATCGCTTATTTGTTGATATGTTTCTGGCTCGTATCCCTAGTTGAGTTTATGGTTTCATACGTGTTTCCGGTTGTTATCTGGCTCTGCCTTTTTATAATTGAAATAAGAGGAATTTGGTTTATTTGTTTCTTCTCCCTGGCTAGCTATCCTATACTTTGAGGTGGCTAGTCTGCCCCACTTATTGAGTCCTTTTGACTCACCCTTGTTTGTTGTTTGTTTCTTGTCTATCTATTTTGTTTCGGCAGGTTCGCTCAAGGAATGAGTTCGCCACGTTGTAAAGGAGCAAAGACGATTTCAGCTGTCAGGGTGAGCCAGCTTTTATTCTGGATGGCCACCAGTTTATTGTTCATTATTTCAGTTGCATTTTGCTCCCTTCAGGAGGTATCTGTCTTATGATAAGATGGAGCGGAATACTCCTGCTCCTGGGGCGGAATACTCCTGCACCCAATATGATGTGCAATGTAATGCATATGAATGACATATAATGCATATGAATGCAATGTGATGCAATAATAACCCTTCACCGGCGTGGGACTCTCATCGACAGCCGGGAAGTAGATGTCAACTCACAGCCAGAGTACAATGCTCAGATCCTCAATGCAATACCAACAACAGGACATAACATATAATATACAATGTAAATCCAAAGTTAAGGCGTTGTGAGTACGCCTATCGGCAGCTTCACACATAAGGGACACGTGGTAGAAAATCCACGAGGCCAGGTGCCTCCAAAGAAATGGATATAAACACTTACCTCTTCCAAAAGTTAGCATGGCTAATCAACAACTGCTTTATCCTTTGGTTTCATTGCCAAACGATCCCATTCTATTCAATAAGTAGAAGAATATATCAAATTAGGCTAAAGGCTTCTTTCCTCACATCTTAGGGCAATCCGGTTAGGAACCTGATACCCTATTTGCATACACAATACGCAGGCCCGACCTATGTACAGGGTTTATGGTCACCTAACCAAATCCTAAATAAATTGCATTTATATGTTGCCTATAACTCACTGAGTACGAATACATAATCAATTCTATTATCGGGGTCCATTTGACCCTTTTAAACTATTAATTGAACTTATTAAAATGATGTCTAATATTTCAAGTTTTACCGTTAAAACATATTCAAACATACGTAATAAACTCAAATAATGCATTAGGATCATTACCTGAATGTTTTAGGGTATAAAGTCTACTATTTTCCCGGTTTTTTTCTTATTTTCAGGCATTTTTTCTGATAAACTTCTCTGTCTCACGTTTCGTTTTATGTTGCCTTATGTTCTAGCTTTAGACGAAGCTAAGGGATATGTGTATATCCTTAGCACCACCGCATATGTCACTTCCTTTACTTTCCTTTTGCTTTGTCTTTTTGTCTTTTTCTTTTTAATTTTCTTTTCGTGACGCAAAATTAAAACAGAACCCTACATATTCGAAATAATTCCAACTTTTGCATACAAGTTATACAAAATATATGTAACATACTCGGGAAGGTGGATATCAAATCAGACTCCCAAAACTCAAGATGTGAATTTAAATGAAAAAGTCAAATTATTTAACTTTCGGCATTTTAGCGGAAACTAGCCGAACAACATCGAAATTCACTTTCGAAAGTTTAAAAAAGTCACAAATAATCATACGAACCTAACGGCGCTTTCGGATTTTGAATCGGAGCTCATTCGCCAAAACCGAGCTCGAAAATCTCTTTTTAATATTTATCGACGATAAAACTAAAGCCTTCTTCCGATGCCTACCAAACGATCGTTTCGCAGTGAATCCTAAGAATAAAGTGGTTGTTGAGTAACTGAGCTAACTTTGTAACAAGGTAAGTGTTTATATCCATTTCTTTGGAGGCACCTGGCCTCGTGAATTTTCTACCACGTGTTCCTTACGTGTGTAGCTGCCGATAGGCGTACTCATTACGCCTTAGATTTGGATTTATATTCTATATTATATGTTATGTCCTGTTATTGGTATTGCATTGAGAATCTGAGTATTGTACTTTGGCTGTGAGTTGGTATATACTTTCCAGCTGTCGATGAGAGTCCCGCGCTGGTGATGGGTTATTATTGCATCAAGTTGCATTCGTATGCACATTGCATCATATTGAGGCTAGGAGGATTTCGCCCTTGGAGCAGGAAAATTCCGCGTCATTGCATCATATTGAGGGTAGGAGGATTCCGCCCTCGGAGTAGGAAGATTCCGCTCCATTGCATCATATTGTGGGTAGGAGGATTCCGCCCTCGGAGCAGGAGGATTCCGCTCCATCTATTTGGCACATATGACACCATTGCATCATACTGCATTCATCCTATTTCATTACACCGCGTGCTGACTATTGTATGACTATCATGCTCTGTTTTGTGTATGCGGTATGTATACCATATTGTGGACATATTTCAGTTTCTATATATTTCTGGCTCGTATTTTGAGTTGCAGGGATCGGGTTGCACGCCGCAACAGTATAAATATACGGATCGATTTGCACTCCACAACGGTGTAAATATATGGATCGGGTTGCACGCCGTGACAGTATAAATATATGGATCGGGTTGCACGCCGCAACAGGATGTATTTTTTGGTTGTTGATATGTTCGGGATACCTATATGTTCTGGCTATCTTACTTTCCTAGTTTTAATGAGTTTGTGATTCCATACGTGTTCTAGTTATTATCTGGCTCTGCCTTTTCATAATTTAAATAAGAGGAATTTTGTTTATCTATTTCTTTTCTCCCTGGCTAGCTATCCTATTCTTTGAGGTAGCTAGTCTGCTCCACTTATTGAGTCCTTCTAACTCACCCTTGTTTGTTTTTTATTTTTGTCTATCTATTTCGTTTCGGCAGGTTCGCTCCAAGATTGAATTCTCCACGTTGTGAAGGAGCGAAGACGACTTCAGCTGTCAGGGTGAGCCAGCTTTTATTCCGGATGGCCACCAGTTTTATTTTTATTATTTCAGTTGCATATTGCTCCCTTCAGGAGGTATCTGTCTTCTTCTGTACTCTTAGATGTCTAGTCTGGATAACCCTAAACCTAGTATGTTGGGTAGTCAGCTGTAATTTCTTTTGTACAGCTTAGAGGTATCAGTATGTCAATGTTTTTGTTTTAAGTCTTGCCCTTATTTATGAATTGTTATATTTATTTTCCGAATTAAATTAGCAAGGGTTCGCCCGACTGGTCTTGGGGAGGATGTCGGGTGCCCGCACGACCTAACCGGATTTTGGGTCGTGTCAACTAATTTGCCATGGAATATTTCCACAACAAATTGAACTAGACAGTCTTCTATCACATTATCACACAACAAATCCATCGGGGTGTTGGTCAACAAATGTTCGAGGAACATGATGGAATACGCTCCACATGCAGTGCCAGTCCAATTCCTTGGAAGGCCTTGGATGCGCTCATACGGCCACATTTCCATATTGAGGATTTTAGGAGGGAGGTGGTTTAATTTCCCCGACTGCCGGATGTATATTGGGAACATGCACATTACCGGCCCCAATATTGAATAAAAGCAGTCTTCATTATACACCCCAATGTTTTAGTCATAGACATCGATCCTTGCCTCCCGTAAAAGGAAAACGCATGTAACATAATGCGTGCTTTCAATGTTAAACACAACAAAGAGTCTTTTCACACCATCCCACTTCCTTCTACCCGGATATGGAAACTTACCTCTGGCATAATCAAGGAATATATCGTCAAACTTATATTCTGCTAGCCATTTGTCAAGCTGGTTGACATCAAAACCCCTCGCTTCATCTTTAGCCGCATTGTATTATTCGCACAAGTTGGTCAAGAATGAAAGATCAAGGATAAGATCAGAGCTATCATAATATCGGGGGTAAGCCTTATGCCTCACACGCATCAAGGCCAAGTACTCATCCATAAACTGCAGAATAAAACAAATTAGAAGTTGTGAATAAGACTATATCAACACATACTATTTGATGTTTGGACCAGCCAATCGTATGTTCAACGAACATACGACACTCAGGTTTAGAACGACGCAAAAAATATTCGTTCTTCGATAAAAACCAAACAATAACAAAACAATAGAAGTAAAGAGATGCACTTACACTATCCCACATCCACTCTTTCATGTCCATAAAGTCCAGAAAATCCGAGTAATTAAACTCATGACACAAGTTTAAGGTCTTTTCTTCCTTCTTCTCCTCCATGAAAGCGTCAAATGCAGCTTTCTTGTGAATGTCTAGTTCCTTGTACAATGTCACTGCCAATCTCGCTTGGAGCCTAGCTTGAGTTGTCTCTCTAAATTTACAAATAAATAAATAAATAAAATATTTGAAAAAATCTCTAAATTTAATAGAATAACATCACACTGATGTTCAACACACCTAATTGGATGTTTTACTAACCTTGCAATTCTGGCTACAGTCATTTTCTTCTTTCCTCGGTTCTTCTTTGCTGGGAGCTTCCTGGAAAACACTATATGCCTCTTTGGTCGCTTCTGCTGCTTCTCCTTCTTTGACGACGATGCTACAAAATTAGCAAGGGACAGCTGGATCGCATCAAGCTTCTGATCCACTCCCTGTCGCCATTGAAGGCACTCATGGCACTTGCAGCTGCAGACACTAGGCTGCACATTCTCAGGTTCTCTCCTCCTCGAGCTTTATCCAACTTCAAACAAACCCCTACCACTAAAAAGACCACCAGTAAAACAACTAGCCCTACCACCAGTCTCATCACCAACTTGTGTTCCACGTCTACCAACTCCTGCACTACCAAATTCTTCACCAACTTGTCCTTCTCTTGGACCATCAATTACCTCTCTTAGAGGGGTCCTAGGGCAATTCCTAAAAACTGTCACTCGATCACCACCAACTATCGAGCTAGCCCCCTCCAACATCACAACAAGCTCATCAATTATCTCATCCCCCCATTAACAAACGGCTCAATATTCTGATAGATATCATCTTCCAGTTTTGCATTGATATGGTCAATGAAAGGGTCTACCACCTACATACCATATATATTTGTTAAGAATACAATGTTGAAGAGAAATAAACATTCACATCACAAAGAGTGGTCAGAACATCCTTATTACTGTTCGATATTTAGCATCAGTAAAAAATAGAACATCATATCTGACGTGATCGAACATCTTAAAAGATGTTCTTACCATTAATAGCAATGATTTCCACGACATTGCAGACGTTCCAACATTTAGAAATTGTAGGTCAAGTGCTTACCAGCTTTGCAACATTCTCAAACAGCTCGGCCAGTGCTTCAAGTTGAAGTGGTTGACCAGTGCCTCAAGGTTCTTTGTATTCTTGGCCCTTTCCATCACCAGCTCGGCCTCATACTTGTGACACTCAATTTTCAAGCTATCAATTTCTTGATCCTTCAACTCTAGCTTCCTTTGCAGCTCAGCATTCTCTGTATTGACTTCAAGAACATGATGCTCCAGTTCATTTACTGCTGCGATAGTTTCCTTTGGTCCATAGTTCTCACTTTCTTCAGTCTGCTCCTGCTTAACCTGCACTGTTTTCTAGGAAGCTCTCTTCTCTTTGAAGAAATCACAATGTTCAGCACATTCAGCCCAAACATCTAATGAATGGTGGGCTTTATTCCAGCGTCCAAGGGTACACCAAAGTGCTCAAGAACCTGCTGTAGGATGTAGGAATGCACTAAGGAGTGTGGCTTCTAATCGGTATCTGCAATCCTCTTGATGTGTCTGATTATCAGACTAGGTAGATTAATTTTTACTCCTCTGTCCAGCAGGACCATGTAGGTTAAGTCAAGCGCACTAGCCTCACTGTTCCTTTCTCCCCTTGGCAGTAGGAACCGATGAAAAAACTCAAAAAGCAACTGATGAGCCGGCTCCATTTCCTTCTTGTCAACCTTCCTCTCTTTTCTGAGCTTGACTTTCCCTGAGAACTTTTTCACAACACCCAGGGGAGTCACTCCATCAGTTCTTTTTGGCCATTCCAACTTAATATACCAGCAATAACCTTCAGCCGGTACATCAACTATTACTCCTAACTTTGTCCTCCTTGATTCAATCTCTGTTCCCTTCACAATATAGAACACCCTTCTGGCAGCAACTCTGCAATTTGCATAGAACTCTCTAACTTTATCTGAAAACAACAGCCTGTCTTTGTTGGCAAATAGACCTAACCACCCTTGATCCTCAACCTTCCTAAGTAAAGATTTTATGTGGTGCTCCTTCACATCACCCAGGATGCTCCCAGCTAGTACCTGGTGTCTAGCAAAGAAGGCTTTTCTGTCAACCTCTTCCTCAGAGTCTTTTCTCTTTTTCGTGCTCTCCAGCTCACTGTCTGTTTCTGAGTCACTAGGTTCCACAAAGCTTCCTACTTCTTCACTTTCTTCTTTGGCCTCAACAGCCTTTTTCTCATGCTTCTTCTTTTCCTCCAATTTTCCATCCCTCACATTCTTGACTGTCTTTTCTAGCTTCCCCACTTTCACTAACTGCTGCTTCAGAGCAGACCTGGTTGCTACTTTTCTTGGTGCTGGCTGTGCAGCAATTTTGTCATCACTCTCAGTCCTCTCCTCCTGAGAGTCCTCACTACTTTCATCCACCAGTCTGCTCTTGGACACAGACTTTCCCCCTTCAACAACCTTCTCCTCTTATCAGTCTCAACTCTTATCTCACTTATAAACACAACTTCTTCTTCTTCACCCTCATTCAACAATTTTTCATCTTCCTCTCCAAACTTTCTTTTTACACTTTTTCTATTTGTTTCCTCAATCTTCTCTATAACTTTCTCACTTTCCCCATTGCCTTATAGAATTTCCTCATCCTTTTCCTTATCAGAATCTGTCCACTATATTTCTGCATCATCAGCCACAATAGGATCTGATCGAGAACCACGTTCTTCACTCAAGTCCTTTGCAGCCTCAGCAGAACTAGGTCCTCCAACAACTGGACCTTCAAGAACAGATATCCCATGAACTCTCTCAATAAGAACATCCCCCAAACTAGGTTCGCTGACATGTTCCTTTTGGGACTCAGCAGAATCCTCTTCTCTCAGTCTTTCTATCACTTTTTCAACTACATCAGCCTCCAGCACATTCTCAGTTACTGAGGGCACATGCAAACTAGACTTAGGTTCCTCCTGAACAACCTGTTGGTTCTCCTCAACTACCTTCCCCCTATCAGATATTCCACATGGCTCTACTTTTTCTACGATTTCATCTAGTCCTTTCATCAATGTTTCAGTACTCAATTTTCCAGGACTTTTTACATCTTTTAAAGCAGTAGAATCAGATAGAGTAGAGTCATGTGTTACCTCAACTGGTTTTTCAGAGAAAACTGGTTCTGCCGACGTAGAAGACGAGGATCTGACAACCGACTTCTTGACCCCTTTCTTTCCTGCCCTTTTGAGGAATTTTACCCTAGCTTTGACAATTCTCTCCAAGAAAGTGGAAGGAGGGGGTTTTGGTGTGGATTTCTTGGACATTTGGGTTTCTGAAGTCTTAGTAGGAGATGCTGATATAGATTATGCTTGAGACATGGTAATTGTGGTTAGGGTTTTGAGAATAAGATGAAAGGGATTTCTTGTTTTGATTTTTAGTAAGAGAAAAATAGACAAAGTAGAGAGAGATTGTTTTGCAAGTATGTTTGTTTTGTTTCTATCAAACGGGAAGTGAGAAGGAGTAATGGTGGTAAGGGGTTTCACTAGGGAACAGACGCTAATGATGGCTAAAAAGGCGAAAAGAAGCTTTTTCAAGTTTTGGAAACCGAAAAAAAGGTATTGATTTGACAGTTACAAAAACTTACCCAAATAAGGTCTTTTTAAGTAAGTGGGGTCCGGTAAAGTCTAGTAGAAGTCTAGCTAAAAAAGGAATTTGTTCCTATAATCAAGGACGGTTACAAGAAAATGGGAAGCCTTCCTTGACACACGTATAATTGACAATCAATTTCAGTTATGACACTTAACATAAATAGCTGTGTAGCTGTACCTGGACATGGTTCCTCATGCTTGCCTTGGTTCTTTCTACGTACCTTGTAGGTTCTTTCATGGGAACACATTAGCCCAACCTGGTGCTAATCAGATGAACAACTATACTTAGTAAAGTACAAAATTTAGACTGGACAATAATAACAACAGTTACAAACAGGTTGCTGAACACTTAACTAACTAGTCATCGGGGAACAAATGCTGAGTCATCCGTGTATTTGGTCATCCCTAACTCCAACCTATTTATCTCAAACTAAACTTTGTTCAGTGCTTTGGTAAATATGTCAACAATTTGATCTTCAGTCCTGCACGAATTCATAGTGATCAGACCCTTTTCTACATTATCTCTAAGAAAATGGTGTCTGATATCAATATGCTTTATTCTTTTATGTTGGACTGGGTTCTTGGCAATGTTCACTGCACTTGTGTTATCAAAGAAAATGGGCACAGCTCCACATTTAATTCCAAAGTCCTCCAACTGCTGTTTGATCCATAGCAATTGTGAGCAGCATGATGCAGCTGCTACATACTCAGCTTCTGCAGTAGATAAGGCTACTGAGTTCTGCTTCTTTATTGCCCAAGAAACTAAGCATGGACCAAGAAAGTGTGTCATTCCTGAAGTGCTCTTCCTGTCCACCAAGTGAACTGCATAATCTGCATCAACAAAATCAATTAGTTCAAAAGTACCTCCCCTTGGGTACCATAGACATAGATCTTGAGTTCCTTTCAAGTATCTCAAGATCCTCTTCACAACTGTCAAATGTGATTCCTTAGGCTTGGACTGAAATCTAGCACACAGTCCCACACTGTATACAATATCAGGTCGACTGGCTGTGAGATAGAGGAGTGAACCTATAATTCCTCTATATTTTGTCTCATTTGTAGAAGGACCTAGTTCATCTATATCCAGCTTGGTTCCAGGAGCAATAGGAGTAGTCATTTCTTTTGCTCCTTCCATGTCAAATTTCTTCAGAAGTTCCTTTGACATATTTTTGTTGATGAATCACGGTTCCTTCAGGCGTCTGTTTTCACTGCCCATTAATTCAGCAAATCCCTTGCATAGCTACTCATCAGTGGCTCCAAAAATGATATTGATGTTTGGCATGTTATGCCTATATTTCCTTAATATTTCCTCACGTTTTAGTACCTTATTCGCTCGTTTTATGGTTTATGAATGTGGTTTTACACTGATTTTATGTCGTGTGTATGTAGGGTGTTATGCAGTGTAATTGGAGCTTTTAGGAGAATGATTGAGCAAGAAAAAATTGGATTTTGATTGAGGATTGGATCGAGCACACGAAGGCACAACACGAAACGAGAAAAGGAGAAGCGAAACAGAAAAATGGCTGGGAGCCATAACCCACGCGCCGCGCAGCCCATAGCGCGCACTGGCTGGCGCGGTTCTCCATGCGGCACGGGCTTGTAGCGGGCTGATTTCGACGGGTTCTGTCCAATGTCGCGCGTTCCGAGGCACGGGGCGCCCGTTATAGCGCCCCTTGTGCGCGTTTTTTACGTCCTATTCCTTCTAGCATCGGGTCTAACTTATTACTAAGGGTTTGGAAACATTATAAATAGTTTATTACTTAGTTTTTGAAAGGAGTTCAGACTTTGGAGCAAATTGGAGAGCTCATAACATCAAGAACAAGGGTTTTTCTTCCTTCCATTAATTTATTTCATCATTATTTCATTATTACATCAATTCCTTGTGTTGTTATTATGAGTATGCGTAGCTAAATCTATCGTTCTAGGGTTAGAGTATTACATGAAAGTTGATGTTTGAAGATTGATTTCCATTAATTGAATCCCATAACGGGTTACTTATTCTTTCTTGATTTCACTTGTGTAATTGTCAGGGCCCAATTATTACGCATTATCTATGGTTTTTAGATTGAACTCGAAAGAGGGAATTTAATTACGCAATAAGAAAGAATAGAACTAGTTTGTGAACCCGGGCATCGGGGAACCAATTTGTGAGTAGGATAGACATATACTTGCTCGCCTAGTTTAACTCATTACAGAATTCGTTAATGCGTACACGTGATTCAACCCATAGACATATAGGGATTGGAGTAGCCTGCATAGACCGTGAAGAATCGAAAGGTTTTCACGGGTACATTTAATCTGTTAGTTAGTAACCCGGGATTTAAGAAGTGGAATCAATTGGAAAACTCAACTGGATTGTTCGTAACTCTGACCCTGGACCGTCTCCTTATTACTGATAACGACCAAATTTTGCTCCATTGCTTGAATTCACTTTTACCATTTAATTACTGTTCTTTAGTTAACAAAATCCTCACTATTGGAAAAAAATCCCTGAATAGTTTAAATAAATTGTTTGCTAGAACTCAGTCTGCATAGTCCTCGTGGGAACGATACTCATCTTATCACTTTATTACTTGTCGACCACGTATACTTGCGTGTGCGTTTGGGAGCAACAAGTTTTTGGTGCCGTTGCCGGGGACTAATTTTTGGCTGATTTCTTTTTGAACAGTTTATTAATTTCTATTCAGGTTTAATTTTTGTTTTGAGTTCTGTGCTGTTTCAGGTATTAGGTCCTGCTTGATCTTTACCTACAGGAATGGCAGAAGAACAAGCTTTAGCCCGTTAATATCCCATTAGGGTTTAAGGTCCAGTAGGCTGTATCCTTTAGTAAAAGATTCAAAGATCTGTTAACAGATTAAATAGTTGTTTTAATATTTGGTGGTAATGCAAAAGAAATGAGATGTAAATTCCAGCCATGATCGTGTCTGATTTGGGATAGTGAAATTTGATCCTCCTTAAAGCCAAAAGGTCCACAGAGAAGAGAACGAAGACTAGGCTGGTTAGGAATCCAACTGTCTATCCAAAATTAGATGGAAGTGCTATCCCCAATATGCCATCCCACTCCACGAGCACAGATTTCCGATCACTGTCTAATACCTTTCCAAATGAAAGAGGGTGGAGAAGGGCAACACTTATATTCATATTTTTTAAGAAGTGTTTGGGCCCATAGGGCTATAGGTTTATTGTAGAGACGCCCGGCGAACCCTGAAAGCTGGGCTGAATTCTTATGTCTAGCCTGTCTAAGACCCAAACCCCCTAATTTCTTAGGCTGCATAATAACATCCCAACTTAGATAATAAAGACGACGTCTTCCAGAAGAGGAACCCAATATGAAGTTGTTTTGAAATCTATTAATATTGTTGAGAGTCTTCATGAGTTGTCGTGTGAAATGCATGACATGATTTGGAATGCCATTAAGAGTGGCTGAGGCCAGAGTTGCACGACCAGCTATGGTCAAGAATTTTATTTTCCAGGCTGCTAGTTTGTTTTGCATATTGTCAATTACAAATTGGTAACCCTGGGCTATTGGTTTATTAGTTATAATAGGATAACCTAAATATTTACTGAAGTTACCACTGACACTCTACTCCAAAATACTGGCTATAGCTTCCTTAGTCGAGGTCGTACAATTTTTAGAGAAAATCATATTAGTTTTAGTGTTATTAACTTTTACCATGACAGCTAATAAAATTGGTGAAGATACTGTCGGATGGATGAAGCAATTTTAGTATTAGCATGAGCCATTAGAGTTAAGTCATTTGTGTAAAATAAATGTGAGAAAGATGGACCATTTGTGCACAATTGAATAGGGTCCCAAAGAGAGTATTCAACATAGTGATTAATAAGTGTGAAAAGCATTTCAATGCAAAGGATGAAAATATATGAAGACATTGGATCCCTTGTCGGATTCCTCTCATAGAGCTAAAGTAGTTTGTTAGGGATCCATTTACTGTAGTAGCGATATTGCTAGAAGAAATACAACTCATTATAAGCCGGGTAATTTTAGAAGGGAACTTAAAGTAGAGTAGTGTGAAGTAGACAAAGGACCATTCTAAATGATTAAAGGCTTTCTCAAAATCGATTTTAGGAATCATTTTGGCCTTCGAACCTTTCAATTTATGGAAGTGGTTTATAACTTTCTGAATTATAATCGCATTATCACTTGTACGCCGACCTTTAAGAAAACTAGATTGGTAATGTCTAATAAGATTGTCTAAATAAGGCTTGAAACTATTATTTTAGCGAAAACCTTATAGATAGTATTAAGGACGAAAATTTTTGAAGTTGTTGCCATTAGAAAATTTAGAAATTAAATACAAATAGGTAGTGTTGACTAAAGGAGGAATAACTTGTATTTTTAATACTTAATGACAAAATTTAAGTACTGATTGTCCCACTAGGTGCCATTGCTTTTGGTAAAAGAAAGGATGTAACCCATCTGGTCCGTGAGCCTTAAATGGTTTAAATGAAACAGCATCAGTGATTTCATAATCCTCAAGGAGTCTATCCAGGTGCTCAGGGTCTATTTGGTGGAAACTTTTAGGATCGGACATAATGGACTTAAGATTAGTAGACACATGGGAACTTGTAAAAATATTCCTGAAATAGTCATGAGTGTAATTAAGCATGGCCTGATAAGTATCAATCCACTTATTATTTTCATCATTAGAAAAACTATTCTCTTAACTCTTCTCCAATTAAGGGTGCTAATGTGGACGAATTTAGTATTAGCATCACCTTCAGCCAGCCAGGTTATTCGAGAACGCATTTTTCAATAGTCGTCTTCTTTTTTGAGGATATTGTTGTAATCCTGTCTGAGCTTCTTATCTAGTTCCTAGAGGAATGAACTTGTAGGGAAGTTTTGAGAGTTTTGGATACCTGTCAACCTAGCTAATAGAATTTTCTTGTTACAGAGAACATTTCCAAAAGTAGCCTGACTGCACGCTTTAATTTTAGGCTCAAATAAAGAAATAGCTTTAATGAGATCATTCGAATGCCAACAATCTTTGACAATTTCCTGAAATTCTAGATGAGTCTGTCAAATTCTTTCCAACCTAAAAGGCTTGGTCGAAGAGATGTGATAAAGTTTTTGTATCTTAACTAAAAGGGGTATATGGTAAGAGTATGTCTTAGGTAGGTGTGTAATGGGCACATCGGAAAATAAATCCAACCAGTTTTCATTAGCAAGGCAACGATCTAGATGTTCTAGAATTAAACCTTTGTGCCTCTTTCTATAGATTGACCATGTATACTTTACGCCCTTAAGGCCTAAATCAATCAGGTTACAATATTGAATTGTATTAGCGAATTTAGTCTGACGAGCTGCACTTACTACTCTACCACCCCATTTCTCATCATTCAAAAGAACTTCTTTAAAATCTCTCCCAACTAACCATGACCCTTTGTAATTGTCAAACAGACTAGCTAACTCATACCATAAAGTTTGCCTCTCAAGTAAATTATTACTAGCGTAAATAATACTAAGTAACCACGGATCAGAATTTGGGTCACTACTAGAAAAAGACTGTTTTGCGACTCGGTTTAGAGAGGGAATTCCCTCTCTAAACGTTGTATAGAGAGAGAAAGATGTCACTGCACTGTCATCGCTATTTGGCGTGTCGTTCACTAAGTCAGCGAGCGTATGCTGTCGGCAAACCAAAAAGTAACTGCAACTAGTGCTTGTGTCAGAAAATATTTGGCAAGAGTCTACCGTCGCCAGAGGGAAAACAGCTAGCATGTCAGATAGTGTTTTGAGACGGAATACCCTCTCCAGCAAAATAATTTTTAAAATTATATTTAGTGTTTTAAGACGGAATACCCTCTCCTGCAAAATAATTTCAAAAATAATATTTCCATAGGCGAGGATATTCCCTAGCTAAAATGCTTAAACTAATTTTTTTTGCTTTAGCGACGGTATTCACTCTCTAACTATATTAATCCTACTAAATAAAAATGTTAGAAAATTGATACAAAGTAGCCAAAATCAAAATACGTCATTTCAATGGCGTGAAAAACAGTAGTACAACCTGTTTAACATAAAAATCAAGCCACCACGGGCAATTAAAATTCTACATACTTGTTTCATCAGTAAGCATTCAACACGAATAAAAACTAAAGTGTTTAATTATTAACATGTTCGACAAACTTAACAAACTATGACACTACTCCTTCTTCTCTGAGTCACTGCCTTGCTCCTTATCCATCCAAATCTTTGCCACAATTTGCTCTAATTTCTTTACATTCTCACTGTTAGCCAAGCGTTGCCTTTTACTATCCACTAGCCTTTGATCCATCTCCACCAATTTAGAGCATAAATTATCGTCCACAATTTTTGTTGCAGGTGAAGAAGAAGAAGAAGAGCAAGTAGCATTGACGATACCTACACGAGAAGGCATCTTGTACCGCGAAGGACCAAGGCCATAGGCTCTGTTTCTGTTGTAGCCACCACCAGCCTTAACGAACATTGCATTTTCTTCTTCCGGGGTGTGTTTAAGAAGGCCTTCATCGACCTATGACCCTTGACTCTCAAGCCATTCTTGGTGTAGAGCTTTGTAGTTTTCCTAAAATAAAATACACGATTTCAATAATTAATTAAAGAATAATTTAAAATAAAATTGTTAATGATATCTTATATTTAGCTGTTCTACGTGGCTCGAGCCATCCCACCTCATTTCCTTGTTCATCATATAAAAAATAGAACATACGGAAAAAATCATAATCACTAACTTTTCCGTGTACCTCTTCCTACACAATGCAAATGTCTTAATGATAAATAAAAATGGTGTTAAGTTTTTAATTACAATAAATTTTAGATTGACTTACATATCGCATCCAATGGGTGGCCAAACTAACAGACCACATGTGAGCTTCGATCCTGCCTTTGCCGAGGCTTTGTTTTTCTCAGCTTGCTCGCTCTGGGCTATGAATTCCGGTGTTTGCCAATAAACTTTGAGTTTTTTCCCAATTTTGTTGATAAATCTATTTGGGAACTTTATCCCTTTGTCTGTATTTTGATAACGAATCACTTAGCCTTTAGCATTTTTTCCCTCAAAAATTGCTCGGATTTCATCATCATATATAGCATCTCACGAACACTTGTGCTGAAACAATTAACATTATAAGTGAAAACTAATAAAAACACATGGAACAATCAAATGACAAAAGCTTCATAAGTGTAGTTAATACCACAAACTCTTTAAACATGTGATTTCTAACGGACATTGGCACCTTTCCCCACGACTGCCAACCATCAGTAAAGTGCGTTGTCATAGATTCAACAACAAGCTTCACTGCTTTCTCTGATGGAACAAACCTGCATTAAATTTAACATACCCAATTATGTTGATAAATATATATTGCATTCAATTCAAAAGTTCATAATTTAAGGGCTAATGAATAAATCTTACCCTTCTTTGCCGTCAGGCATGATAATCAACCTACTAGACTCATCGAGCGATCCAATACCACCAGATAACTTAACAGTAGCAGTAGTACGCTTTTTCCTACCCTTTCGCGTTGTAGTGATGACGGATGGAGAAGATTTTGGTTGAGTCTCTGGTGCGGGAAATCTAGTTCCCGTGGGTGTACTCGAACTGGGGAATGTGGATGCTGATGCTGATAGAACAGTACTCGAAATGGAAGGTGTAGCAGATGGAAAACTATGTGGAGGATTAGCCGTACGAATCCTCAGATTTATCAGCATCTCCTGAGATCTCTTCTTGGTGGATGAATTCTCAAGCATGAAATTTTTTCAAGATTGCCCTGTTTTTCTTCTTTCGATCTGGCTCGCAAATGTCCTCAACTACGAAGAGACTAAACTGACCAAGTGTTCCTGAAAGCATGAGCGCAACTCTCATGTGACCATTACCATGATTGCTATGAACTAGAGCGATACGGGAAAGAACTTGTCTATGCATTGCAGTATCCTGCTGGAGTACTTCATGGGAAATTTTTGGCCATTCTTTTCACGTACGAGAACCACATTCCAGGCTATCTCTTATATTGAACCTATCTCTGGTTCGGTTATCACTGAAATTTGTAGGAGTTGAATGTTCGTCCGAGCTATTGTCAAATAAACATTATATCAGCCACAGTGGTTTTCCATGCTTCCGCAGCACCACAGAGAGACCACATACCAATTCAGTCGCTCTCAGGACTAGTTGATCCATTGCCGCTAGTTGATCCTGTAAATCTGAGTTCCTCTCTAACCTCTTGCTCTATCGCCTCAATAACTTCCAATGTAATCTCATCTAAAGTAAGGCAACATTCGTCAAAGAGAGGCCGCTCATCTTGTAGATTAGTGATCCCGTACAGGGTCGGTGTAAAGCCCAAAAATTTTTGACATTTTTAAGCTGGAATACATATTTATTTAAATGATTAATATGGTGATGGATAATATCATGTGACAAAGAGCTACAATGTCTAACTTTCATGGTGGTTGAGTTTGGAGTTATGTCGCGGGTTATCCTGAAATGAGTAGTTTATGTGTCGGGTAAAAGTATAAATAATAATAATGACACTAAAATAAGGAAAAAAAAACGTATATAATGGATTTACTGTGAAGGAAAGCTGGGGATGGGTGACCAATGAAATTTATAAGACATTTGGAATTAATTTGTAAGAAATTTAGTATTGGCTTTAGATACGTTTTGACTAAAAAAAAATGAAGCTATGGCCTTCCTAGTAATTTTAATTTGCTAGCCACGTTATGCTTTAAAGTAGGACAGAAGAGATATATAAGATCTACATTAATTAATTGGTCATCTTATGTTGTGTAAGTGGCTGCTCTTAAAGATGGTTGCATGTAGTCCTTCAGAATGTGGGAAACAAAGTCCTTGTTGACAAAAGTTTACAACTTAAATTTTGGTACTCTATCCACAAAATAAAGACTATCTAATGACAGTTATATAGAGTATAAATAGAAAGAAGGCAGAATACCAAGACTTACTATGTGGGGATCTCATATTAACACAACAGCCGCATATTAACACATTATAATGCCGCAATCACTCGATGCTATCACCTGAGTTGAAACATGAAGGAAAGATGCAGTACAAGTGATGGACTTTTTTAGATCAGCCGAGGAAAATCCTTTTTAGTTATCTATTCTCAAAATTTTGATGGGGTTTGGCATTACGAAGTGCCAACAATCACAAAATTTCTGCTAGTTTCAAATCAAGAGAATTCTAGGAGGTTAGGGTTCAAAGAATCTCTTCCAAAGGTAATCCCCCGATACTTTGAATTGCTAAATTGGAATTTGAAACTAGAATTCTCAAATTGATAAAAAGATGATAACTTTAGAATTATTAGACAAATTGCTGGTGGTCGTAGTTGTTTGGCGACGTAAAGTACATGGATTGGAGCTTATGTTTGAGCTCGAGAAAAAATTCAGGTGAGTTGATATAACCCTTTAGTAAAGAGGTTTTATTCACAAAAGTCCACCTATAAAGTGTTTGATAAAATTTCTTAAAGAGTTAATATGTGCTTAATTGGAGCGAGAGAGTGCATATTAGCTAAACCTCATTTAAATTATCGTTCAAGAGCTTAACCTTGAGTTATACACATTAATTTTCATATTTCGTTATGTTAATTTACGTTATATTATGTGTCAAATTTTTATGGATTAAAGAATGGTTGAAAATATATTGAATAATTTCTTCATATATTAAGGTCATGTTTTACTCAAGACTATTATGGTTTATGTTCATGGATTATGTTCAAGGAATGTATTGGACGTTAAAGTTGTCAAGTAAAGTTTTATAATAAAATATTTTGGGAGTTACCTTGAGATTCTAATTAGGGTTTCGTGACCTTTAGTGGTTAAAGTTGACCCCGAAACTACTCGTGGCAGAGTGGGAGTTTAGGATAAAATTTTCCTGACATGGCCAAGGTACAAAACGCGCAACATGCTATCACCTGAAACTGTGTGGCGCCACAGGGAAGGGGCCTATTCGATCAGGAGGGAATCGAACCCATGCCGATCATACGGCGACTTTATGAAATCATGTTATGTCAGAATTAATTGGTACTCCCCAGAAAAGAAAAGAAATAATATATATTAGTATTTTAAAGTTCATAACTTTATTGTTCAAGTTATTCAGTTGCTTTAAATGTTTTATGTTTTCATGGTTTAAGAATTTCGTTGCATATCATGTTTCTTGTAAATATCTCGTTCTCGCTTTAGTGGGGGGTCGTTGAGACTCATTGAGTACCGCCATGATGTACTGGCGTTCTCTTCATGGCAACCTACATTGGCCTATGTCAATGTAGGCACGAGTTTTGCAGCCAAGCATGGTATAAGCTAGGATATCCTCCCATTACCCAGTTGATGGTGAGCTCCACATTTGTTCGTGGAGATCCTTTGTATTCCGCTCTTTCTTATTATTAGTCATAATGTCATGCATAAAATTCTTAGAGGCTTCATAGACAGTATTGTAATTGGGTGTGGTTGTCCATTGTGCATGATGTTGTACAAGACATAATTAAGTTAGTTATTTTATTGACAAAATTTCAAAATAAGTTTTTTCTCAAAATTTAGTTTGTTGAAGTTTCATTTAAAGAGTTACATCATTTGCATTGCATAACAGAAATGAATATTATAGACAAGGTTAGAGGGTTCGCTCGGTCAAGTTCAAGTACCGAGTGCGGGTCGCAGCTCGTTCAGAAAAAATGGGTTGTGGAAGCCGAGTACTTGAAGACCTGATGAAGTGTTGAGGGCACTCCCCTGACGTCATGTATCTACGGCCATCCCAGGATTACATCGTACGAGAGATTGCAATTCATCACCTGGAAAATGCTTGTGCTCGTCATGCTCGGTATATGAACCGGTAGAGCTAGTTCTCTATTGGACGCTTCCCTAATTATTTTGAAACCCATTATGTTTCGAGTACTAGAGGATATTTGAGGACAATAACTAAATTTGTGTAACACCTCCCCTCAGATAATATTAGCATTGCTCCCTAGGTCGATGAGAGATCACTGGATATGTACGCCTGATACTTCCACAAGTAGAACGAAGTCTCCTTGTTGGTCTACTTGCTCCTCTAGGTTGAATCAGATGGACTTGAATGATATCCCAGTTATTGCAGTCCCCCATGCCGTGTCCGGCCGTTCGTCCACGAAGACTGCGTTGATGGTCTTCAGGTTCTCAGACTCCAAATCTTTAAAATGGCGAGGCTCTTCTTCTAGAAACTCCTTGAGATATCCTTTCTTTAGCAAGTGTTCAATCTCAATCATCAAGGCTTTGCAATCGACCGTTGCATGGCCCTCGCTGCAATAAAAGTTGCAATAGAGCGTTGTGCTTCTTCCTGTAGATCCTTTTGTGTTAGGTGGCCATCGAACCCTGGGGCCTAGTTTAAAAAGGTGATTGGTGACTAGGTCCACTGCATTGACACGACGTCCAAAGTCTCTGAAATTTTTGGGTTCACTCTGCTTCTCCTGGGATCCGGATGCTCGAGAATTATTCTGCCGCCCAGTGCCTGATTGATTTTGAACATTTGTCTTCATCCTTCAATCATCCCCCTCACCTTCTAGGGACGGGCTTCTTGGTCTCTCCCTTCATTCGTCCTCGGGGTTATGAGAATAATCTGGCTCCAAACGAAGTTTCTCAATATACCTCTGATGTAGCGCACTCCATGTGGAAACAATGTGTTGAGTCAAACTCCACTGCATTTCTCGGGTAGCTAAAGATCATTTTGAATTGAAACTTTTGCCGAAGGCTACCACCGCGATGTTATCAGGCACTGGAGGGAGCTCCTTGCGTTCCTTCTGAAATCTATCGTGGTAATCCTTCAGTAGCTCGTTATCACGTAGTCTTATGCCGAAGATGTCTTCCATGCGCTTCTTCCACTTGCGGGAGCCAGAATGCGCTTTCTTGAACATGTCTTGTGTTAGCTTGAATAAGCTTGGAGTTTTGATTGATGACTAAGGAACACATCCAAGGACGTGTTCCTTTGGATCACCGCAGCTGAATAAATAATTATGCAAAATCAATTAAGCGGGAAAATTAATTGTTATCCTAAAATCTAATGTTTATCTTGATAATCATGCAGAGATGTACAAGATAGAAAAGATTGCATAAGATTGGGATAAGGCTTGACGATATTGGCTATCCAAGCAAGGAGTTCAAGTAGGACTCAAACACTTGAAGGACTTTGGAGTTCTAATTGTTCAAGACTTCTCAGATTTCAAGGCTATATATTGAGAAGAATTTCAGCTGTTAAAGACACGCACAAATACAGACAGTTTAGAGCAAAAAGTCAGTCATATTTGTGTAGTCATATAAGCTGCAGGAAACTAAGTGAAGAACATGTTCCTTAGATCGAGTTATATTATTCATTGTCTTAGTTCATCTATAGTAGGTGTTATTGATTTGTACTATTTACTTTCTTAGAAGTTTTGTAACAGTACATATTTTCAAGTCTTGTTACTTGTAGAAACTTCACCTATTGTGAAAGGGGTCACTATATGATTAGAGTTAGTCCTAGGTTAGTAAGAGGGAAGTCTTGTAACCAAGTGAATCTTTCAAATAGTGAAGTTGAAATCCTGCTTGAGGAAGTATCGTGGTTTTTGGATCCCAAGTAAAAGGGGTTTTACCATGCTAAAATTCAGTATTCATTTACTTACTTTTATATATTCCGCACTGCCTGGCGCGATTCCCAGCGCGCCACGCCCCAAAAGCGTGAAGGTTTCGATGGCTACTGTCTTGGTTCGCGCGTTACGAGGCGCGGGGCGCCCGTTATAGCGCCCCTTGTGCGGATTTTTACTTCCTATTTCGTCTAGGCTTGGGTCTAAGTTATTACTAGGTGTTTGTAAACCTTATAAATACTCTTTTACTTAGTTTTTGAGAGAGTTCAGACTTTGGAGAAAATTGGAGAGCTCATAACATCTCGAACAAGGGTTTTTCTTACTTCCATTAAGCTATTTCATCATTATTTCATTATTTCATCAAATCTTTGTGTTGTTATTATGAGTATGCGTAGCTAAATATATCGTTCTAGGTTTAGAGTATTTCATGAAATTTGATGTTTGAAAATTGATTTCCATTAATTGAATCTCATAACGGGTTACGTATTCTTTATTGATTTCACTTGTGTAATTGGCAGGGCCCGATTATTACGCATTGTCTATGGTTTTTAGATTGAACTCGAAAGAGGGAATTTAATTACGTAATAAGAAAGAGTATGACTAGTTTGTGAACCCGGGCATCGGGGAACCAATTTGTGAGTAGGATAGATATATACTTGCTCGCCTAGTTTAACTAATTACAGAATTCGTTAATGTGTGCACGTGATTCAACCCATAGACATATAGGGATTGGAGTAGCCTGCATAGACAATGAAGAATTGAAAGGTTTTCACGGGTACTTACTCTGTTAGTTAGTAACCCAGGATTTAAGAAGTGGAATCAATTGGGAAACTCAACTGGATTGTTCGTAACTCTGACCCTGGACCGTCTCCTTATTACTGATAACAACCCATTTTTGCTCCATTGTTTGAATCCACTTCTACCATTTAATTATTGTTCTTTAGTTTATAAAATCCTCACTATTGGAAAAAGATCCCTGAATAGTTTATATACATTGTTTGCTAGAATTCAGTCTGAATAGTCCTCGTGGGAACGATACTCGATTTATCACTTTATTACTTGTCGACCACGTATACTTGCGTGTGCGTTGGGAGCAACAAGTTTTTGGCGCCGTTGCGGGGACTAAACAATTGACTGATTTCTTTTTGAACAGTTTAATACTTTCTATTCAGGTTTGATTTTTGTTTTGAGTTTTGTGTTGTTTCAGGTATTAGGTCCTGCTTGATCTTTACCTACAGGAATGGCAGCAGAACAAGCTTTAGCTGTGCGAGATGTGTCTCTCCCCAGCCTGGAGGGAGTAGCCTCGAGCATAGTCAAGCCTGAAATCACCGGGCACTTTGAGATTAAGTCTGGTATGATACAACTGTTACATGTGACTGGACAATTTGCTGGATTACTTAGCGAGTATCCACAACAACATATCCAGAATTTCTTGGAGATCAGTGATACTTACACACCGAAGGGAGTTCCTGTTGATTATAATCGCTTGACGTTGTTCCCGTTTTCACTGATTGGGGCAGCAAGGAAGTGGTTAAAGGCTGAAAAGTCTTGGTCTATCACTACTTGGGAGGATTTGGCTAAGAAGTTCTTTGCTAAATTTTATCCATCTGCCAAGACAGTATGGCTGAGGAGTGAAATTATGTCTTTCAGACAATTAGAAGGAGAGTCTTTGTATTCAGCCTGGGAGCGATTCAAAGCTTTATTGCGAGATTGTCCACACCACAACCAATCCAATGAGGTTGTTGCACACACCTTTGTTGAGGGGTTGAACCAACACACTAAGATCGTGGTTGATGCTGCTGCTGGAGGCCAAGTACTGGCCTTAAATTTTAATCAAATTTATGATTTGCTAGATAAGTTTTCGCAGAGCAATCCTGATTGGCAGGGAGATGGTAGAGCTATTACGTAGAAATCTGCAGGGGTACTCCAGTTAGATGTAGTTTCAGAACTAAGGGCGAGGATGGATGCTATTTCCAATCAAATCAGCAAGCTAGCTCTGCCAAAGACTCAGCAACCAGTGGCTCCAGTGCAACAACTCCAGAGTTTTTGTGAGGTTTGTGGTCAAGACCATGCTACAGAGGTTTGCTCCTCTAATCCAGAGTCAGTTTATTACGTAGGTAATCAAAACAGGCTGCAGGGTCAAAATCAGTTTGGTAATGCTTATTATTAAGGCAATACGAGAGCCCCGAATAATTACCACCCATTTCCAGCTCCACCACAGCAGGTTAGCAATTCAGTTGAAGATATGCTAAAGCAGATAATGGTGGGCCAGCAGAGAATGATAGCTGACACTGCAGCCCATGCAGTGGCCATACAAGATATTGCCAATGCCCACAAGAACTTGGAGCACCAGTTGGGGCAGTTAGTGGGAGAAATAAGCACTGTTAAAAAAGAGCCTGAACAATGTCTTGTAGTGACTTTAATTGAAGGTGGAGAGCTGATGGCCATGTCCGAGGAGAGAGCTGAAATAGAAATAGTTGAAAAAGTGGAGAAGGTAAAGAAGAAAGAAGAGAGAAAGGAGGCACCTCTGCCGCCTCCACCATTCCCGCAAAGACTTATACCATCGAAGGATCTGGCCCAGTATAAAAAATTTGTGAGTATGTTGAAAGAACTGCAAGTTAATATTCCTTTGACTGATGTGTTTGAATTGATGCCATCATTTGTGAAGTTCTTAAAAGAGATTTTAGTCAAGAAGAAAAAGCCTCAAGAGATAGATACAGTTGAGTTAGTTGAGGAGTGTAGCACAATCTTGAGCAAGCTACCTCCAAAACTTCAAGATCCTGGGAGGTTTACTATTCCTTGTACCATTGGAGGGCATAATATCACTGGTGCATTGTGTGATTTGGGTGCGAGCATAAATCTCATGCCTCTGTCTGTTTGCAAAAGGTTAGGGCTAGGAGCAATCAAGCCCTCTTCAGTTACTCTTAAGATGGCGGATGGAGCACTCACTCACCCTGATGGTAAGCTGGAGGATGTGCTGCTAAAAGTTGGTAAGTTTACATTCTCTGCTGATTTTGTAGTCCTAGATTATGAAGAGGACCGAGAAGCCACAATCATTTTGGGAAGACCATTCTTAGTCACCTCGAAGGCAATTATTGACATGGAGCTGGGTGAGATGACTGTTAGAGCGCATGGAGAAAAGGTTACTTTCAAGGTGTATACTGAGAAGGAGCACATAGCTAAGGTTGAAGAGTGCTCTATGATCGAATGTGTCAGACAAGAACATGGAAGTAAACCACATGTGAAGTTGAAGATGGGTTCTCACAAAGAGGGGAAGAAAGCTAAAGTTCGGCGTAAGAAGAGAAGACGTAATTGCTGGAAGTGAGCTAAAAGTGTCGTCGTGCCACGATGTTAACTAAGACGCTTCTCGGGAGGCAAACCGAGTTTGTACTTGTATTATTTTATTTATAGTGTCACATAGTTTTTATTTTTCCTTGGATTGCAGGTTCATGTAATGTCGAGGCTAAGTGTGGGGTGTCCTCACCCTTGCCTAATGTTGATGACCTGATGAGGGAAGTCTGAGTACCTCATACTATATGGAAGCTTGGAGGATGCTAGCACCAAGGACTAGAACCTTCAGGGAAGTTTTCTTTGCCTTGCACTTTCTTATTTTTAGCACTGAGGACATTGCTTAATTTTAAGTGTGGGGTGGGGAACTCCCCTTTATTTTTGAGGATAGGGATGCATGCACCATTAGGTTTTTTCTTGTGTCACTTGACTGTATTTTGATTTGTTTCTTGCTTTAATACATGAAAAAAAAATTAGAAAACCAATGAAATATTCCAAAAAGATTTTCCGTTTAGTTTCATTAGTGGTACATGTCATCCACCCCGTGGTTTTTCTTATGGCCTCCGTTCTTTTCCACGGGTAGACCTTTGAACCGGGTAGTTTTTATTTTTAGGATTAGAGTAGTTAGTTATAGGTGGCCCTAGCGAAAGGAATAGGTGGAATGCTAGGTGCCTTTGATTTGTTTGATACGGGTGGACTTGAACTTGATTGCATGTGCTATTTGTGGTGTCATTGGGTTTTAAATTGTGATGCATGCCTAGAAAAAATGGAATGACCCCCTTGAGATGCTTGAGTCCACTTGCTTGACTTTATTGTGAACCTTTGTGCATTAGTGCTTAATTTTCCACAAGTTGCACTCTAGATGCTTGATTGAGAGTTGTTGATGGAACCTTTTTGTGTGGATCATGTGCAATGTGTGTGTGAGGCATATTCTTGTTTGCTCCATGTTTGCATATTAATGTCTAGAACTTGCCCCGTGTGTGTGCAAAGCGAAATCCTGGGTTTGCTCTAGTCGAAAAATGATACAGGCCTTCTTTTGATTTGCCTACCCTTACATATACACCTTGGACTTGGTTGTGTGAATTCTTTGACCTTTTTGTTGGCACCTACACCCCGAGCCTACCCACTTGTTCTAAATTGTTCTCTTTTAGCCCTTTACTCCTTAAGCACTTTAGTAGATATTGTGATATTATTTTGAAGTTGTGGTTGGATATTGGGAGGTTTTTGAGTGGAACTAATGAAGAGGAATACTTGTGAAAATTGTGTAGTAGTTGTTTATGAGCATTGGCAAGATTGGAAAATAATGAAATTGAAAAAGAAAAAAAAGGAGCAAAGTTGAAAAGGAAAAAAATTGGAAAAAGAAATAAAAAGAGAAGAATATCCATTCCTTGCTAGTGTGTGCTTAAAAGAATATTGCTACTTGTTGAGAAGGTGTGTGTGTGAAAGTTATTGATTGGTTGGTTTTGATGGGAATTGTGTTTGAAATAATTGTGATGTATTAAAGTGCTTAGGGAGGTAGTCACTATTACCATATGTATCCTACCCGCCCCTTAGCCTACATTACAACCTTTTTAAAAAGTCCTAGTTAATCCCGATTGGAGTGAGCTTACATTAGTGGAGTCCTACACTACGGGCAAGTCTATTGTACATTGTGTGTGGCATGTGAGACTTTCATGAGAGTGAGTTAATTCGTTTGTTATTGCCCCCATTATATTCATGATATTTATTGTTGTGTGTGATCTTTGGGGGGCATTCTTTTTCTTCATATTGGTGAGGGCACATGGTTTGCATGAAATAGGTGAAGCTGATGGCTTTTTGGTTGAGTAGATAGGTGAGATTTTGTGGGAGCATGGTTGCAATGAGTTGAGTTTGTGCATTTGAGCTATTTTGGGGTGGTTGTTCTCATAGTTTTGAGTTTGTTAAATTGTTGGCATGTTTGTGGATCCATAGTAGTCATGTGTGCATTTGTACAATGATCGGTATCAACCATATTCATAGGCAGACCAGTTCTACCTAGGTTAGGAAGTTAGTTGTGACTTGCTCGAGGGCGAGCAAGAGTTTAAGTATGGGGTGGTGATGTTTGGCATTTTACGCCAAAGTTTCCTTAATATTTCCTCACGTTTGAGTACTTTATTCGCTCGTTTTATAGTTTATGAATGTGGTTTTGCACTGATTTTATGTCGTGTGTATGTAGGTTGTTATGCAGTGAAATTGGAGCTTTATACAGCATGATCGAGCAAGAAAAGATTGGATTTTGATTGAGGATTGGATTGAACACACGAAGGCACGACACGAAGCGAGCTGCGGAGCAAGAAAACACGAAAATGGCCTGGCGCTGTAGGGCACGTGGCGCGCCCCCCACCACGCCCCACTGCCTGGCGCGATTCCCAGCGCGCCACGCCCCAAAAGCGTAAAGGTTTCGATGGCTACTGTCTTGGTTCGCGCGTTACGAGGCTCGGGGCGCCCGTTATAGCGCCCCTTGTGCGGATTTTTACTTCCTATTTCATCTAGGCTTGGGTCTAAGTTATTACTAGGTGTTTGTAAACCTTATAAATACTCTTTTACTTAGTTTTTGAGAGAGTTCAGACTTTGGAGCAAATTGGAGAGCTCATAACATCTTGAACAAGGGTTTTTCTTCCTTCCATTAATCTATTTCATCATTATTTCATTATTTCATCAAATCTTTGTGTTGTTATTATGAGTATGCGTAGCTAAATATATCGTCCTAGGGTTAGAGTATTTCATGAAATTTGATGTTTGAAGATTGATTTCCATTAATTGAATCCCATAACGGGTTACTTATTCTTTCTTGATTTCACTTGTGTAATTGTCAGGGCCCGATTATTACGCATTATCTATGGTTTTTAGATTGAACTCGAAAGAGGGAATTTAATTACGTAATAAGAAAGAGTATGACTAGTTTGTGAACCCGGGCATCGGGGAACCAATTTGTGAGTAGGATAGATATATACTTGCTCGCCTAGTTTAACTAATTACAGAATTCGTTAATGTGTGCACGTGATTCAACCCATAGACATATAGGGATTGGAGTAGCCTGCATAGACCGTGAAGAATTGAATGGTTTTCACGGGTACATTTACTCTGTTAGTTAGTAACCCGGGATTTAAGAAGTGGAATCAATTGGGAAACTCAACTGGATTATTCATAACTCTGACCCTGGACCGTCTCCTTATTACTGATAACAACCCATTTTTGCTCCATTGTTTGAATCCACTTCTACCATTTAATTACTGTTCTTTAGTTAATAAAATTCTCACTACTGGAAAAAGATCCCTGAATAGTTTATATACATTGTTTGCTAGAATTCAGTCTGAATAGTCCTCGTGGGAACGATACTCGATTTATCACTTTATTACTTGTCGACCACGTATACTTGCGTGTGCGTTGGGAGCAACACAACCTGATCATATATACGTACCTATCTGCTGAAAGTATAAAGTCTGGAAAGATGATACGATTTTAAGTTGCTGGCAATTAGAACATTGAGCCACAAATTTTGCTATGTCACACTTTATTCCGTCCCACCAATAAATCTGCTTAAGGTCATGGTACATCTTAGTCGAGCCTGGACGAATAGTGTATGTGGAATAATGTGCCTCTATCATAATCTGTCCACATAAATCTGCAACATCAGGGACACAAAGTCTATCTTTGTACATGAGAATACCGTCAGTAGTAACCCTATATGGTGACTCCGGTTTTCTTCTGGCTATCTGTCTGTATTCAACTAGAACTGAATCCTCATATTGACGCTGTTTTACTTCATGAAAATTTAGAGTTAAAGGTCTTGTGCAGCTTATCGTCCATCCATCATTGTCATATTTCCTTCACACCTCAACTCATTGAGAAGTTACTTAGCGCTATAAGTGCGCATGTAATCAACTTTGTTGCTGGTATTCCGCATCAGCTAATGGTCCAACTACATGTCTCTTTTATTTTCACTTTTTCAAGTCATAATATTTCCAATCTAAAGACAATCTCCTGAAGTGGATGTTTAGTCTGAAGATCATTTCTGGTCTGCATCATATTATCTAGTAGTTGCATGATTCTTATCCTTATATGATAGACCCTGTTCAGATGAACCTTTGACATACATTAGGATATGAGGGACATCAACTGAGATGTTGAATAGTGCGTTCGTAAAAATGATACAGCTTGCATCACATCTTCTATAGTGTGTAATGACAAGGTACTTCAGAAACTCCCCCTATTGCATCAAGTGTGAGCTAATTTTTAGTTCCATCGACCTGTTCTATATCGAAGAGGTGATTTGTCGGCGCAATCATGATTATCCATCCGCAGTTTCGTGTATCTTTATTTCGAAAATGTAGAACTCTCCTCCCGTGATCGAGGAAGGGTAAGTTTAGTTGAAATAAGTTGGGCAATGGTGTTATCATATTATCCATATATATTTTATTCTAAAAGTACGATGTGCGTAATATAATTAAGATCCTCTAATCAGGAGGTAAGACCCGTGGAGTAGCTTATGAAGGTTGTACAAGTTCTCTTGTTATCTGCGTGAATCTTGCTTTAGACTTAGGCTCGTTCGAGGACGAACGAGAGTTTAAGTGGAGGAGAATGAAACGACCTCGGTCAGTCGTTTCGGAAGTTAGGACTCCAATTGGCGTGCCGATAATTTTAAAATATTTGTAAGGTCCATTGAGACTTATCTGTAAAATTTGAGCTAAATCAGACCTCGTTTAATAGGCATCGGAAGAAGGGTTCAGTTTCTATTGGCGATAAATATCAAAAAGAGATTTTCGAGCTCGGTTTTACCGAATGAGCTCCCATTCGAAATTCGAAAGCACTGTTAGGTTCGTATGATTATTTGTGACTTTTGTAAACTTTCGAAAGTGAATTTCGATGTTGTTCGGCTAGTTTTCGCTAAAATGCCGAAAGTTAAATAATTTGACTCTTTTTGTTTAAATTCGCATCTTGAGTTTGGGGAGTCCAATTTGAGATCCGCCTTCGCGAGTATGTTACATATATTTTGTATAACTGTTATGCAAAAGTTGGAATTGATTCGAATATCGTAGGATTCCGTTTTAATTTTCATCGCGAAAAGAAAAGAAAAGAAAAGAAAAGAAAAGAAAAAAAATAAGAAAGACAAAAAAAGACAAAAAAGGAAAAAGTTAGGCGGTGGCCTTTATTACCTATGTTATAAGCTTAATGTTGAGGGAAACAAAGAAAACGAAACAGTAACAGAGAAACGAGAATGACACAGTAGAAATTGGAAAAAATATCAGAAAATGAGAAAAGAGCCGGGAAAATAGTAGAATTTTTACCCCAAAATATTTAGGTAATGATCCTAATATATTATTTGAGTTTATTACGTGTGTTTTAATATGTTTTAACGGTAAAACTTGGAATATTAGACATCGTTTTAATAAGTTCAACTTATAATTTAAAGGGTCAAATGGACCCCGATAGTGGAATTGATTATATATTCGTACTCAGTGAGTTATGGGCAACATATAAATGTAATTTATATGGGATTTGGTTATGTGACCTTAAACCCTGTATATAGGACTGGCCTGCGTATTACGTATGCAAATAGGGTATCAGGATCCTAACTGGATTGCCCTAAAATGTGATGAATGAAGCCTTTAGCCAAATTTGATATATTTTTCTGCTTATTGAATAGAGTGGGATCGTTTGACAACGAAATCAAAGGACAAGCGGTTATTAAATGGATGTACTAACTTTGTAACAAGGTAAGTGTTTATATCCATTTGTTTGGAGGCACCTGGCCTTGTGGATTTTCTACCACGTGTTCCTTACGTGTGTAGCTGCCGATAGGCGTAATCATTACGCCTTAGCTTTGGATTTACATTGTATATTACATGTTATGTCCTGTTGTTGGTATTGCATTGCGGATTTAAGCATTGTACTCTGGCTGTGAGTTTCTACTTCCCGGATGTCGATGAGAGTCCCACGCCGGTGAAGGGTTATTATTGTATCACATTGCATTCACATGCATTATATATCATTCATATGAATTACATTGCATATCATATGTGGTGCAGGAGTATTCCGCCCCAGGCGCAGGAGGATTCCGCTCCATTGTATCATATTGAGGGTAGGAGGATTCCGCCCCAAGAGCAGGAGTATTCCGCTCTTATGTCAGATATTGAGTGCAGCAGTATTCCGCCTCAGCTTTACATTATATCGGGTGCAGGAGTATTTCGCCTCAAGAGAGTGCAGGGGTAATCCGCCTCTGGTTCATATTATATTGGGTGCAGGAGTATTCCGCTCCAATTGATTATCAGATTGGATTCCCCTCGAATGCTGGAGTATTCCGCTTCGAGATGGGATGGCGGGCACATGTGACCCTTTGCATCATATTTCATTTCATTTCATCTCACTTCATTTTATTGCATCTCAATTCATACCATTGTGTAGACTTGCGGTACATGACTACTGTTCTGTTCTGCTTATATGTGCATTTCTTATTTGTTAACATGTTTCTGGCTCATATTCCTGGTTGAGTTTATGGTTTCATACGTGTTTCCGATTATTATCTGGCTCTGCCTTTTTGTAATTAAAATAAGAGGAATTTTGTTTATCTGTTTCTCCTCCCTGGCTAGCTATCCTATTCTTTGAGGTGGCTAGTCTGCCCCACTTATTGAGTCCTTTTGACTCACCCTTGTTTGTTGTTTGTTTCTTGTCTATCTATTTCGTTTCGGCAGGTTCGCTCCAAGATTGAGTTCGCCACGTTGTGAAGGAGCGAAGACGACTTCAGCTGTCAGGGTGAGCCAACTTTTATTCCGGATGGCCACCAGTTTATGTGTTGTTATTTTAGTTGCATTTTGCTCCCTTCAGGAGGTATCGGTCTTCTTTTGTACTCTTAGATGTCTAGTCTGGATAGCCCTAAACCTTGTATATTGGGTAGTCATCTGTAATTTCTTTTGTACAGCTTAGAGGTATTAGTATGTCTGTATTTTGTTTTAAGTCTTGTCCTTATTTATGAATTATTATATTTATTTTCCTAATTTAATTGGTAAGGGTTCGCCCGACGGGTCTAGGGAAGGATGTTGGGTGCCCGCACGGCCTAACCGGATTTCGGGTCGTATCAATATTGGACAAAGAAAAGATAATAACTTATTAAGCACTGGAACAATCTCGTCCTAAAGTTTAAATTGTTGATAGATCACACTTTCTTTATTTAGTCTATTTAATCCTCTCACGAGAGACCTTACCTCAAATAAGTTACTACAACTTACCATAGTAAAGTCAAAATCGGTTCCAAATTGAAAGAAGTTAAAGAAATTTAATTGAGGGGGTTTGTCACTCTTGTCTCAGTTCATATTTAAATATTCGCAGTGTTTCAATTTATGGCTAGGTTCTTTTAGCGGTACTTACTATAAGAGATTGGTTATTACCTTGAACAGGTTGCAATGACTACCTTCACTTGGGTATTTCGCTTGAACATAGATTTGTGTCAAAGTCTACGTGGGTATTTCGCTATGATAGATCTGCAGAAGGCTACCTTCATCTTGTGTATATATAGGCGAGAAATTTATGCATTTATTTTGTCAAGAAACTACAGGTACTTTGGTGAAACAAAGATATTACCTTAATAACTAAGGAAAAGTAACAGAGTTTGTGGTGCTCCTTAGATTGTCATAGTTTCTCAGTTGGGCCAACATATTACAAACCTCCAAGTAATTGTTCGTGGATGCACAAATCCATTCATGTCTTGTAAAAGTAAAGGTAAAGTACTAGTAGGGGGATGGGAGTAATGAATGTGAGCTTCTGGTTGATTTGAGTCCTCTTTAGCAAGATGATTCGCGACATGGTTTTGGTTCCGAAACCAATGTTTAATTTCTAATCCCCTAGCTACTCCTTTATTGACCTGGAATCATTTAAAATAGGATCGAATTTTGGCTTATTAGTTTTAAGCATGTTGATAACATCTCTTGAATCTCTTTCGATCTCAAGGCAGTTGAAGTTAATCTTGCATACAATTTTCTGTAACGACCCTCAAATAGTCGTTACGGGATCCGGAACCTCGATTTGTGTGTCGACAGTCCCAAAAGCTCCGTTAGGTCATTTATGACCCGTCTGTGAAATCTGAGTCGAACGGAGTCCGTTTGATAGGTTTTCGAGAAAAGGATCCGTTTATGAAATTCCGGAAAGGAATTTGGGGTTTCGATAGGTCGTTTTGAGTAAACGAACCCCGATGGAAAATCCGAGCGCACCGTTAGGTCCGTCTCGTCATTTATGATATGTAGCAACCTTCAAAATTGAAAACGGACCTCGTTTGACAGGACTTTTTATAAAGTCCCCGTTTCGGAAGTTTAAAAGAGTTAAAAGAGGTTTCCGAGCTCGATTTGAGCAAATCAGCTCCGATGAGAGATCCGAAAGTTCCGTTAGGTTCGTACAGTCATTTGTGACTTGTAGCAACTTTCGGAATTGGATTCCGAGGTCGTTTGGTTAAATTTCGCTATTCTGGCGAAAGTCGAAAATTGAACCTTTGCCGTGGGACCCACTTTTTGAGTTCTGGATGTCCGAATTGAGTTCCGTCTTGACAGGCATGTCACCCAAGTATTTTATGGCTTGTGTGAAAAATTTGGGATCATTCTGAGCTTCGTAGGGTCCCGTTTTGCCCCTAAAACAGTAGAAAATCTGGTGCGGCTTTTCTGTTCTGTTTTGGCGCAAGCAGCCGGATAAAAGCTGATTTTCCGTTATATCCGTAAGGAATTAGGAAAAACTCAAAACATGAAAGTTGTAGCCCTTTGAGTGGTGGTTCTAATGGCGCCGGTTTCAGGTCATTTGGACATTCCTTTCAAAAGTTATGATTTTTTCAAAAGAAGCTGTCACAGAGGCAAAAAAAAAAACTGCTATAAAAAGGCCATTTCGGGCCATTTCGGTTCATAACTTATAAAAATCATTTGGTGAGCTCTTGAGGCGATTTTTGGGTATTTCTTGAAGACCCAATCATACTTACACTTAAGGTAAGCCCTTTCAATCCATCTTTATGTTGATTAACACAAGAATCAAAGGGTTGATTCTTGGAAATGGGTTAGAACCCTAGATTCTTAAGAATTGGGGAAAGACTTCGAGCAAGGCTCGCATGTGGAATCTAAGTGTACTTTTGGACTCACGGGAGCGTGGGGAGTCCGGAAAAGTACATTTTGTAAATTTAGGGCTCGGCCCTACCCGGGGGCATTTTGGTAATTTTTACCCTAGGATGCCTATAGGCTTAAATAGCTATAATTGAGCACTCATATGTGCTATATCTTGTCTTAATAGACCTAGTGGAGAGTCCTTCGCGGACAAGGCGAGCGGGAAAGGAGATTCTTCCCGGCATTTGAGCCCGAATTTTGAGGTAAGTGAGACTTGACCTCTATTGTGCTTGTGGACTCTTCCTTCTTGCTAGTATGCTTCATGTACGCATATATGTACCTAACAATGGTTAGGATTAATGATGTGAATTACTTGCTATTATTGTTTGTTATAAATAGCGAGATTGTGACTCGACCGAGGTATGTGCCGGTCTAAACGCTACGTCGAGGTAGCTTAAATTTATATCGTAGTAACGCTTGCTACGCCATGCTTAGATAGCAAGAACTTGGGACATGGTCGAGGATGTTGCCGGCATGTCATGATAAATGTCTTGCCGAGGATTTTGCCGGCTTTTGTATGATATTGGTACTTGATTTGTTCACGTGCCGGGTTGGGTACTGCTGTCTATACGTAACCTTGGGTTGGACGACATGGGAGTAGGGATTGTACCCCCAAACTGTGGTCGGGTTAACCTTCGCCTTACGTTCAGCTAGCATAACCAACCTGGGTTACGGTGACTGTGAAATATTATCGTTATTAATATTTCTGTTATTGTTATTAATGTCGTGGATATTAATACTGTTAGAGGGACACTTGACAGGGGGTGTGGTGTCGCCTATACTATGAGATGTGTCACACTTGACAGGGGGTGTGGTGTGGACACTTGATCTTTGAGATGTGACACACTTGACAGGGTGTGTGGTGTGGTCACTTGATTTATTGAGATACGACGCACTTGACAGGTGGTGTGGTGCGATCGTAGATAGATTTGAGATGAGCCAACGACTACGGGTCGTTGGTCTACTTATTCATGATTGTGATAGTGACTTCGGGTCACGGTATATGGTTGATACTTAGTAATGGTGTTGCTAGTCCATCGTAGGTCTAGGTTAGTCGGCACGGGAGTAGAGATTGGACCTCCAAACCGCCGCTGAGTTGACCTATGCCTTACGTTGGATGAGCATAATCCTTGAGACTTCTGGTTACTACTTCTGTGTATGGAATGTGTTATATCTATTTGTGATTTCACTACTTTATTGTATGATTACTATAGTATGTTGTTGCTTATGATGCAAGTAGCGACTTGTCCCGCAAGGGTACCTTAGCTGGCCTGTCGGTGATCTTACTGGGCTTCAGCTCATAACTTACTCTGCTACGTGCGCAGGTCCTTCATCCAGTCAGCAGCCCGGACGTTAGCGGTTCCCGAGGCTTCTGACCGTGGTGGCATACCGCCGGAGTCACTTAGAGATAGGACTCAGATTTCTTTGATGTATATTCATACTTTATTGAGTCACTCTTAGAATGCTCCATCTTTTGTGGATATATTCTTTTGGACTTCACACTTTTATATTTATATATCCATTTATGATCTTTTCACATTATTGTTCTTTTCCGCATCTTGTTTCATTGGTTAGCCTAGGCAAATGTTGTTTAGGTGCCATCACGAGCCCTTGGAAATTGGGTCGTGACAGTTTGGTATCAGAGCCCTAGGTTCTAATTCGAGTCCTAGGAGTCTTGGAGCAGTGTCTGAGTAGAGTCTTGCTTATGGGTATGTTGTCGACCATACATATGAGCGAGAGGCTACAAGGGCATGTTAGGAAATGTTTTCCCTTCGTTTCATCTCTATTCGTGCTGAGTAGCTTATATAGGTGCTGACCCTTTTTCGTGTATTGTATCAGATGGCGAGGACGCGAGCATCCTCAGCCAGGAGGGCTGCATCTTCTACACCCGCATTTGCGGGAGAGCCATCAGCACCTACGCAGCCGCCAGCTGCTAAGAAGACCCGGGCAGGTCGCCCGTCAGCCACTAGGCAGGACACAGCTATCCCTGCGGTGTCCGCAGCGACTCTGTCAGCATCTATTCCCCCTGTGCCTGCTGTTGTGCCAGGCACCGTTGTGATCTCTTCAGAGGAGTATATGAGACTGATGGCCTTGTCTAGCCATCAGGTCCCTGTCAGAGATGATGTTGCAGCTCCTGTTTCGGCTCCTCAGCCGACCATACCTGTTATGAGCACGCCTACTTCTGAGGCTGCTCCTGATCATATTGCCCAGCCTTCTGCTTCTGCTCCTCAGGCAGGTCCTGTTATTTCTACTCCTCCTATGGGCACTGAGGAGGTTGCCAAGAGGATAGAGTCATTCATGAAGCTTCAGCCTCCAGAGTTAGACGGTACCTCAGCTACATGTACGGCCCAGAGGTACATTCAGAAGTGTGAGAAGATTTTGACAGTTCTTGGTACTAGAGACACCTTAGGGGTGCAGTGTGCTTCTTTCAGATTATCGGGAGGTGCGGAGACATGGTGGGTCTCCATGATGCGGCAGAGGTCTAGTGACCTCCCTCCTTTGTCTTGGGCTGAGTTCGTGTCTATGTTCATGAGCAGGTTCGTGCCCCAGAGTCAGCACGATGCTCAGAGGCGCGAGTTTGAGGGGTTGAGGCAGGGAAACCTGTCTGTTTCAGAGTATGACACCAGGTTCTTGTGGTTGTCTCAGTTTGCGCCGGCTATGGTGGCTCAGGAGAGGGACAAGGTCCTCCGGTTTGTTTAGGGTCTTCATCCCCGCTTGCAGGTAGCTGTTGCCCCTGATATGGGCAACAAGTCATATTTTGAGATAGTTGATGTGGCGCGGCGGATGGAGGATATCTTCGCCAGGGCTGACGCGGAGAGGGCGGCCAAGAGATCGCGTCAGTCTGGTGGGTATAGTGGATCCGCTCAGAGGGGTCAGGGTCATCAGGGCCGTTCTCAGTCTAGGCCCCAGGCTGCTGCTTTGCCTGCCCAGGATTTTTCTTCAGAGACCCCGAGGCCTCAGTCATCCCAGAGGCGGGGTGGCTCTTCGCAGTCTGGTCCGCCGCAGTGCGGGAGGTGCCATCAGAGGCATCATGGGAGGTGTTCGTCTGGAGGTGGTCATGGCAGAGGTGGTAGAGGCGGTAGAGGAGGTAGAGGTGATGGATGTTTTGAGTGTGGGTCTCCAGAGCACTATGTCAAGAGTTTCCCTTATGTTTCATCAGGTCGCCAGGGATCCGCAGCTATGGTACCATCTGGTCCTCAGGCCGCCAGGCCCGTTTCCCAGATTCCTCCTAGACAGTAGTCTCAGAGAGCTCCGGGTTCAGGAGGCTCGGCGCAGGTCTATGCTATGACTCGTCAGGATGCTGAGGCATCCAATGATGTCATCACAGGTATTATTTCTGTCTGTGGCCGCGATGCTTATGCTCTTATTGATCCGGGATCTACCTATTCGTATGTGTCGCGGGGATTTGCCCCTTGCTTGGGCAGGGATCTGGTCTTCTTAGATGATCCCTTTATGGTTGCCACCCCTGTCGGGTCTTCTATATGTGTAGATAGGGGTTATCGGCAGTGTATGATCTCCATCTGTGGTGTAGAGTCCTTAGTGGACCTGATGCTGCTCGATATGTCTGATTTCGATGTCATTATGGGCATGGATTGGCTGGCTTCCTGTCATGCGACTTTGGATTGCCATGCCAAGTCCGTGACGATCGAGGCAGAGGGTGAGTCTCGGGTTGTATGGAGAGGTTCCAGGCCTTCTCCGAAGAGTAGGATCATTTCTTTCTTGGAGGCGCAGAGGATGATATCTAGTGGGTGCGAGGGATATATTGCTTCAGTTCGGGATGTCCGGGCAGAGGAGTTATCCCTTGATAGATTTCCAGTTGTTTGTGAGTATCCGGATGTGTTTCCTGATGATTTGTCGGGTTTGCCGCCTATGCGGGAGATAGAGTTTTGCAGTGATCTATTGCCAGGCACTCAGCCTAAATCTATTCCCCCGTATCGTATGGCTCCTGTTGAGTTGAGGGAGCTGAAGGAGCAGATTCAGGATTTGCTCGATAAGGGCTTCATTAGGCCCAGTGTGTCTCCATGGGGTGCCCCGGTATTATTTGTGAAGAAGAAGGATGGCTCTATGCGGATGTGTATTGATTACCGGCAGCTGAATAAGGTTACTATCAAGAATAGGTATCCTTTGTCGCGTATTGATGATTTGTTTGATCAGCTTCAGGGTGCTACCTTCTTCTCGAAGATTGATTTGAGGTCGGGGTATCATCAGTTGAGGATTCGGTCCGAGGACGTTTCCAAGACTGCTTTTCGTACCCGATATGGCCACTATGAGTTTCTGGTGATGTCTTTCGGGCTTACGAATGCCCCAGCTGCTTTCATGGATCTGATGAACCGAGTGTTCAAGGCCTACCTTGACTCCTTCGTCATTGTGTTTATCGATGATATCTTGGTTTATTCGAGGAGCAGGGAGGAGCATGAGCAGCATTTGAGAGTTGTTCTTCGGACTCTGAGGGATCAGCAGTTGTATGCCAAATTCTCCAAGTGTGAATTTTGGCTCAGTTCTGTATCTTTCCTAGGTCACGTGGTGACCAAGGATGGGGTGTGTGTTGATCCGAAGAAGATAGAGGCCGTTCAGAGTTGGCCTAGGCCTACTTCTCCTACAGAGATTCGGAGTTTCTTAGGCTTGGCAGGTTATTATCGGCGGTTCGTCGAGGGGTTTTCTTCTATTTCAGCACCTCTGACGAAGTTGACCCAGAAGAATGTTCCTTTCCTGTGGTCCGATGCCTGTGAGTCTAGCTTTCAGAAGCTTAAGACTCTGTTGACTTCAGCACCAGTGTTGGCCTTGCCTAGTGGATCCGGGGGATTCACCGTATATTGTGATGCTTCGGGTGTTGGCCTGGGTAGCGTTCTGATGCAGGAGGGTAAGGTGATAGCTTATGCCTCGAGACAGCTGAAGGTCCATGAGAAGAATTATCATGTCCATGATTTGGAGCTGTTAGCTGTCGTGTTTGCACTGAAGTTGTGGAGGCACTATCTTTATGGCGAGCCATGTGAGATATTCACCGATCATAAGAGTCTCCAGTACTTGTTCACTCAGAAGGACTTGAACGGGAGACAGCGCCGCTGGTTAGAGCTGCTGAAGGATTATGATCTTTCTATCTGGTATTATCCTGGAAAGGCTAGTTGTAGCCGATGCCTTGAGTAGGAAGTCCATGGGTAGCCTCGCCTATCTTGATGCTGATATGAGGCCGTTGGCCCGTGAGTTGCAGGCTTTGTCCATTAGTGGGGTTCGGTTTGATGATTCTGTTCCAGGCCGGGTGCTTGCATATGTGGGGTCTCAGTCGTCTTTAGCTTCCCAGATTCGGGAAAGGCAGTTCGAGGATCCTTATCTGAGAGATCTCCGGGACAGGGTCCTGAGTGGGGGAGTGTCCTCGTTCGTGATTGGTGATGATGGTGCTTTGCAGCTTAACGGCCGGGTATGTGTTCCAGCCATTGTGGAGCTGAGGCAGATGATTTTGGCAGAGGCTCACAGTTCGAGATATTCCATTCATCCGGGTACTGCGAAGATGTATCATGATCTTCGAGAGCTGTATTGGTGGAAAGGGATGAAGAGGGATGTTGCTGATTATGTATCTCGGTGTTTGAATTGCCAGCAGGTGAAGTATGAGCACCGGAGGCCAGCCGGGGTGACCCAGTCTATGCCCATTCCCGAGTGGAAGTGGGAGCAGATCACTATGGATTTCGTAGTTGGTTTGCCGCTGACCGTGGGTAAGCATGATTCGGTGTGGGTAGTAGTTGATCGACTGATGAAGTCGGCTCACTTCATTCCAGTGAGGACTACTTATACCTCGGAGCGTCTGGCTCGTATCTTCATTGAGCAGATTGTGAGATTGCATGGTTCTCCTGTTTCTATCATTTCTGACCGAGGTGCTCAGTTCACAGCTCAGTTTTGGAGATCTTTTCAGAGAGAGCTGGGTACTCGGGTCGATCTCAGCACTGCATTTCACCCGCAGACTGATGGCCAGTCTGAGCGGACCATTCAGATCCTCGAGGATATGTTGAGGGCGTGTGCTATTGATTTTGGAGGCCATTGGGATAGCCATTTGCCGCTAGCAGAGTTTGCGTATAATAATAGCTATCAGGCTTCTATCCAGATGGCTCCGTTTGAGGCATTGTATGGTCGGAGATGTCGCTCGCCTATCGGTTGGTTCGAGTCTGGTGAGGTCCAGGTGTTGGGGCCCGATTTGGTGCAGCAGACCTTAGATAAGGTCCGGGTTATTCAGGATCGACTCCGCACGGCTCAGAGCCGGCAGATATCGTATGCAGATCGGAGGCGGAGAGATCTTGAGTTCATGGTTGGGGACCGGGTATTCCTCAGAATGTCGCCCATGAAGGGTGTTATGAGATTTGGGAAGAAAGGCAAGCTCAGTCCTAGGTTCATTGGGCCTTTTGAGATATTGGAGCGCGTTGGCGCCGTTGCTTATAGACTGGCTTTGCCTCCCTCTCTGTCTGTTCATCCGGTGTTCCATGTGTCCATGCTCCGGAAGTATGTTCACGATCTGTCTCATGTGATCGATATGGCTTCCGTGGAGGTAGATGGCGACTTAGCTTATTCGGAGGAGTCTATTGCTATTGTGGCTAGAGAGGTCCGTAAGATGAGATCGAAGGTGATCCCGCTTGTGAGAGTTCAGTGGGGGCATCACTCCATTGCCGAGGCCACTTGGGAGCTTGAGTCCGAGATGCGTGAGAGGCATCCGCGCTTGTTCGATGATTCAGGTATGAAATCCTTGTATTTTCTAAGCCTGAATTTGCATTTTTAAGTTTTATTGATTTCGGGTGGTACCAAGGGGTCCTCGAAATCCGTGCCAGCTCCGTGGCTAGTGTGTGGATCCTACCTTAGACTTAGGCTCGTCCGAGGACGGCCGAGAGTCTAAGTGGGGGAGAATGTAACGACCCTCAAATAGTTGTTACGGGATCTGGGACCTTGATTTGCGTGTCGACAGTCCCAAAAGCTCCGTTAGGTCATTTATGACCCGTCTGTGAAATCTGAGTCGAAACGGAGTCCGTTTGATAGGTTTTCCAGAAAAGGATCCGTTTATGAAATTCCGGAAAGGAATTTGGGGTTTCGATAGGTCGTTTTGAGTAAACGAACCCCGATGGAAAATCTGAGCGCACCGTTAGGTCCGTCTCGTCATTTATGATATGTAGCAACCTTCAAAATTGAAAACGGACCTCGTTTGATAGGACTTTTTATAAAGTCCCCGTTTCGGAAGTTTAAAAGAGTTAAAAGAGGTTTCCGAGTTCGATTTGAGCAAATGAGCTCCGATGAGAGATCCGAAAGTTCCGTTAGGTTCGTATAGTCATTTGTGACTTGTAGCAACTTTTGGAATTGGATTCCGAGGTCGTTTTGTTAAATTTCGCTATTCTGGCGAAAGTCGAAAATTGAACCTTTGCCGTGGGACCCACTTTTTGAGTTCTGGAGGTCCGAATTGAGTTCCGTCTTGACAAGCATGTCACCCAAGTATTTTATGGCTTGTGTGCAAAATTTGGGATCATTCCGAGCTTCGTAGGGTCTCGTTTTGCCCCAAAAAAATAGTAGAAAATCTGGTGCGACTTTTCTGTTCTGTTTTGGCGCAAGCAGCCGGATAAAAGCTGATTTGCCGGCCAATCTGTAAGGAATTAAGAAAAACTCCAAACATGAAAGTTGTAGCCCTTTGAGTTTTGGTTCTAATGGCACCATTTTCAGGTAATGTGGACATTCCTATCAAAAGTTATGATTTTTTCAAAAGAAGCTGTCACAGAGGCAAAAAAAACTGCTATAAAAAGGCCATTTCGGGCCATTTCGGTTCATAACTTATAAAAATCATTTGGTGAGCTCTTGAGGCGATTTTTGGGTATTTCTTGAAGACCCAATCATACTTACACTTAAGGTAAGCCCTTTCAATCCATCTTTATGTTGATTAACACAAGAATCAAAGGGTTGATTCTTGGAAATGGGTTAGAACCCTAGATTCTTAAGAATTGGGGAAAGACATCGAGCAAGGCTCGCATGTGGAATCTAAGTTTACTTTTGGACTCACGGGAGCGTGGGGAGTCCGGAAAAGTACATTTTGTAAATTTAGGGCTCGGCCCTACCCGGGGGCATTTTGGTAATTTTTACCCTAGGATGCCTATAGGCTTAAATAGCTATAATTGAGCACTCATATGTGCTATATCTTGTCTTAATAGACCTAGTGGAGAGTCCTTCGCGGACAAGGCGAGCGGGAAAGGAGATTCTTCCCGGCATTTGAGCCCGAATTTTGAGGTAAGTGAGACTTGACCTCTATTGTGCTTGTGGACTCTTCCTTCTTGCTAGTATGCTTCATGTACGCATATATGTACCTAACAATGGTTAGGATTAATGATGTGAATTACTTGCTATTATTGTTTGTTATAAATAGCGAGATTGTGACTCGACCGAGGTATGTGCCGGTCTAAACGCTACGTCGAGGTAGCTTAAATTTATATCGTAGTAACGCTTGCTACGCCATGCTTAGATAGCAAGAACTTGGGACATGGTCGAGGATGTTGCCGGCATGTCATGATAAATGTCTTGCCGAGGATTTTGCCGGCTTTTGTATGATATTGGTACTTGATTTGTTCACGTGCCGGGTTAGGTAGTGCTGTCTATACGTAACCTTGGGTTGGATGACATGGGAGTAGGGATTGTACCCCCAAACTGTGGTCGGGTTAACCTTCGCCTTACGTTCAGCTAGCATAACCAACCTGGGTTACGGTGACTGTGAAATATTATCGTTATTAATATTTCTGTTATTATTTCTGTTATTGTTATTAATGTCGTGGATATTAATACTGTTAGAGGGACACTTGACAGGGGGTGTGGTGTGGACACTTGATCTTTGAGATGTGACACACTTGACAGGGGGTGTGGTGTGGTCACTTGATTTATTGAGATACGACGCACTTGACAGGGGGTGTGGTGCGATCGTAGACAGATTTGAGATGAGCCAACGACTACGGGTCGTTGGTCTACTTATTCATGATTGTGATAGTGACTTCGGGTCACGGTATATGGTTGATACTTAGTAATGGTGTTGCTAGTCCATCGTAGGTCTAGGTTAGTCGGCACGGGAGTAGAGATTGGACCTCCAAACCGCCGCTGAGTTGACCTATGCCTTACGTTGGATGGGCATAATCCTTGAGACTTCTGGTTACTACTTGTGTGTATGGAATGTGTTATATCTATTTGTTATTTCACTACTTTATTGTATGATTACTATAGTATGTTGTTGCTTATGATGCAAGTAGCGACTTGTCCCGCAAGGGTACCTTAGCGGGCCTGTCGGTGATCTTACTGGGCTTCGGCTCATAACTTACTCTGCTACGTGCGCAGGTCCTTCATCCAGTCAGCAGCCCGGACGTTAGCGGTTCCCGAGGCTTCTGAGACTTTTGATTGAGGTGAGCCGACCACACAGACCGTGGTGGCATACCGCCGGAGTCACTTAGAGATAGGACTCAGATTTCTTTGATGTATATTCATACTTTATTGAGTCACTCTTAGAATGCTCCAATTCTTTTGTGGATATATTCTTTTGGACTTCACACATTTATATTTATATATCCATTTATGATCTTTTCACATTATTGTTCTTTTCCGCATCTTATTTCATTGGTTCGCCTAGGCAAATGTTGTTTAGGTGCCATCATGAGCCCTTGGAAATTGGGTCGTGACATTTTCTAACCCATGTAACATGGCCATTAGCTCACTATATGTGTGATCCGAGTGATGGGTGTGCATGTATAGCCCGAAATTCAGTCACCTGTACAGTTTTGGAAAATTCCACCAATACCTCCCTTGCCATCTTTTGAGGCTCCGTCGATGTTGAGCTTGTAAAAGTGAGATTTTGATGGATTCCATTTTACATGAAGTGGTTATGTATTTGTAGCAACAACTTCATAGATAGCTAAGGTGACAAATTCACTAGTTCTCATGTGAATTTGGTCAAGGTGACAAAAGGATAGAAGTCTTTCTAGATGTAAACTCTAGCTACTGAATAAAGAAATGTCCTTGCACATAAATGCTATAGGAATGCTTAGGAACAAATGTTCCCTAGTTTCAACGCTTAAACTTCCACATCCTCCACATCATGAATAAAATTTTGATTGGTATACCCTTCACCCACAAATATTTTTCAATATGCTGCTTGTGTTGCTTTTGTTGTAGGTACTTCCATGCACTACTAACCGTGAAGCTTCCATTAGACGTAAGACACCACCATTCTTTATCCCTTACTTTTTCCTTAATTCCCACAAATGACATTCTCAAGGACGTGCGCGACAATATATCAGGTAAAATATGAGCAAGAAGATCCCCATTCCGTTGTCCATCCATACAACATTTTTAACTGTATTGTACCACAAATCACAATTGAAGCGATAAGGAACAACAAAATACAAGGGACCTAATCCCATCCAATTGTCATATCACAAATGGGCATTACCCATCCTCGGTTGCCGTAGTATTTCATGACCAATAGCATCCCTTCCTTGCAACATCTTCTTCCAAAGATACGGCCCTTCCTTAAAATGCACAATAGAAGCATGCAAATTTTTACAATATTTGTTTTCCATATATGTACCCTAAAGGGAAACTTTTTATTCTAAAGTTTCACCATAATTTTGCAAATAAAGCCATAGATATATCAAAGAGTGATTGAAAGCCCATACATCCCTTGTTCGTAGGCAAACATAACGTCTTTCATGAAGCCCAATGTGACATGATTGGGATTCCGGTTAGACTGCACGGGCACCCGACGATCTACCCTAGACCTGTCGGGTGAACCTTTTTCAGCCGAAATAATAAATTGAGTACAAAACTAACTCAACGGCAAGAAACAATGCTTAGAAAACATAAATATACAAATCTAAGCAGTACAGAAGAAACTACAACAAAAAACCCAATATACTAGGTTTAGTGCTATCTATATCTAAGAGTACAAGGAATATATACATCTCTAGAATGGAGCAAAATATGGATAATATGACAGAACTAGAGTTGGTAGCCATCACGGACAAAAGTTGGCTCATCCTAACAGCTTAACATTCCTCCGCTCCTCAATAACACCTTGAACTCGGTCCATGAGCGAAACATACGGAAACAAAATAAATAGATAAGGAACAACAAAAGGGTGAGTAGAAAGGACTTAGTAAGTTGGGCTTACTAGCCACCTCCAAGAATAAAATAAACTAGCTAGGAAAAAGAGAGGAGCATAAAACAATCAGAAACATATAAACAACCAGAAACACATAATACAAGCACAAAACACAGAGCAACCAGTCATATAAATTTTCAACAATCTGTGCAATGAAGATAAGATGAATGTCTTATGATGCAATGGAGTTACATGTACCCAAGTGACTGATAACCCTCACTGGTGCAGAACTCTCATCGACACCGTGAGATATATATAACTCAATATTATCCTGCCCCGGCTCGGGACACTCATCGAATCCGGTGGTATAATATACAATTTGAGCGAAATACTTCTGCCCCCTTGAGCGGAATACTCATGCTCCCAATATGTTACCAAGCTCAATTATAAAATGTAGAGTGCAATGCAATATTATCCAAGCCCTGGCATAGTAAACACGCTATACGATCCTATAAGGATTCATAACTTAATCAAATACTTCTATTTCCCCCAAGTTTCATTTACATAATCGCAATAGAATTTCTATCCTCAATATAATATCAAGTGATGTTTGGCATTTTATGCCAAGGTTTCCTTAATGTTTCCGGATATTTGAGCTTATTTTGCACTCGTTTTATAGTTTGTGAATGTGGTTTTACACTGATTTTATGTTGTGCGTGTGTAGGTTGTTACGCAGTGCATTTGGAGCTTTTTGGAGCTTGATTGAGCATGAATTGGTTGAAGGATAATTGAGGATTGGATTGAGCACGCGAAGGCACGACACGGACACGATTTCGGACCAAGGAAGAAGGCGAGTTGGCTGGGCGCTGTAGGGCACGTTGCGCGCCCTCCACCGCGCCCCACTGCCCAGCGCGATAACCCACGCGCCACGTCCCAAAGGCGCCCAAAAGTTGGCGTCCACTGGTTGTCCTAGCGCTTTCCGAGGCGCGGGGCGCCCGTTATAGCGCCCAGTGTGCGAGTTTTCACTTCCTATTCCGTCTAGTATTGGGTCTAACTTATTACTAGGTGTTTGTAAACACTATAAATAGTCTTTTACTTAGTTTTTGAAAGGGAGTTGATACTTTGGAGCAATATTGAGAGCTACATACTCATTGAACAAGGGTTTATTCCTAATCTTTCATCTATTACATCATTTACTTCATTATTACACCAAATTATTGCCTTGTAATTCTGAATATGTGTGGTTAAACTTTACGTTCTAGGGTTAGAGTATTACATGAAAGTTGATTGTTGAAGGTTGATTCCCATTGATTGAATCCCATAACGGGTTACTTATTCTTTCTTGATTTCACATGTGTAATTGTTAGAGCTCGATAATTATACATCATCTATGGTTTTTGGATTGAACTCGAAAGAGGGAATTTAATTACGTAATAAGAAAGAATAGAACTAGTTTGCGAACCCGGGCATCGGGGAACCAATTTGCGGGTAGGATAGACATATACTTGCTTGCCTAGTTTAACTCATTACATGAATCGTTAATGCGTGCATGTGATTTAACCCATAGACATATAGGGATTGAAGTAGCTTGCATAAACTGTGAAGAACTGAAAGGTTTTCACAGTTACATTTACTCTGTGAGTTAGTAACCCAGGATTTAAAAAGTGGATTCAATTGGATACATCAACTGATTGTTCGTAACTCTGACCCTGGACCGCTCTCTTGATATTGTTAATAACCAAAGTATTTCTCATAGCTTGACTACACCTCTAGCACTTTACTTACTGCACTTTAGTTATAAAAACTCTTACAACCAAAGAAAAAGATCCCTGAGTAGTTTGTAGGAATTGTTTGCGAAGTATTAGTCTGCTTAGTCCTCGTGGGAACGATATTCGATTTATCACTTTATTACTTGTCGACCGCGTATACTTGCGTGTGTGTTGGGAGCAATAAGTTTTTGGCGCCGTTGCCGGGGACTAATTACGGGCTATTTTCTTTTGAACAATTACATAATTTCTATTCAGGTTTAATTTTTTGTTGAGTTTCTTGTGCTGTTTCAGGCAATAGGTTTTGAATGCAAAGGAATAAAAAGGACGAATCACTCGCACCTTTTGATCTCGAGCCTGAAAGAACCTTGAGAAAGGAAAAAAGGGAAGCACGAGATCGAGAAGCATTAGCAATTGTACTTGCCTCTCTACCTGTTGAAATGGCTGAAGAACAAGCAGTAGCAGTGCGAGATGTGGCTCTTCTTAGTCTGAAAGGAGTAGAGTCAAGTATTGTGAAGCCTGCTATTACTGGGAACTTTGAGATCAAGCCCGGCATGATTCAGTTGCTGCATGTGACGGGGCAATATGGTGGATTCCTGCATGAAGATCCGCAGCAACACCTGCTGAACTTTCTGGAGATCAGTGATAGTTATACACCGGCGGGTGTGCCTACTGATTATGTGCGAATGACTTTGTTCCCATTTTCATTGATTGGGACAGCAAGGAAGTGGTTAAAGGCTGAAAAGCTTGGGTCTATCACTACTTAGGAGAATTTGGCTAAGAAATTCTTGGCTAAGTTTTATCCGTCTGCCAAGACGGCCAGGTTGAGGAGCGCAATTTTGTCCTTCAGACAGTTAGAAGGAGAATCATTATATGCAGCCTGGGAGAGATTTAAACCTTTATTGAGAGATTGTCCACACCACAACCAATCTAATGAGGTTATTGCACACACTTTTGTTGAGGGGTTGAACCAACATACTAAGATTGTGGTTGATGCTGCTGGTGGAGGCCAAGTGCTGGCCTTAAATTTTGAGCAGATCTATGACTTACTTGATAAGTTTTCACAGAGCAATCCTGATTGGCAGGGTGATGGCAGAGCTACGACACAAGTTGAGGGTGCTAGCAGGGCTAATACGCAGAAAGCTGTTGGGATACTTCAACTAGATGGAATTTCAAAGCTGCGAGCGAAGATGGATGCTATTTCTAATCAAATCAGCAAGCTGACTCTCCAAGCAAAGCCACCATTAGCTCCAGTGCAACGAGTTCAGGCTTTGGAGCAAATTGGAGAGCTCATAACATCAAGAACAAGGGTTTTTCTTCCTTCCATTAATCTATTACATTATTATTTCATTATTACATCAATTCCTTGTATTGTTATTATGAGTATGCGTGGCTAATTCTATCGTTCTAGGGTTAGAGTATTTTATGAAAGTTGATGTTTGAAGATTGATTTCCATTAATTGAATCTCATAACCGATTGCTTATTCTTTCTTGATTTCACTTGTGTAATTGTCAGGGCCCGATTATTACGCATTACCTATGGTTTTTAGATTGAACTCGATAGAGGGAATTTAATTACGTAATAAGAAAGAATAGAACTAGTTTGTGAACCCGGGCATCGGGGAACCAATTTGTGAGTAGGATAGACATATACTTGCTCGCCTAGTTTAACTAATTACAGAATTCGTTAATGCGTGCACGTTATTCAACCCATGGACATATGCGGATTGGAGTAGCCTGCATAGACCGTGAAGAATCGAAAGGTTTTCACGGGTACATCTAATCTGTTAGTTAGTAATCCGGGATTTGAGAAGTGGAATCAATTGGAAAACTCAACTGGATTGTTCGTAACTCTGACCCTGGACCGTCTCCTTATTACTGATAACAACCAAGTTTTGCTCCATTGCTTGAATTCACTTCTACCATTTTAATTACTGTTCTTTAGTTAATAAAATCCTAACTATTGGAAAAAGATCCCTGAATAATTTATATAAATTGTTTGCTAGAATTCAGTCTGAATAGTCCTCGTGGGAACGATACTCGATTTATCACTCTATTACTTGTCGACCGCGTATACTTGCGTGTGCGTTGGGAGCAACATCAAGCCTTAAGCTTAACAATTGATGTTTACGATAACCTCTGATACTTTAGTACTCACTAGATACTACATCTAAAACAACACAATCTAATAAGTAACACAATCAAGAAATAAGTAAGCTATGGCGTAGTAAGTATGCCGAGTGGTTGCTACACATGCAAGAACGCGTGGGTAGAAGTTCCACGAGGCTGAAGGCCACCAAAGAATTGGAATAAACCACTTACCTTAAGTCCTGAGTCAAAATAGCTACTGAAAGACCTCATTTCCCTTCCACCTTTCAAGTCGCCCACATAACATTTCAATCTACAATAGCACAATGAGGCTCATGATCAATACTTGATAAAGATTACATTTGTAACTTAAGTTAGTAGTTTGTCTAAGCAAATTTGGGCAGCATCTCCCCTATATTATTGACTTCCTCCAGCTCAATATATCACCACAAGAACCAGAACAACACTAAAAATAATATATATATATATATATATATATATATATATATATATATATATATATATATAGGGTTTTGCTAACCTACTACACTCATGTAGTAGGTTAGCATTGTACCCACTTTTAAGTTCACCAAAATATCCTTAATATTTTTGCCAACTCATTAAAAGTAGTGGCAATTTTGTCATTTCACAAAAAATCATTTCCCACATACCAAACCCCTCTCATATTTGCTTTCAAACACCACAGCCGAAGGCCTCTCCTCCCTTCTTCCATAGACAAGTAATTTCTTTATCAAACGCAAAATCAATAAACAAATATTCCAAATCGTTTATTATATTAAGTTTATGTCAAAATTATGCAACTGAATTGGTTAAACTCTACAGAAAGTTTTGGATCTTAGATCTAATTTTTGTAATAGTTAATTTTGAGTGTTTATTTATCTATTTCGGGTTGAAAAAAAAAAACAAATCCAACTTTTTTCTCAATTTCTCTGCATATGGTTCACTTGAGAATTCGTTGAATGTTAATTTGTGCCAAGTTCATGAGTTGTTGTTTTTTTGCTTTAATGAAAGTAGAGAAACCAAATTATGCTAGTTGTGGATCAACACATAAAAAAGGAAAAACTTGTTTAACCCATAATTGAATATTGCATGAAAAGAAAATATACAAAAGCGAAAAGCAAAGAACTGCTTGGAATTTTAAGAACAATGGTTGGTTGCTGGGTCTCCTTCGTGAGCATTTACGGTGAAGTTTTGAGAGATATCCTATTAGGAAGAGAGAACTGAATTGGGACAATTTGAGGTGAAATGACAAATTTGCCACTACTTTTAATGAGTTGGCATAAACAGTGGGGGTATTTTAGTGAACTCAAAAATGGGCATGTAGTAGGTTAGCAAAACCCATATATATATATATATATATATATATATATATATATATATATATATATATATATATATATATATATATATATATATATATATTACAAAAGTCACCACAATCAAATCAGAGCAACTAGTTCATGAATCATTTCAAAACACCCCATATGTATCACACCTTAATCTTTACTTTTTACTTCGATTTTATGCATATTTCTTCCATCTATCTCCTTCATAATACATAGACATACATAACAACATCAAGCATACCATATTCAAGCTATTCACTTCATTTTTCAGCCACAATAATTCATAAATATAGCTTCCAACACAGTCCAACAAGAACAACAACATTCCATACAATTTCCAAGTGTTAAGTTGCAATTCTTTACTCAAAAAATATAACGAACACCCAAATAACCTTAAGCACAACCAAGACGATAATATACTCACCTTAAACAGCAACTACAACTCAAATCTTAAGCTTGTTTTAGCTCCCAATCACCCTTGATGTCATTGCAATACAATAAAAGAGCATATCCTTCTTTTACTTCAACTTTGATGTGGAATTATGGTCAAATCTTCCTAGCAACCCTTGAAACCCTTAGAGACCTTTAGGAGAGCGTTTAGGAATTGTAGAGACTGATTTTGAGGCGAAAATGGCAAAAGATAAATGTTCAACCCCTTTTCAAAATCCTTAAAGGTCGGCCACCACCATAGAGTGTCCCAAAAGGGGCTGCCTGTGCAGTCTTGCAAAAATGTGAATATCTCTCTGCTCTAATGTTGCATTGGTGGGCGATTTAATGCATTGGAAACTAGACTCGTAGACCTAAAAATTTGGTGGGTTGTACACCCCGTAACTCCAAGTATATTGGGAGAAAAGCTCGGTGAAATTAGACCGAAATTTTATCAAAATGTATGAACATGACATTTATTTTACAAATTTCTTGACTTTCGTTCTTTTAGTAAAAACTATTCGAACGATCTTGAATTTCACTTTTCAAACTTCATACGGGTGACAAATAATCGTACAAACCTAACGACACTTTCAATTTTTGAATCGGAGCTTATTTACTCAAATCCAGCTCGAACAGCTCTTTTTAAGCTTTATCGACAACCGAAATTGAAACCTTCTTCCGAGACCTACCCTCTTGAAATTTCCTATTAAAAAACTTGGAAAACAATTTATATAATTGACGAACCACACAATCAAGTGGATTGTCTGCTGATAATAAACGTACTAGCATGCTTTTGAGCACATGCTTCACAGGAATTGCCCTTCCCCCAAAGGAAAGGATTTTTGCACTCCATACATGTAACCTTTTTGTAACTTTTCCAACCTAATCTTCATAATAAACTTCTTCCTCCTACCATAAAAAATAGAGCATCCAAAATAAGTAAAACAAAAGGCACCTTTAAGAATATGAGCAATACCTTCAACCCTCTCAACAATATCATTAGGGACTGAATCATGAACGTGGATGTCGCTCTTATCCTTGTTGATTTTTTTCCTAGAAGCTTCCTTATATGCTTTCAAGACACCCATAATCAAATGCAAAGAATCATCATTCGCTGAAGTAAACAAGATAGTATCATCCACATATGCCAAGTAATTAATATAAGGACTCACACTTGGGCATTGCATAGCCCTTATATAACTTATGACTATGTAAGGAATTCAAGCTTCTTAAAAGTACCTCTTCCATGATTATGAATAGAGTTGGTACTGATGGATCACCTTGCTCCAATCCCCTTGTAAAGTGAAAAATTCCATGACTTTGGCCATTAAATAAAACTGAATACAAATTAGAGGAACCTAATTGATAGAAAATCTCCATAAATTCATGACCAAAGTCCATATTCCTTAGCACCTTTTTAAAAACTAATCATGAAACCCTATCATATGCTTTCAGTGATCGAGCCTAGGGATCATCTTCAATAACCCGATCCCTAGTTTTCATAGTAGTAGAGGGACCTCCCCCTCACTATCATTATTTTATGAAGTAGGAACCATATTAGGTTGATTTTGATTAACAACTACGTTCTTAAGACCTATTAGAGTGGCCTGATCAGTCATGATTGTACCAGACTTAGGAAAATCAGAATTGCATTTAATAGGGGAAGAACTAGCACCTGGAAACCTAATTCCTAAATTCAATTCTGCACTGAACGAAGAAACTGGGACTTTTTGATTCAAAAGGTTTCTCTCACCTTTCTTAACTGTTTGGCATTGCCTCCCATAATCTCCATGAGTGTGGGCCCATCTACAGCCATAATTGCTTCATTCTGATCACTTCTTTGCTCATCCATGGTGGTTGGATTAGATTCATCCTTGCTTTATTCATTTCAGTATTGTTTACATCTCCTTGAATGGTTTGGTGCTGAGTTAGCATTTTTCGATTAGCCTGCGATTGACCGCATATTTTTTGAGATTGGAGAACCCTAATTCCTTTCATACTGACGTGTGCACATTTCCAATCTCCATCGATTGACATTAGTTTTGGCTTGAGACGATGATCGGTGCTCCATCTTCGACTGCCAAAGGATCATCGGAATCAATTGGATCGGCCAATTCCTATAAAAATTGATCGTGAGGAAGTGTAGATGATGGGGAATCCATAGCTGACCTTGATTCTTGGCGGAAAAAACATGTACTGATGATTCTTGAGGGTGACCGTGGGCGATTTCGAAAGAATTCCCCTAGAAATCACCTCCTTAGTTCTCTGAACTGGCAAGATGGAATTGTGTGATTTTTGGTGTAGACCAAAAAATAGTGAATCACCTCCAAAATGTGAGATAATTCAAACCAAACCAGAATCAAAATGTGGAATAATTTCCCTGGCAACTAGTTAGTTCTTCGAAAGTGACCTCCAGACATGGATTCAAATTCGAGGTCACCGGAATCGTTCGAGGGAGAATTGAATCTATAGAAGAAGATAAGGAGGTTGTGACATCATTTTGGCATTGGTTCGGTGGCTGTTCTGCCTTGGTGGCACATGAACCACCATCTAGTTAAGAATTTCCCTTTGGATCGAGTGTAGAGCGCTTTCTAGAATGTTTTTGAGGGGATTGTGAAATGAAGTGTGGATGGGCTTGGGCTTTAGGATATAGGGCTTCCATCTTAGGGGATGGGTCTTAGGATTTTGGCTTAATAGTTAAGGTTTGTGGCTTAGGTTTTGAAATTTGGGCTTAGGGCTAAGGTCGGAGCTTAAGGCTTAGCTTAGAGCTAAGGACTTAGGGTGCAGAGCTTAGCGTTTAAAGGTTTTAGGCTTTATTTTTTTTGAACCTTCAAACCAAAGGTTAGTTTTAAAATTTCTTTACATATTAATATTTTGGTCCCAGTATATCTGAAGTGTTCAGGGAGTAATAGACACTTAATTTTCAGAAAGAGAAATAAAAATAATTTTGTGGAGCTAATTTTGGGAGGATGATGCAGACATCTTACAACAATGCTATTAGACATTGTTTGAAAAAATATGGGCTTATTGTTACCGCTAGATGGAGAATCTTAGGACCATGGTGAATGATTTTTTTAGGCTGCCATTTTTCCAATCATTCTTGTACTTGCAGAACAAGAAGAGAAAAGCTATGAAGTAGGGAAGAGGTCTAAACCATGGAGCAGGCTATGTATAATGTCATTGGTGGACTTGGAAAGAAAGAGATAAATATTTAGGGTTATTTCCTTTTTTTTTAATCTATTTTTAATGTTTTGAGCTTAGGGCATTTTTTTTAAACGAAATAGAAAAATTGCTCATTTTTATAAAATTTTCTTTTGGAATAACTATTTCCTTAAACATTAATATTAATACTAATACAACATAAAAATTTAAGATCAAATATACAAGTAACGGAAATATAAAAATTCCTCCAAAGAGCCGGAACAGACCATGATAACTTTGTCTTTTGAAAGAATATTTCACTAAACATTAATATTAAAACTAATACAACATAAAAAGTAAAACATAATAACCACATAGCGAAATACAAAAGAAAAGAATAATAATATAATTACCCTTTTGATACTGGGGTTTAGACATTGCCATTCTCTATTTATTAACGTTTGTTTAGGCCTGAGACAATGATCAGAGCTCCATTTCAGAAGGCCAAAGGTTTACCGGAGTCCATTGGACTGGCAAAATCCTCTGAAAATTGATGGGGTGGAAGTTTAGATGATGGGGCATCCACAACTGACCCTAATTTTGAGATAAAAAACAAATACTGACAATTTTTTAGGGCGACAATTGGGCGATTTCAAAAGAATTCCCCCAAAAATTACCTCTTCAGTTCTCTATAGTGGCATGATGAAATTGTGTGTTTTTTTGTGGGAAGGTAGATCAAAGGATGATGAATCATCTCCAATAGGTGAGACAACTCGAATCAAACCAGAATCAAAATGGGAAATAATTCCCCGGCGCGAGTGAGTTCTTCGAAAGTGACCTCCACATGTTTATTCAAATTCGTGGCCACTGGAGTCGTTTAAGGGAGAATGGAATCAGTAGAAGGGGATGAGGAGGTTGTGCAATCATTTTGGCATTGGTCTGATGGCTGTTGTGGCCCTGGTGGCACGTGAACCACCATGCAATTAAGAATCACCCTTTGGAGTGAGTAGGGAGCGCTTTCTAGATTGTTTTTTTGGGGATTGAGAAATGAAGAGTTGATCGGCTTTGGGCTTTGGGGTTTGCGGTATGGGGGCTTGATCTTAGGATTTTGGCTTAGGTTTTGGGCTTAGTGGTTAGGATTTGTGGCTTAGGGTTTTGGAATTCGTGCTTAGGGCGTAGGGCTTAGAGTTTAAAGGTATAGGTCTTTATTTTTTTTAACCTTCAAACCGTAGGTTAGTTTTGAAATTTCTTTATATCTTAATATTTTGCTCCAAGTCTATCTAAAGTTTTCAGGGAGTAATAGACATTTAATTTTCAGCAAGAGATATGGAAAGATTCAGTGGAGATCTTGGGGGATGATGCAGACAACTTACAACATTGCTACAAAACATTGTTTGAATCACAGTGAATGATTTTCTTTTGGTTTCCATTCATCCAATCATTCATTTTTTTTGGCAGCCATTCATCCAATCATTCGTGTACTTACAGAACAAGAAGATAAAATCTCTGAAGCAGGAAAGAAATCTAAACCATGGCGGAGGCAATGTATAAAGCTATTGGTGGACTTGGAAAGGAAGAGATTATTATTTTTTTAAATGAAAATACCACTAAGCATATAGCTTAGTGGTTTATTTTATTAATAATATTTAACACAAAAATAAATAAAGGTCTTTATACTTAGGAAAAAATGGAACCATGAATATTCTAAAACATTGCCGCTAGCTATATTACTTATAACCAAAACCTTGATCACATGAATTCCTAGCGACCAATTTTATTAATAATAAAACAAAACAACAATATCTTTACAATGTGAATTATTTTCTTTGGGCAACCATTCATCCAATCATTCATGTACTTACTGAATAAGAAGATAAAATTAATAATAAACCAAAACAACAATATCTTTATAATGTGAACGATTTTCTTTGGGCAACCATTCATCCAATCATTCGTGTACTTGTAGAATAAGAAAATAAAAGCTCTGAAGCTAGGAAGAGATCTAAACCATGGAATAGGCTATGTATAAAGCAAATTGGTGGACTTGGAAGGAGGAGATAAAAATTTAAGGGTTATTTTTTTTAAAATGTTTTGGGGGTAGGGCTTTTTCGTAAACAAAACATAAAAATTACTCATATTGATAAATTTGTCTTTTGGAATAACTATTTCCTTAAACATTAATATTAAAACTAATACAATGTAAAAAACTAAAAACAAATATACAAGTAAAGGAAATATAAAAATTCCTTCAAAGAGCCAAAGCTGACTGTGATAATTTTGTCTTTTTATAAGAATATTCCACTAAACATTAATATACTAATACAACGCAAGAAAGAAAAACTTAATAACTATATAGCAAAATAAAAAAGCCAAAAAAAAAAAAATAATATAATGAATTAGTGCTTACCCTTTTTATACTGGGGTGTGGACATTGCCATTTTCTATTGATTGGCGTTGGTTTAGGCCTGAGACAATGATCAGAGAGCCATTTTTTACGGTCAAAAGTTCATGTAATTAATTGGACTGGCCAAACCCTCTTAAAGTTGATATGGGTGGAAGTTTAGATGATGGAGGTATCCAGAACTACCGTGATTCTAGGAGATAGAAAACAGGTATTGACAGTTGTTGAGGATAATAGTTGGTCGATTCGAAAGAATTCGCCTAGAAAATAATTATTCAGTTCTCTGAACTGGCATTATGGAATTATGTGATTTTTTGTGGGAAGGTAGATCAAAGGATGGTGAATCATCCCCAATAGGTGAGACAACTGGAACCAAACTAGAATTAAAACGGGAAATCATCCTGGCGCGACTGAGTTCTTTGAAAGTTACCTCCACATGTTGATTTAAATTTATGGTCATTGAAATCGTTTTAGGGAGAATAAAATCAGTAAGGAGATGAGGAGGTTGTGCCATCATTTTGGCATTGTCTGATGCCCGTTGTGGCCCTGGTGCACAAACTGCTATGCAGTTAAGAATCGCCCTTTCGGGCGAGTAGGGAGTACTTTTGTAGAAAGTTTTTGAGCGGATTGAGAAATGAAGTGTGGATGGGCTTGGAGTTTAGGATTTAGTGTTTTGGGTTTCGGCCTTAGGGTTTGGGCTTAGTGGTTAGATTTTGTCGCATAGGATTTTGGGATTGGGAAAATTACGCCAAATAACCGTTGGGAAAAAATAATTACTGTTTTAGTCCACCTTATATTGTTTCTTTCTTTTCATAACTATTTTTTTAAAAATATATTTTTAATATATCGAATATATATTTAATATTATGTATTTATTCCTTAAAGGGATTAGATGTTGATCATTAATTTGAGCCTTCATTTTCGGAGTATTAGCTTTCCTTGTTTAATAGCAATTAATGCAGTAATATAATTTTTTTCCTTGTTTAACTTCTACTACACACTATTGGATCTTAATATATCTAGTACAATTAGGAATAAAGAATATTTTCCAAATATAATTTTAATATTTATGTAATTATATTTATTGTATATTTACATAATTTACTTATATATACTCCACGTATATTTAAATGTACTTTAATATTACTAGTAGACTAAAATATTATTAATATTTAATGTGTGTTTATATAATTTCATTCAATATTGTAAAATGTATTTGAGATATAAATTATGCATACATAGATATCATTATTTGTATATATTAGCGCATTCAATTTTTTTTTTTGATATTTTTATTATATATATATATATATATATATATATATATATATATATATATATATATATATATATATATATATATATATATATATATATAAAACCTAATTTTCACATATATACTTAACAAATATCCAAATATATATTTTAAAAATATTAATATAGTTGAGATTAAATTATTTATATATAAAGATCAGTCAAATATATGTTTATGATAGTTAATCAGGGTAGAATAAAATTCTTAAGTTTATACGACTTTAACTTTTAGGCTAAAATCGTGCATATTCAATCTTTATCAATTTAAGGATTGACTGATTTTCTTTATTTAAGGCATTAAATTTTCACAAATATTAGTATTAATATTTAAAATTTACCTTTATTTAGGAAGTTACCAAATATTAATATTAATATTAATATTAAAGATATCCTTTATTTATATTTGTATTGTGGTTAGGAAAAGTTGTGGACATTAAAAAGTAAATATTTATTTATGGACGGATATATATGTAAACAACCCTTTGGGATTTGGGCTTAGGGTTAAAGGCATAGGCCTTAGCGTTTAAGGGTTTTAAGTTTTTTTTTTAACCTTCAAACCGTAGGTTAGTTTTAAAATTTCTTTACATATTAATATTTTTCTCTTTGTATATCTAAAGTGTTCAGGGGGTAATAGACATTTACTTTTCAGTAAGAGAAACATAAGGATTTGAGCCGATTTTGGGGGATGTTGCGGATAACTTACAACAATGCTACAAGGCGTTTGAAAGAACATGTGCTTATTGTTGCAGCTAGTTGGGAGAATCTTTGGATCACGGTGAATGATTTTCTTTTGGCAGCCATCCATTCAATCATTTATGTATTTGCAGAACAAGAAAATAAAAACTTTGATGTAGGGAAGATATCTAAACCATGCAGGAGGCAATGTATAAAGCAATTGGTGGGCTTGGAAAGGAAGAGATAAAAATTTTACGAGTTTTTTCTTTATTTTTTTTTAATGCTTTGGGCTTAGGGCTTTTTTTTTTTAAACGAAAGATAACAATTGCTCATATTGATAAATTTGTCTTTTGGAATAACTATTTCTTTAAATATTATTATTAAAACTAATACAACCTCAAGTAAAACTGAATATACAAGTAAAGAAAATATAAAAGTTCTCCAAAAAGAAGAGCATACCGTGATAATTGTTTATTCGAATGACATTTAATTAAGTATTAATATTAAAACTAATACAACATAAACAAGTAAAAAAAAAAGAAAATATATCGAAATACAAAAGGCAAAAAAACTAATAACTTAATGAAACAGGGGTTACCCTTAGAAAGTTCATTCCGTATTTTGAAAAATGTAGAAAATATTTAATTTTTATGTTTCCCAGAGCTTAGGACTTTTTCTTTTTTTAAGCATAGAGTCAGCTAGGTATGGTAGCTAGTGACCGATTTTATTAATTATAAATCAAAATAACAATGTCTTTACAATGTGAATGATTTTCTTTGGGTAGCTATTTATTCAATTATTCGTGTATTTGCAGACCAAGAAGATAAAAGCTCTGAAGCTAGGAAGAGATCTAAACATGGAAAAGGCTATGTATAAAGCCATTGGTCGACTTACAAGGAAGATTAAAAACATTAAGGGTTTTTTTCTTTGTTTTATTTTTTTTTATTTTTTTAAAGAAAATAATATGCTATCCATTTCAAGTACAAAAATATCTAACTACAGAGCTTTGACACAATAATAAAATAAGAAAACTTTTTATTGATACCTTATTATTGATTCATATTTGAAAATTGGGGAAAGGGCACGTATAATTATGATAATTATAGAAAACATGTCCATAGAAATATAAAGAATCCCTACGCCTTATTTATTATCACAAGAACTCTTGACATGTTTGAGGAGTTCAACAAAAAGAGGCTGAATTTGGGCTTCGTTTTCTTCTTTCAGCAATTTCTTGACATTCCCCACCGATTTGACTTCATCTACAAAGGCCAAAAAAAAGGACCAATTCCTTCACATCAAACAGTAGAGGCTTCACCGGATCTCCAAGAGTCCAAGCTATGTTGTAGGAATAAAAAATTATAATGGCAAAGTAGTGACTTTTCAGTTTATCCATCGAGCTTATTACAACCTCTGTCAATTTTCGAAATACATTCGAAGTAATTTCCTTGAGGGGTGCTTATTAATGGGGTAAGGGAGAGAAGAAAAGTTAAGAAAGCCATATCTTTTTACTAAACAAGAAGAATAAAGAGGTGAAGACGAATTTGGGCTTTTTGCTGAAGAAGAAAAATAAAGAGGCGAAGAAGAATTTAGGCTTTTTGCTGAAGAAGAAGAAATAAAGGGATTTTCTTTGCAAGCTTGGATGAAATTTTACGTTGAAAAATTAGGAAAGGTTTAGGTTTATACTAATAAAAATATTTTTTAAAATGTTTTGGGCTTAGGGGTTTATTTTTTTTAAACGAAATATAAAAATTTCTCATATTGATAATTTTTTTTTGTTGGAATTACTATTTCCTTAAACATTAATATTAAAACTAATACAACGTAAAAAAGTAAATCTGAATATACAAGTAAAGAAAATATAAAAATTCTCCCAAAGAAAAAATTAAGGCAAAACACATCGACAACCCCTTATATTTGTCCGGCTTTTCACTTAGACACTCCAACTTCGACCTGTCCTACTGAAACACTTTAACATCTATATATTACTGTGTCACTTAAACACTAAAATCTAACGGGGTACATAGCGTGTGAAACACTACTGTTGAGCGCGTCGGTGTGTAAATAAAGCTGACCTGGACACATTCCAACGGTAAAAAAGGCCTCCCTCTTTATTTTATCTCCTTTCCACCATTCTTATTTCTGCAACATAAACCCTAATTCTTCTATTCCTTATTTCTTCATCCTTTACGCAAAATCAAATTTCTTTTCAAATTTCTACCATAATTTCTTAAATTTCTTGAGCTAGTTAGTGTTTCCGCTTACAATTAATTTGAAATGTCTTTTCTTTCCTCCTCTTAACCCGTTGGTGTACATTATACAATGTCAAACAACACTCAAAATTTTGATTGTTGTCGTTGTGGTCGACCTTGTAAGGTTAAAATGTCATGGACTTCAACTAATCCGATAAGGAGGTTCCTTACTTGTAAGATCGACAAAGTAAGTAATCAATTTTTTCTTTCAAATCTAGATTAAGCTCAGATTTAACTGTAAGTGGATTTTAATTTTTTCCCCTTAATTTGGTTTTGATTATTGAAGTGCAAAGGAGGTTGTAATTACTTTAGGTGGTTTGGTGACCCATTTTTCGAGCAAGCTAATAGAATTATTTGGGATTTGTTGAACAAAATCAAGGCATTTGATAAAGAAAGAGACGGAGCAAGGAAAATGGCGAAGAAGATGATTTTATGTATTATTCTAGTGGCCTTAATTAGTTTGATTTGTTGTTATACATATAGATATTGATTATTTTTTGGTTGGTTTAGACTGAAAAATTGTAGCCATGAAAGTGAAAGTTTTAGTATGAACTGAAAGTTTTTTTGTTCTATGAATTTTAGCCATGAAAGTGAAATTTTAGCCATGTTGATTAATTTTTAGTTGGTTTGGACTCAATGTAATGAAAGTAAAGTGCTTATGAATTGAAAGTGTTGGCTTTTCCATTTGCAACTGTTAATTAAGGCACAATTACAATTAAACACAACTTGCATTGCACATTAACATAACTTTAGAATATGTGACATGATTGTCCAAAACAAAGCACAAAAAATTGTGCACTTGACTGGGAAATTCAACCTGTCTAAATCCCAGCAAATAAGTTTATACCAATGCACATTCTAAATCACCTAACAGTTCTAATGTCCAAAAATAACTACATAATCCTAACATTTCTAATCTCCACTTGAAGATGCATCTTGAGTAGCTCCATAATCCAGCCCCCTACCTCTTCCT